>CM042009.1:121363091-122083091 GCA_023525715.1 Cichorium intybus | reverse complement strand
TGTTTCGTTGCCAACCAAGTGGAGTAGCGCATGAGTAAAATGCCTTCATACCGGTGGTCCATCAAGGCCTCTCCTTCGATCATTACTGCAAACTGACAAATAGAAAACACCCCATATGATATTAATATGGTTTTAATGGATTTCGTATTCTATTTTCCATTATATATATAGCCTCTCTATTTTCCAGATTGTAGTTATGAGTCCATAGGCAACTCTCTACTTGTGGTCATTGTTACTTGGAATCATCACCCATGTTCTCCAATAGAGGTAAATGACACCGGAATCAATTTTTTTCTTTTTAAGGTGATGACATAGTCCATCACATTCACAGGGAATCAACAAAAGAAGGAAAGAGACATGCATTCACTCTACACGCTTTATGCTGACAATGTATAAAAAATAATGTTATGAAAACCATGTTTTTTTCCAGAAAATAAGTATGATTTATTACATTAGGGCATGATTGGTTGATAAAAATGTAACAATAGAAATGAAATTGATAAGGTAATCGAATGAGTATTTATATTCTATGATATTTTGAATAAGTTGGCAAGAATGAATTGATTCTGTGTGAATTTTTTATATTACATATAAATAGATATATAATTTTAAACTCTGCTCTATGTATTATAACTAACTAATAAACTATTATTTACAAAAATAAAAGGTAAATATAATAGAAACTTGTTAAAAATCCAAATAAGATTGTGATAAAAAAAAATTAAATCTTTTCATTGTTGTTATAAAATAAATTTGATTTAATTTTAAAATACCAAATAATCCTTAAAGGTTGCACATATAAAAATGAGTGATACCACGTACTTTCATTTCCTTCCATAGAATGGGTGAGCATAATAACCGAAAAACCGAACTAACCGAATCATTATAACCGAAAAATTACTTAAAAAATGGTACGGTTTCAAATTTTTATTAATCAAACGCATATGGTTCGGTTATGGTTATCATGTAAAACCGAAATACTAATAACCAAATCAAACCGATAGTAATAATAATTATATATATATATATATATATATATATATATATATATATATATATATATATATATATATATATACACACACACACACATACACACACACACAGATAAGTTATTTTTATAACCAATATTTACGTGAGAACTTGAAAACCAAGTTTCGGCTAAATTGAATTACTCAAAACACAACCACAAGCACCTAGATACCCGTCTAGGGCAATCGCAGGTCCCAATTTCGAAAAAAAAAACTATATATATATATATATATATATATATATATATATATATATATATATATATATATATATATATATATATATATATATATATATATATATATATATATATATATATATATATATATATATATATATATATATATATATATATATATATATACATATATATATATATATATATATATATATATATATATATATATATATATACATATATATATATATATATATATATATATATATATACATATATATATATATATATATATATATATATATATATATATATTTTTTTTTTTTTTTTTTTTTTTTTTTTTTTTTGAAAGGCAACATGTATTAAAAGGGGGAAGACCAGCCAGAAGCTGGGCCAACCCAAGAAGGAAAAACAACCAAGTCGATTACATTTTTAGAGCTAATCTAGGGGAAGACAACCATAAACTCCTATTGACATTAACTTTGGTAGCTCTACTGTCGAGCCACAGAAAAGCTTCACGTTGGGCGTGAGCAAAGAGATCCTCCTCCTTTCTTTGGTTTTTAAGAAATGTCGCCTCGTTCCTGTTATTCCAGAGCGACACCATGATAGCAGCTCCTGTAACAAAAAGAACTCTTTTTTCCTTAGCATCTGTCCCTTCCGCCTCCAGCCAGTCAAACACATCGGCTATAGAATTTATTCTCTTTTCCTTGAGGCCCCACCAAGTTCTCATTCTATACCAGATGTCTTTTGCGAAATTGCAATCAAAGAAAGTGTGCAAAACAGTTTCTGAATTGGATTTACAGACCTCGCATATGGAATTCTCAATATTAGCGTGAATTTTTGCAAGACAATCCTTCACTGCTAGCCTGCCTCTACATATTCTCCAGATTAGGATATTACTTCTTTTTGGCAGCCATTTACACCACCTGTTTTTCTCAATTGAGTTTTGGGATTTTTCAGAAATTTTTTTTCTCATCCAAGCCACAGAGAACTTGTCTTTAAACCCATCTGGACAGCACCAGGCATCCTCCTTTTCGCTAAGCTTCACCGATCCGATAAGTGAGTTCATCATATCAAGCTCCGCTTTTGTTCTTCCGTCTCTAATAAAATCAGCCCTGTAGCTATTGTGTCCCGCATTTCTGATCCTATCCTCCACTGTCACGTTATGGTTAGGATCTAAGCTATACATTCTTGGAAAGCTTAACCCTAGTGGTTTTTCTCCAATCCACCAATCTCTCCAGAAATTTGTTCTTTTGCCATTCCCGACTTTTCTTTTTATGAGTTGGCGCGGGTCAAGATTGACTTCTTTTAAACTTTCCAACTGACTCGTAATCTGTCTCCACGTAGATCCGCTTCTTGGATTTCGATTTTCTTCAAATGCATCTATCTTGCCGTGTATGCTGTCTACAATTTGAACCCAAAGAGCCTTATCTTCAGTTTTATACCTCCAATACCATTTTGACAGGAGTGCTTGATTCATCTCCTTCATAGACCCTACACCTAGCCCTCCAATCGATTTATCTTTGATCACGTCTTCCCATTTGACCCAAGGGATACTACCTTTATCTTGGATCTTCCCCCAAAAGAAACGCCTTCGTTGGTTTTCTAATATTTTGAGGACTCCACTTGGAACTTTGTACAGTGAGAATAAGAAGTTGCCTAAGCTTCCAAGGATATTGCTTACTATGGTGTGTCGCCCCCCGATCGAGAGGGTTTTGATCTTCCAGTTGCTCATCTTTTTCTTAAACTTTTCAATTAATGTCTTCCAAGGTTTTTTTAATCTCATGTTTATGCCGATTGGCATGCCTAAGAAAGTAGTGGGCATTTCATCCGCCTTGCATCCTATAATCTGGGCCATCTCTTTCACATCGTTGGGCCCAACTCCTATGCCATATAGCATGCTCTTATCAAGGTTCACGCTTAGACCGGCTGACTTTTTAAAGCACACGAGAATACGAACTAAGTTGAGGACATTTTCGATTGACCATTCTCCAAAGTACATCGAGTCATCTGCAAAAAAAAGATGGGTTAGCATAATATATACATATATATTATATATATATATATATATATATATATATATACATATATATATATATATATATATATATATATATATATATATATACATATATATATATATATATATATATATATATATATATATACATATATATATATATATATATATATATATATATATATATATATACATATATATATATATACATATATATATATATACATATATATATATATATATATATATATATATATATATATATATATATATATATATATATATATATATATATACACATACATACATATCTGCATATTTGAATGTGCAAATATGCATATTCAAATGTGCATATATACATATTCAAATATGCACATATGCACATTACGGAAAAAAATAATTTTTTATTTTTATGGCAATATACTTTTATATTTCATTAGTTATAGCAATATACTTTCTAATTTTTACTTTTTATAACTATGTACTATATGATTTTCTAAATGTGAACAATTATGGTTAACCAATAATAACCTATATCCAAACCCGAATTAACCTCCTAAATGGTTAACCGAAATCATTAATAACTGATACCTAATGGTTTTGAATATGAGTTAACTGATTAGTTTGGTTATAGTTCGGTTTTATCCCCAAGCTGTCTCATACTCACCCTAATGGGACGAAAGAAATGGTCTCTCCAAATAATTAATGAAATAACAAAATAGAAAAATCATACTTTTTTAAGAGTGATTAAATCTTTCCTAGTGGATAAAATAAATCTTTTTTGGAATTTCCATAAAACCAATAAGTTTCCAATATTTTCTTTCAAAAATGACTATTTTATTTTCTCTCAAAAAACTAATTTATATTTCTAAAAGTTTTCAGAAAAACCATTCATATTAAAAAAATTCGATAACTTTTTTTTAAATAAAAATTATTTTTCAAATAAAACATAATTTCTAAATATGAGACAGAGTTTGTTGACCATTAAGGGTGGAAATAATTTAGTTTTTCTTTTTCTAAAATCAAAATAAACCAAAGATTTTTGTTATTAATTTTGGGAATACCAAATCATCGGTTTTTCGGATTTAATTTCTCATTTTTTTAGATTTTTTTATCGGAAAAATGTTGCTAACACGTAATTTTCTTAAACATCATACAAGATGATGCCAACATATGCTAATTATTTTAACTTTTTGTTGAAAATAAAATATTAAACATGTGTTGGCCTCATCTTTAATTGTATTTTAAGAAATTACTTAATAGCAAATTTACTTATCAACAAACCCATCAAAATAAAGATAATAAATGAGAAATTGGAACTCATGTTTTTGGACTTTTGGTATTTCCAATGTCAAAAACCAAAGGGAAAATGACTTATAAGGGTAATTATGTTTAAAAAATGTTCAAAAAATACCATCCAAGTTTGGTTTGTTCAAAAAACACCATCCAAGTAAAGCCTTTGTACAAAAAACACCATCCAAGTAAGGCCTTTGTACAAAAAACACCAACAAACTACATGTTTTGTTTAAATTTTACCCGATGGTAACCGGCTCTTGCAGGTTAAACTGTTCATCTGTTATTATGCCATGTCACTAAATATTAGGCCAAGTCATCCTTTAACATGTAAGAGCCGGTTACCATCGGGTAAAATTTGAACAAAACATGTAGTTCGTTGGTGTTTTTTGTACAAAAGCCTTACTTGGATGGTGTTTTTTGTACAAAGGTCTTACTTGGATGGTGTTTTTTGAACAAACCAAACTTGGATGGTGTTTTTTGAACAGTTTTGAAACATAATTACCCTTATAAGTCATTTTCCCAAAACCAAAATTTTCGTTTGGTTTTCATTTTAATCAAAAACCAAATCGTTTCACCCCTAATGGTGATAAAGTTTGTGTCATTATTAAAACTTACGTGGTATTTTTTAAAATTAGGAAAAAATAATGTTTTTTGAATAGTTTTTTTAATATGATGGTTTTACTGAAAACTTTTGAAGATATTAGTGGTTCGTTTGAAAGAAAAAATAAAACAGGGATTTTTGAGATAAAAAGTTGAAATAATGGTTTATGTGACACTTTTTTTTCTGCATTCCAATTAGGGGTGAGCAAAAATCGAATCGCAAACCGAAAAACCGCAAAGTCAAAACTGAACAAATAAACTGATTGTACGGTTTTTTATTTTTTTAAAAAGCGATTATTTGCGGTGTGGTGCAGTGCGGTTTTGCATAATATATTGCACCGCGAAAACCACATCTCACCATTTGTAAAAACTGCATACCAAAAACCGCACCGCAAAACCGCGTCTGATCTTTTAAGTATTTAATTAATATATATTGCATATGTAAGTTTTTTTAAATAAAGTTGACTAAAAGAAACTAAGAAGCGAATTTAGTTTCAATCTTAGTCGCTAACATAGACGAAGATTTAGTTTCAAGACTTAAAATATATGTTTTACGCCACGTAAATATTATTTTAAGTCTTCTCAAATATGTTTTACCCATAGTTTTGATATTTTTTTTGCACTTTAGCAATTAACTCGTCATAAATTTGTTTTACATTTGTGTTCAATTTGGTATAAGCCCAAAATATGATTATAATACATCGGTTTGGCGGTTTTAAAACCACACCGCAACTATTGCGGTATATAAACCGAACTGAACCACATAAAAACCGAACCGCACTTAAAACCGCAAACCGCACCAAATACAAAAACAGAACTATACGGTTTTAACAATCTAAAAACCGATCTATGTAGTTTTGGGTGCGGTTTTAGACTAAATTTGCACCAAACCGCATTGCGCTCACCCCTAATTCCAATATAATAAACGATTTTGTTCTTTACTCTGTTCTATCGACAGGGCCGGCCCAATAGGGGGGAACTTGGGCGACCGCCCTGGGCCTCCCGACGTTTTGGGGCCCCAAATTAGTTCTACTAGGCATATATATAATATAAGCTTTCTTTCGAATATATAACACAGCCGGCTAAGGGATCACTTGGTAGAGGCGCGCTTCTTTCACTGAAGTGATACGGGTTCAAATCTCACTTCGTCCAATTTTTAATTGTACATCATGTTATACAAACGGAACATTTTTTTATTATAAAAATAGCTTCTTAAAACATTGTCCGGTGGAATAGTGATGTTTTCTTTTTCAAACATTGATAAAGTTGTCCGTAAATAAATGTTATTCAAATTCCTAAATTTTATTTTAGTCAATATACTAAATTTATACATAAAAGGGGTCATTAATATATTTTTGTTTGATTTGTTTTTTATGGTGTTTTATAAAAAAAAACCAAAGAGAAATCAAAAATGTGGTTTTTCTAAAATCAAAACGTGTAACAATTTGGTTTTTCGTTTTTTTAAATTGTGGTTTTTTGCACATCCGCAAGGGTTGTTTTTTTTCATATTTAATGCAAAAAATAAACATTGTCTAGGTTTTGACAATAGATAATTTTTAATTAATAACGGGACCTTTTTTTACTCTTGCGCCTGGCCTAAAATTTGTTTAGACCGGTCCAGCTTTTATTATAAAAAAAAGTTTATCGCTAGGGGCCCCATTTTATATTTCGTCCCGGGCCACAAATCGGCTTGAGACGACCATGTCTATCGAGACAGTACATCAGTTCACTCTCATTTACCAAGATAAAAGTCTACTTACAGCCAAGAATGTCATTTTTAACCTTGTTTCTAACCTTATAGAGATAAATTTTACCCCCTACAAAAGACTGGTCGGGACTTCTGTCCGGTCCCAAACTTGGAAATACACATGTACATGCATAACTTCGGAAACTCCTAATTATCTCCAATGTAAAAAATAAATCTTTCTGTTACTGTATTACATTCCCAAAAAGTATTTCGTAAAATTAGTACATGTCCTAAATCAGATTTTTGGATCTGCTACTAACAAGAAGAAAGAAAAAACTGTGAACACCTTAATCATATTACAAAACCAAAAGAAATCCCATGAATCGATCAAAAGAATAATATATTAGTTAAAAATCAAGACTTTATACGCTGAAATCTCCTTCCCTGTCATAACTAAAAGATAAAGATTGCTAAAATTATAGGAAAAAATGTTGGAAAAGAAGGAAAACACTTTGGGTTTCTCTTCTTCATCTCTAATATCATTAGTTCTGAGTCGGATTTGAAGCACTTGGTGGACGTTTCCTCAAACTAGCTTCCATTGATGTCTCAGACTCATTCATGGCTGCACTTAGATTA
Source organism: Cichorium intybus (assembly GCA_023525715.1). Classification (NCBI taxonomy): domain Eukaryota; kingdom Viridiplantae; phylum Streptophyta; class Magnoliopsida; order Asterales; family Asteraceae; genus Cichorium; species Cichorium intybus. The sequence goes on along the minus strand of CM042009.1, from coordinate 122,075,642 downwards.
GATGGATTTGCAGAAAATACTGTGGTGAGAGATGAAGGCAATAGTCTTCTTGGTTGAGCTCTATCCTTGACTAAATTATGTTGACCATGGTGGAAGGATGATACTGATGATGATGACGATAACAAAGAAGCGCATGTAACCAGATGATGAAACAAAATCAAAGAAAAAAGAAATACGAATACTTTGTAAGCCATGGTTTATCAAGAAAATGAGATGACTGAATAGAAGCTGAATTCTTCTTATGAAAGATGGAAAAACATTATTATTGGATGCAGCTTGTGGTAGAGTCTGACAATGCATGTGTAATGTTACATATATTACTAATATAATATGAAAAGAAAGAAAGAAACAAGTGTAAAGTGTAGTCTCATGGAGTCAAAGATTGTAAAGTTTATACTTTTAATTTTGTGAACAAAATACGCGTTTTAGATCGTTCACTTTATACACTTTTCACGTAAAAAGAAACCTTAGCATGGGCATGGGTATGGTTCTTCGAACAACCCCTCCAAACCCCCACCCCCACCCCCACCCCCACCCCCAGTTTCCTTTTCATCCGTGGCCTGTGGGTATATTTCCTCTGTAAAGTGAGACCCCTTTTCATCCTTGAGGGTTAATACTTCTCCTTTTATTCATATACATGTTCAAAGCATCTTGAATGTTTTCAGCTGCCAACTAATTTTGATGATGACATGTGATGCCCTATGCCTAAAAATCTAAAATAGCATATAAAATCATCTTAAAATCAGGAAGTTATTAGTAGCTCATAGTGTTAGTTCTTATAAAGAGCTCATAATCCTTTCTCATTATTGATCATAGATTTCAATAAATTATTTTGTTTGCATTTTTCTCAGATGGTTTCTGTAGGTAATTGTTTTACCATTTTTGTTGGAAAATACTTTTGTATGTGACCATCACTGAAAAATGATGAACTGTTTTTATCTAACAAATATTATCAGTTTATTTCAGGTTGCGTGAATTCGAGATCAAAAACAAGAATGAATCAAGACCCAAGAAACTTTGAGAAAACAACCAAACCTGAGGAAGTAATGCTACGAACCAAAGAGCAAAATACAAAAAAAAAACACAAAAAGCTACAGCAATCGCGACCCGACAGGCCATGGTCGCGACGCGAAGAAGAACAAAACATAAGAGTCCAGATTGTACAGCAATCGCGACGCGACGGTACCCCTGGTCGCGACGCGAAGCATTAAACGCGACAACCCAGCTTCGCGACCAAAAACGACACATTCAGCGAAGCATCCTTGCAACGCGACCGAAAGCGACGCGACGAAAAGGAAACGTGACGGAAAGTTCGACATACCAGCGAAGACGCACTGATCCGACAAAAAGCGCACCGATCCAGCGATGAACAATCGCGACGCGACCAACAATTCCATAGCGACGCGACCTCCAGCTAAGCTTCCTCGCGACACGACCAACTCCCTGTCGCGACGCGAACCCTGTATTTCAGCAACTATAAATAAGAAGCTCACCTCTTGCCATTCTTGCACCATACTCATACACACTCAAAGAAACCCACGACCAAACACCTCAAGACACTCTAATTTCTGAATTTGGCAACAAGAACCAAACCATATAACCGCAAGAAACAAAACCTCCACCCGACACCAAACTTCAAACCTCTAAACAACCTCTACCCTACACCAAACAAAACCTCTATAAAACCCGACACCAAACCCATACAGTACAAATACAACTACAATACATACACACAAGCAAACCCACGTCCAAACCAACACAAAACCGAAGAAATACCATTTCAACAAGGAAAACCGAGCATACCACCCTTTCTACAAGAACCAAACCGCACAACCTCAAGATTCAAAAATTCATTCTACCCAAACACCAAAAATCACCAAAACCTCATCCTACCGCAAAGAACAAGAATCGACGCTTCAAAGAAAAACACCATCTTCCTCTGCCGTCGATAAGTTCTTTTGAAATTATAATTCCAATAATTTACCTGTGCCGTTATTGATTTATTTAAAGTTTTATAAATCAATTGTACTAAATTCCAAGACATACAAATTGAACAGTGACAACAACAACATATGTGGACTGTATTTAACCGAGACATCTAACTTCTAACTTCTAACCTTTTATTTATTGTAAAAACACTTTATCGTTGATAATGGCGTTTATTACTTCTAACCTCTAACTTCTAACATTTATTTTATTTACCACTTTCTGTCTATTTAAATACTGTCTAGTTTAAATTTACCGCTTTATTTTATTTATTTATAGCTTTCAGTAACTTAATTTTAGTTTATATTTATTCCGCAACTCTTATTTATTCCGCATATTATAGCTAAAATACATATCTGTCACACAGTAATCGGCTTAAAACCTTATTCGTGGAGATCAGTTATCGTATTTTCTACAATTTTGGCTACGTACAATCATCCATGTTCTTGCTCTTTCAATGATGACACACGAGTAAAATTTTCTCCTTGATATCAAATGGCTTTCTCTATTTTACTTGTTCTAAAATTAATAGGTTTCTATTGTTTCCATTGATTCTCAAATGGGTTTCTCTTAGATTTTACTTTTGAGGCTTAAACTGATCCTATGTTGGTGGGCATGTTCGGCATGAAGCTTTTGGGAGCTTCTAACTTCTACTCTTCTAGCTTTTAGGAAAAAACTCTAATAAAACAAAAAGCTTCGTTCGGCAACACGAACTTAAAGCTTTTATTTTAAACAAAACGCTGCTTATTTAAAAGCTAATTGAAGTAGCGTTAAACAATAAACTCCTACCAATTATAACTAAATTACTTCAAATTAACCTGTACATCTTTTTTCATCATGATCACGACTGATATTATATTTCACACTAATCACATCGTTTTCATTCATCATCTCTCACAAAATCCTCGCAACTCGCGAAATATTCCTTCACACAGTGACACAACTAACAAATAATTATACGAATGATCTAATAATATGAAGTGTGTCCGTAATGATATTGTGGATTTGATATGGAATGATCGACGACGATGATTTTACTAATACACTTGTTATGTTGTCATATTGACTATTGTTTCTAATGGAATTTACTATTGGAAAATTTTGGAAATTTAAAGAACATAGTTTAGACAATCATTTATTCATAATTATGTTTCAATTTTAGCTTTTAGACAAATATTTTTTTTAAATTTTACATATTTTAAAAAATTCGAACTACTTTTGCCGAACAATCATATACAAACTAAATGCTACAACTTCCAGCTACCAGCTACCAGCGACAAGCTATCAACTATCAGCTAGTTTTGTCAAACACGTCCGATGTAGATGTCATGCCGCTTTTTTTTTGTCCATGTCATCGAGGATCACTACTTAAGACCATAAAACTAGCAATCTGGATTATTTTAAAAGGTAAAGTATTTTAAAATGGCTTTTATATAAATTTTAAACCATAATGGTTATTTCGGAAAATTAACCAAAATAAGTAGAGCTTTTCTAGCATTTCCCTTAAATCATATACGTAGATGAAGCAACTCTTTATTTGACTAGCACTTTCTAATACACACAAATCCCTTTTCCTATATCTTTGAATCTACGTTTAGCTGGAAGATCATTTAACTAATTAGCTCTTACTTAAAATAACATGACATGTGGAGAAACCGCTTGTCTTTTTCTAGGATCCAAAAGATTCTCCAAGAAAAAGAACATGGCTTCAAAATAGGTAGCAAAAGTCAAATCATGCGGCTTTTCCCAGTCCAAGATCTTCTGTTCTGGTATTCGGATATATTTATGTATAAAATTTTGGGATCGCTTCAGGTGCCGCAGGGAAAGGATAGGTGAGCTTTTGTCATTTGATTTGCAAAAAGTTACAAATATCCACAGCCGGCCCGTGAGTTCCTTTGGCCCAAACAAAATTGTGTAAGCCTAATATAATTTGTATATATTTAATTGTAACAAGGGGTACTGAAGTGGCATATAAGAACGATGCAAATAGCTTATTCGATGAGGGGGCCCAAACTTAGAACGAACAATAATATCATATTGAGATGCATTTGGATCATCTGCAACAACAATACCACCTAACGTGCCAGGGGACGGCGCACCATAGCGTCGGTCCTTTTCATTATTGTAAAGCCTCACAGCATAGTCGACTAAATTCCTTTGGGTAGCTATCTCCGCCGCAACCCGAAAAGTCCTAACATATTCATTATGTAGAGCCAATGTCTCGCTAAGAATACTAACAATATCAGTTCTTAGAGAAGCACCACGATCATAGTGACGGAAAAAGTCCATCCTATTACTTATTTCATTCTCCACATCATAGATATACAACTGCAGAAAGCGTGGCTTCTCAGAAGTCTGAGGGCACAGGATCCAATCCAATGAGAAACTTGTCCCGAAACTTTGAAGGTATAAGGGCCTTGTACAGTGTTAACCGTATTGTCAATCTTTGCACCAAAGGAAGTCATAGAGAACATCGCATTGTAAGCTCTAATATTTTCAAAAAAATGCCGATCTTGATACAATGACATAATACTAAAAGGAGGTTCCAAAGGAGAAGGCGAAACCACAGCACCACTCCTACAACATTTGGAGTATCCAACGTTCCCACGACGGGACAACCGCAAAACACGTTCATCATACCAAAATAATGCAGAACAATAACCACACATATGCACAGGATCACCACAATCAAAATATAAAGGCAAAACAGCAGATGCAGAAGGAACCACATTACTACGACGAACCGATCGACGGGTCGGAAAAGATGAGCTCTCACCAACTTCAAACATCACCAAAGCATTCACTATTGCCAAAAAAACAAAAACACAGGCAAAAAAAAACAAAGCCCTACAACAAAAAAAACGACCCTTTCATATTTAAATAACGAAACAAAGGGAATAACAAACAAACAAAAAAACAAAGCAAACAACACATAATGTTTCAAAATAACACACCAACTAATGTACTTATTTTTAAAAAGATACAAAAGACAACAGACGATATATACAAAGGAAAAATACGCTGCACAGAAAGCAAATTGACCACTCAAACACTAAAAAAGTCAGCTAATCATAAGCATTAACACAAACACCTTGCATACAGACCAAAAGGGGAAAAGAACAGAGGAATAACTCACAGCCGACAAAAAAAAAACAACAAAGAAACAAAAAACAACAGTATCAAAAAAGAATAAAAGAGACCGAACCTGGAGGCTTTCCAAAAGCAAGATGCTACAGCCAGTGAACAACCTACAATTATAAACAACACTGTAAGGATTTCATCACATTAATGACAAGCATTAAATAAAAACAACCGAATAACTAACCGCTCGATAACCAAATTCTAAAAGACAACGACTAAAGCTCCACGAAGACTCCCAAAAGGACCACAATGCGAATGCATGCAAACACCAACACCCAACTAAACCCAATTGTCAATGCATAGAAACAACGAAACCCAACTGTAAACAAAATATAGAAGGAAAAAACGGAGAATGGAGGAAGACAGAAAAAAAAAGAAGAATCAACAACATGGAAACAACATACGGTCAATCGAATACCTGAAGAAACTTCCACCGACAAGCTGACGATGAGATAGTAGGAAAAACAAAAAAGAAGAAAGAAAAGAGAAAGAAACAGGGAATAACATGTCCCATCCAACAACCAACTCCATACCCGATGCAATGACCCGTGTTACATAATACCAAAGGAAAAAAAACGTACCATACCTCCATGAAACTTACGCTAATTAATAAATAGATAAATTTGTAAGGCCGGCAAAGATGAAATAAAATGTCGGCTGCCATAATTTTGTAAAAAAGAAAATCTGCCAATTTTTGTTACCGTGATTTCAACAAACCAAAAAGAGAAAACCCAGTTATAATGAACGGAAATTGTAGAGATTGTGCTCACATTTTATCATTTGGGGAAAGAAGCATCACTTGTGAAGTTGTGGGATGATGGAAAAACTCCATCTAACAGACATAACTATAAAATTAACAATTGTAAAAAAAATAATTAAAATGCATATATTAAAAGTAGTTCTAATACCAAATAATCAAAATCGCTTCAAAATTAACAAAGTTCGTAACTCAAATGGCTTCAAACTCCAAAACTTCAAATAAAAGATAACGAACTTCAATTGCCTTCTTCCAATATAGCCTTCGCAAAAAATTATTTGCGAGCTGTGTCCAAGTATTCCACATCGGTAAAAAATTCGCGTTTTTTGTGAACTTTAAATAAACCTGCATGATTTCTAAAGAACAAAAATTCATAGTCTTCAACTCCTCATGTACGGCTTTTAAATCTGTCAGGTCATTAGTAGAAGATGTTATAATAGCCTTAGTCATTTTTCTGGATTTCCTCGGATGCAGTAGTGAATTCATTTTCAACTATCTTTGTAACTTCTTCAGATGCAGTGACGTTTCTCTTTTTCTTTTTTGTCAAGTCTCTGGGATTTGGATTGCAGGAAGCTGTGGAGTTTGGAGGATTAGAGTTAGGAGATGGAAAACATTCTCTTTCTTCTTCATTATCAATATTTAGATTTTTTGCCGCATCAGCCGTAGATTCAGCTATACTTCCTGTAGGTCGATCTTTACCAAACACATTTGCCACATGCTCATATGCAAGGAATGGTTTATTTGTGACATAGTTTTGTTTGGATGTTCCTAGCAAAACAAACAGAGTTACACATAAGAATATATAATTAATAGTTAGATACGTAAACAAATAATATATAACCACTCACCTTTAAATATTCCTCTAAAATCTCAGGAGAATCAACTATTACACATTTGCGAGCATCATCCCAACCAAATCCACTTGTATTCTGCATATCATATGCAGCAGAAAATTTATCCTTTAAATGTTTGAATTTGTTTTGCACGTGCTTGACCGTTACATTAATCCCGATAATTGTTTTCCGCAACTTTAGAACAACTTGGTCATAGGTTCCAGGCCGAAAACTTTCATCATCACCTCTATCGCCGATCATGACAATGTCTTGAATAATGGTAATCAATGCATCCTCTTCTTCTTGAGTCCATTGACGCCTATCTGCCATGATTTGTTATTTTCATTTGATATATTATCCATAACAAAGGTAAATAGATAAAAAAAAATGGAATTATAACAATTGATCCACCAAAGTTTGTTACAATTAATAATAAGATACACAAAATTCAAAGAGCCTAACATCCATAACAATTAAACATAACAAACTTAAAAATAGATGTTCTAAAATTCGAAAATCATTAACTAAGCTCTGGTTGACATCCAAGATTCAACCATTTCTTGGGCTAAAGCATCCCTCCATTGAGTCCATTCGTTACTGGATTCAACAACATCCACCCCTTCGACCTGATTTGGCTGATCTTCCTCAAGAGGCATATCCTCAGGAGTGATTGGCATGGTTTCCGTTGGATCCATAGCCATGTGCGTCCTAATAAAATTATGCAGCAAAGCACATGCTATGATCATTGCCCTTGAATTCTTTTATAGGATAAAATGAAGTACTTCTTAATATAGTTCAGCGTCTCTTTAGTAGACCAAAACACATCTCAATAACATTCCTCGCTTGTGAGTGTTTCATGTTAAAATATTCATCCTTATTTGTAGGTGCATATGTACCATCTTCCCATTCCTGTAAATGATACATAGTACCTTTATACGGTGCTAAAAACCCTTCATCGTTGATATAACCTCTATTAGCCAAATAATAGTTACCTACAAAAATTAATGTATTATGTGTGAATATACAACTATGTGTACGTTCAGTGTTTAGTAATTAATGTTTTAGCTTACCAAATAGGATGTTTAATCCGTTATGTCTAGTAATTGCATCCTGCAAAACCCTAGAATCAGTAGTCTAGTAATTATATCATCATAATGTTATAATAGTTACCTTGAACCATTTCCATCGGGTGTGATACGTTGTATTACTGACACAAAACTACAAATGCATTTCTATCCATACGTAACTCCTATATACGGTTAATATCACATGCACGTGTGATATGTTGTATTACTATAGACCTTATCCAATGTGATTCTAATGTACTTTGACTCAGTTATCTCCTTTGAGCTTCTTTTTTCTCACATTCAAGTAATCAAACTCTAATTGTACCTAGACACATTAACTACTTAATGTAGATGTCTAATACTTTAACATATAGGAGAAAAATATTTACGATCCATATCTACAAGTTTATAAAAAACAAGTAAACGAATTAGGAACGTATTTAACACACTTTTTTTTTTGGCCTCCTATGGAGCCGAGGTTCCGGCACGTTTTCGCGAACCGACTAATCCCCGGGCGACTACCCGCTTCGCGAGTAGCCCAGAGTCATCGCGAATGAACCTCTGTGGCCACTAGGGGGTTTTTGTTCCTCCTTGGATTAGAACTTGGCACCTCCTGGTCATTTTGACCTTTGGAGACGAAGCTCTAACCAACTAGGCACCACCCTTGTGGTTGTATTTAATACACTTGTAACCATTATAAATGATTACCCCTGCTAAGACTATGACCAACTACTACAATAAGCTACACAAGTCGGTCAACAAAAAAAGCTAATTCCAATTATTCCTGGTGGCATTTAGAAGCCGAAATCTGGTGGGAATATTTTCTAGGCAAAATGACACCGTAACCCAACCAATTATTGGTTGTTGGTTTAAAAGGTCCCTCAAGTTTTTTTTTGGTCTTCTAGGGGCATAAAGTCCATTTTGAAGTATTAAAAAAACCATTATCAGAAGTTTGAAGGGTTAACCCGGTAAACTTTTGCCTAGTCATCAAGGAAGACCGCCACGTCATCTAAATTCTTTGCCAAATCATTAATGGAGCATGCCATGTCACTATCCCTCTCATTAACTCCTCTTCTTCTGATTTGTCGTTCACAACCCGGTAAACCATTTCTCATTTTGATTTCTCTCCCGTCGACTTTGCTTATGCCGCTGCCGGCCGACGATCTACTTTCCTCCACCGACGGTTCCTTGTCCGGCTGCTGTGAGCGTAGTAGAGGGTTATTTGTTTTATGTCCGATGATTTACATTTTCTTCTAAATATAATTGATTGAAAGATTGCGGTGATGACTCGGGAAATTCAAGCTCAACGGACCGGAATGCAGGCACCTCTCCGTAGAGATTTGTTTGCGTGTCGATATTCCCGCTGAACTGAGAGGTCTTTCTCTTACCCGTCAAATAAACCCTAATTTTGATTTAATATTTACGCTTTGAGTTTCATGATTTTGTTTGGTAAAAGAAGGATGTTACGATGAGGATAAAAGCTCCCTCTTCTGATTTAAAAGTTGAGAGAATCGAACCAAACTTTAACTTCATGCCTGTAATCTTCTTTACCGATTGATATCGTATTACTGTTCAAGCTCTCTTCTATATTGTAATTATTTTCGTTTTTTGATCTTGTTAATTGATGGAGATACGTTATGGTTTTTAATTAATGGCCTTTAACGTTTTGCAAAATTAGAGAATTAATTGATTGATGAGAACCATTATGAACATTAAGATATCGTTTTTTCTGTATCGATTTGATGAAATTTACGATCATCTCCTTTCCGCCCAATTAATTTTGTAATAAAACTTTGTAAATATAATATGTGGTTTTTATATGTTTAAGTAAATTCGATTTTTCTTTATGAGTTCATGTGCAGCCCTTTAAGATCGCCTTCCAATTAACCAAATGCGCACCCTTAAGATCGCCTTCCAAGTTCCAACACCATTGTTGTTTCTCGATCGAAATTTGGTTAAACCTAATGAGTTTGTTTGCAATTTTAATGTACAATAAAATCGGGTTGACTCACCGGGTTGACTCGGTCAGTGACGTGGCAAAGGTTTTAATCGTAACATGGTGACTGGGCTACCAAGTGTGTTAGCTCTAACCTTCTAACCGGTTGTAAAGGTTAGAGGGATCTAATTAACAGGTCAAATATAACGTTATTCCTTTAGAAAGCAAGAAAAAAACTTTAGGGACCTTTTAAAACAGAAGTTGATACTTCGTTGGGCTTCAGTGTGATTTTGCCTATTTTCTAATACATTCAATATTAAGCAAACACCTATTTCAGTGTTTAGCTCATTTGATGACACGTGGTAGCAATTAATAACAATGGTTGCAACTCAAAGATGAATAATATCCATAAAAAATCAACAAATTTCCAAGCTACGTTAATATATGCGGATTCTGAATAGAAAACATTATACCAAGAAGACGAGAAGCTTACAACAAATCATGGATTAATTGCTTACAACAACAGTGGGATATATTTACATCAGTAAGGTTTATGAATTCAGGAGAGGAGACTACACTGATGGATTAAAAGCTTTTGCAGATTGTGAGAATAAGCTCGTTAAAAATAGCACATATTCAAACCAAAGAACAAAAAAAACAAAAAAAAAACCTGGAGAATCACCGAAGAATTGAGGTGGTGGATGAAAAACTAAAAGTTGGAGAATCACTTGGTTCAAATGGAAACAACGAAATTATATGAAGTTCAAATAAAATTCGTACCGGATTTGGGTGAGGATCACTGATCAGTCGACGATTGTTGCAGAATTCGTATGGCGATAAAGCAAGAATCAATATCGAGAAGCCTATTATCAGCGATGGCGAGAAAGGACGATCAATCGTGAATGGCTGGATTGTTGCTTATGTGAAGAATAAGATAACTATTTGAAGAAGGAGTCGATAAGTAAGCAACGTGATAGTTGCTGATTACGTGAAAGCGGGAAGAAGAATTCCTAGGGTTATATTCGTCAAGTGTAGAAAAAAAAAGTGTTTTCCATTCAGTTCCACCTAATTGGGTTGGATATTATTTTACCGAGTTGTCCCATTAGACCCGGTCAAAATTCAGTTTTGTTCTTGTTCCAAGTTTGTCAAACATCATTTAATTTTTTTAGTGTTGTCCAGTCCGTCCTAGTTCTTGCCACCAAACACAACCTTAGTGATGCTGGTGACATCGCAAAACAATATAAGTAGAGTTCTTTTTTATGTAGTTTAAGTGGGTGTTTACAATTGCTTTTTTAATCTAAAAAATGTTTTTTTGGCAAAAATGTTTATTGACTTATGGTGGTGGCAAAATGAGTTTTTTTTTTTAAATATTTGGATTACCTTTGGTTGGTGCAAAAGCTATAAGTTGATAAATCATTTTCTTAAAAAGTTTTTGGTTTGACATGACCAAAAAAAATTGTCAAAAGTGGGTGATGTTTATGAAATGATAGTATTATGGTCTTTTGATATCAAAAAAACTAAAAGTTGTTTCAAAAGTGAGATGTCTCTTACTTTTCTAAAACTCTTTTTTGAAAGGGTTTAAAAAGTTGTTTTAAAATTGACTTTTGAATTTGTCAAACACATTTTTTGGACTTATTAGTTTTTTGAAAATTCAATAAATCAATAACGAGTTTTCAAACACAGTCTCAAACACCTTCTAAGTCTTTTTTTTATTAGATACTTTATTAATGATATACGAAAGGATTTTGGTTTTACATTTTTTGATATGAGGAAACTTTATGTTTTAAAGAGGGCCCATTTTTTTGTTTTTGACCCGGACCAAAATATGCTTAGCCCTGCAAATACCTTCAATTTTCATTTACATATGCATGTTCATATCGTTGAGGCACAATAATTCCATGGAAACAACAAAACTTTAAGTCTTATGGGATAAGGTAAGGAGGAGATAAATGTACAGAGTCATATCTCCACTCAATGATAGAGAGACTGCTTTCATGGTTGTATAAGAAACGTAAGTCCACATCAAAGAAACGTAAGTCCACATCAAAGAAAAAAAACGTAAGTGTGTGCATGTGTGTGTGTGTGGGGGGTGGTGGGGGGGGTGGGGGGGGGGGGGGGGGAGTATGCTACATCCACAAATGAACTAGAGACGTTTATAATTTATTGATTTTGTAATGAGGCTTACCATTACATCGTTTGCATGTTCATTGGGATTTATATACAGAGCTAGGTATTCGATTCTAACCCTGAAACTACTTGGTATGTGATTTTGATTTTAACACTAGATACGATTCGAGCCCAAAAAATTTCTGTTTTGGCTATGCCCCCAAACCCTATTGCTAAGTCTCGGTCAATAAGGTCAAGGAACAATCAGACTCCATAACTCAACAAAAGTAAGAAAAATAAGACAGTAAATATTGTATGAAAAACGCAAACAAACTTGAAAGAAACTTGGATCATACTACTCCACTACCTTGATTTTAAGCCTCCACAACTTCTTATATTATCTGAGGTCATGTCATCAGAAAGAGTCAACTCCTTAATGTATAACCTTCTGCATATTCAATATGATTACCACAAATGTGCTAATTGAAAATAACATAAATGGATTTCACTGAATTATACAATGGGTGTCCTGATATAAAGCAAGAGGAAGAGTATATTGTATACTAAATTATTTTCATAGCTAAATGCAGATAATAGCAACCTAATTTCATATTTCACAATAACCATCATGAATTCATGACTACTACTTCCCAAATCGATAGTTCTTGTGCCATTTATTCCATGATTTATTTAATTCACCAATGCTTAATAATCAACCACATCCAAACGACCATTAATTCAGCAACAGGAACAAATCATCAATAACAAATTCAGCAGTTTGCAAATACATAAATATTGTTTTCAAGAAACTACGGATTGTTTATAAAAGAATGACAAATACATTTACAAGTACAAACATACATTGTGTGCCATGAATCAGATGACTAAAGTAAACCTCATTAACATTGCTTACTAATCATCCATCAATCTTGATAATTCTTTGTTCTTCCAAACAACATTACTATAACCAAATAACTTCACAAAACAAGAAACCAACTGTTCTTGAATCACTTCTTCATCAGGAAGAACAACATCACTCTCTCTCCTCAATGACGTCACATCCTTGTCAGCAATTCCACAAGGCACAATATGTTTAAAGTAACTCAAATCAGGGTCAATATTAAAAGCCAAACCATGAGAAGTAATCCCAGATGAAATCCTAACTCCAATTGCACCAATCTTTCTATCACCTACCCAAACCCCAGTCTCACATTTCCTTTGACCATGAGCTTTGACCCCATATAAAGAAGCCAAGTCAACCATGGTTGACTCAAGATTTTCAACGTATTTTCTAGCACCAAGACCGATTTCTCTTAAAGAAAGAATAGGGTAGAGAATGGCTTGATGAGGACCATGGAAGGTGATGTCACCTCCCCTTTGTGTGTAGTGAAGTTCAGCACCCATGTTTTTGAGTTCAGATTCGGGAATTAGTAAGTTGTAATCTGTTCTACGTTTGCCAAGTGTGTATGTAGGTGGGTGTTGTAAGGATAAAAGGGTATCAGAAATCTTACTGATTTTTCTATCGGATGCGAGTTTTTCTTGTAGTTTAAGTGCTTCCAGGTAATTGACTGTGCCAAGCTTCCATACTTCAAGATTACGAGGAATTCTCATTCCCTGATGTTCCTTGAATCGTACTTTAAGGAAAGAAGTGGAATCTGTATGCAAATGTCAGACCATGTTATGATGATGTAAATCTCATTACGATCCGTGAAAACACAGAAGGAGAGTACAGTAATTTATTGAGAAGTACCCTGAGATAACATATGCGAAACACTAACATTTTTTCTAAACGAAACTAGATCACATTCTTTCCGAACAAAACTTCATATGTAATTAAAATTTAGAAAAACTCAATGAATTGTCCAATTTGTAAATTGCAAGCCACAACACTATCAAGAAATCAAAAAGTCAAAGATTCCAATTCCCAGACCAGAGGACGAACCTAATACGAATGATGAATCTTTGAAGCTGCAATTGGCGATTGTCGATTGGCGAATGATCGATCTTTGAAGCTGCAATACAGCCGATTCTTCTTATTTAAATTCCGTTTTTTGCGATTGGCGATTGTCGATTTGGGAATTGGGATGCGGCATAAGAAGAAGAGGAATTCGCTGGTGTTGGTGTTGGTGTTGGTGTTGGTGTTGGTGTTGGTGTCGACGTAAAAGATTACAGAGAGAAAAAAAATCGATGGTGGTGGTGACGACGGAGGTAAGTGGAGGTAGGAAGTTGCTGGTGTTGGTCGCCGCCAATGGGAAGAAGGAGGCGGAGTCGCGATGGAGTCAGATGCGTCGATTATGAGGGCAAAGAGATAAGGCGTCTTTTTTTTGTCCGGGCAAAGAAGAAATTTTTAAACCGAATGATTTAGAAGAGTCCAAGTACCGAGCGATTAAGAGGCATGCTAAACCATCAAGAGCTAATTTTTATTCTTGTCAAACACATTACACATTGAATGTTTAGGATTTGTTTTGTTTTATAAATGTTTTACCTTTTAATAGGTTATAGTCTCCTAATTAGCTATTAAGCAAAAATATATATTTGAACCATTTTTTTTTTTAATTTTCACATATGCTCTTTAACCTAATAATGTCTTTTTATTTAGAGTCACATAATGATTCAGATCTCTAAATTATTTATATTTAAATTAATCAGATGCTACCAAACAGTTTAAAAAACTAAAATGAACAATTTCAACTAATTGCGAAGATATAAAATCTATGTAGGTCCTATAAAATTATCTTTTAGTTTATTGTAAAGTCTTTTACAAAATGAATAATTTTTTATATAGTATTATTATTTTAGTGAATAGTTTTTTAAGTTGTCACTCCAACGATTTAGAGCATCAATAATATGATGGTTTCTTTTTTTTGTTAAGTTTTTCCATGAAAAATCTCATATATAATTTTGTTTTTATTATTTTTATGTTGTTTGTAAATCGCATAGTTACAATAACTTAGAAAACATATGGGACTCACCAAAATCATTAAAAAAATCTCATGGCAAGAGCTTTTTGGTTTACAAGATTCTTGAAATACTTTGGTTGTAAAAAACTTTGAATCGAAAAACTCCTTCGATAGGTTTCTTCATTCAAAAACATTTTGTTATGAATTCGTCCATTCAACTTGAAATTCAGCATTGCAAGTCACAGTAAACCTCGTAAAGCATCATTCGTCATCCATTCATCCCAAATTAGACAAAGCATTGTGACACTTACATTACTTTTTTGTCATCTTATGTCTTTAGCGGTATATAGTTATAATGATCTTGTTTCTTTTCTGTTTAAGATGTTTTATAATATTTTTGCAGTTTATAGCTATAAGAATTATAGTTTGTGCTTAACGAGTTAAATTTGATTCCAGTATCGATGTCTCAATCACATCAAGTCATAATAGACACTCCACAAACATAAACAAGACCTTGCAATAACATTTGGAGAGTATTTCATTTTGGTAGGATCATCCGATCCAATCTTACACTCGCTATCTTACAAAGCATAAAACGATTAGACGATTACATAAAGGGTAAATTACATAACCATCTTCTCTATGTCGTTGGGCGGTTATAATTCATGCTTCCCTCACAAATATGAGTTCTCTAATGATCCCGAAAAAAGCATTATATAAAGGGTAAATTACACCCATCTAAAATAGATTAATCCAATAAAAACCAACAAAACTAACAAGTACCAACCAAACTACATCTCCACAACATTCATAGATATACAACATATTACCATATCTTTAATGTGCAAATGTCATATATATACACACACACACACACATCCCTCTCTCATAACCGCTTTTTCTAAAAAGCGTTCAAAAACCTCACGAAGAGCAAGAGAGCATGCGGACACCTGGACGGTAGGCCCACGCAGGCGGCAACCGGGCATACTTTTCCATGCCCGGTTGCTCATCATACGGTTTTTCCATCACTTTGAGCAAACGTCTCACCTCATCAAAGTCACCTTGTTCAGCCATGTCTATTGCACTTTGACAAAGATAGTTCCTCAATATGTATTTCGGGTTCACCGAGTTCATCAACGCTTTTCTATCTTCATCTGCAATTCCACTAGCCGATAACTGTCGGTATCATAAAAAATTTGCACTATTAGTAAACGAATGTATCATGGAAAATCACACAAAATAACAACCTACTTTTCTATTTATGTCGCTTACATCACCGTGATGTCACCAAGATGTTGGTTTTATACAACTAGTGAGGTGGCCCGCGCGATGTGGCGGATTTATAAATCGACACTATTAGGCAGTGAGTGTTTTTGTAATTTTGTGAAATAGAGGGACTATTTTTGTAATTTTTTTATTTAGCAGGGACCATTTATGTAAATTACACGATTCCTAAATTCGCATGGTAAATGTATATATAATAATAATATGAAACCATTTGCAAAGTATATTATGTATCAAATTGGTAAAGATGATTGTTGTATTTTACGAAATTTAGTCTTGTATATAACCAAAAAATGTTGATGATATGATCTAATCTAAAAAGAAATTTTCACGAAATAACAACGTATTTTACTCTTCCTATCAATATAGGTGATGTACTTTATTTTTATTTTTTTTACTCATAATAGCAAAGTACTCACAATTCTTTACCATAATAGCACCATGCATATATTTCTTTACCAATTATAGTAATATGAAACAGATAAAAAACATTAATATCATTCGATGAACATATATAAATACATTGCTATTATGGATAAAAAATGCAAGTATGTTGTCATCACGACTCACAAGTAATAAATTAAGTACATAGATATTAATACATTATGTTGTTATTATGGGTAAAAAATACAAATACGTTATTATTATGAGTAAAAAATATAAAGTATATTGCTAAAATTACCTCCTCGATGTAAATTTTGACCCAACTAGTCCAAGCCTCCTTACGTTCTTGACCAATATCTAACAAAGCAGCTTTTAATGGAACCAATAATTCTTCATCAGGGGTAGTGGAATCTGCTTTGATGTTTGATAATAATCTAAAGAAGTTTGTATAGTCAACTTTGTCAACCGCCATATTATTAAGCAGTTTACTTATAAGTTGTTTATTATACTTTGGTAGCCCGAGTTTTTTTGTCATCACTAACTGGTAGTCATCCATAAATTTTGTACCGTATCTGGACAAATTCAAGAAAAATAAGATTCCAAAATCAGTTAGTTAAATAATTTATTAAAGAATGACTTTTGAGGTCAAATGAGATATTTGTGAAATTTCAACTTAAGAGTTGGTATGGACTTGTGCAAGAAAATGACATGATGTTAATCTTTACGGTTATTAATCTTTCAATCCTGCAATAAATGTAACAGTAGTTGACTTGAAATAGTTTACTGACATATTTATATAATAAAGTGATCATTGTGAATTGAATTGTGAGAATTAGATAATGACACTTTTAAAGCTAATGATAGGTGAGGACTTTTTTACAATCATCTAATTAGTTTTCTTATAGTAACTTCTTACCTGCTTCTTCAAAATCTGATTATTTTGAAAACAAATAATCAGAAAGTCAAAATCACAAGAGCTAAATGCAAAAAACAGCAAAATACTTCTACTGATTTGTATATTATACATTATATACAATTGTTGCCAGTTTAGCATTATTACAGTTTTGATCCCTGTAGTTTTAATTTGTATAATTACAGTTTTAGTCCCTATAATTTTTAATCTGTATTAATTACAGTTTTGGTCCCTATAGTTTTTGTTGCCAGTTTAGCATTATTACAGTTTTGATCCCTGTAGTTGTAATTTGTATAATTACAGTTTTAGTCCCTATAGACTTTAATTTGTATTAATTACAGTTTTGGTCCGTATAGTTTTTAATGTATTATAATTACATTTTTTGTCCCTGTTTTTTTTAATTTTCTTTAACTACAGTTTTGGTCCTCATACTTTTCTATTTCAAATTTTCAATAATTTCAGTTTTGGTCCCTGTAGTTTTAATTTGCATTAATTACAGTTTTAGTCCCTGTAGTTTTTAAGTTAGGATAATTACAGTTTTGCTCCCCCATTTTTTCTTTAAAATTGTTTGTTTGCAAAATTGATAAAAAAAAAAAAAAAGTATTTGTTGTACTGGTTTGGAATTTTTGCATAGAAATTTATCCGCAGCAACGCACGGAAAAATTACCCTAGTTATATTCAGGACCAATCACGTATTACAAACAAAAGTTAGCTATAAGGTGGTGTTTTTAAGAAGGGCAAAAGGGTCAATTGTCAAATTACCTTTCGAGGGCATAATCGGACTCTTTCTCATTAATCAAATTAGCAGATGAAAGAGTTGACACAAATTGAGCCATGTTCCATAATCCAACATCCGGTTGATTTGCAAAACAATACCGTCTTCCTGGAAGATCTGTAGTATTTGGTGTAAAACTCGGATCAAAAGCATCCAAAAATCCAAAAGGACCATAATCAATTGTGAGCCCTAATACACTCATATTATCCGTATTCATCACACCATGTGTAAACCCAACACCCTGCCATTTTGCAATCATTGAAGCAGTCCTTTCAGCTACTTCAACCGCCCAAGCTGCAAAATTTACAACATTTTTAAATACAAATCAAGATCCAAATTCCGTCAATATTCAATTTGTTTATTTTTTTACGTTACCTGCGTATTTGTTTGAAGTTAGATCTACTACCGAATCGTTTTCTTGGCCAGTTGAAAAAGATAAACTATCGCTTTTGTTCATGGTTTCTATATGAGGAAAGTGGTGTTTGATTGTGTAATCGGCTAAAGCTTTAACAATTTTCATGTCTTCTTTTCCTCTTGAAGCGTGTAATTGAAATGAACCGAACCGTAAAAACGAGGGTGAAACTCTGCATACAACTGCACCCGGTTCATCTTTTGGATTACCACTGTAAATCAAGAAGATAATAGTGTTAAAAACATTTTTGGTCATGTGGATATTTATTTAAAAAAAAAAAAAAAAAACTTACTCGTAGAACATATCACGGGTAACATATTTCCCGGTTGTTACAAGGCTAAGTGCACGAGTAGTTGGGATTCCAAGACTATGAATTGCTTCACTGCAAAGAAATTCTCTAATGCTACTACGAAGAACAGCTAGACCATCTGCAAATCTGCTATATGGAGTTTTTCCTGCACCTTTTAATTGAAGCTCCCATCTTTGGTTCTTTGAGTTCACAAGCTCGCCTAGGGTTATGGCCCGCCCATCACCCAATTGACCCGCCCACATTCCAAATTGATGGCCTCCGTAGCATTGAGCGTAAGATAGTCTGAATAGAAAACAGATGTTATTAGGGAAGATGAAGTTTCGGTTAGAAGGTGAAGACGATGAATGAGACTTACCCTCCTACTAAAGGAGATGCCCCGGAGAACAGAAGTGGAAAGTCGGGTCTTTCAAACCTGCGACACGAAGAGAAGTTTGAGATTGAGAGAAAGGAAAATGGGATTTGATGTGTAGAGAGAGGAACTCACTCTTTAGGATCTAAATCGAGAATTTCTGCGACTGATTCTGACCATGCGACTAGTTGGGGGTTTTCGACTTGGACAGACGGGGAGACTTTTGAATAACATGCATGAAGCACCTGAAAGTTTGAGATATCACGTTAGTTGTTTTCTTAGGGTTCTTGGAATTTTGCGTTTGAATTCGATCTCATTTCCATCGATGTCAGGTAACGATTCACTGTTTAGTCTTAGCGAGCTAGAAAACCTAAATGTCAAAATATAAACGAAAACCCAACAGAAATCATCAATTTGGGGGGCAAGATGCATCGATTGAAAAAAAAAATTCACCTCTCGTGGCATGATATCAGAGCGAGGATCGCCGGGCAACTCACGAACAAACGAGTGGTCCCAATTCAAATCCTCGAGGTTCAACTTCACTCGTTTATCTTCGCTCAAACTCTGTTTCTTCAATCCATCGGCGACCGAATCAACCGACAAACCCACAGGCGACTCCATCGAAGCGTTGGTGGAGAAATACGGCACTTTTTTATGAAATTTAAAGACTTTTGAGGGAGAGTAACGGAAGAGGGGGCGGAGGCGGTGGCGGAAGGCGGTGGAGGAGGTGAAAGAGATGGAGATGGATGAAGAGGAGGTGTGAGAGAGTGAGGCGGACAAATGAGACAGCATTGCTGCGGCTTTTGTTTACTTGTAAATCAAAATAGTATTTGGTGACATTTTCAACGTTACATTGCTTCGATGGTCTTCTCACATGACTTTTGTTAAAGATTAAGGGCTATGAATTTGACACCACAATTATGCAATGGAAACTTGTACTTCTAGAAGCAAAACGTGTACATATTTTATATATATTTCGTGATCAACTTTTCGTGATCAACTTCAAAACCTATCAATGATTTCGTTCATCGTGTATTTTGACTATTTTGATGTTTCGTGTCTAGTTATATGTCTAATCATAAAAATGAATAAACGTGACTATTTATTTTTGTGAGGTGGTTTTTTGTTGATGGTGAAATGGAGTTTTAATGTTACTCAATGTTTAACATGTGTGTTCGGTTTTTTTTGTGATGTGATTTTGCAAAAACTATTTGAAACTCTTTGGACAGCTTTCAAGTGACAACATTGAGCTTTAATTTAGGTGTGAAATTACATAATATCAAGTGTTCTAACTTGTTTTCTTAATTTATGCTTCTAGTTTAATTTTGCAAATCGTATATGCAATAGTAAATGTCATGTATCTTCAAGTTAGGCTTGTCATACGTATGTTAATTGGTAATTTAGTCTTTTTTTCATGAAAGTATATTTTACAAGTTAAGGAGATTTCGCAAACCTTTGCACAATGTTCTAAAATCTTATTTCTTTTTACCGAGCTTCATCTTGTTTGTAGATGAAATGTTTGTTTGACCCATGTGATATTTTGTTTCATCTACCAATTTAGACTTTCTTTACGGAAGTTAGGTTTCACAAATTAAAGAGATATCTATGACCACATGTGTTGGTTGACGTTTGGATATCTCGACACCTTAGAGATCCACTTTTTTCCATGTTATGCTCCATACTCGTAGTTGAAAAACGTATTCTATTTTCCTCACAATACCCGTAGAGTTATGTTGATTTATTTATAAATTACAATTACAAGAGATATATCCAAAAGTTTAGGATCTTTATCTATACAACAAACTAGTGGATTGACCTCATCTACAATTATTTGAATTTTTGGATATCCTATCGAATTATGTTTACATTCCTCCTCAATCTTAACCGTAACAAGATACAAATCGAACATCAAGAGCACCCATTGCTACATTCTCTCTAACGAAGTGAAAATCCACTCTGATGTGTTTTGTTCTGGATTAGTTGTTACATAGGTAGCTCCTAAATTATCACACCATAAAACGGGTGGTATTGGTTGACATACTCCCAATTCTTTGAGTAAGGATTGCAACGTATTGCTTCAGCAGTACCATTAGCCAAGGCTTTATATTCCGCTTTTGTACTTGACCAAGACACAGTTGGCTGCTTGCGTGAGCTCCACGAAATCAAATTTGAACCCAAAAATACTGCAAATCCTCCTGTTGACCTACGATAATCTAAGCATCCTGCCCGATCAGCATCTGTGAAGACACTCAGGAGTATAGAGTTGGACTTTCGAATGCGGAGCCCGATATTGATTGTGCCCTTTATATATCTTAAGATGCATTTTACAACTTCCCAATGAATGTCAGTGGGTCTTGATAGATATTGGCAGACCTTGTTTACTGCAAATGAAATATATGGTCGTGTTAAAGTAAGGTATTGCAGACCTCCAACCATGCTTTACTTGAAGGCGTCATCATCATTGAGGACTTTTCCGTGATCCCGAGCAAGTTTGTCTGTGACGGATAGGGGTGGCAAAAGGTGACACGACATGACAAAAATACACGAAACGAAACGAAACGAAATTTAGACGAAATTGAAATTGGAATTCGTGTTCGTGTCACGAAAAAAAATCCGACTTCGTGTCGTGTCGTTTTCGTGTTCAAAATCACACGCGATAGTATAACGATAATGATACGAAATTAAACCGATAATAACACGATATTAAGCCGATAATAATACGGTATTAATTCGAAATTATACACATTATTAAATGATAAATAATAAATATTAACCTAAAAGTATTAAATTAAATAAAAAAGTAAATGTTGTTATTTTGAAGCATTCTAGTACCATTTTATGCCATGCTTATCGTGTTGTCGTGTTTTTCATCGTGTTTTCGTGTTTTTCGTTTTCTCGTGTATTAATTTATAGATGACATTATGCAAATGGCTATTTTATGCTTTTTGTCGTGTTTTCGGGTTTTTCGTGTTTTAATTTAGTCGTGTTCGTGTTAGCAAAAAAACACGACATTTTTTCGTGTCGTGTTTGGGTTAAGAAAAACAAATTTGTGTCGTGTCGTATTACTCGAATACACGAAACGACTGCCCGATTTGCCACCTCTAGTGACGGACATGGGGTTGAAACGCTCTTACAATTCTCCATGTGGGCTCGATGAAGAAGATCAGAGGCATACTTATGATGCAGCAGAGTGATCCCCCCTAAATTATGGGTTATTTCAATCCCCAAAAAATAATTAAGGCGACCAAGATCCTTGATTGGAAATGCAGAAGCTAAGTTGCGTACTAGTTGATCAACAATCCCTTGAAAGGAGCCAGCAATTACAATGCCGTCTACATAAACAAGCATGTAGACAGTATGCTTCCCTTGATGGAATAGAAAAAGAAAGGTATCGGCCTTCGAGGAATGAAAACCAAGTTGATATAGTTTTTCACTAAGTAGGGAAAACCATGCGCGAGGTGATTGTTTTAGACCATATATTGCCTTCTGGAGTTTACAAACATAATGAGGTCTACTAGAGTCCTCAAAACATGGAGGTTGCCTCATGTAAACATCTTCATTTAAGAAGTCATGCAAAAAGGCGTTATTGACATCAATTTGTCGAAGGTGTCATCCTCTAAAGATTTCAAAAGCAATAATTAGAAGGACTATGGCTGGTTTCACAACAGGACTGAGAGTATCTTGATAATCGATGTCGTATTGTTGGGTGAACCGCGAGCAACCAGTCGTGCCTTGTGTTTGTCAATAGAGCCATCAGGATGTTGTTTAAGTTTAAAAACCCATTTACAGCCAGCTATATTTACACCATTCAGTCGTGGAACCAGAACACATGTTTTATTTTTCTGAAGTGCATTAAATTCAGCCTCCATAGCAAAGCGTCATTTTGGCTCAGACAGGGCCAATTGATGAGAGGTAGGTTCAGCAAATAAGGCATATCGATTTGGGTTATATATTATTGTTCTATTAGTAAAATTTCAAGGAAAGAACATTCCTGAACGGGCACGTGTGGTGACCCCTGCAGCGATGGAGTATGACTAGTTTGAGCGGGAGAGACCGGAGCAGCACCACTGTCAGTGGCAGAGGTGGCAGGATCACTGTCACTACTAGTAGTGGTACTGGCAACGATATCATCGGCGACAACAGGGGTTGCATGTTCAACACTGTAGCAGTGGAGGATGAAGGTGGATCTTCCTGTTGTTGCATCACATTAAGTGTGAATAGAGTTGTGTTGGTGGTAGCGTATAGCCTCGGAATGCTTATGACGGGAGCTAGTGGTGCTGCAGCTGTATTAGTAGGATTAGCCAACAGAAAAGATAAATCATAATTTCACAAGTGGTCATTCACAATTCTCTGTTCAGATTTAGGAAATGGCGCAATTTTGCGATGAAATACGGTATGGTTTAAGTGGATGAGGTTACAAATAGGAATCGTGATTCATCAAAAATCACATCCTGTGAAATATAAATTCGACCAGTTCGTTTATCTAAACACTTGTACCCCTTGTGCGTTGAGCTGTACCCTAAGAAAACACATTGTGTAGACTGAAAATCAAGTTTGTCAATGTTATATTTCTGAAGACGCGGCAGACATGCACATCCAAAATTTTGAAGAAAGGAGTAATCATGTATTACATTGAGGAGATGCGTGATGGGTGTAATATTATTTATGGTGCAACTAGGCATTCAATTTATTACGTAACAAGTCATTAAGAAAGCTTCATTCCAAAACCGAAGAGGAAGAGAAGAATGAGCTAAGAGAGCCAAACCTATTTCAACAATATGACGATGTTTTCGTTCCACCATTCCATTTTGTTGTCATGTGTGCGGGCATGACACACGATGAAAGATACCTGATTGCTGAAAATATTTATGAAGCTTATGATACTCACCACCCCAATCAGATTGGATAATACGAATTTTGGCATTCAAAAGACGTTTAACGTGAATTTTGAAATTATAAAAGACTTGTTCAACATCAGATTTATGTTTAATGAGATAAATCCAGGTATAACGAATATAATCATCCAAGAAACTAACATAATATCGAAAACCTGCACTAGACACTTATACAGGTCCCAAACATCAGTGTGAACCAGCTCAAGTTGTGATGAAGTGACATGAACAAAACTATTATAAGGAAGTTGATTATTCTTTGCACGTTAACATGCATTACAAACTAACGACACTTTATCAAAGGAAAAATCTAATTTATTTTACTTCAAAATAAACTTGACAACTGCTGAGGTAGGATGACCGAGGTGTCGGTGCCACTGTGATGAAGAGACTTTAGTGCTGGATGCAACGTAACGTGGATTATCCTTGATTGGCACAAAAAAGAGACTTCTTTTGCTTTTACCGACTAGAAGCATTTTCTTCGTGTTTATTTCCTTAACAAAGAAAGCATTAGGGTAAATTTCAATGAATACATTGTTGTTTAAAAACAAGTTTATCAGCAGAACGGAGGTGTTTGTTGATTTGAGGAACACGTAAGATATTTTTAAGAACAATGGGTCGATCAAGACCGTGTATTTTAGAATGACCGATATGGGAAATATGCAAACCCGCTCCATTAGCTACTTGAACCTAGTCTTTGCCATGATATCGCTCCAGAATGTAAGGGCGGTCAAGGTCACAAGTGAGATGATTTGTTGCTCCAGTATCAATATACCATTTTGGATCATTGCTGTAGTTTCCGGTGGTGGCGCTGTTTCCACTGCGATACTCCTATGCTTTATATCCATGGTTGAATCGATTTCGACAATTCAACGCAATATGTACTGGGATTCCACATACTTAGCAGTGTAGACCCCCACCCTTGTGTCTGCCGCAGCCACGCCCTCAACGACGACTACTACCACCGTTACGATATTTGTTTCGTTGATTATTGTTTTTGGAAGCATTGTACCCGTTATTGTTGTGATTTTTACGAGAACCACGTGAGTCTTGTCTTGTAACATTGTTGGTAGAGGAAGAGAAATTAGTTAGTCCGTTCATAGCAGTGGTTTGGGCTTTATGGGCAATCAGGTATGAATAGAATTCATGTAATGTCATTGCTTTCTGATTGCTAAGGACAATGATGGCAGTGAAGAGATCACCGTGATCTGGACCTAGACCGACTAGAATGTAGCCAATAACTTCTTCATTGGTCATAGGATGACCAATGTTTGCCATGGTATCGACAAATCCTGTCATCTTCTGGTAGTATTTCGACACGCTCATGTCGCCCTTCCTTGTATTTGAGAGTTGCATACGGATCTGGATGGAGTTCTTTCTATGTTGTGCCAAAAACATTGTGTGAAGTGACGTCCATAACTGGTTTGATGTGTCTTTGCAGCAAGTAAGTTGGGATAGAACATCTTCCGTAATAGATGATAACAAACCACCAAGAACCACTTGATCATGTATGACCCATGTCTCATGATCGAGATTGGTGGCTTCTTTTGTTGTGTCACTGGTTCCTACAGTTATCATGGATGCTGGCATCGCTATGGTCACATTAAGGAAACCATACAGTTGGACACCTTAAAATAGGAACGACATGTGCCTTCCAAAGCAGGAAGTTAGTGCGGGTTAGTTTTCAAGTGATGACAGTGGAAATTTTTTAAGAATCACTAAATGAGGGAGCCATGACGAGGATTATGAATAAGGAAACCAGAACAACCGAAGCTGAGAGAGGTGAAAAATCGGAGCCCTAGGGATCTTGCACTCTAATACCAAGTTGAAAAATGTATTATATTTTCCTCAAAATACTCGTAGGGTTATGTCGATATATTTATAGATTACAATTACAAGAGATAGATCCAAAAGTTTAGGATCTTTATCTATACAACAAACTAGTGGATTCACCTTATCTACAATGATTTGAATTCTTTGGATATCCTATCAGATTCTGTTTACACTCATATCCACCACCCTGATTTGCACTCGGTTGGGTGGAATATGTGGTTCCACATTGGAGCCGAGGCTATAGCTCTATCTTAGACGAAATCAGATTTCTTATCACTAGGTTTTGATTTTGTAGGATTCCTCTAGTGTAACATCACCCTCTTAAAAATAAAAATCCAAGTCACAATATGTATATCTATTATAATAGCAAAACATTTAAGTTTATATCATTACATATCAGTCCAACAAAACAAACATTTATAAGGCATGAGTTGGGTGTTATTGCAACTTGCATATACAACAGATCTATAAGAGTTGTCCTTTATTTTCAGTTTGATAATTAAGGAGCTAACTGTTGGTTTATAAGAAACGATCAAACCAGAATAAGATAAAGAACAAGGCAATAGTTTCAACACAGAAAACCTTTGATCTCACACAGAGATCCTTTTGATTGAAATCAAGTAAGTATTACATAAACCCTAGCAATGTATATATACAGCGGCTATGCTATGTATATTTGGAGTATCCCTACAATTCAGGGAACTCCCAACTATAAACGAGATAAGTATAAAAACTAGATAAGCTACAAAAATACGATAAGTATTACAATGTTCTTAAACTGAGAAGAATCCTTCTTTGACAATCATCAGATTCAAAAGGTGCTGTTAACTGATCAGCTGATGTTGATGATCAGCTGATGCTAATACTTAACAGCCTAACACTAACCCCCTTTCATTGCTTTATTATTAATTGTAGTTATACCTCAAACATAAGTCATGTAGTAACTCTAAGCTTGAATTGCTTAGAGAGTAATGATCGATGTTGTTGACTCGGTCAAAAATAAATCTCCAAAAATGCTAGATAGTTAGGGCAAGTAAGAGTCGATTCTCATAAAATATATGATTAAATTGTATCCGAAGTAGTAGAATAGGAAAGCAAGTAAATTCAATTGTTTTGTGACTTTGATTTTAGTTTAGAAATAAACAAAGCAACAATCACAATTTCAAGGTTTATAGAAAACTAAAAGTAATTTGCCAAAAGAGATTTGTGAGTCAAATTGGAAATAATGTATCTTATATTGACAAGACATTCAAACCAAATTATTTGATTCTCAATTTGTAAAGAAGATCACATATACATGACAAAGTAATTGATATAGAAGTTATAGACTTTAAGTACAGTCCATAATTTAGTTACAAGTTGTAATATCATATAACCTAGTATAAGTTTGACACGGTTTGTGTTACATCAATGCTTTGTATTGTGATATATCACAAGAATGTCAACTCAAAACATTTAAAGATAAAAACTTTGCATGCATAACAATTAAAAAAAGTCGTTGGGTTATAAATAGGAAAAATAATATAGTTCTTAGCATTCGGGATTTCCCAATGGATGATATGAGCCTCTCCCCCCCCCCCCCCCCCCCCCGTGACATCCCGAAAATTTATTCCTAGAATTCAAAACGGTCAATTCACCGCGAACCTTTTTGTAACGTGACCTATTGAGCTTTAATGCATATTTTGGAAAATATATAGTGTCATTACAATTAAAATAAGATATGAGATGAAATCTTACTTCCTATAGTGGAAAATCTCAAGCGCAAACTGAAACCCTAGTTAAACCGTCTGAAAAACTAAAAATAAGTATTAAGCGTTGGTGAGCAAAACAAACACTCTAACCTCATAGTACATGTTTCCTTGATTTCGGAAGTATAAAGAACGTTCGAAACGGAGCTCGTATGCAAAAGATATGATTGTTACAAGAAAACAAGTCAGTGTTACACTGGTTTTCTTTAACTACATAAACCGTTTCAATTCGTTGAGGCACTTGCACACCTCGGATGGAAATTTCGAGAACGTTTTTGGACTCAGACTATGGTCTATTATTGAAATGCTTTATGCAAATCTATGAACTAAAACCCTAAGTTCACATGCAACCTATAAGGATCTATGTTTTCTTCTAATTGAACATATAACAAATTCCTAAAGGTCATATGAAAATTAACTAAAAGAATAAATCAGAAAAAACTAACCTTTAGGATTTTTCCTGAAGCTGAGCAGCACAAGTGTCCTGCCTCAAATGAGATCACACCCAAGAGCTAGGGAGGTAAGCCACGAAATTTAGAGAGGGAATAGGTCAAAATTGGCGCAGAAAACAATGGGTCTGAGGCTTCCTATTTATAGCCTCCAGCAGATAACCAGATAAGCCTTTAGAGATAAACCTTTTGAATTCAAATCAAAATAAACCTTTATCTTTAATTCAAATCTATTTATCCTAACTTATTATAATTGAAATTATATATTATTATATATATAATTTCGCTGGTTATTATCCTGCCAAAATTGTCACTCACTCAACTATTGAATAATCACAATTTCAGTCCCTGCACCTTTAATTAATTAAATTAATAACCAAATTAAATCCAATTAATTCCAGATTAATTTCTAATTAATTAATATAGTTTCTAATTAATATATTATCACTTTAATATATTAATAAACTATTTATTTTATTTCTATTGATTTATTAATCACATAATAAATCAACCTTTCTCTCTCCTGGAATTTCTACCAAACCTCTAGCTATGAGGGCAACCCAAATGGACTTTGCTACTATTAATTAGGTAAATACAAATTATTAGTCATGGCTTAGACACCTAATCCAACAGTCTCCCACTTGGATAAGTCTATGACTATAATTACCAATTTAACCTCTAATTAATCAGCAAACTGTAGCTTCCTAGAAACTGCTGCCGAACTCTGACCTAGTCAGTTCTGTCCATAGACAAGTGATCATATGATCCTCCGTTAAACAATATATTTTCAGACATGAGACATGGATTGAGATCAATCTCTGTCTGATACTCTGTTTCTCGATTTCTGATTTGCATATGACATATGACTTCTAATTAAACAACTCAATTCAGTCCTGGCTGGCCAGCACTTTAGTCAACTTCAAAATCATCGAGAGGCCTACAGATATCTGTTTCTCATTAGGGTCAAGGAACGAATAAGCTTTAACTCATATGCTTGTATCTTTTACCAGTCCAATCATTCACAACAATACGTTTTATAACATCGAGTTACCGATGCGTTTTCGTATTATCAATGAACAACTGCCTTGTAAATTACAACTCATATCTCTCCACTTCCAGATCATAAGATATTATCGTCTCAACATTGCCTGTGATATAATCCATGAAGCAATCCATTGAGCGTGGGTTTATCCAATACTTAAATCTCTGTTTCTAAGTACTCATGAATGTTGTAACAATCCTATTGCTATGTCTAACTCCTTAGACAGTCTACAAACCAATTCATGACAGTCTTGATTCAATACTCACTTCGTAAAGTATGAGCGACTGTGGACCTTTCTGAATAATTAAATTATACAGGAAGTAAAACATGCGAAAGCGAAACATAAAAGATCTGACTGGCAGCCACTCCTGCTTATTACCAAGTCTCCACGAGGTAATTACCAAGTCGGATCTTGTCATAAACTATTATCGGTTTCAAGACTTCTTTTAAACTTTCAATTCTAATTTTACAGCTATGTCTTTATGAACCTTTCACTCTTTATGTATCCAAAGTATCTTATACTGATACACTTTATTGCAGATGATCCAATCGGATGCTCTTCCGATGACATCTCAATATTTTATCCTGTCTTTTCCTCTCCTAAATCCATTATGGTAATGTGTACTGTGACATCCTATGTTTCTCGGGGTCTTTAGTCTACTTGACTACACCCTAAGACTATTTCGAGGTGTCATGATGTGTCGGTGAACCACACGCATCCTATGTTTCTCGGTGAACCACACTCATCCTAACTCCATTCTGGTAATGTGCACTGTGACATCCTATGTTTCTCGAGGTCTTTAGTCTACTTGACTGCACCCTAAGACTATTTCGAGGTGTCATGATGTGTCGGTGAACCACACACACTCCATCAGAAAACCAACGAAACTCTTTAGCCATGAAGTCCTTTAACATTATGTTCTGACGTTAATAATTACCATTTTGAAAATCTTTCAAATTATTACTATCACTTTCACCCCAATCATTTCCCAATGAATTCTCACGTGAGTTCAAATAATCCATCCAGTATTCCCAGCCAGACAATATCATGAATCCAACTTACTATGCCCTAAGCATCAAGTCATCAGGATATGTTCATGACATTCTGAACGATCCAAGAAGCTTGTGGAACCCGATCTAATCTTATTCCAAACGCTATCGGAATCCAAAGATTATTTATAATCCTTGTGTCATGATTTTCGAAAACTATTTCCTTTCGGAGACTCTTCTCATGCATCTTGAATCTTATCAAGATCATGCTTACGATGGCTAGGTCTATACTGACGATTTTATCTATCCGATAGATGTCAGTTAATAACGTGAGTATGTTGAACCTTCTTTATATCTCTCATGCCAAGTCATCACACTTTGCAATAATAGGAAACTCCTTTCCTGTGGCTATGCATCTTGAATCTTATCAAGATCATATTGGCAGAGTTGATCTATCTCATAGATGTTTACTACCACTTGAGTATGTTGTATCTCTACCATCTTTTAATGTCAAATCATTACACTTTGTAATGATAAGAGATGTTTCCTAGAAACAATATGTAACCAACATACCGTCATAGGCAGATAACAATGCTACTCCCACTGGCTTTGACTCTTTCGGACTATTCACAAAATCCAAACCTTTTGGCACATTTTGAGAATCTGAAACCTTTCTGACATAGTTACTAGAACCCTTCAGGCTATTCACAAAATCCAAACTTTTGGCATATTTTAGGAATCCGAATATCCTTTCTGGCGAGATGCCCGTGGGATAAATCCCGGGCCTATGTATCTTTGTATTGGCACGCTTTTTATGAGTCCCTATTAGTGTGCTGGTAAACTACACACGCTCCACTAACGAATCACAAGGTGCAGCTTTACTAAACAGTATCCTTTCGGATTTCATCTTCTATTGAGAGTGCTTCTCTCAGAATCAATTGCTT
Source organism: Cichorium intybus (assembly GCA_023525715.1). NCBI lineage: Eukaryota > Viridiplantae > Streptophyta > Magnoliopsida > Asterales > Asteraceae > Cichorium > Cichorium intybus. Next base: position 122,044,591 of record CM042009.1, on the reverse strand, counting down.
GACTCTGTGTATCGTCTCACTCAACCAGATGTTCTGTAAGTACATTTCTATCCATGTCGTTTTCTTTTGATGATTCAATTACTCCCACTGGTTTTTAGACCAGGTGTAAAATCAATCAAATTGTTACATAGACTGTGTCTCGCCTTAAGGTTCTCTTATTTGGCAGTAATCGGGCTCACCAATGCTTCCAGGTAGTCAGATTGCTTATCCGTACCAACTTTTAGTGTTTTACCACTAATCGGTATGTTACCCGGATCATAACTACTTATGATGGTGACCAACACAACTGGTAAAGAGAAGAGTATGTCAGGTTTAACAGGAATCTGATTCCTGCCCAAAGCCTAGTGATGACTAAAGGTTCTTTCACTTGGCTAATCCTGAACTAATTCAGGACTAACTCCCACTGTTTCCTTAGAACATGAGTCCTTTCTAAAAGAGCTCTTCTTTCACAAGTACAACAGGATAGCCAATGAAACGACATTGTTGATCAGGTTCAGGCTAGTCATGAGGTTCGGACGAATGCTACATGACCCTGGACTTTCTATGTACAAGTGGGACGATACCAGATTTACATTTCAAACAGTGTTTGCATAACCTACTTAGTCTAAGATGTGGTCGGAATATGGTTTCTATGGTCTAACTGATTGAATATTCAATTCATCAGAACCTAATTGAAGATGTATCTCATACATCGAGGATCGAACTATTTCGACCAATGCTCCATCATCTTCCCTAAGACACATTATAACCATTAATGTTATTGGAAGAGGATATACTGTGAAACATTTTCTCAGTTTATGTTGTCACCCAAATTCTTGTTGATCTTATACTCCCTTTGAAGTTATTGAACTGTTGAAGGTTTCAATTCAATCGCTTATTCTGATAAGCGAAGCTATATTCGTTATACTAATTGACAAATATCGTGAAGTATAACTAATTGTGTTCTTTTCGAAGATTAGAGCAATACACAGTAACTGATGTGTCCGTTGCTCATAATCTTAATGTCTTTTACATCTATATGTAAACTTATGACTTTGTTAATTTTGTTCAAGATATGCAATCATCACCTGATTCTAAGTCAACTAATTCCAAAATCCTATCCATTGGATCTTTGGGTGATTCATTTCTTGCCACAAATGATTTTATTAATAACTCAATTCATCATGTGACTCTAAGTCAAATGATTCCAAAGTCCTGTCGAACTGGACCTTTGGTTGAATTGATCCTTATAAAATTTACTTTAACAATCATAGAGGACACAATTCATGAATCCAAACACTTTGGATGCATCAACATTCAAGCTATTACCATTCATGTAATTAACACACTCATACAACATTTCAAGGATAATTTAAATAAACATGTATTAAAAGAAAATCAACATTTTATAAAAAAACAAAATATCCTTGAACAATGTACTATATGACAGACAATGTCGCACGCATCTAATAAGCTAATAACAAGATCATAATATATAACTAAACCTCAAAATTGCATGAGCTTTAGATCCAATCCGAATATGTTCCTATGCAATAACATCCCGCATCCTACAGAGTCCATGCATACAGAGCAAATGTGAGAAACACATCCTGTATCAAGGAATTAAGGATCAGGAGTTCTGAGTTTTAAGATATTCCATGAGTTGCCAAACCGTTCGGTTTTGGAGCATTTTTCCAATCTTTCCGTGACTGTGTCCCACCTTATGGATTCCCAGTTTGAGACATCGAAGAACCGGTCCAGACGATCTGGATCATTTCTTGATGTGCCTTATTGCTGGACTCAATCCTGAAGCAGCCGAATTAATGGAACTATGCTTCTCTATGAACGACTCATACAGAGTCAACATTGAATGCATTCCCATGATAGTCTTACCCTGGTTTTCCTTTTTTGTACATTTGGATGAACAGATCAGCGAGTCGAGGTAATGTTTAACTCCCGATCAAAACTGGGGACCAATTTTATATAATTCGCCTATGTATCCCTCAATCTCGAGAACATGCAAACGGGTGCTACTTCCTTCGCACACTTCACACTTTTTAAAGATCCTAGTTCGTTCCTCTTCAATTGTTTTTGGAACTATTCCTCAACCAATTGCATTAACTCGTATGGCCCCTGGGATTCAAAATCCCTGCAGAACTCGGGGTCAATGGTCAATAGCATGAGGTCACGAATTTCTTCAGATTCATCAACTAAGAAGTCATACTTATCATTAGGACTTTTTATGATGACTTGTTCTGGTGGAACCTGGATTGGATACTTAATGAGTTGTAGCTTGCCAGCAATAGCGAGAACCAGTCTTCAATTGCAAAGCCATTCCTTACAGTTCAGGCCAGTCAGCCTTTCCATATTTGGCAGGTACTTTCTGAGGCTCTCAGAAGTGGGTGAAGGAGGAGAAGGAGGAGAATTGACACTTGATATAGACATCTATAAAAGAAACAGAAATTATTAGTTTAATTGATCCTTTTAAATAATTACCCAATTTATTATTTAATAAGGCTAGGATCCAAAATACCCTAACTATGGTGTGAAGAGGGATGCCGTAATCACAACATAATGGTCATTAAGGTAGATAAAAACACTTATCAATTTCATCTTATGAAATTCCTAGATCTATTGAGATTCATTGAACTGTTCAATGGCATGTTTAATCTCGGATGTGCTCCACTGTTTGTGACTAGGATGCCGAGGATCACAAACTGGATGTGAATAACCATGCAAATTAGCTTGGTACTCTCGGGGGCAATTACCATCTCTAATTGATGTGCCGGTAAACCACACACGCTCCATCAACAATGATAACACCCGAGAAACCCATTGTAACTCTTTCTGAACCCCTATTGGTGTGCCGGTAAACCACACACGCTCCACCAATGTTTCATAAAGTGCAATGTGCAATTTCATGGATTAGCATCAATTCACATTTTTCCTAAAGTAACTAGATTGGGGTTTTATAAAGTTGTTCCAGTACTTTGAGTAATATCATTATACTTTTAATAAGATTAAGCGGTCCTCTCAAACCCGTTCGGCTAATGACCCTCCACTGATCAGGAGAGCGGTGGGTGAGAGTGGACACCCATTAGACCGCCATTTTATAGGCAGTCTCCTTATACCCTCTTTATAGATCAGCTTCGTGAATGACGCCTACTATTGATTTGACTAACCATTTTACCTTATACATATAATATTAACTTTTTAATTATAATATATATAAGAAGTATCTTAAATCTTTTAAAATATTCATGTTTATCTTTTAATTTTTTCGGAATTTAAACTATTAAATTTAAAATTAAATTAAACCTTTAAATGATTTAATTTATCCTTTAATTAAACAATTAATTAAATTAATTAAATCCAAATATTTTAGACTTTTAAAATATTCCTAGTTTATCTTTTAATTTTTTTCGAAATTTAAACTATTAAATTCAAAATTAAATTAAACCTTTAATTATCCTTTAGTTAAACAATTAATTAAATTAATTAAATCTAGATAGGTATCACAAATTAATCAAATTAATTTAAGCCTATCTTGAAACCCCTAAAAATCGAAAAACAAATAATGGGTTTAAGGTTATCCAATTATTAAATAATCAAAAGTTACCAAAAATAGAAAACCTTCTAAAACCCTATGCCATTTTCGAAATTAACAAAGGGGAGGGGCTTGGGTTTTTAAAACCCTAACCCTAATTTTTTATTTCAGCCAATTAGGGTTTATAAGCTTTAAACCCCAATTTTTAGGAAAACAATTTTAACAATTCAACAAGAAAACAATGGGTCTGAGGTAAGCCAAGAGCTAGAGAGGTAAGCCACGAAATTTAGAGATCACACCCAAGAGCTAGAGAGGTAAGCCACGAAATTTAGAGAAAGAATAGGTCAAAATTGGCGCAGAAAACAATGGGTCTGAGGCTCCCTATTTATAGCCTTCAGCAGATAATCAGATAAGCCTTTAGAGATAAACCTTTTGAATTCAAATCAAGATAAACCTTTATCTTTAATTCAAATCCCAACTTATTATAATCGAAATTATATATTATTATATATATAATTTCGCTGGTTATTATCCTGCCAAAATTGTCACTCACTCAACTATTGAATAATCACAATTTCAGTCCCTGCACCTTTAATTAATTAAATTAATCACCAAATTAAATCCAACTAATTCCAGATTAATTTCTAATTAATATATTATCATTTTAATATATTAATAAACTATTTATTTTATTTCTATTGATTTATTAATCACATAATAAATCAACATTTCTTTCTCCTGGAATTTCTACCAAACCTCTAGCTATGATGGCAACCCTAATGGACTTTGCTACTATTAATTAGGTAAATACAAATTATTAGTCATGGCTTAGACACCTAATCCAACAAGTATTTGATTTTATACTCGAAATATTTTAGTAAAAATATTTATAAAAGTCGAAAAATCGGACGTTCTGGATGAAACGAACGCAAATATTTAAACGTGATTTCCCGGAGGTCTACAACTCTAAAAATTAATCCGTTTGAGTTTCTAGAATCGGTGCACTCGGCTTGACAATTCTTCGCTCTCGAAAAAAAATATTAGACGTCGAGATCTTAGCACATGAATTTAGGAAAAATTAGGAGACTATTTTGACATCACTATTATGAGATCACATAAGAAAGACTTCCAACTTTTAATATAAACAGTTCCAAAGGCTATGCCTTCCACCACATTCATGAGACTATAAATAAGGGGTTCCACATTCCATTTATTTTCACCAATTCACGAAGCATCTAACTTTCTTCCTCTCTCATTTTGCCCTTCCAACCGGCCCCAAAAGCACCCCCCCCCCCCCAAACCGCCTCCAACCACCACACCACCACCGCCGGCTACGATCCCACCGTCGCACCACCATCGTCTACCACCATTTTTCCGCTTAATACTTTGTTGTTTTGTAGTGTTAATTCAAGTCCAAACCTTAGTCGAAGATAGTTTGGTGTTATCTCGCGATGTTTCTCAAACACGATCATTCTCAATTTTAAACCAAATTCATACTTCGAAAGTGAGTGTGACGGCCCCTTTTTCTATGCTTTTATATATTTTGGGGGAGAATACATGTGCAAAATATTAGTTTGTTGATGGTAAATACTTACCGTTTTTATATCTAGTTTTATAAATGTTATTATAGCTTTATAAATGTTGCCGTTAAGTAACACGTAATTTATTAGAATCTAGTTATGAACTAGAAGTTAATATATTATATTTGCTTTTAAAGTAATACAACTAGATGAAATAATACATCAATTTACTAGAAAAACATATCATTTTATGTGAAGCATATACTTATGATTTCATGTGAAAATGTTATGAAAAGTTACCACCTTTGTAATATTACAACATCTATGCAAACAATGAACACAAAAAATTCCTATGGTTCACATGCAGCTCTAATATGATCTATGTCTTCTTCTATGAAGATTAGAACTAAAACCTTAAAAGATACAATTCAATTCTAAAGATGAATTTAAGAAAAACCAACATTTGATCTTATGATCCTTCAAGCAAGCAGCAAAGAGATCCTGCCTCAAATGCAAGTCACACCCAAGCAAGGAGAAGACAATCCAGCAGAGTAAAGGAGAGAGAGATGGCGTGAATATGGTGGTGTCAGGGGGTTCCTTATATAGCCTCCACAGGCTACACCTGAAACCCTAAGGAGCCTCCCAAGTGGGCAAGCCTGCAAGTCACTTGGACCAGGCTTCTAAAACCCTAGAAGGGTTTTCGCCAAACCCTAGAAAGGACTCCAGGGTGGCGCCACTTTTGGCCCCTGGCTTATCCCTAGTCAGTTATTCAACAATTGAATAATTACAAGTCAGCCCCTGCACTTTAATTAATTAATTTAATCACTAAATTAAATCCAATTAATTATGGATTAAATCTCAATTAATATATATATATAGTTTATAATTAATATATTAACACTTAAATATATTAATAAGCCATCTATATATATTCTATTGATTTATTAAACCCTTAATAAATCAATATTTCTCTCTACTGAACTGTACATCAATTCCCCAGCTATGAGGGTAACCCAAATGGACTTTGCTTTTATTCATAAGATAAATACAATTATAAGTCATGGCTTAGACACCTAATCCAACAGTCGCCGGTAACGTGATGGAGGCTTCCGCATATGGTGGTGATGTGTCCGCCAAACCCTCTCCTATTGACGTCAAGGACTGCTCTACGGTCATGTATACCGGCGATGTCACATCAGACCTTGGACGTCTACCCTCCACTCGACCAACGGTCAACTCCGATCCAGCTGCTAAGAAACACGGTATGAAAGGTAGCCTCTTTAACCCTATAAATGATAATTTCTCTACTTTAGAAAAAGGTTTAAATATTATCAATTGTGCCCCCCCTATTACGTACACTCATGATGAAAATTTAGACACTCTTTATCTTGGAAATAAAGTGCTGGACCAATCTATCGTGAATTCAAATATGGGGTCCCATGCTAAGGAAAATTTTGACCAACATTATGACACTACTATGGCTGACAAAGAGACAATTTCTTCCACCAACTTTTCCTTTTCTCATAATAACCTTTCTAGCCCATGTGACATTGAAAAAATTCCTTTTCCAAATGAGGTTGGCGGCATATACTCCACCCGATCGAACAAGTCCATCCTTGGACCAAACCCCTCCCATCCTCCTCATTTTAAGCCTTCTTCAATCTTGGGCCATCCTCATCCTAAGCACACCTTAGGTTTTAATTCTATAAGCCCTCATAAGCCCAACTTATCTATTAACTCTAAATGGGCAAAGGTTATTAGACCTCTTAGTAATAAAGATCTTTTGATATCCAAGCCCACTAATTACAATGTTGTTAATTCCAGTTTTGGTAATGAAAACATAAATAATAACGCTTGGTCCCGTAAACTACCGTTACTCGTTAACTCACAAGCAAACATTTTGAGTGGTTCGCACAAACACTCAAGCGACAATTTTCGTTTCATCCCTAACTTAAGTAACGATGTTGACGTGCCCGTTGATATCCCGATAACTGTCGTTAATAAAATTTGTCAGACTCATGCGCGGACCATATGTGGTTATTTTGTTGGAGGCAAAATGAATTACTCGGATGTTCGTTTTCTCGCTTCTAAGATGTGGTCCCAACATGGTCTTGAGAACGTTTTGTTAAATGGTAATGGAGTTTATTTATTTAAATTTAACAACGACCAACGTCTCCAACATGTTATAACCCACGGCCCATGGACTTTTAGGGGTGCGCCCATTGTTATGCAAAAATGGAGACCCGGACTTAGCATTCATAGAAATAACCATGACAAACTTCCTCTATGGATTAAAATACATAGCATCCCTTATGAGACATGGAGTGAGGAAGGATTAAGTCACATTGCTTCTAAAATTGGAAAGCCGCTTGCCATGGACTCTTATACGGCAAACATGTGCACTAATGCTGCTGGTAAAGCCGTTTATGCACGTGTACTCTTAGAAGTACCCACGCGTCCCACATGGGTTGACAAAGTGATGATCCGAATCCCTGATCCCGATACTCTTGAATTTTCTACTCATACTCTTAGAGTTGAATATGAATGGAAATCGCCTATGTGCTCCCATTGTAAGGTGTTTGGCCATGAAACACATGTGTGTATGCAAGTTATTGCTAAAGCTAATGCTACTTCTCCCACAACTACGGATAAGCTAGATCAACCTCAATTTTATACCAGTATAGATAAAAGTAATGATTTTATTACGGTTTCAAAAAAGAAAAATTATTCAAAACAAGATTCTAAATATGACAAGAAAAACGATGAGTCTTCTAAAAGTAATCCGAGTGGAAAATACCAAAACACTTCGCAAGAAAACTATTTTTCCAAAAAAAAAATAATTTTAAAAATAATAGAAATAAGTCGCGTTTTGAGTTCCGCCCGGTTCCTAATAAGAACCGTCCCCCCATTCCCCCCTTTCTGATAATCCCCCACCCGGTTTCACTACCCCCATCGTCCGCCTTTCTTCCACCACGCCCCCGAAACAGTCTGTACGCCCCACTCCTATCTTCAATGCCTTCTCCGTTTTTGAGAGTTGTTCAACCGACATCACAGATCATCCCACTCCCACTTCCCCCCTCCCCCCTACGCATGCTCCCTCCCCCATTATTTCTGATGATTTTATTACGGATACTAATCACCTCTTCGACAAGGATAAATGCATTGAGGTCGACTCTGATGATGGGGAAACTGCCCAGTTCATTGTAGGAGATATTGGATCCCCTCATGATCACCTTATTATAGCTCCGGCGTCCGAGCGGATGGACTCCACCCCACTCTCGGTTTCCATATGACGCACGTCGCTGCGTGGAACACTCGCGGTCTCTGTAAGCTTTCTCATCAGAAAGCTTTGAGAGAGCTTATCCGCGATCAAAATCTTCAAATTTGTGCCGCAATCGAGACTCGTGCCTCCTTCCATAATCTCCCCCGTATTTGTAGTCATGTCTTTGGCTCCTGGTCTTGGTCTTCTAATGGGCTTTTTTGCACTAGGGGGACTAGAATTGTGGTTGCCTGGGACCCGCTGGCTGTTGATATGATGCTTCTCGACTCCAATGATCAGGTTATGCATTTCAGCGTCAAAATTCGTGCTTCTAATAAATTCTTCTTCTGCTCTTTCATCTATGCTCATAATAATCACATGCTACGTCGCTCTCTATGGGATTCTCTTGCGGCTCATAAAAATTTTGTAAAAGCTGCCCCCTGGATCGTGTTGGGTGATTTCAATGTTGCTCTTGACATGAAAGATAGCACCGCTGGGGCGTCTGGTATCTCTCGTGGCATGGATGATTTCAGGGACTGTGTGAATCGGATTGAGATGGAGGACCTTAACTTCAAAGTTCTTTTCTACACCTGGACCAAGTCTCCTAACGGTTCCGATGGCATTCTCAAGAAGCTTGACCGTGTCTTGGGTAATCAGCGATTTGTTGCTTCTTTCCCCTCTGCTTATGTCACTTTTCTCCCTTACCGATCGTCCGACCATTCCCCTGTTGTGCTTTCTCTCCCCTTTAGATCCACGTTCAAGCCTAAACCGTTCAAGTTCCCTAATTTTATGACTTATAAGAAGGAGTTTAAACATGTTGTGGCTTCTTCTTGGGACCCCGATATCCCCGGCCATCAGATGTATAAGGTTTTCCAAAACCTGAAAAATCTAAAAGCGCCTTTGCGTAAGCTGCTACGTAGCCAGGGCAACCTCTTCTCTAAGGTTATCTCTCTTCGTACTGAGCTTGATAAAGTTCAGATTGCTCTGGACCGGGACCCTTTCAATAGGGATCTCCGTGACGAACATAGCAGGTACCTTCTCGCTTATAACGAGGCTTGCCTAGATGAAGAGAGGTTCCTGAAACAGAAGGCTAAGGTTTACTGGCTACGTGAGGGTGATAAAAATTCTGCTTTTTTCCACAAGTCTGTTAAAAGCCGTAATTCTCGCAATCGAATCGACTCCATCCAGGATGCCCAGGGCCAATGGATTTCTAGGGATGCCCTCCCCAAACTGTTCGTCTCCCACTTTCAAAATTTATTGGGTTCGGCCCACCCATCCCTTGTTATTCGTGACCCGTGTTCCCTCTTCTCTAATAAGCTCTCTCCTCTTCAATCTGAAGCCATGCTTACTCCTGTTACGGATGAGGAGGTTAAGTGTGTCTTGTTCCAGATGGCCGACGATAAAGCGCCCGGCCCGGATGGTTTCTCGGTTAAATTCTTCAAGTCTGCGTGGGATATCGTGGGGCACGATGTCTGTTCGGCGGTTAAGGAGTTCTTCTCTTCTGGTAAACTCCTTAAGTCGCTCAACAACACCGTGCTTGCTCTCATCCCCAAGGTTGACTCCCCGTCTAAAGTCTCTGATTTCCGCCCCATCGCCTGTTGTAACATTATTTACAAATGTATCAGCAAGATCATTGTGGATCGTATCAAGAACCACCTCTCTTCTCTGGTTGATGAAAACCAGTCTGCTTTCATTCCAGAGCACTTGATCACTGACAACGTTCTTCTTGTCCAGGAGATCATGCGTGATTATCATTGTCATCGTGGTCTACCTAGGTGTGTGTTTAAAATCGATATCCAAAAAGCTTACGATACGGTTGACTGGTTTTTTCTTCGCACCATCTTGGTTGGGTTTGGTTTTCCCATTCGTATGATTGACTGGATAATGACGTGTGTATCCACTGCTGCTTACTCTGTCAGCATCAATGGTAATATGCACGGATTCTTCGACGGTCAAAGGGGCATTCGTCAGGGTGACCCCCTATCTCCCTATCTCTTCACTCTTGTTATGGAGGTACTTAACCTTATGACCAAGAGAAACATCTCTGTCTCCGATTCTTTTAAATTCCATCGGCAATTTGAGGAGCAAAGTATCACCCACCTCTGCTTTGCCGATGATATTCTTCTCTTCTGTCATGGCGATAGCTCTTCGGTTGGTCTCATTTTTGACTCTCTTGCTGAATTCTCTAGGGTCTCTGGACTCCACCTTAACGAAGCAAAGAGTGAAGCCTTCTATTGCAATGTTGGTGAGAGGCCCAGAGCTTCCATTGATCGTATTGTTAGGTTTCCGGAGGGATCTTTCCCTGTCCAATACCTTGGTGTCCCTATCATCACCACTCGTCTTGTCCACAAGGACTGTAAAGGCCTTGTTGATAAAGTCAAATGCAGGATTAACGACTGGAAGAACAAGTGTCTCTCTTTTGCCGGTCGTCTCCAACTCATCCTCTCTGTCCTTTCTTCCATGCAAATATATTGGGCTTCCGTTTTTATTCTTCCTAAATCAATCTCTAACGAGATTGAGAAACTCACTAGGGGTTTCCTCTGGTGCAATGGTGAGATGAAGCGTGGTAAAGCCAAAGTCTCTTGGAAGACTGTATGTCTCCCTAAGACCCATGGTGGTCTTGGTATTCGTAACCTTGCTGTTTGGAATATTGCCCTTATGGCTTCCCATACCTGGAGACTCCTTTCTAATAAGGATTCTCTCTGGGTCAGATGGATCCACTCGTACCGCCTCTGTGGTCGTAACTTCTGGGATGCACCCAAGAAACGCGGTACGGGCTATGCCTGGTGCAATATCCTCGACATGCGGGGTAAGATCAGGGACTTTATTGTCTCCAAGATTGGTGATGGCTGCTCTACGTCTGCTTGGTTCGATAACTGGCATCCTGCTGGTCCCCTCTCTCAGTTCTTAACCGCCCGTAACATCCATACTGCAGGCTTCACTCCTGATTCTAAGGTTGCTGACCTTGTCCTCAATGGGTGTTGGGTGCGCCCCTATTACTGGCTGAACTCCCATCCCGTTCTGCTTTCTCATAACCCCCCTTCTCTATCGACGTCCGTTCCTGATAAACTACTCTGGAGATCTTGTGACGGTAAGGTCTCTCCTTTTTCGGTCCGTTCTGTCTGGCACTCTATACGCCCCTTGGATCAGCCTGTCGACTGGTATCATCTTGTTTGGTTCTCCCAGAATATCCCTAGACATGCATTCATTCTCTGGGTAGCTCTCAAATATCGACTCAAGACCCATGATAAAATCAAAAGCTGGGAGACTAACGCCAACCTCATCTGTGCCTTCTGTGGTGATTGTTCCGATTCCCTTCCATATATTTTCTTTGAGTGTTCTTTCCCTTCTATGGTTTGGCATGATCTTCAGCATGTTATGCACCTTTCCTTCCCCCCTAATTGCTGGACACATATCATCAATCTTCTCAAGCCCATCTCTAAGGATAAGACCGTCTGGTCCGTTATCCGAAGACTTGTGCTTGCGAGAGCTATCTACCACATTTGGCAGGAAAGAAATAACCGGATTTTTAAGAATAACAGAAGATCGTATCATACGGTTGTCAAGACTATTATTGATGATGTCCGTTGTAGACTGATGAGTCTGTCTATGAAACCTTCCCCTAATGTTAATTTGGCTAAAAGGGTCTGGTCCCTACCCTAAGGTTGACAGATATATTTCCTTCTTTCCACTATGGTCCATAATTCTCTCTTTCTCTCTCCGTTATCATCTTCTCTTCTATATATTTCTCTGCTTTTTTGGTTTGTTTTTTTTGCAGGATGTTTGCTTTTATGTTCATGTTATGTCCTCTGGTTCCAACTCTTGTTTTGGTTCATAGTATAGCCTTGTTGTCCTTTGGGGCCTGTCCCAATGGGTATATTTGTTGTTTCATAGGTGGGGAGTCCCCAGCCTTAAATTGTATTTATTCTTTTTATTAATAAAATTTGACCGAGGTACCGTCCTCTTTACCCAAAAAAATTGTCTGAACTCTGACCCAGTTAGTTCTGTCCAAAGATAAGTGATCTGATGATCCTCCGTCCAACAGGATAGTTTCAGACTCAAGACATGGACTAACATCAATCTTGGTCTGATACTCTGTTTCTCGATTTCTGATTTGCATATGACTTTAGAGACTACTAATTGAACACATCAATTTAGTCCCGGTTGGCCAACACTTTCAGTCAACTTCTAAATCATCGAGAGGCCTACAGATATCTGTTTCCCATCGGGTCAGGGGATGGATAAGTTTCGACTTATATGTCCATACCTTTTTGCGGGTCAAAATACTCACAACAATACGTTTTATAACACCGAGTTACCGGCGCGTTTTCGCATTATCACTAAGCACTTGTCTCGCAAACAACAGATCATATCTCTCCACTTAAAGATCACCGGATATTATCGTCTTAACATTGCTCGTGATATAATCCATGAAGCAATCTGTTAAGCGCTGGTTTATCCAATACTCAAATCTCTATTTTCTAAGTACTCATGAACGTTGCAGCAGTCTTACTCAGTGTTGCAAATGTCGCTAGGTGCTACCAGGTCGGCGGACTAGCGAGTAGCGAGTAATCGGCTAGGCGGGGAGTACTCGGCGAGTACTCGGTAAGCACTATTCATGAATATATATATATATATATATATATATATATATATATATATATATATATATATATATATATATATATATATATATATATATATATATATATATATATATATATATATATATATATATATATATATATATATATAGGGTTAGGTTCTTTTGAGAACTCAAATATTCATGAGATCTTGAGAACTCATTCTGATTGGTTAGATCATAAAAGGGCATGATAGTCATTTACCAAAAATCTCATTTAATTCTGATTTTTTTATTTTTGGCAACAAAATAACCATTCCTAAAATCAAGCCTATTAGATTTGAATTTTCAAATTTTAAAAAAAATCAAATTTTCGTTTTTTTAAAATCAAATTTTTTTGGAATTTGAAAAAAATAATATTTTATTTTGTTAATTAGATTTTTGGAATTTAAAAGACAAAATTTTTTTATTTGCATGTGCATATATACATGTTTGCAGGTGTTTTTTTAATAGAATGCATATATGTATAATCAAATTTTTGAGTAGTGCATTTTTTAGTAGAATGCATAAATGCATATTTAACTTTTTACATTACATTTTCCAGTGATGCATACATGCACATTTAATAACATTTCGTAAAAGAAACACAAAAAATATTCGTATTTCATAATATTCGGATATCATACGACCAATTTATTAGAAACAATAATATACAACTGTTTTGAACGTTACATACAAAAAATATACAAAATACAACGATAATTCATGATATCTTCATTTTTCAATTTTCACTCCTTCAGTTTGCTGGATAAATTCTTCAAAATCTGCGAGAACGTTAATAAAAATTGATATAAATATATATTCAAAAACATCAAAATAAATACATACATGCATATACGCATATGAACAAATGCATATCTATTTATGTATATATGCAAAATATGCATACATGTGTACATATGTGCACATATGTCTAATACACATATGCATATATGTTTTTGCATATATACTCACATTTGAACAGACATATGCACATTTATACACATATACACACGTTATTGCACATATGCACATATGCATTTATGTCCATATGCACATATGCATTTATGTATATATGCATATATGCATTTATGCACATACGTGTATGCACATATGCACATGTGTATGTACATATGCACATACCTGTATGTACATATGCACATGTATACGTGTATGTATATATGCACATGTATGCATATGCATTTATGTACATATGCACATATGCATTAGGAATCCGAACACATCAAAGCATCAGCTTCAAAAACATGATTAAAACCCTACAACCTTAATAAACAAAGTGTTATTTTCATCCAAAGCAGCACCAAAAGATATTCAAAGTAACACCAAAACAAAAAACTTCCGATCAAAACTAAATTATAACCTCAATAAGCCTCCTTCAATTGTAAGAAATACTAGGGGTGTTTGATGAGAGCTGGCAGTGGTATTCCATACATATATAGGTACTGATACATGTAAATACGCATATAGGTACTGATAAAATAATACAAACCACAAGTTTTCTCTGCAGACCTTTTTGTCGCCGTCTTATGATCAAAATCCATACACGAGAGCATAGTTTCTCTGCAGATTTGTTCATCCATTAACATCACAAGAATAAAAATTGCATTGTACATAGCTTCATCCCTTAATATCAACGAATCTCGATGCCTGGGATTGTTAAGCCAATAAGAACTAACCAAACTGGTAAGAAACCATCACATTGAATGAAGTCGGGATGGATGAACTGATATCGGAAATCGGAAGCTAGATTCGGCAGAATTGAAGTCGAAGTTGGAAGAATGGATACATGCAATCAGACCTTTAAATGATTATCGGTATTCAGACCTACAATGGAATTGATTTTCCATGGAATCAAGAAAAAACATCTAAAATCAATTCGATGAAGTTGTGATACGTTTTCCATGGAATTGATTGCAGGTTCTATACTCATTGATTTTTATTGTCAATCCTGAAATCGCAAGTCAAGTCCTGAAATCAGCGTTCCTAAAATCCCAAATCAGAACTAAGAAGATGAGTTACCGATTAGCGTGATTGACTGGTTCGATTGCAAGTTTTGTGTTTATTGCGTGCAAATCAGAAATATGATGATGAAATCACAAATCGATTGCAGGTTCGATGTTTGTTGCCAACTTGGCGCATCTGAAATCGGAAAACATTGACGTATGGGTCCAACAACCTCACCACCTCTCCAACAAAGGTTCCTCCTCCGGCGAAGCTATTTTCTCCGACGACTGCACAATATCCGACAACACCTTCCCATCACCACAATTTGTTCAATCGGGGATAGCGATTTCATAACTCGTACCAGTTTTGTCGATTGTGAAACAGCCCATACACGCTTGGAGACGACTGTGATGGTGGTTGTTGTCGATGGCGGATTTGTACCGAAGACTATGTCTATGGCGGCGATGGTTTTGAAAAGAAGGCGGAGATGTGAGGATACCGTGTAGGTTTAGGGGAACGATATAGAGAGAGAGAGAAAGATTTTGGTTTCCTAAATTATTTAGGCTGATTTACAGGAACTATTATTTTCATACCCATTATACCCTTCTGGTCATTTAAAAAAACCCTAAGATACCATTCAATTTACTTATAATTACAGATATGCCATCTTTTGATCTTAACCTTTGATTTTTTTGATCTAATGGTCTATATTTGGTTCTCAAGATCTTAGGTTTTTTTGGGTTCTCAAAAGAACCTAACTCTATATATATATATATATATATATATATATATATATATATATATATATATATATATATATATATATATATATATATATATATATATATATATATATATATATATATATTAAAGTCAGTAACAACTTGTCGCGATATAAATATTCTCTAACAACATGGAATGTATGAATGCCTCATCAAATACATTTAGTATTTCAAGCAAGTATGTATATATAGCATCAAAAAACTAAAAAGTGTAAAAGAATTTTATATTACCAAGGCATCCATGATTTCCTCGACAGTATCATGCTTGAAACATTTGTCAACTATTTTAATCCTAAAGAAATTAGAAGTATAAATTAAGGTGCCCAAACGACATTCAAATGCTTAGGATCTTTACTAAAAATAATATAATTTTGGAGTCATACATTAACTATTAATAATGTCCAAAAGAGAATGGGCAAACAAAATTACGTGCGACTTTCATTGGTGTTGTCGCTGCAAGGTATACTAGGCGGTGGGTTATCCCACATCGGTAGAGATAAAGAAACATGAGCGCATTCATTTCTTATAAATAGGCCGCTTGGTCCTAGTCTTTCCCACAAATCAATTTACACAGCCAATGAACCGGGTTAACTCAAGGTTCTAATGGGTTTTGTGAAAAAAATTTTAAAGTATTAAACTTTTTATATGGTTGAGCCGGGTTTTTGTTCGATGAACCGGTCCGAGTTGGTCCGAGTTGGGCCGAATTAGTCGGATGTTGACCGAGGTTGATCGATTCCGGCTTTTTAGAGCGAGTTGGCTAAACTCGCCAAGGTCAAGGGCCGATTCCGAGTCCAAGGCCGAGTTGGCCGAGTTTTGCAACATTGGTCTTACTGCAATGTCTAACTCATTAGACAATCTGCAACCGATTCATGACAGTCTTTGTTCACACTTACTTCCTAACATTATGATCGACTGTGGAGTTTTAAATAATCTAATTATTAAGGAAGTTAAACATGAAAATATAGAAACACAGAAATAAACAATCGACAAAGGCAGTAACAATACTCATTTATAAATCTCAATTATAAAATCACCGAGTCAATTACATTTATACTGTTTACAAGTTTCAAATCTATCTAATTACTAAAACTAATATCATTCTTCAATCCAATGCTCCGAGCATGCTGATTGTGCTTGATCCTGCTCAGAGGCTTAGTCAAAGGATCTGCAGGATTGTCTTCTGATGATACCCGCTTAACCAGTAAGTTCCATTTTTCTACTTGATGTCGAATGTAGTGGTACTTTCTTTCGATATGCCTGGACTTTCCATGGTCTCGCGATTCATTTGTCAAGGCGACCGCTCCTTCATTATCGCAGAAAAGTTTCACCGGCTCCTGAATGCTCGGGACAACTCCAAGGTCCCCGATGAAATTCTTCAGCCAAGCCGCCTCCTTAGACGCTTCACTCGCTGCAATGTACTCTGATTCGCACGTT
Source organism: Cichorium intybus (assembly GCA_023525715.1). NCBI lineage: Eukaryota > Viridiplantae > Streptophyta > Magnoliopsida > Asterales > Asteraceae > Cichorium > Cichorium intybus. The sequence continues at coordinate 122,027,484 of CM042009.1, read as the reverse complement.
GAATCAGCCACCGTTTCCTGCTTGGAACTTTTCCAAGTGACCGCTCCACCGTTCAAAAAAAATACTCAGCCCGACTGTGTAAGAACCCGCAAAAGTTGTAAAAGGGTAGAATGGTCTTTTGACACATTATAAGACCATTATGTAAAATAATATGATGTTTGTGAAATAATAATGTAAGAAATACAAGCTTATGTAAATTTGGAGTTTCACCGTGTGAATAGTAAAATTTGACCAAAAAGGGCAAAAAGGTCATTTGACATGGAAATGACCAAAATGTCAAGAAAATGTTAAGTTGGTAGTTAATGGAACATAATTTGTAAATATTTGTGCTATGGGACTAGTTTTGAACAAAAGGAGGAAAATTAGGATTAAAATGAAAATATTTTATAAAAACTAAATATAAATAAGAGAGTTATCTAACTCTCATACCTAGAAGCTTATAGAATTCAGTAGAAGAGTCCAGAGAGAGCGAGAGAGAGTACAGGAAGAACACGGGAAGAACCAAGAGTTTGGAACATCTTGCAAGAATTGAAGCTACTAACTTGGAATTTGTGATTCCAAGCCTTGAGAGGTAAGAATTCCAATCTTTGAACTCAAAATCTTGAACGGGAATCATGCACTTGATTTCTGATTTTCTAGAAGTCATGATTCCAGTGAAATCATCTAAACCATCTTGCTCAAAATCATCAATTTAACATGTTTAGTTGTTGAATATGTTGAAAAAACAAGAAAATGATGATTTTGGTTCAAGAACATTAAGTCACGGGTTTGGATGAACAAGTGATTTTGGTGAGTCTAATATGTTAGAAATGATGAAATCAACTTGTAGTGGTTGCTAATTTGATAAAAAATGAAGCTTTGATGCAACAATGGTGAAATGGGTTTTTACTCAAGAACCCTAGAAATGGGTTTAAGAGATGAAACTGATTTTATATGGTTCTTATGGTCTTGTTAAGTCAAACATGACATAAATGATGCAAGAAATCAGTTTCAAGCTTTAAAAATTCAATAAATTGGTTTTTGGTGAAAAATGATGATTTCGGAAAAATTTCCAAGATTATAAATAAGATTTGATGATTTAGTAGTCTAAAATCAAGTGTAAGTTGGTATTTAGGGCCTGGAAATGACCTTAAACTAATTAAGTCAAGTATTAAGAGCTTAATGGGGTGAATAGTGGAACTGCAGTTTGGAAAATCGTCAAAATATAGCAATGTACTATAGATCGCGACGCGACCACCCCTATGGTCGCGATGCGACCCTGCGGCAGTGACAAAAATACTGTAGCATGCAGTAGCCAATCCTCAAGCCAATGTCATATTTTGATTTTTGGGATTTTGAGCTAGCCTTATCCGTTTAACTTCAAATTTTGAACATAGGTCTATTATGGCCTAAGACTTCCTGGAAAGTTGTCGGAAATGAAATACGACCTCCCGAGGGTACTGTAGTAAAATACGCGTATTTCGGGAAAATTGTAAAATTAGTTATCAAAGGTTATACACTTATTATGACCTAAAGTTGTGCTATATGAGACTCTTAAGTTATAGAGTCAGTTGTAGTATTTATTTATTAATTAAGCAAGTATATATGATATATGTGTAGGAGGTGCTTCAAACATTGTTGAGCACGGGAAAGGAAAAGGTGTACGAGAAGCTTAGTGATCTGTAGCTACACCAAGGTGAGTATGTGTGGACTTTTTGTACATAGCAAAAATGATATTTTCAGAAGATAAGGTTTCCAACTATTTTTGAATACTAAAGTTGGAAACAGTTTTAAAGTAGCTTTATACAAGGGCTAAGTGTTTTTAAGCAGATTTTAAAGCAGTGCAGTTTATAAAACTATTTTGAAAGAAGCTCGATATGTGAGCTAGAGATGTTGAAGTTAGTTTTGAAAGTATTTTTTGTTAAGAGTTAAAAAGTTTATGAGTGTGAGTTTATTATAAATTGTGTCCCATTTTGACCAATTTGAGATGTAATGAAGAAAGTAATGAGATAAGAACTAAAGCAAAGAAAGTAATAAGAGTCAATTGTCCGGACTAGGATCATCCACATAATCGGGAGATCTGAAGACACTACTGGGGTGGTACCTCCCGTCGCGAAGTAGTTGTCTAGCTTAGCATAACCTTGTGCTTGGATCTGTTCCAAGTCACGAAGGGGAGACAGAGATAGCATAACCTTGCGGGTGGATCTGTTCTGTCCCGCGAAGGGGAGTTAGTAAAATGAATTAAATTAAACTAATTCATGAGTTTCAGTTGGTCACAAGTATATGAGAAAGAAAGCAGTTTTTGAGAAAGAAAGCAGTTTTAGAGAAAGAAAGTATTTTTGAAGTTTGAAAACAGGAAAGAAAAGAGATTTTGAAATTTGTTATGAAAATGAGTTTTAAGCAGTTTACTTGTTAATATTTCAAGTTTTGAGCAAAAGAGTTTTGGGTCTAAAACCCATATTACTCACGAGGCTTTATGTCTCACGAATATTTTTTTTAAAATGCCATGTACTTAGGTGAAAGGAGCAGGAGTGGAAGTTGAGACCAGTGTAAAATACAGATAAGTTTAAATTGTGGTTTCTGTACACAGTCTGTAATACCCCTTGAGATTAAGTTTGTAAAAAAAAAATTAAGTGACTTTTTAATAGTCACGAGTTGTAAGATATATTGTAATATAAACTGTATTAAAATATGGTTTGAGAAAGGGGTGTTACAGATTGGGACCGTCCACTGTCCCTATCTGTCTGGAAGCTGGCATCTGTATATCCACTAACTTTCAAGTCATCACTGCCACCAAGGATCAATACCCTATTCTTTGTCCTTCGCAGATACTTGAGTATGTTCTTGACTGCAATCCAATGTGCTTTTCCTGGATTACCCTAGAACCGACTAACCATGCTCAGTGCATAGGATACGTCGGGACGAGTACATGTCATAGCATACATGATCGACCCTACTGCCGAAGCATAAGGTATCCGACTCATTTCAGCTATTTCCTCATCGGTACTCGGACTTTGAGTCTTACTCAATTTAGTATTACTTTGGATTGGTAACTCTCCCTTTTTGGAATTTTCCATGTTAAATCTCTTTAACACCTTTTCCAAATATGTACACTGGCTTAGACCTATCAATTTTCTCTTTCTATCTCTAAGTATTCTTATCCCGAGAATATAAGCAGCTTCCCCTAGGTCTTTCATGGCGAAACACTTCCCGAGCCAAGCCTTAACATTTTGCAAGGTCGGAATGTCATTTCCCATGAGCAGTATGTCATCAACATACAGCACCAGGAAAGTGACTATACTCTCACTAGCCTTGACATATACACAGGACTCGTCCTCACTCCTAGAGAAGCCAAACTCTTTGACTTTCTCATGGAAGCAAAGATTCCAGCTGTGAGATGCTTGCTTCAACCCGTAGATTGATCTTTCAAGCTTACATACTTTATCAGGGTGCTTTGTGTCTACAAAACCTTCTGGCTGACTCATGTAAACATCCTCAGTCAGTTTCCCGTTAAGGAAAGCGGTTTTGACATCCATCTGCCAGATTTCATAATCATGAAACGCAGCTATGGCAAGCATTAACCTGATTGACTTAATCTTGGCTACTGGTGAGAAGGTTTCATCATAGTCAATCCCCCGGGGTTTGAGTGAATCCCTTCGCAACCAGCCGAGCTTTATAAGTATGCACTCTTCCATCCATGTCGGTCTTCTTTTTGAAGATCCACTTGCATCCGACTATATTTCGACCCGGTACATTGTCAACCAAGTTCCAAACTTGATTGTCATACATGGACTTTATCTCGCTGTCCATTGCCTCTTTCCATTTTGCAGACTCGGGGCCTGCCACTGCTTCACGGTAGTTAGCTGGTTCATCCAAATTAGTCAATGTACGATCACTGACTAACGTGTCACCGTCCGAAGTAATATGGAAACCATAGAACTCGGGCGGCATGCTAACTCTACCTGAACGCCTAAGGGGCAACGAAATGTCGGTGGGTCCAACAGGAACTTCTTCCTCATGTTGGTTGCTAGTTTCTTCCAAGGTTGTTTCATCGGGCGTCTCCTGAATTTCTTCGAGATCGATCGTACTCCCACTGTCCTCTTTGGATATGAGTTCTCTCTCTCGAAAGAACCCCCGTCTTGCTACAAAGACTACGTCCTCGCTCGGTCTGTAGAACAAGTATCCAAAAGACTGTTTCGGGTATCCAATGAAGAAACACCTCTCACTTCTTTCTGCGAGCTTATCTAAAGTATCTCGTCTCACGAAAGCTTCCCAGCCCCAGACTTTGATGTGTGCCAACGAGGGAACTTTCCCCGTCTACATCTCGTGCGGTGTTTTCGCAACCTTCTTGGTTGGGACAAGATTTAGGATATGGGCGGCAGTCTCTAAGGCAAACCCCCAGAAATGGATTGGAAGTGAGGCTCGACTCATCATGGAACGAACCATGTCCAACAAGGTTCGATTTCGCCTTTCAGCAACACCATTCAGCTGAGGTAATCTTGGAGGCGACAGCTGTGAAACAATTCCACATTCCTTGAGGTAATCGAGAAACTCGATACTAAGATACTCACCGCCTCTGTCGGATCTAAGCATCTTTATCTTTCTGCCCAATTGATTTTCCGCTTCATTTTTAAACTCTTTGAACTTTTCAAAGGTGTCCGACTTATTCTTGATTAAGTAGACATACCCATATCTACTAAAATTGTCGGTAAAGGTCACATAGAACCGCATGCCATCTTTAGTGGTTGTTCTGAAGGGACCACACACATCTGTGTGTATGATATCCAACAGACCTTCACCTCTTTCAAAGGAACCTTTGAATGGTGATTTTGTCATCTTGCCAAGTAAGCAAGATTCGCATACATCATCCGACCCGAGGTCGAATGATTCCAACACTCCATCCTTTTGGAGTTGGGCGATGCGTTTCTTGTTTATATGGCCAAGGTGACAATGCCACAGACATGCCTTTTCTACACCGCTTGAAGCATCAATAGCTAAAACATTTTTACCATAATTACCAACACACATAATAGATTCATACACTCCATCACAAGGCATGGCATTAAATATAAAAACATTATTTTTGAAAACAGAAATTGAACCATTCAATTTATTAAACTCATAATAAAAACCTTGTTTAAACAATGCATGAAACGAAATTATGTTCTTTGCCATATCAGGTGCATAACAACAATTATGTAAATCTAATCTAACTCCACTACTTAGCATCAGTCCATAAACACCGATCTTGGTAACAGGTGACGTTCGCCTATTACCCATGACCAGGTTTAGTCTGCCATGCTCCAGCTCCCTACTTTCCTCTAGGCCCTGCAAATCAGAACAGATATGAAAACCACATCCTGTATCAAGGACCCATGAACGGGAAAAAGATGAGTTATTAGATATAGAATACGTACCTGCCTGTGACGGTTTCACTTTACCGTCCTTGATGTCCTGCAGATACGTTGGGCAGCTCCTCTTCCAATGACCCTTTTGTTTGCAGTAAAAGCAGTCGGCCTCTTTGGGGTTCCGAACATGTGGAATTCCGGAAGACTTGCCTTTCGAGGCACCGCTAGATGACCCGACATGAGTCTTTTCCCTCCAGTTTTGCTTGGGGGGCCTTTCCGTTTCTTTCCTTTTCCAGAGCCAATAGCCAGGACAAGCGGGTTGACAGGGAGCACAACTTTTCCCTTCATCCCGTCCTCAGCCGTACGAAGCATGCGGTGTAACTCAGCTAGGTTTGCCTGGTTGTTGTTCAAATGATACGCCAGTGTGAACTGGTCATAAGAACTGGGCAAGGAGTTTAGCACTATGTCAACTGCTAAATCCTCATGGACAGACATTTCCAGCTTCCTAAGCCTTTCCACATAACCATGCATCCTCTGCACATGTGCACAGATGGACTCGCTGACAACGCTATCGTCACACGCGTCAAAAACAATTTATAACCCACTTTTACTACGTAGATAGGGCAAGCGGGGTCGAGTCCAAGGATTTAGTGGTTAACTTTTAACGAGTTGTAAAGTAAATATTAACGGTGATGGTAAAAATATTGTAACTTGAGAATAGAGAAAGAATTACTTCCGGTTTAGTTATCAACAATTAGTTTCGCATGTTTTACTATAATGATTCCGATATAATTACTTTGACATAATTACAGTTTACTAATATTTACTATTACATGGGTAAATACATAATATGTTGAGTCAATTATTTGTCTTTGTCTAACAATTGAGTAGATTAGGTACAAACAATGGTTTGGCAATATTATGTTTTATCTAGATGATAGTAACGTTACAACTTATTAACATATTACTTGAGCACAAAGTATATTAACCGATTATCCGTCTTAGCTCGTTATTTAGGGGAGATAGGCACGAATAATATGTTGGTAATACTATGTCTTGAGAATATGATAGCAAGTAGAAGTAGACACAAATGATTCACTAGTTGTATTCAAAGATATGAGAGTTTAATAATTACAATAGTAAAACATTTGTTCGGAATCAAAGTAAAAACATGTTACACTAAAGGTATGATAACATTACCGGAAGTAATCTGAAGAGATTAGCCTTCCATTCGAGTGATGATCGTGAAGATAGTCTTGGTGTTCCTCGGCATGTAACTTGGAGCGTTTAACCTTCGAATTATCTTGAATTACTACTAGAATTACCACCGAAAGGGATAATCTATTGGTTCTAAACAACTAGCTAAGAGATATTTCGACTATTACAACTGATAGAGAGTGAATTTGTAACTTGGTGTCTAAAGGATGTAAATTGGTGTAAAAGGGTGTCTAAAACCGTGCATAGAAGGCCTCTATTTATACTTGCTGAACACAGTGCTCGCGTCGCGACCAAAGGGTCCGTCGCGTCGCGAGGGTGCGGCCTGGTGCTGCTTTTGTCGGCCACTGGTCTGGCTAGTGCGTTTGTTGGTAGTCTCGCGACCAAGAAGTTGGTGATGTCGCGTCCAATGTCTTCGCGTCGCGACCCATGCATCCGTCGCGGCGCGAGTGCTGTAGGTTTTGGGTCTTCTGTCTTGCTTCTCTTCACGTCGCGACACAGGGTCTGTCAAGTCGCGAGTGCTGTATCTTTTAAGAGTTTTTCGCCTTTTTACTTTTTGGTTTGGAGCATCACTTCCTCGGGTTTGATTTCTTATCAGCGTTTCTTGGGTCTTGTTCCTGAAAATAAGCCATAAATGTTAACACATAAATCCCTCTTGTTTTCCTCACACCAGCAGCTCCGGAGAACTCTGTTCAAGTTAAACATGAATTATAATTCATGTTTAGCCACCTGTTAATATAAGCCTGTTTTGATGTTGAGCTTATCATGATTTCCTACGGTAAATACCATAGTTCTGGCAGATTTGCATCTGCAACACAGCAGTGGGCCGTGATGTGCAGTGTAAGAAAAATCAGATATTCTCTTGTTAGCTTGCAATTTCTGTGAGAATGTCTGGGGACGAAAGACAAATTGATCATAATTCTTTTGGGAGAATTAATGATATTATAATAGGCTTTCCCCGTGATTTGTGAGATGTTTTCTATATGAAAACAAATGGCTGGCTTGGGCTAGTAGTGACCCGACAGTAGATCTTTTATCACCGCCAGACTTTTGGGAGTCTGTGGTGTGCATCAGGAGCTGCCGTTGGAATGTGAGCTTTTGCCTTGATATTAAGAAAACATGCATTCTTATATAAAATACAATTTATTTGTTTAACAGCCGAGGTAGGTTAGACGGGTCTGTCTGAACCATATCTGTTATAGAGAAACATTTTGCATGTTTTAAGGCGGTTTTTGAGTTCTTTTGTTTTGCACAAAAATATAGTTTTCGTGTGCCTCTGAGCATCTTTATGTGATAAAACAGTCTTTAAATGATAGTGTTTTATTGTAAAAATAAAACACTATCAAAATACTACACACTTGAGGTTTGCTTGTCCTCAAGCAAAATGGAGTTTTTTGCAATTGATTTCTTTTTGGAAAATTTTTTTTTTATTATTATTTTTATTTATTTTTCGGCGGATCATTTGATACGTTGGGCGCTGAACTGACTGCCAGCATGTTAGATCACCTTCTGTAATATAATCAACAACACAACAAACGTCATTCTGAACAAATATAAAATAAACTAAAGAAAATTCACACCATGTGATAGTTAAAATTCACACTAACAGTAATTAAAACACACAACTGTAATTAAAGTTCACACTAACTTGAAAACAAAAAGATAAAAAAAACTCACTCATCCTCATCATCGTAATGAGTACCCGATGGCCTCGCCTCATCCTCCTGAGGATAGCTACCCCTGTACCAATCAGGTACAGGTGGAACGGTACCTGGATATGGATACCGAGGCTGAAACCCCTGATGCCTGAAAAAATCTGTCATGGAATCTGCCATCCACTGATTCTGGACCCGGTGGGCCAGATGCCAATCCTGCATCTGTCGGTAAATGGTCCCGAGGTTAATCTCGGACTCTGGATCCTGTGGTGGCGCAGGAGATCTCTGACGCTGGCGCTGTCGGCGCCTGGGAGGTGGAGGTGGTGCTTGAGCAGCCTCGGGTGCTTGCTCATCCTGCTCGGGCTCGGCGATCATGTATGTACCTGGTGGACCTGACTGTCGGATCACTCTCATAGCCTCCAAATACTGACATCCGATGGCTCTTGGCTCGCTCGGGGTCATGGATCGTATGTCTGGTAGTGTTGTGACGCCGTATGACTGAGCCAGTCGCGTGATCAAATGACCACCGCAGAGGGGGCTAGAAGCTCGGGCCCCTGTGGCCTTGCGGGCCAAGAAAAATGCCAGCGAGTATGGGAGGTTGCAGTGCCTCCCTGGTGTCAAAAGACACCACAGGTAGAAAAGATCTGCAGCTGGAACCTTCTCGCTGCCCCTCCGTTGATTGACGGAGGTAGCAACGAGTCGGTGTAATAATCTGTGGATCGGAGAGCGGATCGCACTCTCTACTGCAGTCTCGGGGAGGTATAGAGTGTTGGCAATCTCTCCCCAGAAGTCGATGTTGTTCAGTTCTTCAGTTGGGCCAGTGAGGCATTGAGCTAAGTACTCTTTGAATGCTAGTGTGCGAGAATCACCATGTGGATAGAGACCCAGTCTCCATCCCAACTCAACAATACTGCACTGTCTAGGTTCCCCTCCAAGTCGGAAGGAAAGAGCTGTGCGTACAAACATGTCCTCCTCGGTCGGATCGAAGGTGACTGTGGAGAGAAACTCTAGCATCAGCTCTTTGTAGCTATGCTCTCGGATCTGGAACAGGTTTCTCCACGCGTAACTAGTGTATGTGCCGTCCGTCTTGACCAAATACTGGTCAATAGCTGCAGTAATCCCAATAGTATTGGCGAAATTCCAGTCCAATACTAGGGCTGGCTCAACATCTCTTTGTCTGTATCTCTCCAAATTTGTCTCGTATAAATTTTTCCTGGCTGAGGGAATGGTCTGTGGGAATCGCAACCATGGATGTGTAGCGATATCGTCCCTTTGTGCGGGTTGTTGCCTTTGTTCCCTTCTACGCGCCATATCTGCAAATTTTCAGGTTTATACAATCATCATTTTGGCTTAACATGTAAGAACATAGCGAAAAATAAACACAAAAATCAGCCCCTGTCCAGCCTTCGCGACCTGGTCGCGTCGAGCCTCGAGTCGCGAGGGAGATGGTGGTCGCGGTCGCGAGCGGCAATCGGACCGACGGGAAGCTCGATTTCTCCTGTTTTGCTCGGTTTTAACTCAATGCATTAAGCCAACAATGTTTCTAGGTGCTAAATCTAACTTGTACAAACATTAATTCAAGGAAATAGCAACATCTAAGTCAAGCCGATCGCAAACCTCGGTTTCGGCCGTTTTTCTTGCGATTTCGCTATGTTTTGTCATATAGAAACCTTAATCGAGAGTAAAGGAAGGATACACGTACCTTGTATGACGATTTACACGAGAAAAAATGAAGAAAGACGGTGATTTTGGTCGGATATTCGTCTGGCCGTGAGAGAGATCGCGAGGGAGGATGAAGGGGTCAAATGCGGCGGACTGTTAGGGTTAAGGTGATATACCTGTACACGCTCCTTCGCGTCGCGACGGAGAGCTTGGTCGCGGCGCGAAGCCTGGAAAATATGGATTTCCTGATCGCGTTTTTACATTCTCTCGCGGTCGCGAGGGATTTTTGTCCCGTCGCGAGGGGTCTTCAGAGGGCTATTTTTTTTATTTTTAAACTTTGTTTTTATCCCCTCTTTTCACCTGTATGTCTGTATATTTAATACACACAAATTTTTATGTTTTTTATGTTTTTATGAAATAAACACACTAAAAAAAACAAATAATTAAACATACTAAAAACAAATAATTAAACACACTACACACTTATGCTTTGCATAAGTGTAAATGAGGGCTTGCAGTGAACACACTCACAAAGTTCTCGGGTTGCCTCCCGAAAAGCGCTAAGTTTAACGTCTTCAGCCGGACGCAGTGCCTTATGCTCAATTGGTTAGATCTTTTGGATTTGTTAAAGCAATTTTATCAAAAACTACTTTTGAATTATCTACCATTTGAATATAATGTTTTAACCGTTGTCCATTTACTTTAAACGGTTCTCCTCCTTTTTCTGGTTTAATTTCTATTGCACCATGTAGTGCAACATCTGTTACCACATACGGACCAGTCCATTTGCTTTTCAGTTTTCCAGGAAAGAGTTTGAGACGTGAATCAAATAACCATACCAATTGTCCTTTATGAAATTGTTTTCGGACAATGTGGCGGTCATGAAAGTCTTTTGTTTTCTATTTATAAATTTTTGAACTCTCATATGCCTCTTTCCTTATTTCCTCCAGTTCTGATAACTGTAATTTTCTCTCTTCACTTGCATCAGTTAAATTAATATTAGCGTTTTTGATTGCCCACATGGCACGGTGCTCTATCTCTACAGGTAAATGGCATGGCTTGCCATACACGAGTCTATACGGGGACATTCCAATAGGTGTTTTATACGCCGTCCGATAGGCCCATAAGGCATCGTCTAATCGAATGGACTAGTCCTTTCGGTCTGGTCTGACTGTCTTTTCTAGAATTCTTTTAATTTCTCGATTAGACACCTCCGCTTGTCCACTTGTTTGTGGATGATATGGTGTACCAATTTTGTGGGTAACACCATAGTGTTTTAACACTTTTGCAAAATGTCTATTTTTGAAATGGGAACCCCCGTCACTTATGATGGTTCGAAGGATTCCGTGTCTAGAGAAAATGTTCTTTTTAACAAATTTGCATACGATACTGTGGTCGTTTGTTCTGGTGGCTTCAGCTTCCACCCATTTGGACACGTAATCAACAGCTAATAGAATGTACAAATTTCCAAATGATGTGGGGAATGGTCCCATGAAGTCAATGCCCCAAACGTCGAAAATTTCTACAATCAGTATCGGGGACATTGGCATCATGTCTCGCCTTGAGATCCCCCCCATCTTTTGGCATCTATCACATGCTTTGACATAAGTGTAAGCATCTTTAAATAAAGAGGGCCAGAAAAAACCACTTTGGAGAACTCGGTGCCCAGTCTTTTTAGCACTGAAGTGTCCTCCACAAGCGTATGAGTGACAGTGACGGAGAATGTCCGTCTGTTCATCGTCTGGTACACATCTCCTAATAACCTGGTCTGCTCCTATTTTGAACAGGTCTGGATCCTCCCATAGATATTGCTTGGTTTGGGAGAAAAAGTATCTCTTTTGTTGAGTGGTCCAGTGTGGCAGTGTTTTTCCTGTTACAAAATAGTTTACCAGATTAGCAAACCATGGTAATTTCTGCACAGAAAACAGTAGTTCATCAGGAAAATCCTCCCGTATAGTTTCCCCTTGGATTTCATCGGTTTGGAATATGGAGAGATGATCAGCCACCACATTTTTAGATCCCTTTTTATCTCGGATCTCTATGTCGAACTCTTGCAACAAAAGTACCCACCGAATGAGTCGTGGTTTTATTTCCTTCTTTTCCATCAGATGGCGGATGGCACTGTGGTCGGTGTACAAGATAACTTTAGATCCCCAAATGTAAGATCTAAATTTATCCAAAGCGTACACAACCGCTAAAAGTTCCTTTTCAGTGGTGGTATAATTAAGCTGTGCTTCGGAAAATGTTTTGCTTGAATAGCAAATGACCACTGGTTTCTTGTCCACTCTTTGTCCCAATACTGCTCCTACAGCATAATCACTAGCATCACACATTATCTCAAAAGGAAGAAGCCAATTAGGTGCTTGCAAAATTGGTGCTTCGGTTAATTTATGTTTCAGAATGGTGAATGCTTCTTGACAATCGTTATCAAAGACAAATGGTGCGTCTTTTAATAATAATTTGCACAGTGGCTTAGAAATGGTACTAAAATCTTTAATGAATCGTCGGTAAAATCCGGCATGCCCAAGAAAGGAACGGATGCCTTTTACCGAGCTTGGTGGGGGAAGGGTGGAAATGATTTGTACTTTGGCTCTGTCGACTTCAAAACCGCGTTCTGAAACGACATGCCCAAGTACAATTCCTTCCTTGACCATGAAATGGCTCTTCTCCCAGCTTAAAATTAAATTGGATTCTGTGCATCTTTTTAGTACCTTTTCCAGCCGTTTTAAACAATTTTCAAAAGAGGAGCCAAATATCGAAAAATCATCCATGAAAATTTCTAGTGATTCTCCCACCATATCAGAAAATATAGCCATCATGCAACGTTGGAACGTGGCGGGAGCGTTACATAATCCAAATGGCATCCTTCGGAATGCGAAGGTGCCATAGGGACAAGTAAACGTTGTTTTAGCCTGATCCTCGGGATGGATGGCAATTTGGTTGTATCCCGAGTATCCGTCTAAAAAACAGTAAAATTTCTTCCCAGATAGTTTTTCGACTATTTGGTCTATGAATGGGAGTGGGAAATGATCCTTTGATGTTGCAGCATTCAACTTGCGGTAGTCGATGCAAACTCTCCATCCTGTGATTGGTCTGGTGGTCATCTTTTCTCCATCTTCTGTTTCGACCACTGTGATTCCTGATTTCTTAGGCACTGTTTGGGTTGGACTTACCCAATCACTGTCGGATATTGGGTAAATAATGCCAGCGTCCAACCATTTGAGTACCTCCTTCTTGACTACTTCTCTGAGATTCGGGTTCAACCGTCTTTGTGTTTCCCGGGATGGTTTCGTTCCTTCTTCAGTAATGATTCTGTGCATACACGTCGCTGGACTTATCCCCTTTAGATCTGCTATTGTCCATCCAATAGCTTCCTTGTATTTCACCAACACTTCTAACAAAGTCTCCTCTTGAGTACCTGTTAAATCAGCATAAATTATTACTCGTAGAGTATTGTTAGGTCCCAATAATGAATATTTCAAATGTTTTGGTAACGTTTTCAATTCTAACACCGGTGGTACTTCAAAAGATGATTTTAACGGTGCTAAAAAGTTTGTGGGTAATTTTTCCACTTGTGGGATCCATGGTGTTTTCCATTGCTGTGTTTGAAAAACCTCTTCCATCATGTGTACCTCTTTTATGTCCATGTCCTCAACCCTGGTATTGTTAAGAAAACCTTCCAATTTATCAGATCTTAAGATGGTTGGTGTAGCTTGATGCACTAAGTCATCAACTACATCAACTTGATAACATTCATGTTCCGTTGATGAATTATTAAATGTATTAAAGACATTTAATCGGAGTTTTCTATTTCCAAAGGCGATATCCATTGCTCCTATTCTACAATTAATTTGGGCGTTTGTTGTTGCCAAAAATGGTCGTCCCAAAATAATTGAAGCCTGGCTTTCCTTATAAGTATGTTCAGTATCAAGCACTAAAAAGTCAACTGGATAGTAAAATTCATCCACCTTGATTATAACATCGGTCAACATTCCTCTTGGGATTTTTGTGGATTTGTCAGCAAGTTGTAAAATGATGTCAGTATGTTCTATATTGCCTAGTTCATACTGATCAAACAAATTCCCTGGAAGAATGTTGACACTTGCTCCAAGGTCTAAAAGTGCCTTTTTTATGTTTATGTTACCCACGGTGACAGAGATTAAGGGTGCTCCTGGATCTTTAAGCTTAGGAGGAAGAGAGTTGGAGACTATAGAACTTGCATGTTTTGTTAAGTCTACTTTCTTTGGGAGACGCGATTTTAATTTTCTTTTCTGAATGCATAAATCTTTCAGAAATTTCGCGTATGAGGGGACTTCTCAGATTAATTTAACTAAGGGAATGTTTATTTTGACTTGGGAGAATACTTCCCACATGTCTTCCGACTTAGTCCGTTTTGTGTCTTTAGAAGTCGATGGTTCGAGGGCTGAAGGATATGGTGCGGTGTTATTTTGTTCAATTTCTATTTCTTTTTCTTTTAAAATTTTTTCTAATTCCTCTTTTTCATTGTAGATTTCTTCGGTATCACTTTCCTCTTCTAAAGTTGGGTTGGGAAGAGAACTTACCTGATTGTCGACTTTCTTCCCGCTTCGTAAAGAGATGACTTGGTTGACTTGATGTTCTTTTCCCGGTCGTTGACTGTGAGAAGGATTCACAGTTGTGTTGCTTGGAAATTTTCCTTCTTCTCTTTTCCCGAGTTGTTCAGCTAATTGTGCTATTTGCTTCTCCATCGCAGCGATCGTTTTGGTGTTGGTGTCGGTCTTCTGGTATGTTTGGGTGATGAATTCCATTATTTTGTCTAGCTTTGTTCCTTCATTTTCCGGTTCTTTTCTGCTTGTACTTCCTTCTCTTCCGTTGTGGTTGGGTTGAAATGTCCGTTGTTGATTTTAATGCTGGTTTTGGTGCGGTCCTCTTTGATTGTTGTTGTGAAAATTTCCCTGGTTGTTGTTATTAAAATTTCCCTAATTGTTGTTGTTGTGAAAATTCCCTAGGTTGTTGGGTCTGAAGGATCTTTGTGGATTATGATATTGACCATATCCACTTAGATGGTTGAGTTCTTCATGGGTCTTTGTGCAATTATGCGCATTGTGTCCCGTGTTTCCACAATTTGCACATGGCTTTTGTGCCTGCAAAACATTAACACCTTTCTCTTTTCCAAGACTTGTAAGCAATAAGTCAACCTTTTTGCTTCAAGCCATGATATCAGATTTTACTCCAGTTTTCCATGTCTTATCGAGTGCTATTGTTGCAACCGTTTGGGTTGGATTATCATGTTTTTTTGTTGAGTAATTGGCTTTTGAACCATTACTCAATTGTTCCAAAAATTTCCATGCATTCTCACTATCTTGCAACATAAACGTACCACTTGAGGCAGCGTTTATCATGGATTGGTTCGTGCTATCTACTCCATCAAAGAAATACCGTACAAGTTGCCAACGAGGGAATTCATGATGCGGACACGATCGTAGTAATTCTTTAAGACGATCGAAAGCATCATGAAATTCTTCGTTGGGTTTTTGTGTAAAATCTTGTATTGCTTTTCTTATTTCTGTGGTTTTACTAGCTGGGTAAAACTCTTGTAAAAAGTTGGTTCTCAATTGATCCCAAGTATTAATACTTCCAGGAGCAAGTGATGTAAACCAATATTTTGCTTTTTCTTTTAAGGTGAATGGAAATAAATGCAATTTAAAGGTATCTCTATTGGTTTCTCTTGGCGTGTTTGCGTTTGCTATTGCAAGAAATTCATACAAGTGATTATAAGGATCCTCATTGCTTGGTACTCTTGAAGTCAATTGCCATCTCTAATTAACGTGCCGGTTATCCACACATGCTCCGTTAATAATGACAAAATCAAGAAACCCATTGCAACTCTTTGCGGACCCCAGTTGGCGTGCCGGTAAACCACACACGCTCCACCAACGTTCCACAAGGTGCAATGTGCAATTTCATGGATTAGCACCAATTCACATTTTTTAACCTAAAGTAACTAGATTGGGAATTGTTTTAGGGTTCTAGTACTTTCAATTACAGCATTATACTTTTAAGAGGCTTAGCGGTTCTATCATACCCGTTCGGCTAACGACACTCGACTGACCAGGAGAGCGGTGGGTAATAGTAGATACCCATTAGACTAACATTTTATAGTCAGTCGCCTTATACCCTCTTTAGAGGACAGTTTTGTGAATGAGGCCTACTAACGGTAGACTAACCAATTTTTCTTATATATATATATTAAATTAACTTTTAATCATAAATACATATAAGATATATTTTAATCTTATTAAAATATTTTAGAATTAATTTTATCTAAATTTTCGCAAATTAATACTAATTTTGAAAATTTTAATTAATTCTTTAAACTGATTTAATTGGTCTTTTAATTAATCAATTAATTAAACTAATTAAATCTAGGTTACATATTACCAAATTAATCAAATTAATTTTCTATAATGGTCCTTGTGATTCTCGAAAATTACAAGCCAAGCAAGTAGGTTCAAGTTATTTAATTAATCTTAGTACCAAAAATAACAACATACAATTATGGCAAGCAAATCAAGCAATCAAGGGGGGACCAAAAGGGATGGCGGCTAGGGTTAGGAAACCCTAGCCTTGGAATCGATTTTAGGCCATCTCCATGGGATGATTTTTGCAAAAACACCCAAGGCACAAATAGTTCAAATCAATTCACAAGAAAACAAACTAGCTCTGATACCACTGAAGGGTTTCTATGCAAACAATGAACACAAAAAATTCCTATGGTTCACATGCAACCCTAATATGATCTATGTTTTCTTCTATGAAGATTAGAACTAAAACCCTAAAGGATACAATTCAATTCTAAAGATGAATTTAAGAAAAACCAACATTTGATCTTATGATCCTTCAAGCAAGCAGCAAAGAGATCCTGCCTCAAATGCAAGTCACACCCAAGCAAGGAGAAGACAATCCAGCAGAGTAAAGGAGAGAGAGAGAGATGGCGTGAATATGGTGGTGCCAGGGGGTTCCTTATATAGCCTCCACAGGCTACACCTGAAACCCTAAGGAGCCTCCTAAGTGGGCAAGCCTGCAAGTCACTTGGACCAGGCTTCTAAAACCCTAGAAGGGTTTTCGCCAAACCCTAGAAAGGACTCCAGGGTAGCGCCACTTTTGGCCCCTGGCTTATCCCTAGTCAGTTATTCAACAATTGAATAATTACAAGTCAGCCCCTGCACTTTAATTAATTAATTTAATCACTAAATTAAATCCAATTAATTCTGGATTAAATCTCAATTAATTAATATAGTTTTTAATTAATATATTAACACTTAAATATATTAATAAGCCATCTATATATATATATATATATATATTCTATTGATTTATTAAACCCTTAATAAATCAATCTTTCTCTCTATTGAACTGTACATAAATTCCCCAGCTATGAGGGCAACCCAAATGGACTTTGCTTTTATTCATAAGATAAATACAATTATAAGTCATGGCTTAGACACCTAATCCAACAATTACTATAACCGTTAATCGTCAGAGCAAGATACATATGTATAGATCTATACAGGTTGACACCCCCACATACGGTTACTAGCTACAACCTCGACGGCAAATCGAAGTAGGTGATACTTATCTTTTTCATTACTACGACGTCCATGAAGCGTTGTAGGCCATACATTATAGTAAGATAGCTCGGTTATAGGACTCACTATAAACATTGATGGTTTCTCAAAAACTCACACATTATTTATAAGTATGGTATTACTTATGGTTTTTCAAATGTTATTTACAAACTTATTTATAAGTATGGTATTACTTATGGTTTTTCAAAGGTTATTTACAAACTTATTTATAAGTATGGATTTACTTACAAAGAAAATACTTTTAATTGTTTTTAAAAGTATCATTGCTATGTTTAGCAGAAAACCTATAACTTTCACCAACCTTCTGTTGACCCTCAAAACTACATGTATTCTCAGTAAACCAGTAAGCCCTTCAGAAGATGGAAATGTTCATGGATTTCA
Source organism: Cichorium intybus (assembly GCA_023525715.1). Classification (NCBI taxonomy): domain Eukaryota; kingdom Viridiplantae; phylum Streptophyta; class Magnoliopsida; order Asterales; family Asteraceae; genus Cichorium; species Cichorium intybus. Next base: position 122,009,616 of record CM042009.1, on the reverse strand, counting down.
GGCAACCTATAGTTTACTAGTTTTTGTTATATCTACCTATCTGTTAAGGCATTTCATGTACTCTACTATTATTATTTGTAAGAACCCTATGTTCAAACTTCAATATGAAATGCAAAAATCCTTTTGTTTATCGTTGTACTTGTGCTGTATATTCAATTGTTTGTGATCCATGAACTAAGTCGCACAGCTCGGCGTATTCTGCTGTCACGGCCGAGGGTGTGACACCCCCATATCGGTCTCCCTTCATAAGACGGGACACACCCATCCTACAAGATTGTGCTTGCGTATTGGACTCCCCTTCATATGATGGAACACACCCACCCTATAAGGTTGTGTTTAGGTTCTCCCCATCATAGGACAAAAACATATTCGTTCTTACAATGGTTGGTCTTAAGACTTCTACTTCGCGACGGGAGGTACCATCCCAGTAGAGTCTGAGCGACCTCCCTTTCTCGGGTAAGGTCTAGTCCGGACTATCACTTATGAATGAATTCATCTTAGACAACATTTCAACATTCCATAATCAATAAATCAATCCAAAACCAATAACTCAAAATTTATAATTTAACCATGCCTTAATAATTTCTTAAACATTTTGGTCCTAAACCAAGTCAAGGCAATGTGAAAGCAAGGTTCACAAAATTGACAATTTTAGTCCCTCAATCTTATATGTTTAAAGTAACCCAAGTTTAACTTCCTAACAACCTTGAAGCTTCTAGTTTCATTAATCATTATTTAAATCAGTCTTTTTATTTTATTTATTTTATTATTTAATTAAATAAATTTTGAAATTGCCCTAAATTAGGATGCTACAGTTACATCTACATTAGAATGATTTCGTCCTTGGAATGGCAAGTTCCAAGAAAAGGTGTGTGCATTTTCTCTTCAACTCCTCTTTCATTCCCCATGTGAGATTTGTGCTCTTTGGATGCTTCCATTTGAAAATAACAAGATCTATCATTTTCCTTTTTAACTTATTGGTTTTACGGTCAACAATTCCATTGGGTTCTTCAAAAAAACTTTTATTTTTATCAACTTGAATCTCACTTAGTGGTGCCAAATCCACTTTCACATAATATATAAAAACATGTTATAAATTCCTTCAATTTGGGTGGTAAATCCAACCTATATGCTTGTTTTCAACTCGTCTCCAAAACTCAAAACATTCAATGTCCAATGTACATTGGATTTAGCTTCCTTCTCTTACCAACTAGAATAATCCTCCTATGGTGACACGTTAAGTAACAATTTATGACCAACTTCAAACACCATAAGTAAATTATTTAGATTTACATAACTCTTTTGATGTTTTTTGTTGCTAACATTCTATCCCTTATAACTTCCTCATTCGTAGTTGTTATATGGATTAAAACTAGTCTCATGAACATGGCGATTAACACTTCAAAATATGTTGTAACATGTACATTAACATCAAATCATTATAAGACTTGAATCAAGTTGAATTGTGTGATAAATCAATGATAAATACTTAGGTTTGGACCATTTTCAAGTTAGATCAAGTCATGATCACCACTCACAATTATATTAAAGCCAGAGGAAAACTTGATAACTTTACTTGATCAACATGTGCAATCATTAACATTTAGCATATTCATTTGTTCCAAAATGAGTTTTAAAAACTTAAACATAGTTAAATCATGGACCAATTTCATATGTATGTGTCAAAATTATAAATTACAATTGTTAGGGTTTCAAAACTCCCAAATTCACCATTAGATTTGAAATTCAATTGAAACATGTAAAGTAATGAATGATGAATATTCTAATGATTCTAACTTATCTAGAAACATAACCAAAACATCTAGTCTAGCAACAATATTGGATTTTGGGAAATTCCCCAAAGCATAACTAAGATGTAATGGAGAAGAACGAAGATTAAACCTTCTAGTGGCTCAATGAAGTGATTATAGCTTCTAATCTTCAGCTACCCTTCAAATATACATCTAGATCTTCTCCAATGCTCAAAACCGTCTCTCAATATCCCCATGGTTTCTAACTGTCATTCAAATGAAGAAAGAGAAAGGAGAGAAAAGGTATTATGTTATAAAGTATGGCTTAGTGGCACATATGGCCTATAATTAAAAAAGTTTCTTCTTTTAAATATCACTTTATTGAAAAGTAAGAAGTTATGATTGTCAATTTTCAATTATATTTTTTCTTTACTTTATGGTGTAGGTTCTAGGAGGTTGCCTGTTAGAAATTGGGTAAGGTATAAGTGGAGATCTGGATACCCCTTGGATCGTGAGAACACTTTTCGAACTGATATTTCTACCCTATGCCCGGGTTACAAGAAATTCAGCCTAGGATAATCCCAAAGGGACACTTACGAATCTAGGCACTATAAACATAAGACAATTTGCTATTGGATATGAGTTTGTGTGAAAAACGAGAGCTAAAAAGGGTGTGTATCCCTCAATGAGGAGAGCCGTTTATATAATAAACGAGTTTTAGGGTTTTGTCTAGGGTTAGCCGTCATGGGCTTTAGGGTTGCCGTTATCAGTTTCTTTGGAAACAAGTCACGAATTTATGAAAGATTTAATGGTTTCCAAAACTGACAAAATTAGCCAGGGGCTCAGCCCCTGGAACCACCGCTAGGGGGCGCTGCCCCTAGACCCCGCCAAATGGGCGCTGCCCCTTTGGAAACCCCGAACCCAGGGGCACTGCCCCCGGACCCCCGACTTGTCGTCGAACCGGCTATTTATTCGATCTTATACATGCGTGCACTCCGCACATACCCGAACATATATTAGAGTACAAACTAAATAGCCCTTAGCTCTTATGTTTGTTCCAATTACATAAAAATGACTTGGTGACACTAAAATCACCAACATTGTCCACCATGTTATTCTTTTGCCCTGTTCATTTCTTGTTTATTTGTTCTTACTAACACATTGATTAAAAAAACAAGTCATCCTGTAACGTGTTCTCTTTTGCTTTGCATATTTGAGTTTGATATCAAGAAAATAATGTGTTCAAGGCACTATGGTTTAATTAAATTTACAAGTTTCATTTTATTTTCGTTTGTTTCATGTCATCGACTTCATCTGTAACGTTTGATAGATTCTAAATAACAAAAACAATATCTTTTAGCTTTACAATGAAACATCACCAAATACTTTAACCTCCTTTGTTTCAATGGTTTTAACTTTTAAGTTCCAACCAGTCAACTATATTTGCTTAGTTAATGACTATTTTATTTCTTTCGTTCATATAACCTCTTTTAAACCGTTGACAACATTTCAATCTCAAGTAGCTATAGTTATCTTGCAAGAAATGCAACATTTTAATTAACATTGATTTGTTTTTTTTTTCTTTCGTATTTGTGATGCCATTTAGAAAAGAAATTGAGCTTTAATTAAGCCATCTTCATATTTACCAAAAAAAAAAAAAAATTTAAAAAGAAAAAAATGAAATTGTCACAAGTCACAACAGTAACAGCACCCATTTACTTCTACAATCTGACGACACCGTTTCGTCATTGTTCTCTACTTCCACCTCCCAAGTCCCAACGCTCTCTCTCCTCCGGAGAGCACCGGTCGCTGGTGCTGCCGTCCACCGCTCCTCCCACCATCAACCTCACTCCTCCCCTCTTCCCTTCTTTCAAACGCATAGTCTGAAAAACAGACGCATACGCGATTTTTCCGCTTATTTTTCTCCGTTCTGAGCACAGAGGTACGATAAAATTTATTTGAACTTACTTTCTTAAGATTTTATTTTCTCGATTCGCTCGTAATGTTTGAAATTTCCTTGATTTGCCCTCTTTTAGTACAATTTGTAGAACTGTGTCTTCTTTTGCCTGTCAAATTGTTCATGAAACTTTCGCTCTACCATGGAATACGGGCTTTCAGACAGCAGTGGTAAGTCATCATCCTTCAAGATCTATACACTCATACAAACGCAAACTTACGTTATAAATACACCACCCCTATGGCGAAAAAAAACCCTTCCTTTTCGTGTTTTCGCGTCTTATATGATGAACTACCAAAGGGTTTACTGTGATTTCCTTTGTTAATTTTGTGATTTGTTCGTGTTAAGTGCGAAAACTTCGGATTCTTTCACCAGATTTGAAGTTAGAACAGTTTGTGCAGTTTAAGATTCATTATTTTGACTTTTTAGGGTTTAGGGTTTGATAACAGCGATTTAGGGCTCAAAGTATTTGCGGGTGTTTGATAACAGCGATTTAGGGCTCAAAGTATTTGCGTGTGTTTGATAACAGCGATTTAGGGCTCAAAATATAACGAAACATCAAGATCGGGAAACACATTATCATGAAAACATCAAAACAGTTATAGATCACATACAACTTAATTCATTTTGGTTAACTCATCTTTTCCGATTGGGTCTCTTACAGAAACTGAAACGAAACTTAACTAAAATATGACAAAAAAAGAAAAAACGAAAAATTGAGGGGAAAAAAATGATTCCTTAGTGCATAACAGCATATGTTCTTTTATTCCTGATATAAAGATTAATCATGTGTTTTATTCATGTTGAATAAAAAGCATTTTCTATGTTTATTATGGAAAAGTTCAGAAGATTTCATTCTAATCTGGTCTCAAATTCAACATCTACCTCTTACCCTTTGATGTATTTGTTTCAAGAATACTTTTACAAAGCCATTAATCCTTGTCTCGTGACCATTTCACTAACACTTTGTAACAAACAAAATGATGTTTTGTCATTATTATTATTATTATTATTATTATTATACATCGATGTATATTTGAAATTTTGAATACTAGATGTTCAGATCCCTTGCACATTATTAGACTTTATCTTGACAAATTCAGTTCCACAAATTTATAATATAGTTTAAATGCTATGAAATAGCAATGCACTTTTTCACTAAACTTTTTTCAAAGACGAATTTTTGTTATTTTTCTATTTTCTAATTATTTTGTAGGAACGGATGACGACCTTCCTCCTCCACATCAGAACAAATTCCGAGGTGCGGGCCCGGGAAGATCAATGGCTGTGGGCCCACCAAGAATTCAAAATGACATGGAGACACAAATCCACCTTATAGAACAAGAAGCATACACTTCAGTCCTTCGTGCCTTTAAAGCCCAATCCGATGCCATCACATGGGTACCCCTAATTTTATAAATTTCCAAACTTTAACAATAATAATAACCAAAATCTAATCCTCTTTTTTTATAAAATCCCATAGGAGATGGAAACTTTGATAACCGATCTTCGAAAGGAGCTAAGAGTATCAGATGAAGAACACCGAAAACTCCTATCAAGAGTTAATGGCGATGACATCATCAAGAGAATAAGGCATAATTTAAATCAATAAAATCATATGATTATAAACTTATATAAATAATTTATTGTTTTATAATTATAAAATAGGGAATGGAGGAAAACAAACGGTGTCCAAGTCCAACCTACATCAAATAAGAAACAAAAAACATCACAATCCGGACCGTCTTCTTCCTCCTTAGCTCCGCCACCTCCCGCCCTGCACCACCCAATGCCGCCATCCTCCTCCGCCATGAACCGCGGGTCCGGTTCGGGGTCGAGAGGCAAGAAGCCACAACCGGTAAGATAAAAATTTCCCGAATTCTCTTTTTTCGTTTTTTTTAATCGTATGATGTATTTTAGTAAAATATTTGCAGTATGGATCGGCGAGTTTTAATAGTAGGGAACAAGTTCCTAAATCGGGTTTTAATGGTGGTGGGTATAATGGAAATGGGGTTGATGAAGAAAAGAGTTCGGATCCTCTGATTGGTCGAAAAGTTTGGACAAGATGGCCGGAAGATAGTAACTTTTATGAGGCGGTTATAACCGACTTCAATCCTATTGAGGTATACATAAATTATATGGCTAATTATGAAAAAAACACTGTGTTTTGCAAAAAATTCGGTTTAACCACCAAATTTTTAAAAGATTCGGGAAAAACCACTAATTTTTGGTAAAAAGTTTCATTGAAGCCATTGTTACCGGTTCTTCAGATCATAATGGTCGGGATAATTTTTTTTTCTGAAACTGGTGGTTTATTAGAACAAATGTAAAGTTGATGGTTAAACCAGACAAATTGACAAAATATAGTGTTTTTTTCGTAATTATATAAATTAAAGTGTCACTATCATCTAGGCTAATTACGAAAAAAACACTGTATTTTGCAAAAAATCGGTTTAACCACCAATTTTTAAGATTTGGAAAAACCACCATTTTTTTTTGGTAGAAAGATCCATTGAAGGCATAGTTACCGGCTGTTTCAGGTCATAATGGTCAGGTTAAAATTTGTTCGAAAAATTGGTGGTTTTATTAGAACAAATGAAAAATAGATGGTTAAACCAGAAGAAGTTATAAAACATAGTGTTTTCTCGTAATTTGCCCTAAATAAATTATAGTAATAAAGTAATAAACAAATGAATGGAAGTAGTATTTTCTTATTGGATTTAACCGTTTTGAAATATTTATAGGGTCGACATGCTTTAGTGTACGATGCAAATACACCAAATGAAGCTTGGGAATGGGTTAATCTTCGAGAGGTTAGTATCGAATCTTGGGACACTAAAAAGATTTTGTTTTTTTTTGGTGTTTTGATTTTTTTTTTTTTTTTGGGTAGATATCGCCGAATGATATTCGATGGAAATGGGAGGATGTTGGGGTGTCTAATAGAGGTGGTAGAAGGGGCAAAAATCCTACGGGTCGTGGGGAGACAGGTGGCGGTTTGGGAAGGGGTAGAGTGGTTGCGAAAGGTCAAATGAAGAAAGAGCCGCCTTTGTTACAAAAAGGTGTACCCAAGAGGGTTTTGAATGATATTGAATTGCTTCACACTGATACCCTTGTTAAAGAGGTATGTACTTTTTAAGATGACGATTTTGAGTCCTTTTATGTGGCTTGAAATCGGGTTCTTTTATATGTTTAATAAGTCAAAAGGGTTTGACCTAAAAATGAAATAGGTAAAAAGTAAGATTAAATTTTTTTTTACCTAGATGGGAAACGGGTCAAATGGGAAGATTCAACTTTCTACCTAAATTGGGTTACGTATGAATTTTTCTTTATTGAAAAAAAGAGAAAATGACAAATCTAGCTATAATTGTCAAGTTTTTCTAAAAAATTAGGCAAAAATTAAGAAATTCTACCGATAACCATAAATTTCATAAGGCCCGTTGCAGAAACGGGCCCTTCATATATAAGGCTTTATTTTTTTTTTCACCTTTCCTCATTTATACACCATGTTATTTTGTAAAATTTCTCTCAACCTAAGATTTAGTTTTAGCAATATAAAGCACTATTTTGCTTTGAAAAAAAACTTAAATAAAAATGGTTTCATGACAAAAAATCATGATTTTGTTAAAAATGTGAACGATTTCACTGTACAGTTTCTTGGTGAACAATAATTTGGCAGGTCAAACCTGCGAATTACCTGCGAAGTTGCCACAAATTTGTGGGTTAAAAATTAAGGCTTTTCGGCAAATGCAAATCTGGTGGTTATTTGCTGAGAAGTCTTCATTTTTTTGAAAAAAACTTAATTATTTTTTTTAGATTTGTCATTTTCTCTTGAAAATTTATATTTGGATAATTACTAAAGTGACCACTTTTTGAACATATATCATATAATAATCATCTATGCGCTTTTTGAAATTATTTCTTCTGACAAATTTGCTCTATGAATGGACCCGGCCACTAAACCTTCAAATTTTTTACAAAATTCATTTTCTTTTCTACAAACTGACATCGTTGTTAAATAAAGCAATGTTGCAAATTAAACTAAACCAGGAAATGGGTAGTTATTTCATGATAAAAACGAACAGGTGGCTATTGTCTGCGTGACACAACACCTTCCATTTTGTTCATTTTTATGAGTATCTTATATATTATTATCTTGATAACATAGCTTTTGCAATTCGACACATCGCACATTTACAATATAAAAATGACAAAATCTTGCGTGTCAATAATTTTTTACTAATTACCCCAATCCTCCCATCTGCATACTCCATTTTTACTTCTACCCACTACCATTGCACTTTCCCAATCTATGAATCTTTATAAAGTAATAAATCACCCTCACTTCATTAACAGATGGACAAAGTATTCAGTTCCACCAATGCAGATCCAACAGACCTTGAAAAGGCCAGGAAAGTGCTTAAAGTAAGAACCATTCTTTTTTTCTTTTCAAGTCCCATTTATTAACCCATGAAAAGACGTAAATACCCTCATCCTCTTCACCTCTTAACAGTGTTTACTAATGTTTTGATTATTTAGGAGCATGAAGAAGCCCTTATGGAAGCTATCGCGAAACTTGAAGGCGCATCAGATGGTGAAAGTGGTAATAACTGACAAATAATATAATAAAATCATAATAATTGTATAAATTCAGTCATCCATCAAAGATTTCTTGTTCCAATATGTAAATAATCAAGCCCCTGTTGGCTAACTACCAATCTATGATAAATTAGATATATGTTTTATCGTTCTTTTTCTTTACAACTTTCTTGTACATCTTTAAAACCAAAAATTATATCTGAGGTGTCCAATTGTCCATGTTATTTGAGTTGATGTTTTATCATTCTGATGTGTGTTTGGTGTATTAATCAGAACAAGTGCAAAAGCAATCAGTTAGAAAACATGAAGCAGGTGAGGGTGCAGATGGCAATAAAGTGTTGGCTGTAGACGATCAGACAAATGGGGCTTAATGCATTCAGTCACTGTACCATATTATATCTTACATTTGTGATTAGCAACTTAATTCTTCAATCCTTGTAATCTAATGTATCTTTATGAATTCCATCTTTTTCCATTCAGTAATTTCACTTTGTTTCTTCAGCAATTGTGCTATGCTTTTTGGAATTGTAGACCGTATGGTTGTATATGGTATGGTATTTACACTTTTGCCACAACTGCTGGTTTAATGAACTGTGACAGTCACATGGTTAACAACGAAGAGAATCTGCAATGAATGAAAGCTATTGTTAGAAACAAATATGTAACAATTATAAGATTTTGATTCGTATGCGATTCTGAAAACTCATGTTATGTGATGAATTAGTAACCAAATAAGGACTCAAAAGGTACGCGAAGATTTCTAAGTTCTAACCTTGTCCGATAGATCTGAATCTGAGCTATAGTTTTAATATTCTATATCCAAATCTAAAGGAACAAATCCATTAGCACGATGAATCAATCAAAGTTCCAGAATATATCGAGATTCCTAATATGTTTTCCAACTGTTAACGATCTATGAGCCCTAATTAGAGATTGAGCCTTCACAGGAAAAATAAAAAACCCAAAAACGATATAGAAAACTGAAGGAATTGGTTTAAGAAGAAAACGGTACCTGCAAGGAACTCATAAATAAGATCCTGTCAGCGGAGAGATTCTGGAACATCTATTTGCGAACCGCAGTTACACTTTTAGTTCTTGAAACCCTAAAAGGAAAGGCTTCCAGTCCTTTTCACGTCATAGGTTCTTCATGTCCTCACAATCATCATCATCATCGTCTTCATGAAGTCGTGGATCTTGTTTGTAATTCATCCCGTTACCAGTTTCAATCATGCAGAAATCCATCATATAATTTGCACTTTTGCGGAATGACATGCTTTCGTGGGTTTGCGTGTGTGTTTTAGAGAGAGAGAGAGAGAGAGAGAGGTAATGTTGGTTTAAAGAGCATAGAGATTGGGTGATGAATACTGAGTAGACCTAATATAGTAAGATAATGGGTGTAAAGTGTAATAGTGGGCTTTCTATTTGCTATACAAGTTAACTCGCCAATATGGAAAATTGAAAATTAGATTCTGATGCCAATATTGTAATTAACGATTTAATAGATATATTCGTTTTTCAGCTAGAAATTCCACATTTTCAATTTTAATTTGTAACTAAACATTTTATAGTACAATTTATAAAAATAAAACCAGAGTCAAGATTTACTTTTTGAGACAACAAAAAAATATTTAGGTTATTTAGTTATGCTAATCTATGCCTCATATTTTAGAAATCCAGCTTTTTATTGATGTTTTCTTCCGTGGATAATTTTATTTCTAACACTCGTACATCATAATAAAAATTATTGTTATCCGGGTTTTATTTGAATATTCATAACAAAATAATCGTTCATCCATATTTTTCTCAGCAAAAACCACTTTTTCAAAAATTGCAAGATTCCTTACTTTAATTTTACCAAATTCCTTTTCTTTTCACGAAATTCTAATGGACCATTCACAAAGTAATTTCGATCATCACCATTACATTGTTCAAAATTCAAGACAACTTTTAACCCGATTTACATGTTTACATAATTAAGTTATCATAATCATCAAATTAACACCTAAATCTACAAGCCAAAACTTCAAAACTTTATTCTCAACAATATCCTCCATTAATGCTCACTTTTTGGAATATTAAGATCTTTAAACAACGGACTATCAACCCCCACACCCATTGCATTCAACCCATTATCAACATACACAAGAGCACCCGTAATAGCAGAAGCCAATGGTGATGCCAAAAATGCCGCCGTGTTACCCACCTCATCTGTTTATTTATTTCTCAAACTTCAGTAAACAGTAGGGGTAAAACGGTAATTTCAATAAAATTTACCCGCAAATAATTCTTTCTGTAGAGGCGCATTTGCATAAGAGTAGTCAATCATCGTATCTATAAAACCAATTGCTTTTGCAGCACGACTTCCCAATGGACCTGAAAATTGTCATTATTTATATTAAATTTTGTTTTTTTAAAATGAGCAAATTACAGGAAATAGCAACGTACTTTACATGTTTTTTTTTTTACCTGCAGATATAGTGTTGACTCTGATTTTATGTTTTCTTCCAGCTTCAAAAGCAAGAACCTAAATAAAAAATTAAATATTTTTTATAATGCGAAATGATTTAATAATAATTTGTTTGTGTAAAAGATTTTTAGATGATTAAAAAAAAAAAGCTCACTCTTGTGTCACTTTCAAGTGCGGCTTTTGCTGAACTCATGCCCCCACCGTACCTGTGTTTATATATTTATTATTTATTGTGTGTAAAAAAAAAAAACACAATTAGAAAAATAAATAAAAAAAGAAAAAGGTACCCTGGAATGATCCTCTCAGAAGCAATGTATGTAAGTGAGATTGAAGAACCACCTATGTAATCCCACATTGTTAACTTATAATGTATAACATAAAGTCATAAACAAATATAATAATAATAAAAATATGATGAATTATATATTAATAATTTTATACATACCAGGGTTCATAATTGGAAGAAAATGCTTGAGTAAAGAAACATAAGAATAGCTTGATGCAGATACTGCTGCTAGATAACCTTTTCTTGATGTTTCCAATAAAGGCTTAGTCACCTAATTACATATAATTATTTATTTGTAAGTAAATAAAAGAAAAAAATATTGTATATTAATGTATTATGTATATAATAAAATATATGGCAAACCTCGGGCCCATTAGCAAGTGAATGCACCAAAATGTCAATACTACCAAAATCTTTCTTTACTAATTCTGCAACTTCCTGAATTTAGCAAAAACACAAATTAATAATTGTATATAACAAAAAGAAAAAAAGAAAAAAAATGGTTTGAGTATACACCTGTACAGTCCAATTACTTGCACCTGCATAACGTTTATTTGCATTAATCTGCATGAATAATGTCATTGAAAATGGTTGTTGAATTTTTGAATAATTTAGTATGATAATTATATATAAATAATAATATTATATTACATCTTCAGGTACATCTTCAGGGTTATCAAAGACAGCATCTAATGGATAAACTTTAGTAATCTCCATTAAAGAACCATCTGGCAAACTGAAAGACAAACATTTTGTTGTTAAAAAGTTCACTTGTTAACTGGAAAATATAGAAAAAGATAGAAGTTAAAATCTTACACACGTGATGTGTCAAACTTCCCGCGTCTTAGACTCATTTCAAATATATTTAAAGCCTGGAAAAGAGAGGTTTCATTATGGGCAAGAAGATTCAAGAGAGGGGCAAAAGCGTCATTTTAAAAGTAGTCAAGATTTACTTACAGGCACCCATGTCCCTACAAGAATTTCAGCACCTGCAGCAGCTAAAGATTTTGCAATAGCCCAACCGTATCCATTGTCATCAGCAACACCAGCAATAAATGCCCTTTTACCTTCAATTCAACAGTTTTAAATGAGCAAAAAATGACACTCAATACCCCTGTGTGAAATGTGAATCAATCACATTCAAGCAAGAAAACATGGGAAAAGAGAATCAAACCTTTCAAATCAATCGACAGTTGGGATCCAGATTTGCTTTCAGAAGCTTCATTAGACATTGATTTTGTAACAAAATTTTGAAACCTTTGACGATTAGTTGTGAAACTTTGATTGAAATTTGACATGGATGAAACATGAGAAGAGCTTGTAAGCTTAGATGAGAAAGCTCTATCGGATTCATGTATAAAAGTTGCCATGGTAACCCCAAGACTTCTTTGAGTGAGAAAAATGGGCGGCCTTGTGAAAGTTGTTTGAAGTGCAGAAGCACCAATTGCCATCATTTTGGTAAATGTGATCTATCAAGGAAAAGAGAACAGAAGTTGAAATATATGTGTGAGATGATAACATAAGAATTTATAGATATAGAGCTGACTACTTTACGACTGTTCATAGATTCATAGTAGTCAAAATACCTTTATCAAAACGAAGATGTCAGAATTAGACACTCATTTTTGTTTTGAAATTCGTTTTAGTGAAAATTTCACACCATATGTCCAGAACTGATCACGAAGAGTTAAAATTTCGGTTCAATAATTAATGCGGTATAACGCGGTTTGAATCACATTACCAAATTCATATGATGATGTAACCTAACTAAAGCTTTCAACACCGAAATCAGATAAAGTAAAGTCGATAGATTCTACAACCTTTGAGTTCAGCATAATTTTGAATTCTCCATATTACTTCTACAAATGATCAAAAACTCTGTAAATCATGGCGTCTGTGTAGCAGAAAATCAAGCTTATATAGGAGAAATCTATGATTATGTATTATGTATATACATTACAGACTGGAACACAATTCTAGCTCAAATTGTTACATTCAAACATAATTAACATCCAGCAAACTTGAATTTCAACCATAAGAGGCCAGAATTGCATTTTCGTGTGTAAGAAAGAGAGCAACTGCGCTTACTTTTTGCGACAAGAGGCGCCAAAGCTCAAACGTCGATCTGTGTCGCTCGCTGTCAGTGTGAGTGAGATAGTGGTCAGTGGATATGGAAAGGGTTGATTTTTAGCAATTGGGCCGTGATTGGGCTTAAAAAATGTCTACCACAAATGTCTTCTAGTAGACTAGTATTAAACAACAAGAATGCAGGTGGATTGAGTTTTGCATACAGATCAACCAGAAAAATTAATTCGAATTAAGCTAGAACTAATTTATATATATAATTTGGTTTTCAGTCATCGGGTATGTTGAATTTCAGTTTTGGTCCATGCGGGCTATGGTCCACTCGGTTTCGAGTTGCACTGGACCGAACTGAGAAGTTTTAAGGTCAGCCCAAGTATCGCATTCTTGTTGCGTTATTTGCATATATGACTATGCAGTATACCGAATTACCGAATGGAACAAGTGAATCGCAAAAGTATTCAAGCCCTTTGGCCGACAGTGTAACAAACTACTGAGAAGCATCTAACATTACCAATCCACATGATTCTCTTCTTTGTTTTGGAAAATCCACATGATTCTCTTCTTTGTTTTGGAATGTCTAGAACATTTCAATGGTTTTAGATTATGTTTATTTGGAAAACCATAATCATACCTGATGAAATGATTACTTAAGGTGAAAATGTATTTTTGACCATGTCTAGTGGTAAATCTAAATGGTGCACATACATGTGTATTGATTCCAACAAATATTCCTCCCTTCATAGTTTTTGCTAAATTGTGTTTTTTTCATCTTGCTTAACAAGACTCACATTCATCATAAGACTTTTGGTCAAATAATTCCAAAATATTATATACTTGGAGTTTGACAATGCGTTTCTAGTTTATATGGCCAAGACAACAATGTTACATATAAATGTTATTCATACCATATTTAGATATAGTCGAATCAACATTAACCTAATGTTGATTCTTATGATTATATTAGTCTCATGCATGCCATGACAATGATTTAATTTTAACATAAAGAATGTATTTTATAAACAAAATTTGAAACCATTTTCAAAAACAAGTCAAAGCCACTTGTATAAAGCATGTAATGAAATAATGTATCTTGACATATCAGACAAACAATAACAATTCAATTTAACACCATAAAATTAACCACTAAATAAAGAGTTCATAGTTCCCAATCATATTGACGATATCAATAGTTTGCATGTTACCTATGATCAAGTTCAACTCTCTACGCCACTACTTTTTTCCCCTTTACTCCCTACATATTCAATACAAATGTTAGTACCCCTTCTTGTATCTCATACTTAGGATTTAGAAGTAAAAATGCTATGGTGTTATATATATATATATATATATATATATATATATATATATATATATATATATATATATATATATATATATATATATATATATATATATATATATATATATATATATATATATATATATATATATATACACACACACACACACACATACACACACCTGAATTGCTATACTCCTTGGTTTTAAGCTTCTCCGACTTTTTAAGATATTTGGACATCCAGGCCTTCCATGTCCCATCTCCTTGAAATGGAAACAAAATACCTCTTTGTGATTCTTAGTTCGAGGTGTCTTAGAGTTAGCCTTTACCTTAGGATTGTTTGACCTCTTCCTTTTGACATCTCCTTTGAGAGTAACAATGTTGGAGGTTTTTATTTTGGCAATGTAAAACTTTGTTGTCTTCAACATGTCATGTAATTCCAATATAGACATCTCTATGTTGTTTATGTTGTAGTTCAAGTAAAGCTCACCATATAAGTTGAGGATAAAATCCATGATCAACTCCTAAATAATTGGAAAGTTTACCCACATTTGATCAATAAACACCTTCATTCACAAGACATAGACACTAACACTACCTTCTTCCTGTAACTTGCATCCCAATAATGCTTTTATGGTCTCAAATTGTTCTTGCCTTGCCAACTCTAAAAACATGTCCTCAAGTTGGTTAACCATGTTAAATGCACCAAGATGATCTAAATTCTTTTGGAGCTTAGGATCCATGACGACTAACATGAGACATCAAATTTTATTAGAATTGTTGAGATATATTTCATGTTCGTATCTTACAACCTATATAGAGACAACTAGTTATGCCTTGGGATTAGGTTCCGTAATGACATGAAGCTTCTTGGCAAACTTTAACACAACTCTCAACCTTTGAAACCAGTGAACATAGTTCATGCCGTTGCGCTTATCTTTTCGGATAAGACATTGTAGTGAAAAATTTGTAACATGCAAACTTTCATTTGACGACATCTATAAAATTAGAGTTAAATTTTTATTGATTTAACAATATTCCTTGATATAATTAATTATCCAAAAAACTTTATTTCAATAGTGCAAAGATCTATATTTCACTTCTAAATACAAACAAGTTTGTCACAATAGCAAAAAGAAGCTATTTAGGTAGGTTACCATTTCACTAATGCCAATCTCTATGAAATTCTTAGTTACTTGCAAGATTTATTCATATCCATTATGTTATTATCACTAAAATTAATTTGTAAGTAACTTAATATATTGTGTAATTGTTGGTTAGCTAATCAAAATTTTCATATTAGTATGTTTACTAATTTAAATTTCCTAGAAGCATATTTTGGGAAATTTTGATAAGATTAAAGAATAACAATGTCTTGTTCTGTTAATCTATGCGTAAGGTATCATTTAACGTATGCTGATAAAATGGAGATTGAGTAATACATGAAATTATGGATCAAAATGGAAGTTAAATGTCAACTTAAATTGGATTGTGCAGGTTACATGACGTGTAGCATAGGGCTACACGACGTGTGCAAAGTATATTGTTATGATTGAAGGAAAATTGAAAGTACGATGCTATTTTAAACTTGGGTTGTGGCCTGCACGATGTGTCTCGAAGCCTACACAGCGAGTAGGGTGTGTAGCAGCTTAAATAGTTAGATTATGAAGTCAGTTACTTATTTCACTAAGTCTCCTAATCACAGAAAAACAGACAACAACGATGGACCATGAGATAGGACGAAATTTGGAGAAGAATTCAAGGAAATTGGCTCTTACTTATTGATATCCGATGTATGTTTTATTATTGAAGTTTAATCCAAGCTTTGGGAAATCCTCAAGTGTTAGTGGTTTAAGGTAAGAATTAATGTGAGTTTTTGAGACTATTAAATATAGAAAGGTGGCCCCTGTGGTTATATGTTGAAGTTAGCTGAAGTGATGGACATGTTGAAGTTAGCTTAAGTGACGGAGATCAAAATCTGGAAATTGGTAGTATGCGACATGTAGCATGAAACACATTACGTGTAGTATGAACAACACGGCTCGCGGTGCCAAACACAAGGTGTGTAGTTTTAACATAAAATCCAAATGTCTATTTTTTAAGTAGAACTCGATTAAATTAAGTGGCATTGGGATCCCTAACTTTGGTTTAGTCATATAGAGGGATAAAAATCATTCCATGAACACTTATATGCATGTGATAATTGATATAGGATACTTTTGAACACAAGGAGTCTTCGCAAGTACGGTGTTGAGGTGCTATTGCACAACCTTCGGTTATCCTACTAAGTTAGTAATATTTGATTCTCTATTTATGTGATTGTGGTGATGAGAATTTACATGTTGAGCCTATGTGGCTAGTTGTCGAATGTGCCTTCGTGACCTACATTGTGCTGTAAATTATGTAGGGTTGTGGTGAGCCTTTGTGGCTCGAGATCGCGGGGGTTGAGGAGGGGACGAAATTGTAATGGTGTTGTTGTGGGTTGGTGGAACCTATTAGTGTGGTATAGAGAACTGTTGATGTGAATTAGGAGATTTTTGATGCTTGAACTTTCTTGTGGTTATTTTATGTGTCAAATATTTATCATTTGTTATTCACTAAGCTTTTGTAGCGTACCTTTGAGTGTTACTAACCCTTCACGATCTAGTGGCCCCTTGAAGGGGAAGGACGTGGCTAGTAATTAGGATCTATGTGTGTATATAGTTTGGTTGTAGATGTGATGAACCGACTCAGGGATACTACTATGATGATGTAATATTCTTTCGATATAACTTGCTTATGCCATATTCGTATGATGTACACCTTAACCACTTGTTTTGGTTGTTTTCAGGTATGTTTTAAAAGGAATTTTTGGGGTGTACTTTGTATGAATGTCGGGCGTTACATCAGAGTTATTGAAGTGGGGATGTCTACTCCGAATATCCCACGATGAAACAACATAATGGAGCGTAAATCGATGATATGGGAGATTCTTCGATGAATTTGTCTTATACAAAGGTCACTAGCTATTCCAAAGTCAATAGCTTTTCTAATCCAAGAGTGTTTATAACCAACAAAGGCCAGTAGCTTTTCCAATCTATCAATGAATCTTTCATTCTGACTCTTTGTTTATAAAATAAAGAGTCCATTTAATCATTATACTATTTAACCATTGATGCTTGTAGTTTTTGTTGCATAACGATTGACTAAAACAGATCAAACAAAACCAATTCACCATCGGAAAAATAGTATGTGAAATTACCAAAAACTAGCTTTGATCAATATCACAATTGGAAAATCATCTACATTTAATTAAAAGTTGAGCAAAGACCCACTGATTTGGGATTAACTCACCGAAGGGACCCTCTTGTTTTCAACATATTCAATATGCGGTCAGTCCTCCTTTCTGAAAGGTTTTCTGCAAATCTATGAACTAAAACCCTAAGTTCACATGCAACCTAGATAGGATCTATGTTTTCTTACTTTGAACATGTAACTAATTCCTAAAGGCAAAAACAAAAATTAACTAAAAGAATAAAATAGGAAAAACTAACCTTTAGTTGTTTCTTGCAAGCTAAGCAGCACAAGTGTCCTGCCTCAAATGAGATCACACCCAGGGAGCCAGGGAGTGGATGAAATCCAGAGAGAGAGGAGTCAAGAATGGCGTGAATTATTATGCCTGGAGTCTCTATTTATAGGCTCCAGGTGGCTACAGATAAACCTTAGAGATAAACATTTTTAATTCAAATCAAGATAAACCTTTTATCATTTGAATTAAACCTATTTATCCTTTATATATTAATTTCGATTATAAGGATAATTATATCCTAAAAATCGCCAATTAATATTCCACCTGGACAGTCACTACTCAACTATTGAGTAATTACAAAATAGCCCCTGCACCTTTAATTAATCAAATTAATCACCAAATTAAATCCAATTAATTCCAGATTAATTTCTAATTAATTACTATAGTTTCTAATTAATATATTATCACTTTAATATATTAATAAACTATTTATTTAATTCCTATTGATTTATTAATCATATAATAAATCAATATTTCTCTCTCCGGAACTTTCTACCAAACCTCTAGCTATGAGAGCAACCCAAATGGACTTTGCTACTATTAATTAGGTAAATTACAAATTATTAGTCATGGCTTAGACACCTAATCCAACACTTTCATCGGGGTGTCCACCTTTAATGTTAAGATTTTTAGCTATGCGAATTACCAATTTAACCTCTAATTAATCAGCAAACTGTAGCTTCCTAGAAACTGTTGCCGAACTCTGACCTAGTCAGTTCTGTCCATAGATAAGTGATCAAATGATCCTCCGTCCAACAAGATATTTTCAGACATGAGACATGGATTGAGATCAATCTCTGTCTGATACACTGTTTCCCGATTTCCGATTTTGCTTATGACTTTTAGACTTCTAATCGAACGAATCAATTTAGTCCCGGCTGGCCAGCACTTCAGTCAACTTCAAAATCATCGATTGGCCAACAGATATCTGTTTCCCGTTAGGGTCATGGGACGAATAAGCTTCGACTCATATGTTATATCTTTTACCCGACAAATCACTCACAACAGCACGTTTTATAACACCGAGTTACCGATGCGTTTTCGTACTATCAATGAGCTACCGCCTTGCAAATTATAACTCATATCTCTCCACTTCAAGACCATAAGATATTATCGTCTCTACATTGCTCGTGATGTAATCCATGAAGCAATCTATTGAGCGTGGGTTTATCCAATACTCAAATCTCCATTTCCAAGTACTCATGAACGTTGCAGCAATCTTATTGCTATGTCTAACTCCTTAGACAATCTACAAACCAATTCATGACAGTCTTTCTTCATACTTACTCCCTAAGAGTATGAGCGACTGTGGATATTTGAGTAATCCAATTACTCAGGAAGTAAACATGCAAAAGCGAAACCTTAAAATCTGACTGGCAGCTACTCCTGCTTATTACCAAGTCTCCACAAGGTAATCACCAAGTCAGATTTACCATAACTATTATCGGTTTCTTATTTTTCTTTTAAACTTTTAATTCAAACCCTTTTATATTTTGTCTATTATGACATTTTCACTCTTTCTATGTATCCAAGTGTCTAACACTTATACACTTTAATTGCAGACAATCCAATCAGATATTCTTTCGATGATATCTCAATTTTGTCATTCCGTCTTTCTATCTCACAACTCCATTCCGGTGATGTGTACTGTGACTACCCATAGTTCTCGGGATCTATAGTCTACATGACTACACCTTAATACTATTTCGAGGTATCATGATGTGCCGATGAACCACACGCGCTCCATCAGAAAACAACGAAACTCTTCAACCATGAAGTCCTATAACACCACGTCCTGGTGTAACCAATTACTGATTCGAAACTCCTTTCAAATCGTTCACCCTAATCATTTCCCAATGTTTTTCACGTCTGTTCAAAAATTCATTCAGTATTCTCAGCCAGGCAATATCCTGAATCTAACTTACAATGCTCTAAGCATTAAGTCATCAGGATATGTTCATAACACTTCTGATTTGTCCAAGAGGCTCGAGGAACCTGATGTAATCTCATTCCAAGCCCTTTCGGAATCCTAAGATTACCAATAATCCTTGTGTCATGATTTCCAGAAACCATTTCCTTTCGGGGACTCTTTCTTATGCATCTTGAATCCCATCAAGATCATATTCTTAACGGCTAAGTCAATACTGTCAGTCTCATCCATCTGATAGATGTCTATGCCAATTCATTACACTTTGCAATGACAGAAAACTCCTTTCCTTGGGTTATGCATCTTGAATCTCATCAAGATCACATTGGCAGAATTCTGATCTATCTAATAGATGCTCACAACCTCCTGAGTATGTTGTATCTCTTAAAGTCTTTCATAGTGAACCGTTTTTAAACACTAAGTCATTACACTTTGTAATGAAAAGAGACGTTTCCTAGAATCAGTATGTAACCCACATACAGAGATAGCAGATAACAACGATACTCCCACT
The DNA here is from genome assembly GCA_023525715.1 of Cichorium intybus. Classification (NCBI taxonomy): domain Eukaryota; kingdom Viridiplantae; phylum Streptophyta; class Magnoliopsida; order Asterales; family Asteraceae; genus Cichorium; species Cichorium intybus. Next base: position 121,989,168 of record CM042009.1, on the reverse strand, counting down.
GGCTTTGACACCGTTATATGACTCTTTCAGACTATTTACAAAATCCAGAACATTTGGCACATTTTGTGAAACCAAAATCCAAACCTTTCCGACATATTAAAGGAAATCTTTCAGGCTATTCACAAAATCCAAACCTTTTGGCCTATTTTGAGAATCCGAATATCCTTTCTTGCGAGATCCCCATGGGACGAATCCCGGGGCCATGTACCTTTTGTAATGGCATGCTCTATATGAGTCCCTATTAGTGTGCCGGTAAACCACACACGCTCCACTAACGACTCATACTATGCCATGCAGAATCCTCTTGAATCTCATCTTCTATTGAGAGTGCTCTTCTCGAAATCAATTGCTTGACTCCAAGTGATCACTCAATCAATCAGATGTTCTGTAAGTACATTTCTATGTTTCCTTCTTTTGATGATTCAATTACTCCCACTGGTTCCTAGACCAGTTGTAAAAATCAAACAAACTGACACATAGACTGTGTCTCGCACTGAGGTTCTCTTATTTGGCAGCAACCGGGCTCACCAATGCTTCCAGTAGTCGGATTACTTATCCGTATCATCTTTAGTGTTTTACCACTACTCGGTATGTCACCCATATCATAACTCCTTATGACGGTGACTACTGGTCAAGCGAAGAGAAGGTATGTCAGGTTTAACAGGAATCTAATTCCTGGTCAAGGCCCAGTGATGACTAAAGGTTCTTTCACTTGGCTAATCCCTGAACTCCTTCAGGATTATTCTTACTCCCACTGTTTCCTTAGAACATGAGCTCTTTCTAAAAGGCTCTTGTTTCAAAGGATAACCGGGATGGCCAATGAAACGACATCGCTGATCAGTTTCAGGCTTGTCAAGAGATTCAGACGAATGCTACATGACCCTGGACTTTCTATGTACTAGTGGGATGATCCCAGCTTTACATTTCAGATAGTGTCGACATAACCTACTTAGTCTAAGATATGGTCGGAATATGGTTTTTGCGGTCTGACTGGTTGAATATTTTAATTCATGGAAATACTAATCGGAAATGTATCTTATACATCAAGGATCAAAACCATTTCGATCAATGCTCCATCATCTTCCCTAAGACACATTATAACCATTAGTTGTGACAACCGTGTCCCGGGAGGGACTGTAGATCAAAAAGTAAGAGCGTTTTGACCTTTAGTGTGACCAAATAACGATGTTAAGGTCATTATGAGATAAGAAAAATATAACGATCAAAGCCTAGGAGTCAAAACGTAGCAAAAAGTGGAAAAAATAGGACATTTTATTGTCGGCGCCTCGCGACGCGACGGGAGGCGTGGTCGCGACGCGACGGCTGTCACAAGATCCGGAAATCGCGTCGTAAATTGCGCAATCAGGCAATCATTCGAGCTGAGTCATCGCGACACGAGCCCCACTTTAGTCGCGACGCGAGGGATGACCAGAGGCCTATAAATGCGAGGTTAGAGCCCTCATTTCGACCCAGAACACCCACAAAACAGCTATACGTTATAGAAGAGAGTTCTAGTAAGAAAAATACGCTGAGAGATGATGGTTAGAAGTAAGGAATCAGCAGTAGTTAGCGTTAAGGTGCTCGGGAGCTATCGGGAGACTAGAACGAGAACCGTGCCAGGACTCCGGGAAAAGCACCAAACTCAGGTGAGTAATTGCTACCGTATCTCCCTAGTAATTTTTATGTGTTGAGCTATAGTAGAAACAAATTATTGGAAGAAATGCAGAGTAGTATAGTTATGATATATGTGTTAGTAGTCGTGAGGAAAGTATGCTACAGACCCGTTGACGAGTCTGGCCCATGAGAAGTAGTGTATCACAGGATGATACTAAGCAGTGTAATTAACCAGTAGTGTAGTATTCATGCGAAAGAATAACATATAAAAAGATAATGTGTAGATACTGTGTGCCAGCTTCAAATGTTGCACCAGTATTGGTTTAATAAATAAAAGAGGATATGGATATCCTATAAAACAAGTATAGAAGATCGTATAGACAGTACCAAATGATGAATTTGGTTACGAATAATAGTATTGACAGATAACCCGGTGCGGAACCGGTAAACACTTATAACATAGTAGTAACGAATGAGTAGCCGTATAATAAAAATAGGCGGCATAATAGTAAAATACAGAACGGTATACGATACCGTAAGTAAGTAACGTAGACAGTGCGATAATGCTATAAAACAGTAGAAGGAAGTACAGAAAGACAGACAGTACGGTAACATTATAAGTTACCAAGTAATAAAAGAAAGTGCAGACAGTACGGTAACGTCATAAGTTACCAAGACAGTAAAAGAAAATAGTAGAAGAGTAACATTATATGTTACCAGATAGTAGAAGAAAGTGTAGTAAGAGTGTACGAGAGAAGTGAGTTCCGTCGGGTAATACGGTAGTTTCACAGTATGATCGTAGGACGGTCAAGTGTAGTGAAATAAGTCTGTGAAACGAGTGTGGCTATTTAGGCCATACTGTGATTCGATTACTCACTAAGCTTTATAGCTTACCCCTTTATTTATGTGGTTTTGTAGGTATAGGTAACGCTCGGCTTGGATCATGGGACGATCCCTGGTGATATTATCTTGTAAAGTCTCAGGCTTTGGAAGGCCGGGTCGTTACATTAGTGTTCTTGGAAGAGGATAAATTGTGAAACATTTTCTCAGTCTATGTAGTCATTCATGCTCTGTTGATCTTATACTTCCTTTGAAATCCTTGAACACTTCAAGGTTCCAATCAATCACTTATTCCGATAAGCGACACCATATTTGTCAAACTATTTGGCAAATATTTTGAAGCATAACTAATCGTGTTCTGTTCGAAGATTCGAGCAATACACAGTAACTTATGTGTTTGTCGCTCAAAATCTTAATACCTTTACATCTCCATGTAAATTTATGACTTTGTTAATATTGTTCAAGACATGCAATCATCACATGATTCCAAGTCAACTGATTCCAAAATCCTATCCATTAGATCTTTGGGTGATGCATTTCTTGCAACAACTGATTTTATTGAGAACTCAATTCATCATGTGACTCTAAGTCAAATGATTCCAAAGTCCTGTCCAACTGGACCTTTGGTTGAAGTGATTCTCATAAAATTCACTTTAACAATCATAAAGAACACGATTTATAAATCCAATCCCATTGGATGTATCAACATTCAAGTTATTACCATTTATGCCATTAACACATTCACACAACATTTCGAGGACAATTAAAACAATCATGTTTTAAAAGAAAAATATTTTATTAAACCAGAATTATCCTTAGAACAATGTACTATGCGAATCCATGTCATATGTATCTATAAACTAATAACAAGAACAAATATCTAGCCTAACTCCAAAAATACACGAGCTCCAGATCCAATCCGAATATGCTCCTGTGCGACAACATCCCGCATCCTACAGAGTCCGTGCATACAGAGCAAATGTGAGAAACACATACTGTATCAAGGAAACGAGGATCAGGTATTGTGAGTTTTAAGATATTACTGAGTTTGCCAAACGGTTTGGCTTTGGAGCATTTTTTCAATCTTTCTGTGACTGTGTCCCACCTTATGGATTCCCAGTTTGAAACATCGAACAATCGGTCCAGACGATCTGGATCATTTCTTGATGCACCTTAATACTGGACTCAATCCTGAGTCAGCTGAATCACTGGAACTATGCTTCTCCATGAACGACTCATACAGAGTCGACATTGAATGCATTTCCACGATTGTCTTATCTGGTTACCCTTTCTGTTCATCTGGATGAACAGATTAGCGAGTTGAGCTAATGCTTAACTCCCGATCACAAAGGGAAACCAGTTTTATACTGTTCGCCTATGTATCCCTCAATCTCGGGAACACGCAAACTGGTGCTACTTCCTTCTAGCTTGCAAATTCAAGCTCTTTAAAGATCCTAGTTTGTTCCCTTTATTCAACCAGTTCACAGAACCTTTCCTCAACCAGCTGCGCTAACTTATCTGACCCCAGGAATTCTAAATCCCTACGTAACTCGGGGTCAATGATCAATAGCATAAGGCAACGAACTTCCTTGGACTCAATAATCAAGGAGTCATGCTCATCACAAGCTGCTGTGTGATGCCATGTTTGGAGCGGACACTCAGTCGGATATGGTTCGCTAGCAAAACTAAGAACTATTCTCTAATTGCAAAACCATACCACACAGTCAAGGCTAGTCAGCCTTACCATATTTAGCAGGCGCTTTCTGAAGCCCTCAGAAATAGGTGAATGAGGAGGAGGATGAGAATAGACACTCGATTTAGACATCTATAAAAGGAAAGAGAATTTATTAGTTTAATTAATCCTTTTAAATAATTACCCAATTTATTATTTAACAAGGCTAGGACCCAAAATACCCCAACTATGTTGTGAAGAGGGATGCCGTAATCACAACATAATGGTCATTAAGGTAGATAACATTTATCAATTTCAGTCTTATGAAATTCCTAGATCTGTGAGATTCATTGAACTGTTCAATGGCATGTTTAACCTCGGATATGCCCCACCGTTTGTGGCTGGGATGCCGAGGATCACAAACCGGGTGTGAATAACCATGCAAATTAGCTTGGTACTCTCAGGGTCAATTACCATCTCAAATTGATGTGCCGGTTAACCACACACGCTCCATCAACAATGATAATGTTGGATTAGGTGTCTAAGCCATGACTAATAATTTGTATTTACCTAATTGATAGTAGCAAAGTCCATTTGGGTTGCCCTCATGGCTAGAGGTTTAGCGGAAAATCCAGGAGAGAGAAAGATTGATTTATTATATGATTAATAAATCAATAGAAATAAAATAAATAGTTTATTAATATATTATGGTGATAATATATTAATTAGAATCTATATTAATTAATTAGAAATTAATCTAGAATTAATTTGGTGATTAATTTGATTAACTAAAGGTGCAGGGGCTGAATTGTAATTATTCAATAGTTGAGTAAGTGACAGTTATGGTAGTTTAAGTGGGCAACGAAATTATGGAGGGATTATCTATAATTTCGATTATTATATGTTAGGATAAATAGATTTGAATTGATAGATAAAGGTTTATCTTATTTGAATTCAAAAAAAGTTTATCTCTAAAGGCTTATCTGGTGGCCACTTGGAAACTATAAATAGAGACCCCTAGGCACCATAAAAGCCACGACTTTTTCCTCTCTTCCCTCTCTCTGGAACTTTCGAAAACCCTAGTTTTGGGTGTGATCTCATTTGAGGCAGGACACTTGTGCTGCTTAGCTTGCAAGAAACGACTAAAGGTTAGTTTTTCTGATTTATTCTTTTAGTTAATTTTTGTTTTGCCTTTAGGAATTAGTTACATGTTCAAAGTAAGAAAACATAGATCCAATCTAGGTTGCATGTGAACTTAGGGTTTTAGTTCATAGATTTGCATAAAACCTTTCAGTGGTATCAGAGCGTTTTGGTTGTTTTCTTGTTGAATTGCTATAATTGTTTTCCTAAAAATTAGGGTTTAAAGCTTATAAACCCTAATTTAGCCAAATCGATTTTAGGGTTAGGGTTAGGGTTTTGGAAACCCTAGCCCCTCCCCTCTATGATTTTCGATTTTCTCCTTAGGGTTTTAGAAGGCTTTCTATTTTTGGTAACTTTAATTATTTAAATGGATAACCTTAAACCCATTATTTGTTAATTTCAAAAATTAGGGGGTTTAAGATAGGTTTAAATTAATTTGATTAATTTGTGATACCTATCTAGTTTTTAATTAATTTAATTAATTGTTTAATTAAAAGATAATTAATGGTTTAATTTAATTTTAAATTTAATAGTTTTAAATTTCAAAAAATTAAAAGATAAAACTAGGAATATTTTAAAAGTCTAAAATATTTGGATTTAATTAATTTAATTAATTGCTTAATTAAAAGATGAATTAAATTATTTAAAGGTTTGATTTAATTTTAAATTTAATAGTTTAAATTTCCAATAAATTAAAAGATAAACCAGGAATATTTTAAAAGGTTTAAAATACATCTTATATATATTATAATTAAAAGTTAATATTATATGTATAAGATAATTGGTCAGTCAAATCAATAGTAGGCCTCATTCACGAAGCTGGTCTATAAGGAGGGTATAAGGAAACTGCCTATAAAATGGCGGTTGAATGGGTGTCCACTCTCACCCACCGCTCTCTTGATCAGTGGAGGGTCGTTAGCCGAACGGATTTGATAGGACAACTTAATCTCATTAAAAGTATAATGTTATTAATGAAAGTACTAGAACAGTTTCATAAAATCCCAAATCTAGTTACTTTAGAAAAAATGTGAAAAGATGCTAACCCATGAAATTGCACATTACACTTTATGAGACATTAATGGAGCGTGTGTGGTTAACCGGCACACTAATAGGGGCTCATAAAGAGTGGTAATGGGTTTCTCATGATTTATCATTGTTGATGGAGCGTGTGTGGTTAACCGGCCCATCAATTAGAGATGATAAATGACATTGAGGTTACCAAGCTAATTTGCATGGTTATTCACATCTAGTTTGTGATCCTCGGCATCCCAGTCACAAACAGTAGAGCATATCCGAGATTAAACATGCCATTGAACAGTTCAATGAATCTCACAGATCTAGGAATTTCATAAGACTGAAATTGATAAATGTTTATCTACCTTAATGACCACTGTGTTGTGATTACGGCATCCCTCTTAACAGCATAGTTGGGGTATTTTGGATCCTAGCCTTGTTAAATAATATATTGGGTAATTGTTTAAAAAGATTAAAATTAAACTAATAAATTCAAATTTTATATATGTATGAAGAAAGTGTCATTCTCCTCCTACTTCTCCTTCACCCATTTCTGAGAGTTTCAGAAAGCACCTATTACATATGGTAAGGCTGACTGGCCTGAACTATGTGGTATGGCTTCACAAATAGAGAATTGTTCTTAGTTTTGCTGGCAAGTCATATCTTATTGAGTGTCCACTCCCCATGCATGTCATCACACAGCAGCTTGTAATAAGCATGACCCCTTGACCATTAAGTCCAAGGAAGTTCGTTGCCTCATGCTATTGATCATTGACCCCAAGTTCCGCAGGGATTTAGAATTCCTGGGGTCAGATAAGTTAGCATAGCTGGTTGAGGAAAGGTTTTGAGAACCGGTTGAATAAGGACGAGCTAAGTTTTTCAAAAGGCTTGAAGTATGCATGAAGTAGCACTAGTTCACATGTTCTCAAGATAGAGAGACACATAGGTGAACTGTATAAATTTGGTCACCCTTTAATCGGGAGTTGAGCATTAACTCGACTCGCTGGTTTGTTCACCCAGATGGATAGGAAGGGTAGCCAGATAAGACTATCATGGAAATGTATTCAATGTCGACTCTGTATGATTCGTTCATGGAGAAGCATAGTTCCATTGACTCAGCTACTTCGGGATTGAGTCCAGTAATAAGGCACATCAAGAAATGATCCAGATCTCCTGGACTAGCTCTTCGATGTATCAAACTGGGAATCCACAAGGTGGGACACAGTCACAGAAAGATTGGAAAAATGCTCCAAGCCGAACAGTTTGGAAACTTAGGAATATCTTAAAACTCAGAACTCCTGATACTTAATTCCTTGATACAGGATGTGTTTATCACATTTTCTATGTATTCATGGACTCCGTAGGATACAGGATTTTGTTGCAAAGGAGCACATTTGGATTGGAACTGAAGCTCATGCAGTTTTGGAGTTTAGATAGATACTATGACCTTGTTATTAGCTTATTAGATGCATGCAACATTACCTATCATATAGTACATTGCTCAAGGATATTTTGATTTTATAAAATGCTGATTTTCTTTTAATACATATTTGTTTAAATTATCCTTGATATGTTGTATGAGTATGTTAATTGCATGAATGGCAATAACTTGAATGTTGATACATCCAAAATGTTTGGATTCATGAATTGTGTATTTTGTGATTGTTAAAGTAACTTTATAAGGATCAATTCAACCAAAGGTCCAGTTGGACAGGACTTTGGAATCATTTGACTTAGAGTCACATGATGAATTGAGTTCTTAATAAAATCATTTGTGGCAGGAAATGAATCACCCAAGGATCTAGTGGATAGGATTTTGGAATCAGTTGACTTAGAGTCAGGTGATGATTGCATATCTTGAACAAAATTAATAAGTCATAAATTTACATAGAGATGTAAAAGATATTAAGATTTTGAGCAACGGACACATAAGTTACTGTGTATTGCTCGAATCTTCGAACACCACACAATCAGTTATACTTCATGATATTTGCCAATTAGTATGACAAATATGGCTTCACTTATCAGAATAAGTGATTGATTGAAACCTTGAAATGTTCAAGGATTTCAAAGGAAGTATAAGATCAACTGAACCTGAGTGACAACATAGACTAAGAAAATGTTTCACAGTTTATCCTCTTCCACGAACATTAACGATTATAATGTGTCTTAGGGAAGATGATGGAGCATTGGTCGAAATAGTTCGATCATCGATGTTTAAGATACATTTCCGATTAATATTTCAATGAATTAAATATTCAACCAGTCAGACCACAGAAACCATATTCCGACCATATCTTAGACTAAGTAGGTTATGCCGACACTGTTTGAAATGTAAAGCTGGGATCATCCCACTAGTACATAGAAAGTCCAGGGTCATGTAGCATTCGTCTGAATCTCATGACAAGCCTGAAACTGATCAGCGATGTCGTTTCATTGGCCATCTCGGTTATCCTTTGAAAGAAGAGTCCTTTTAGAAAGAGCTCATGTTCTAAGGAAACAGTGGGAGTAAGAATAATCCTGAAGGAGTTCAAGGATTAGCCAAGTGAAAGAACCTTTAGTCACCATTGGGCCTTGACCAGGAATCAGATTCCTGTTGAACCTGACATACCCTCTCTTCGCTTGACCTGTAGTTTTGGTCACCGTCATAAGGAGTTATGATCTGGGTGACATACCGATTAGTGGTAAAACACTAAAGATGGTACGGATAAGTAATCCGACTACTAGGAAGCATTGGTGAGCCCGGTTGCTGCCAAATAAGAGAACCTTAGCGCGAGACACAGTCTATGTGACAGTTTGATTGATTTTACAACTGGTCTAGGAACCAGTGGGAGTAATTGAATCATCAAAAGAATGGAACATAGAAATGTACTTACAGAACATCTGGTTGAATGAGTCATCACCTAGGGTCAAGCAATTGATTCCGAGAGAGGCACTCTCAATAGAAGATGAAATCCGAGAGGATTCTGCGTGGCATAGTGTGAGTCGTTAGTGGAGCGTGTGTGGTTTACCGGCACACTAACAGGGACTTACATAGAGCATGCCATTACAAAAGGTACATGACCCCGTGATTCGTCCCATGGGCATCTCACAAGAAAGGATATTCGGATTCTCAAAATAGGCCAAAAGGTTTGGATTTTGTGAATAGCCTGGAAGATTTCCTTTAATATGTCGGAAAGGTTTGGATTTCGGTTTCGCAAAATGTGCCAAAATTTTTGGATTTTGTGAATAATCCGAAAAAGTCATATAACCGTATCAAAGCCAGTGGGAGTATCGTTGTTATCTGCTATCACATGTATGTGGGTTACATACTGGTTCAAGGAAACGTCTCTTATCATTACAAAGTGTAATGACTTGGTGTTAAGAAACGGTTCGCTATGAAAGACTTTAAGAGATACAACATACTTAGGTAGTCGTGAACATCTATTAGATAGATTGAAATTCTGCCAATATGATATTGATAAGATTCAAGATGCATAAACCGAGGAAAAGAGTTTCCCATCATTGCAATACGTGACGACTTGGCATGAAAGAAATAAAGAAGGTGCAACATACTCATATAGTTCATAGACATCTATCAGATAGATGAAATTGACAGTATAGACTTAGCCATTGAGAATATGGTCTTGATGAGGTTCAAGATGCATAAGAAAGAGTCTCCGAAAGGAAATGGTTTCCGGAAGTCATGACACAAGGATTATTAGTAATCTTTGGATTCCGAAAGGGTTTGGGATGAGATTACATCAGGTTCCACGAGATTCCTGGACCGATCAGAAGTGTTATGAACATATCCTTATAACTTGATGCTTAGAGCATAGTAAGTTGGATTCAGGATATGACATGGCTGAATATACTAAATGGATTTTGAACATGCGTGAGAAATCATTGGGTAATGATTGGGGTAAATGTTTTGAAAGGAGTTTCAAATCAGTAATTGTTTACACCTGGACGTGGTGCTGTAGGACTTCATGGTTAAAGAGTTTCATTGGTTTCTGATGGAGCGCGTGTGGTTCACCGGCACATCATGATGCCTCGAAATAGTCTTAGGGTGTAGTCATGTAGACTAAAAACCCCTAGAACCATAGGAAGTCACAGTACACATTACCAGAATGGAGTTAGGAGAGAAAAAGATAGGATAACGTATTGAGATGTCATCGGAAAAACATCCAATTGGATCATCTGCAATAAAGTGCATCAGTATAAGATACTTTGGATACATAGAAAGAGTGAAAGGTTCATAAAGACATAGCTATAAAATTAGAATTGAAAGTTTAAAAGAAATCTTGAAACCGATAATAGTTTATGACAAGATCCGACTTGGTGATTACCTCGTAGAGACTTGGTAATAAGCAGGAGTAGCTGCCAGTCAGATCTTTATGTTCCACTTTCGCATGTTTTACTTCCCGAATAATTTAATTATTCAGAAAGGTCCACAGTCGCTCATACTTTGGGAAGTAAGTATTGAATCAAGACTGTCATGAATTGGTTTGTAGACTGTCTAAGGAGTTAGACATACCAATATGATTGCTACAACATTCATGAGTACTTAGAAATAGAGATTTGAGTATTGGATAAACCCACGCTAAATAGATTGCTTCATCGATTATATCACAAGCAATGTTGAGACGATAATATCTTATGATCTTGAAGTGGAGAGATATGAGTTATAATTTACAAGGCAGTTGTTCGTTGATGGTACGAAAACGCATCGGTAACTCGATGTTATAAAACGTGTTGTTGTGAATAATTTGAATGGTAAAAGATATAAGCATATGAGTCGAAGCTTATTCGTTCCTTGACCCTGATGGGAAACAGATATCTGTAGGCCTCTCGATGATTTTGAAGTTGACTAAAGTGCTGGCCAGCCAGGACTGAATTGATGTGTTCAATTATAAGTCCTAAAGTCATAAGCAGAATCGGAAATCGGGAAACAGAGTACCGGACATAGATTGATCTCAATCCATGTATCATGTCCGAAAATATCTTGTTGAACGAAGGATCATATGATCACTTATCTATGGACAGAACTGACTAGGTCAGAGTTCGGCAGCAGTTTCTAGGAAGCTACAGTTTGCTGATTAATTAGAGGTTAAATTAGTAATTATAGTCATAGACTTATCCAAGTGGGAGACTGTTGGATTAGGTGTCTAAGCCATGACTAATAATTTGTATTTACCTAATTGATAGTAGCAAAGTCCATTTGGGTTGCCCTCATGGCTAGAGGTTTAGCGGAAAATCCAGGAGAGAGAAAGATTGATTTATTATATGATTAATAAATCAATAGAAATAAAATAAATAGTTTATTAATATATTATGGTGATAATATATTAATTAGAATCTATATTAATTAATTAGAAATTAATCTAGAATTAATTGGAATTAATTTGGTGATTAATTTGATTAATTAAAGGTGCAGGGGCTGAATTGTAATTATTCAATAGTTGAGTAAGTGACAGTTATGGTAGTTTAAGTGGGCAACGAAATTATGGAGGGATTATCTGTAATTTCGATTATTATATGTTAGGATAAATAGATTTGAATTGATAGATAAATGTTTATCTTATTTGAATTCAAAAAAGGTTTATCTCTAAAGGCTTATCTGGTGGCCACTTGGAAACTATAAATAGAGACCCCTAGGCACCATAAAAGCCACGACTTTTTCCTCTCTTCCCTCTCTCTGGAACTTTCGAAAACCCTAGTTTTGGGTGTGATCTCATTTGAGGCAGGACACTTGTGCTGCTTAGCTTGCAAGAAACGACTAAAGGTTAGTTTTTATGATTTATTCTTTTAGTTAATTTTTGTTTTGCCTTTAGGAATTAGTTACATGTTCAAAGTAAGAAAACATAGATCCAATCTAGGTTGCATGTGAACTTAGGGTTTTAGTTCATAGATTTGCATAAAACCTTTCAGATAACACCCGAGAAACCCATTGCCACTCTTTATGAACCCCTATTGGTGTGCCGGTAAACCACACACGCTCCACCAACGTTTCATAAAGTGCAATGTGCAACTTCATGGATTAGCATAAAATTCACATTTTTCCTAAAGTAACTAGATTGAGAATTTTTGTAAATGGTTCTAGTACTTTGATCATTATACTTTTAATGATTAAGCGGTTCTATCAAAACTGTTCGGCTAACGACCCTCCACTGATCAGACGAGCGGTGGGCGAGAGTGTTCACCCATTAGACCGCCATTTTATATGCAGCCTCCTTATACCCACTTTATAGACCAGCTTCGTGAATGAGACCTACTATTGATTTGACTAACCAAATTTATCTCATATATATAGTATTAACTTTTAATAACATATATAAGATGTATTTTAAAACCCTTTAAAATATTCAAGGTTTATCTTTTAATTTTACCAAATTTAACAATTAAATTTTAAATTAAATTAAACCTTAAAATCGATTTAATCAATTTTAATTACCAATAAATTAAATTAATTAGATCTAAATATTTTAAACATTTTAAAATATTTTTCTGGATTTTTTCCATTAATTTTCGATAATTTAAAATTAATTAAATCCCTTTATGAATTATCTTTTAATTAACAATTAATTAAATTAATTCACTGAAGATAGGTTTATCCAAGTTAATCAAATTAATTAAAACCTATCCTCAACCCCCTAGATTTCGAATTCAAATAATGGGGTTTAAGGTTATCCATTTAATTAAACAATTAAATTTACCAAAAATAGAAAATCTCCTAAAACCCTAATATACATTTTCGAAAATACTAAGGGGGGAATTAGGGTTTCCAAAACCCTAATCCTAGAAATCGATCCAAGCAATAATTAGGGTTTATAAGCTTTAAACCCTAATTTTAGGAAAACTATTACAGCAATTCAACAAGAAAACAACCTGGCTCTGATACCACTGAAAGGTTTTCTGCAAATCTATGAACTAAAACCCTAAGTTCACATGCAACCTAGATAGGATCTATGTTTTCTTACTTTGAACATGTAACTAATTCCTAAAGGCAAAAACAAAAATTAACTAAAAGAATAAAATAGGAAAAACTAACATTTAGTTGTTTCTTACAAGCTAAGCAGCACAAATGTCCTGCCTCAAATGAGATCACACCCAGGGAGCCTGTGAGTGGACGAAATCCAGAGAGAGAGGAGTCAAGAATGGCGTGAATTATGATGCCTGGAGTCTCTATTTATAGGCTCCAGGTGGTTACAGATAAACCTTAGAGATAAACCTTTTTAATTCAAATCAAGATAAACCTTTTATCATTTGAATTAAACCTATTTATCCTCTATATATTAATTTCGATTATAAGGATAATTATATCCTAAAAATCGCCAATTGATATTCCACCTGGACAGTCACTACTCAACTATTGAGTAATTACAAAATAGCCCCTGCACTTTTAATTAATCAAATTAATCACCAAATTAAATCCAATTAATTCCAGATTTACTATAGTTTCTAATTAATATATTATCACTTTAATATATTAATAAACTATTTATTTAATTCCTATTGATTTATTAATCATATAATAAATCAATCTTTCTCTCTCCGGAACTTTTTACCAAACCTCTAGCTATGAGGGCAACCCAAATAGACTTTGCTACTATTAATTAGGTAAATTACAAATTATTAATCATGGCTTAGACACCTAATCCAACACTTTCATCGGGGTGTCCACCTTTAATGTTAAGATTTTTAGCTATGCGAATTCATTAGGCATCTTCGTTACAAATAAAATGACTATATAAAAACCATCTAGCTTTGCTGAGTTTGATGGTTTCATGTTTTGGTTTATATACAACATGTTAAAGCAATTTTGGATGGTGACATATAAAAAATGATAGATATACATACCTGCCAATTAATAAATGAAGAAGCAAGCCTTTGGAGTTCGCCGGTTGAAGGCCGAGAGAGTAAAAGCGTGAGTTCCAGCTTAGCTGGGAAGAGGCATCATGTTATATATCCATGGGGCGGAGGTCGTGAGTTCTACTCCGGCTAACGCCCATGTGGGGGATTTTCCCAGGTGATGTGGTCAGGGGAGGAAACGGAGGCGATTGCGGCCTGCCCGAATACTGGATCCGCTCTAACATTCCGGAGTACTCCAAATTATTATCTGCCGGTTCCCAAAACAACCACATTCTAAATTCTAATTGCACACACACAAACAAATATCAAAATACCTCTTTGATTATAATAGGAAATATCACTCAAAAACCTATTACAGTGTTTGTTACAATCTGTTTTCATAACTCGAAGATACAGATTATATATAAGCTAAATTGGAGACAAATTGATTCTCCATAATCAATTTGTTTCCTCCTGATTTTGGGTGAGTGAACAGTTAAAACCCACTAGAGCTTAGGATTCCAACAATCACCCCCGAATCTCTAAGTCCTTCTAGAGATCCCCTCCTTCCTGAACCGCGTTTAGAAAACGGGTTCGTCATTGTCCTCGCCTCCCGAAGAATCACCGACTTGCGATTTTTCGAGTCGTTCCGGACATTCGGACGCAAAATGACCCGGTTTATCGCATCGGTAACAAACAATTTTTGACCGATCATTTTTCGGGTTTCTCCGATTTTTCTCGCAACAATCACAGTTGCATTTTTTATTTGAATTGGGCTGATCATCAAAATTGGGCTTATTTCCTTTTTGGGCTGAATTGGGCCGATTTTCTCTTGGGGCTGACCCACTGGGTCCTGCTGACCCGGATCCGGATCCGCCACCCGGGTTTGTCCCGGTTTGATTAAAACCCTCCTTTGCGTTATTTCTTCCCCAAGTCTTCCCCTTTCCTCCTTTGCTTCTGTCGGCCGATTGCGAAGAGCTCCCCCCACCGCCTCCTACCGAACCGTATCCCCCGCCGGAATACGAGCTGCCACCGCCGGATCCTCCGCCGCCCCTTCCGCCGATCGATCCTCCGCCCCCGGATCTAGCGAACATAGCCCTCCCTTGTTCATCTCCTTCGTCTTCTCCTCGGATGCGCTCCTCATAAGCTTTCAGTCGGCCGACCACATCATCGAAGCCGACGTTTTTCAGATCGAGCACCTGCTCGAGAGATGCGACAAGGTGTATGAATTTTCTCGGTACTACTTTCAGCATTTTCTTTACTAGCTTCGTTTCTTCAATTACTTCATCGAGTGAAGCTGATTTCGAGGCTAAGCCGGATAGTTTTCCGGCAAATGAGTCGATTGACTCGGTTTCGGTCATCCTCAACCGATCGAAATCGGTGTTTAAGGTTTGCAGTCTCGCCTCCTTTACTCTATCGGCTCCGATGTACCGTGCTTTTATCGATTCCCACAAGGTTTTTGAATCGTCGATATCTCCGATTTGCATGATCAGAGACTCCGGGATTGCTTGGTACAGCAATCCCATCGCCAGGTTGTTTCTATCTTCGTTCTTTTCTGAATTTGATTCGATGATATTCCAGCATTTGTGTATCTGCAGGACCACTTTCATTCGGAGGGACCAAACCGTGTAATTGGTTTGGGTTAGCATCGGGCAAGCTACCGATGTGGCTCCAATTTCTTTGATTCTGACCGGAGGAGTAGCAACACCGACACCTCCAGCATCTTCAACATCCGACATCTTCTCGGATTAACAGGTATAAGGCTCTGATACCAATTCTAGATTCTAATTGCACACACACAAACAAATATCAAAATACCTCTTTGATTATAATAGGAAATATCACTCAAAAACCTATTACAGTGTTTGTTACAATCTGTTTTCATAACTCGAAGATACAGATTATATATAAGCTAAATTGGAGACAAATTGATTCTCCACAATCAATTTGTTTCCTCCTGATTTTGGGTGAGTGAACAGTTAAAACCCACTAGAGCTTAGGATTCCAACACACATAACAACAGATTTGGATTACAATGAGATTGAGGACAATAAAGTCGAAAAAAGTAAAAAATTGATAGTTATCTTCAACATATTTGGATTTAAAAAATATAGGGACGCAACGAAGTCAAAAATATAGGGACGCAACGAGGTTTTTTAAATGATATGGATGTTTCATTATCTATTAATTATGATTTTTTTAATTCTAGTATTTTTTTAACCAAACAATATATTTAGTTAGATTTCAAATTCAAAACCCTTAAAAATCTTACAAATACTATAAACCAAACGGCTCTTACATTGTTAAATGGCGAGGTTTTGTAACTTAAGTGATCATTTAAATCAAAAGTCCTTAATAAAATCGAAATTTTCAATCCCCATATTGTTTTGAATAAAAACTAATTTTTATTCCCTATTTATTCCGATTACTTAAACGCAATTTACTCATGAATTTCAGCACACAAACCTAACCCATTACCCATGCACAGCAAGATTCTCAACTAGTTCCGATTGCTCAACAACTTTAACTTTATTTATATAGAAGTGCAACCCCGTCATGACTTTTGACCAAACACACGTGCACGTCAAATTCATTTAACTTAAATCAAGAACTATATGTGTCGACGTCCGACAAAAAAAGATGTTTTAATGAAAATTCTTTACTGGCTAGCTACTTTTTCTGAGGTGATTTTTTTACTCATTCTCCTAAGGTTTCCTCGAAAAGGAGCTCTTCAATGCAATTAATTACATGTTTGGCAATGGATCTGATACAGCGGGCAATTATCATACCAATTTCGAGAGATCTTATGGCTCTATAGGCAACGTTTTCCTTGAGTTTGTCATGGGTTAAAATCAAATGGAGCAAAGTGGTAAACCAGTTAGAGTTTTGTCAATGACTCCCACATGTTATGTTTTAATCAAGCAACCGTAACGTATCAAATAACAAAACCAAAATATTAAGTAGTTTTATTGAAAATTCAAGTCATATACTATATGTAAATAAAGGACGGAAAGTAATTATTACCACGTTTGCAATAAATTTCTTTCTATTAACAATTCTATGCAATATTTATACTTAGCTAAAATTTGTTAAGTTAAATAGATCATATCTTAATTACTCGATTAAACAACATAATTAAAAATATGATGGAAGTTAGATAAAATCTACAATTGTTATTTAGATTAACTTAGGAATGAGAAAAATAAACAAGAACCGAAAGCGAACCCGATTCAGGACCGATTGGGTAATTCGGTTCGGTCTTCGGGTATCAGTTTTACCCTTATTCGGGTATCAGATATTTCAGGTATAGTCTGATCGTGTATCGGGTTTAATGGGCTTAGGATTTGAGACCGAAAAGTTGAAGAGTTAAGAGGGCTATGGCTGATGAATCACCACTAGTTGCAATCAAATCCTTGCGAGTATCAGATTTCCAAGGTAATAACACCATACTATTTGAATTTCCATTTGTCACCAAGAATATATAGTAAAGAATGTGTTCTTATGTTGTTTATTTGCTCCAAGTGTATCTTTATCAATAGTGAACAAAAGCATCATTGAAATAAATCCTGATATCTCATATTCTCAAAAGTTGAAATCATGGTATACTTCGGAAGGAAAAGAAACCTCCATGGAAGCCGGAAGTTGTTGGCAGCTGATGTTTTACTGCACACGAGCTTGTATGCGTTTGATTAAAGTTGATCAGACGATGTGGTATCGAACATGCAAGACTTGCAACAAGAAAGTTATCGAAGCAATTGGATTTGGGTTTTGGTGTTAAAGATACTAGAATAACGAAACTGATTGCAATTGGATCTCATTTTCGGTTTCTTCGGGTCCTATACCCGACCATACCCGAACCGAATCGAGAACCGATTTCCTCATCGGTTCGGTCTTCAGTTCCTTCAAATAGTGAAGTTCGATCTTCGGTTCTTTCAAGTTCGGTTTTGGACCTATGCTCATCCCTAGATTGAATACATTATAACTTTTCCATGGTATTCATAACAATATTTAAAGTAAACAAGACAAACATGTCTAATCTCGTTGACCAATTTCTAAAAAATAATAAAAATCAGTCAATCACCAATATAGTCATGAATTTCGCAGACGACATGCAAAATTCGTAGATCATCCAGGAAAATCATCAAAACCATGACGTTTTGATGATTTTCGCAGATAGTCTGCGAACTTTGCAGATGTCATCTGCGAATTTCATGGAGCCCACAAATTTGAGGTATAAAAACTTCATTTTTCTTGTTTTTCCTTCATTTTATCAAAAAATGAAATCTCAAAAATCTCTCAAATACACAGATTTGAGGTATAAAAGCTTCATTTTTCTTGTTTTTCTTCATTTTATCAAAAAATAAAATCTCAAATTTCTCTAAAACACACAGCTGTTTAAACATCGACGTCAATTCAAAATTTCACATTTAAAGGCTATTGTTTCGTTGTATATTTTAATGTATTTTGAAGATGCATGTTTTTTTTAACAACAGAACTTTACTAAAAACCAAAAGCTAGCTAGATGCTAGCAAAGATACAATTTAAGGCAGAATTAGATTACACATCCACGCATTCCAATTCCTACTAGCCTTGGTGTTTCATAAAGAAAGCCAATTAAAAGAATACGCGACAATATTATCAAAAATAAATTGTTTTAGTTCTCCGTTTGTTGAAACACGCTATGTTTCAATACGTCCACAGAACCCAAATAACTATCATAAACACTGAGCCCAAAACGAACCGCTCCTTTCTGGCAGTAGGATGAGAATCAATCCAATTTACCATACACATTGACGAACTGAACACTGGATTTTCCGAATCAATCCAAGCTGCCACCCTACGCCACATGTCACTAGCAACCGTACACTGATAGAAATGATGGTGCACCTCTTCCTCCTCAACCCCGCAAACAGGTAACAAAATTATATCCATATCCAAACTTCTCCGGACTAAGTGTAAACCGCACTAGAAGTCGATTCAAGAGCACACGCCAAATTAGCACATTAACCTTAATAAGAACAAATTTGTTCCAACGGGTAACACTACCACCAACAGGGAGTCTAGTATAGTCAATATGTTTCATCGCATACCTCACTGTAAATAACCCAAACAGATCCAACTCCCACCCCAAGTATCTGGAGTCTCCCGTAGCTAAACCAAATTTAGGAAAAAGATCAGCCCCGAGAGCCGAAGTGTAACACCCACATTCAAACCAAGTACACCCAAAAAATTTCACGATAAAACATATAAATATGTATTCAAAAGATGATGACATGGTGTACTAGATCCAAATAAAAGGCTACAAAGATGTATCAAAAAAAACATAACATATACATACAAAGTTCCCGATCTGGGTGCAACCAATACATCAAAACTATACAATGCAAAAGCTACAGGAATTTAATCCTATGGTCCAGCCACATCCTTTTCCTTCACGGTATCACTAGGTTCTACATGGTTAGTAACAACAATAGTAAGCTACAAAAGCTTAGTGAATAACTGTAATCATCACATCAAACAAAGAAAGGGAAATAATCACAACCACAATGTCCAACAATACAACTTTACCACTTCCAGACCATTCCACCACCACCAAAAATCACAACTACAAGTTCCCGTCTCCTCCTCAACCCACGTGGTCTCGAGCATTAAGCTCACCACACCCTCAACAATGAACTATCACCACAGCCACAACGACTAATCAACCACGAGCCACCATGGCTTAAATATAGCCACAAAGGCTTCAACACTAGAATAGAACCACAATGCAAGTATAACATTGAGATAACAATTACTCACATCGTAATATGAGCTAATAATAGGGTGGGAACACTCAGATGTAAGCCACGAAATTGTAATAGCTCCAAAATCACCAAAGTCAATGTTGTAACAACAATTTCATGCAGATAAGTACTCAATACATGAAAAATTTATATCACGTGGTCTTACACACTCCTAAGGGACCCACAAAATCGATTTCATCAAGATATAATGAGTATTCTAGCTCTTAGACCTTCTGTTCGTTAGTGCCGCTAGGGCCTATACGTCGCGTTGCTATCAATCGTGGTCACGCGACCCTTACAACTCCGGACGCATAGTGTCGCTATCTTAAAAGTTTAGCGACATTAAACTTGATGTCATGTTCTCCTTCTTAGTGCAGGGTCACAACTCACCTCTGGTCCTTTACCATGTCTTTTGTATGTGAATTAGCAACTACTAAGCACAATGGACTTCAATTTACGCCGCTTACAAGGCTAGGGTTTGGTCTTGGACCATTTCCATGACTGGCTCCAAGAATTATTCCTAAGACCCCTTTTACAGGTTATAACAAGGGTTGAGATTTAACTCTCAAGTTGCCAAGGATCTTTTACTTCAATACTCTTGGGTGTTCTCTTCAAAATCGTCCTCAATACCATACCCCACCTCTTCCCTCTATTAAGGGAATCCTTTTGCTAAAATCCCTTGAAATGATCAATTAGTTGATATATTTTTGAGTTGGTGACTAATTAGGGCCGCTAAATACTTTCCATAGCGCCACTAAGTACTACACAATGTACTTTCACATTTAAGTCTAATATAACAACCTACTTATGAGTTAGCGTCGACACCTATACTTGTTGTGCCGCTAAGTTGCCCATGCAGAATTTCTGCCTAAATTTTCTGCTTCAACACTTCCACAATTTTACTTAACTTAGCATTTCCTTGCATATAACCTGTTCCAAACAAATTTTGATTACCAATAATTAAGGTGACACCAACACTTCCTAGGAATTTACCATAATTGGCCAAAATGTCCTTTCGGTCATCCGAGTTAAATTCTTAGCACTTTAACCATTTTCTTAACATTACAAATCGTACTTAAAGTTGCTTACCAACCAAATTCTGGTGTCACATGAAGGCTCTCCTCACCACCCCATATAGGACGACACCGAGGGAACTTCCATCCATAGAAGACTGAAAGTCGCTAACCAGCCCATCCAAGTCAATAGAAATTGCATATAATCTGGGGAATTGCATCATAAGCGGAGAACCACCACACCAAAGATTACTCCATAGAAGAGTATTAGCTCCATCACCCAAAACTCTAACTAAAGAAGAACTTGGAATAGTAGCCATCATGAAGTTGGTTGATAGAACCAACAATACAAGCTCAAGTTCCTCCACCTACTAGAGGCTGAGAACCAGCCTTAAGACCACCATCATCACCACATAACTTTTTAATGAGCCTAACCCAAAGCAAGTTGTGCTCATTCAAAAATTACCACCTCCACTTGTACAAGAGGGATATATTAAAATCATCCAAGCACCGAACATTCAATTGTACAATAGAGCTAGATTATAAAACTCTAGAGAGCGACCAACACTTTTAGGAATCTAGTGTATAGAGAGGTTGTAAATACCAAACAACCCATAATTGATTTGATTGGCATCAGCCAACCCCCTCTGACAACATCATCACTTTCCAAGAAGAAAGGCACTTCTAAAAATAACCATAAAATACCCTGCCACCCTTTATTTGCACCATGCTTTCCACGACCGGGAGGCCAAGATAAAAAGAAAAGCACTTGCACTGCACCCTGTAAAAGCCGCCAAAGATTACACCTCTGATGAGCTGACCCCTACTCCCAAAAAATTGATTTAAGAAGATTAATTCTGAAACCAGAAGTCATATAAAACGCCTTAATATAGAAATAAGGTTCTGAACATTCCAATCAGCCCATTTTCCCATAAAAATGCATCGTCTACATAGAACATATGCAAAAGTGAAAGTAGATCACCTTGTTGTAACCCAAGGGAATCTTGCGAAAAATATCATGATATATTGCATCCTCCATGGCCACATATAGGTCATCCATCACAATTATGAACAAAAAAGTGAAAGTAGATCACCCTGTTGTAACCCACGATATAATTGGTACTCCTCCGTAGGATTACAATTCAGCAGGACCAAATTCCTTAAATTTATTAAGGTAGCCCAAATCCAAGATCTCTAAACACCACCAAAACCCAGTAAATGCAAGATGTTATAGAATTACTCCCGACTCAACAAATCATCCATTTTTTTGAAGTTGGCCTTAAAAATTATAAGTTTCTTTATCTTGTTTTTAAACCAAGAAACCAACTAGTTAACCATTAAAGGGCCATCTAAAATCTGGCAACCCATAACAAAAGCCGATTGCTCGAATCCCACCACCTCATGAACAACCCTAGCCAGTCTATTAGCTAACAATTTAGCAATGATCTTAAGATGTAAGCCAATTAGACTAACTTGGCGATAATACTTAATAAACAGAGGATTCTCCACATTAGGAATGAGCGTAATAAAAGAAGAGTTACACAACATGGGAATAGTAGACAAAGAGTAAAACTCACACACAAACGCTTCAACATCCTTCTCGAGAAGATCCCAAAAACGCTTCAGAATCAAAAAGAAAAACCATCCAAGCCCAGGGCACGATCACTCCCACAATCCCAAATAGTAGCTCTAATCTCCTCATTAGTGAAAGGCAACTCTAAAGCTTCGGCCACCTCAGGTTGAATGGACTTGAACTTGTGTCTGCGCTTCAATCTGAATCCCCTAGAATGGCTAGAATTTATCTACCAAAAACAAGAAAAAAAAAGCTTTTTTCACCATAGTAGGATCCGTAACCCAATCACCCTAATAAAACCCCATAAATTATCACCTGTCGCCTACGTATATTTAACCCACCATGGAAATAGGTCGAATTATCATCACCTTTAGCCACCCACTTAACCTTAGAATTTTGAAAAAGCTCTAATGAATCAAGATGGTTCGTCTATGCAAGATTACACAATAGGTGTAGTCTCTCGATCATAATGTCCCTGGCAGCAGACCTTTCATCATTAATCACGTCAATAGCTTTCAACTGTTGCTCATACCTGACTTTTTGAGAATCAGAATGAGCCTTCACCCCCACAGGCCAATCTCAAATTTGAACCTTAGTAAACATAAGCTTTTTTTAAATGAAACAAACTTACTCCACTCCAAAGCCATAATAAAATCAGCCAAGACAGTCTTTAGCACCTCTTCAAAACCATCCACTCGCAATCAAGAATTAAAGAACTTGAAAGAAGTGGTACTATAATCAAATGGTTGATCTCTCAGCAGAATAGGACAATGGTCAGAACATCTCCTATACAACACCACCGCTGAAAGATGGGGAAATCTGTCAAAAAACTCATTAGAAACCAAAAAACGATCAAATTTACTAAGTTGTTCTCATACAAAGTCAATCCTAGTAAACTGCTTTCATATCATAGGAACATCCACCACCCCCACCTCATCAATGGAATCGTTAAAAGAACCACAGACGACCTACAAAAAAAGACCCAAGCCAATTTGACTCATCCCAAACCGTATTAAAGCACCAAGGAAAACAAAAAGCCCTCCATTATGCTGAACAAATCTAGAAGATAATTCTAAAGCTATTGTTTTCCTTGTAAATACTGTGGGGTATAAACATTTACCATAAAGCAGCTAATATTGAACACCAACCACATACCTTTCACAATAACCACCTTATTAGTACACAAAGCATTCCCCTAAATGAAAACGTTAGGGTCCCAAACATACAGGTTTCCCCCTGGCCGACCTTGAGCATTATTACTAGCAAACTTGAACCGATAACTTCCCCACATACTCCTGATTTTGAAAAGATCCACCTGAGCCATTCTTGTTTTATACAAACCATGAAAACATACCCCATTTTAATGACAAATACTCTTCACCCACTTTGGATTTGTGAAAGTACGAGGGCTACAAATATCCAATGAAGGACAATTCATGTATCACACTGTAAACCACCAATAATAAGAAAAATCTTATGTACATTCTCCTTATTTCCCTCCATATCATATCCCAACAAACTACCCATATATATATTGATTCATGGCTTCAACAGACAATTAACAACATCTTACACATCCATTTTTAAGAATTTCGAATTACCTTGAGAACTAGAGGTCCTAGATTTGAAATACTACAGTTCCGAACAAGAGGCCCTAGAACTTAAAGTCGTGGACTTCAAACCAAAAAAACTAGGCGGCTTGGATATGGAACTTGAAATTGTGTGACCCTCACCACTCCCATGTAGCCCTTTTGGTAGCATTATCAGGAGAAACATGAATCAAAGGAGATGTAACCCCACCCAACCCCTTTTAACCTCAAGGAGATATTAGCATGTGGAGGAACATCTTAAGGAACTTCTTCTGTATTAACAGTCGCCTTAACCCTACCCCCTGTATCACCATTAGTCTAAAAAATATTACTGAACGATCCACAAGCCCGACATCACATTCACCTCATAAAGTATAATCTTCTTTCCATGATATATACCCCACTTCACCATCAATTTGCTCATCAACATGTTTAAACAGGGTGAAGTACCCACCGTTACTCTCATCAAGAAGGCCATCATCCACCGACTTTCCCGAAATCGACGAAATACGATGATCCATGCTCTCTCTTGTCTCATGCATATCCTCTTCCTAATGAGATATTTCCCGCACCCTACCTTATACTCCACAATGTGTGCCACAACTTGATTCTTTTCATCATGAATCAAAATAGATTTCTTTGACTTAATACAAACACGTCAGATAGACAAACATACATCACCCCAAACATCCCGACCTTTCAAACCTTTTGATTCCATGCAAAAAAGGCAGTCACATAAATCTCTAACCATACCAATCTCTTTAATACTCTAAATCCCTCCTTAACCGGTTTTAAGACAGAAAAAAATTCAACCGAATACCTTTAGCTTTCAAGATTTTTCTACATACCTCATCGGAATCAAACATTACTTGAACCCATTCACCACCAATATACCAAGTATGGAATTTTGAAAACCCTTCCTCCCTTAAAAGCACCACCAGGCTAGGGGACAAATTGGCATCACGTACCATCCCAAACACTGTAGCATTACCGAAGCCTTCTTAGTTATCTTATCTTACCGAAGCATAACTGTCCTCATTATTGGGCCCAACAATAAACCCGACCCCTTGATACCTTTCACTATATTCGTATACAAACCAACATGAACCTCTTTCTTATGATCCATAACACCAGATTTCACCAGCCTCACATTTTCACTTGGATCCTAAAGGCTAACATCACCCCTTCCAAACTAAGCAATCAAAGCATAAATACAATAACTCCCTACCCATAAGGATTGCTGACACGTCGCAATCGTTGATGCGGTCAAAAATACAAGATAACACCTTACAGTCCACTAGTAGCGCTAATTAAGGGTCGAACCAAGGAGTTCGTGGTTGGCACTTTGTGTCAAAATATGACCAATGTATAGTGTCACTCTATAGACAATTTCTATTCATACACTCGATCCGAAAGAACTCGAAAATATGAAAATTGAAAATAATCCACACCAAAGTGATAGATCACACTCAAACTAACCACACTATTCTGATCCTGAGATCAACTCTAAAAAATCAAATCCAAAGCAAATCAGAAACAATTAACTGAAGAACAATAACCAATATCGACATAATAACTTGCAATAAAATAAAACTCAAATATCACTTGCATTAAACCACACCAGAATCAAAGCCAAATGCTTTTGAAAACAGGAACCAATCCAGATCCACATGGTCGATAGTGTTCTACAAGTCAAATGCTTCGATCACATGTGTCAAACGAAAACCGAAAAATGATAAAAATACTAAAAGCTAACCAAATATTGGATCTACTGCTAAAGCTACGAATTTCTCAGTCAAAGATGCCTGAGTGTCCCTCAAAGTTGCAATCTTCGCTCCCGAATCACGAACTGGGAACCTCTATTTATAGTTGCGGATTTAGCCTATACGTGTCGGGGGTAGCCTTCTACGCGGTGCGAGTCAACCTTATCCCCCATTTCTTCGCACTTTGAATTTGAACTCCTATGTACACTTTTTACCCTGTATTATCAATAAAACCCAACACAAGCCCTTGACACTAAATGTAAGACCCGTTCCGCCGAGTCGCGGCCCGGAAGAATCCGCGGCGCGGCTTTAGGAAGAATCTAGAATCGCGTAGGATTTGTACGCGCGGCACGGTTCGAAAGAACCCGCGACGCGGTGCGCCTCTAATGTGAAAAACCCTAATTTGGATTTAAACGCCTATATAAAGGGTCCCAGCCCTAGGGTTCGTGTTTTTGGAAGTTTTCTGGAGTGGAGTCGACTAGTTTCAGCAGAAGCTCTTTGGTTCCAAGGCTTTGAAGTTTTGGAGGAAGAGATACAACATGGGAAAAGACTTGTAGTCAATCGGGTGCATTCCTCCGTTTTCCAGAAGCAAGGTAAAAGGATCTACCTTCTGATATTTCATTTCATTCCGTCATGTAGTGTTATCCCTTGGATAGTGATCTTAGATGGCTTGTAATACTTAGGGTTTTGGACCATGGATATGCATGGACTTGCATGCCCATAAGAGAGTGACCTTAGGGTAGTTTCTGATCCCAGGAAGGGTGTAGAATGGAACCCTAATCGATGGCTGTACTGGTTAAGAGCAAAAAGAGGATTTCAGACTATTACGAGTCCGCGACGCGGACAGGCTAGGTCGGCGACGCGGGTTCGAGTAAAACCCCGTAAGTGTAATGATAGTCCGCGACGCGTAAGGGAGAGGTCGTGCCGCGGCGAGCGACTGTTTGACCAAAAGCTTACTTTCGACCCATGGTTGTTAGCAAATGTTGGGTCTGACCTTTAGGCAAGTCTATAGGAGTTTTGGTCAGTGATTAATATGTTGTGTATGTGGGATTTAGGTGATTGGAAGAGCCTAGTTTGGAATATTAGCAAATTATCCGGATGGTTGTGATTCAGGTGAGTATCCTCACCTTACTATATGATGTTGCATGTTAGGCATCTTGTGTGTTGTTTACAGTTATATGATTTGCTCTATATCTGTGGTTATTTGATGTTGGGCTCAGTACTGATGCGTGTCCCCTCGTAGCTGTTGTATGGCGAGTTGGACTATTGCCTTGTCCCATAGCTGTTGTATGATGGGCTAGGCCATAACCGGGAACCCATAGCTGTTGTATGATGGGTAGAACCTTCCCGTGTCCATAGCTGTTGTATGATGGACGCCCGTAGCTGTTGTATGGCGGGTAGGGTCGGGTCGTTCTCGAGGACGGGTTGTTTAATGTGTGGGCATGTATGGTAATTTGTGGAACTCACTAAGCTTTATGCTTACCCGTTGATTTTAAAACATTTTCAGGTACTTCAGTTGATAAAGGGGCGAGCTCGGCATGACGGCGGCGCATCGCACATTAATGATATGCAGTTGTATTATTAAATGATATTTTTATAATTATGGGACGTACACACTCTGGTAGTAGTTTTGATGAACACCTTTTAAGCATGTTAATAAGATTACCTATGTTTTTACTTAAAATTTTTAAAGAAAATTTTTGATTGGAAATTGGGGCGTTACAAATTGGTATCAGAGCCTTGGTTTGAGGGATTTGGATGAACTGTATTGGGAATCCAAACTCAAACTTAGGACTGAGAGCTTTTCGTTAAAGAAATAATGTTTTCTCTATAAAACTTTTAAGTAGTTGGGTTGAATAACATGTGGAAGATTCCCTTACATGTTCTTGTTTGATTGTTGCTTGGGGGTTTGAAACATGGTATGCACACCTGACTTATGATTTTTAACGGATAATGAGTTTCGAAAAGAATGAGATGCGATGCGAACCGTCAACCGAGCTCAAGTAAGTTTTTGTGATTCCCAATTACCCATGCCAAGTTTGTGTTATGTGATGATATATGTATGCCAGAAAATAGGCGTGGAATTTAGTTAGGAAATGCATGCTAGAAATGCTTGGATTAGGATGCCTTCTGCCTGTTGTTTGTTATTTGTGCTGCTTTAGAATCTATGCTAACACTATTAGGTTGCTTAGTGAATGCTATTGGGTTATATACAATTAGGATAAGATAGCCTAAGAATTCTTGGTCTAGCCTTACTGGCTGTTCCTTGTTTGGTTGTGACTTTGGGGTAGGATCATTGATTTTAATGTCTATCTTATTCTCGATTGTGTACGACTGTGTGTCCGTGAGGCGACTCGATGGTGTTAGCAGAAGTTTTTTTAGGCACGGGTGAGGTGTGAGATCCTAGGTATCCTAGGATAAGTGTTAGGCACTTGGGTGCGAGACAGTCTGAATACCAATGTCAAATAGATGAGTGAGTGGTGAATTAGAGTATTGGGGGACAAATTCTAGAACAAGTACGAATAAGTGTGGAAGGTAGTACAGGGCCCGTACTACCGAAAGCACAGGATTCATACATGAGTCAGGAAGAGTTACCCAAAATTCTAAGGAACCGGGTAGGGTAGAGAATCAGGTATGATTCACATTATGGATTAGTGGCGAAAAGGAAGCACACGTCTCCATCGTGGCGATGTTCGGTAATGAAGAGTGGATTGGGAGTAGTTTCGAATGTAACCGATTGAGGTAGATCGTGATGGATCATAGGTGCGGAAATTTATCGCAGTTGAGGTATCAACGAGGGTTATGATTGATAGCAATGGGTTAGGCGATGCATCCGGGTTGCTAGCCGATGCATCTGGGTTTTGCATGTCGATGTTTCGAAGGTCTATGGATATGAATCCCGATAGACCTTATTCCTGTTTAATGGACTAACGACATGGTATGAGGATTGTATTTGTTACAAAGGTTCGAGGCGCTGATCGATCGCGATCAGCACTAGGTATTGGCACAGATTCCAAGTGGGGGAGAGTTGGTGTTCTAAGAGAATAAATGAAGCTTAATGTGTGTATAGCTCAGCTACTGGAATATGGGAGTACTTGCATTACGAATTATCAAGCGTTAGCTTGGGTTATGATGATAGAGAGAGAAGGGATTGGCAGCTTGTTGGAAACTGTGACCTGGGAATCTACAGATATGTTCCAGAGGATTACTAGGTACTCCTTTAGGGAATGGACTAGAATCCAGATTGATTTAAGTGCCGACATTATGTCGACTTGTGTCACTCGAAGAGCAGGAAGGGCCCGTCCAGCTGCTGAAGCTGATGGACCTTGACTCCTGCTACCCAGCTGAAGTTAGAGTAGTTGGAAACTACGTACAATGTATGGTGAATAGTACGTGTAGTGACGTTTGAGGCGAAGACCCACAGAAGAGGGCTTCTTGGACGGTTCACTACAAGTAGAAGGGTTGAAGCAAAAGGGGAAGAAGGGTTCCCAGTGTGACATAACCGACCATTGAGGATGAAAGTCTCATGGCAATGAGGGAGACAGCGTGGGGATGGATACCCGCGATCTAACAAGGCAGGGAGCTCGCCGGCAGGGGCTAAGGCCTTGAAAAGGGAAAGTTGTAGCTTGGAGGAGGAAGATGGGAGTGTCATTGCGTGCTGGAGCTAGCAAGTGGTTATTGGTGCATCGAGTAGCTTTTCACCTTAGGGTAAAGGTGTTTGCAATAGCTTTGAGTAAAGGGAATTCTGCAAATTCAAGAAAGCGGTTGGAGGTTATATGCATTGCGAAGAGGCAAGGATCTTGGCCATGCTAGGGATGCGTGGTCACTTCCATGGGAGTTTTGATTATTTCCATTAAGGCGCGGAGAATGTTGGACGATTGTATTTCGTTTCAACTCAGGACATGGATGGCAGTAGGAGCGAGAGAGTCAAGTTTGGTATAAAAAGGGGCAGAGCATGGAAGTTGGGACGCCGGACTAAGGAGACAACGCGACCTGTTGGTTCGACTGCAAGATTGCGCAAGCTATGGTGACGTTGGACACCAGGGGTTCTGCTTTTATGGACTGATAATCAGAAGGATTGACGCAGAGAAATTATTCAGAGACCGGGAATCTACTTCAGGCTTCAGCAAGAGTTATGCATGTAGGACAAACGTTTTCGAAATAAGGAATGTGTCATATGTGACAGCTCATCTCAGGAGCGCTAGTCAATAGTTTCAAGGAATGAAAGTATCGCAAGCCGAGAATCCTTTCCAGGAAGGAAAGGCTGGGCGAAGTTAGGAAGGGGTCGGAGCGAGGTTTTAAGGAAACGTTTTGGTGAGATTGTGTATCGATCGGGAAGGGTCAGCGCGGAAGCAACATATTAAGCAACGATAATATGAAGACAGGACGAGGGTTATGCTAAGCGATGCTAGGAACAAGGATAAGCGTTGGCCAGGAGCATTGGGTCGTATTGGTGTAGTGATCGATTAAGGATTTTACGTCCTGGAGGATTGGTATCTCACGTGGGTACCGAGGTACTGTGCCTTGTTCGAGGTTGTGCCCCCTCGTGCCTCGGTGAGAGATAAGGTGTTATCGGATGGAGTGTGTTATGTTGAGGTGGTACTGTGCTGTGTTCTGGTGAATACTTCGTGCTGGTCGGGAGTGTCGGGTCCTTTATTGTAGCAACACTACGTCGTGTACCCTCGAGTACGAGAAACAGTCATAGCTGGCTGATTGGTCAGATTGGTTTGTAGGGCAGATGATTTCTGTACGGGAGGAGTTAAGGGTTATCTGGGTGCTGAAGATTAGTACCCTTAGATTGTTTAGTAGGATGGAAGATGATTATGGACCCCTCCATGATCGCATTTGCCGAAGTAGTTGAGGTGAAGACTACCTTGGTTTTATTGATGGCTGTTTAGCTGGTGAGAATGAAAACCAAGGGCGGATCAGGGCGACATGAAGACTGGGCGGATTGGATTCAAGATAAGGATTTAGATGAGAAACCGTGGAGGGAACACCTTTAGGTGAGACAGTTCGGGTAAATGAAGGTTGTGGGGTAGGGTTAGCGGAGGATGGCTAACCCATTATGGTCGTCTTGGATGTTAGATATAGACGGAGCTTCCGTGCGGTGATGAACGAAGAAGTTTGTGTCAAGTTTTTCGTTGCCCGAGGGGCAACACGGGTGTGTATGATATTGGAGAGGATTACTGGTGATCTGGCCGGTAAGGAAGTGGGGAATGGTTAAGAGGAGAGAGGTTTGATCGGTGGAAAGGTCAAGGCCAATCATCAAAAGATAGGTAGCTGATTTGGTCTCCGAGGATTTCTGAGGTAGAATTTGGAGGTATGCCTGTAGGGGTTCATCGCGGAAGTACCTAGGAACCCCTCAGTTTATTGATAAAATCAAGGATGTCGTAGACCGATGGAGCAGGAGTGCTCACTTTGAGTTTGTTATAGTATGCTGGGCTACGAAGGGTGGATGATGTTAAGGCTCGGGAGAAGGTACCCCGATATGGTGCTCTGGATGGTGATATCAGGTAAGGAGGTGCAGCTCACTTAGGAGTTTAGGAGAAGGTTCGTACAGTTGCGACATCCAACTTCGTTTCAGTATTGTGCATCATCCTTAGAAGGATGGCTGTATGGAGAGATCAATGTAGGAGTTCCTTCGGGATTACGTTCTTAGTTTGATGGGAGTTGTAGTTTCCTATGTAACGTTGGTAGAGTCCTTTATGATAATGGTTAGCACACGAGAAATGGTCTCTTGTGCAAGAAGTCGTACGGGAGAGGGTGTCAGGATTTCTATGTGTTCAAGAAGAGATTGTAGACTGATTTGAGCCGGAAGAAGAATCATGATAATATGCAGTGATAGGACCTGAGTTTATCGGTCGGAGTTTTGTCGTTAAGGTACCGATGTACTGGAAAATTGGACCCCGGGTATACCGGATCGTTGTTAGTGTAGTAAATAGAATCTATGGTTTAGTCAGGCTCGTGGTAACTTCTAGATTTCTTAGTTAAGGCTATGCAAGGCGACGTGTTCGGTAGCGTGCAATTGGGAGAGAAATTGCGATACGACTGTTCGATTTCGAATTCTAGGTTAGAGGTTTTGTTCTTCTTAAGGTGTCGCCTTGGAAGAGAGTTATTCGTTTCAGGAGTTGAGGAAAGCTTGGCCCTAAGTACATTGGACCAAATCGAATCATCGCGCGAGTAGGTAAGGTAGCCTACCGGGTGAAGCTACCCGAGCAGCTTAGCCAGATTCACGACACGTTCCACGTTTCCCGATTCAGGAAGTGTGTTGCCAATGAAGTTTCAATTGTGCCCTTGGAGGGTATCCAAATTAGCGAACTCTTGAATTATCTAGAGCGACCGATTGCTATCAAAGAAAGGAAATAAAGACTTTACGAAATAAGACGATAGGGGTATTTAAGGTGTAGTGGCAGCATCGTAAGGGGCCTGAATGGACTTGGGAACCCGAGGAAGAAAATGTGGAGGTATTACCCCAAGTTGTTTTCAGGCACAGATTTCGGGGACGAAATCCATTCAAGTGGGGGAGAATTGTAAGACCCGTTCCGCCGAGTCGCGGCCCGGAAGAATCCGCGGCGCGACTTTAGTAAGAATCTAGAATCGCGTAGGATTTGTACGCGCGGCGCGGTTCGAAAAAACCCGCGACGCGGTGCGCCTCTAATGTGAAAAACCCTAATTCGGATTTAAACGCCTATATAAAGGGTCCCAGCCCTAGGGTTCGTGTTTTTGGAAGTTTTCTGGAGTGGAGTCGACTAGTTTCAGCAGAGGCTCTTTGGTTCCAAGGCTTTGAAGTTTTGGAGGAAGAGATACAACATGGGAAAAGACTTGTAGTCAATCGGGTGCATTCCTCCGTTTTCCAGAAGCAAGGTAAAAGGATCTACCTTCTGATATTTCATTTCATTCCGTCATGTAGTGTTATCCCTTGGATAGTGATCTTAGATGGCTTGTAATACTTAGGGTTTTGGAACATGGATATGCATGGACTTGCATGCCCATAAGAGAGTGACCTTAGGGTAGTTTCTGATCCTAGGAAGGGTGTAGAATGGAACCCTAATCGATGGCTGTACTGGTTAAGAGCAAAAAGAAGATTTCGGACTATTACGAGTCCGCGACGCGGACAGGCTAGGTCGGCGATGCGGGTTCGAGTAAAACCCCGTAAGTGTAATGATAGTCCGCGACGCGTAAGGGAGAGGTCGCGCCGCGGCGAGCGACTGTTTGACCAAAAGCTTACTTTCGACCCATGGTTGTTAGCAAATGTTGGGTCTGACCTTTATGTAAGAACCCGAAAATAATGGTAAAACCTATAAAATAAACATATGTAAATTTTGAGTTGAACGATGCCGTAATAGTAGAAATTGGTAAAAAAGGGAAAAATGGTCATTTGTCATACAAATGACTTCTATGTAAATAAAATATAATTTTCGGGTAAGAATGAAAGAAAATAAAACTTATAATGTTATAAAATGAGTTATTGTGCCATTTTGGGAAAAATGGAACTAAAGGGGCTAGATTGTCAATAGAGCAAAGTAATGAAGTATAAATAGGAAGAAAAATCTGCACTCTCCTCATTGTAAACTTGTTTCTGCCACGAGAGAGTTCTAGAGAGGGCTAGGGAGATCGTTTCATGAAGATTATGAGGAATTGGAAGAAAACCCACTTGGAATTGAAGAATTCCAAGCCTTCTAAGGTTAGTAAACTTGTTTATAGGGATGTTTAACCCATTTCCCGTGGGTAGGTTACTGTAGCTTCGTGATTTCAGTGGCTAGAGGAGGATTATCCTATGATTCCTAGCCTTAATTTGTGTCTTAATCGTTATCTAAACTTAGCTTAACCATTGAAAGTGTTAAAAAAATCAAGAAAATGAGAATTTGAGCTCAAGAACCCTAGCTAACGGGTTTGTAAGAACAAGATGGTTATAATGGTTCTTGATAAGTCTAATATGTTATAATAGAAGTAATAAATTGTTTCTAGTTGATAAATTTGAGTAATTTCAGATTTTGGGTAAAATGTCAAAAATGGAAATTTTTGGAAGAAACTTGGAATCCATGATTCCATGGTTTAAAAACAAGTAAAAGTAGTTGGGTTATGTTTCTAATCACATCTTGATCATTATCCAACATATGGATAACTTAAAATCAAGTTTGGTGATTTCATATGCAATTGAACCCTAGAAATTTGAGTTTAAGATCAAAGTGATAATTTGACATAAAGAGTTGGTTATAATGAGTCATAAATGATGTTTAAGTATGAAGAAACCATTAGAAGTGGTTTCCTAAGAGTTTCAATTAATAAAATGAAAGTTTGAACAAAAAACTGAAATTTGTCGGGTGGAATGGAATTGGTGATTCCATGAATGAAACCCATGGAAATGGTTAATGGAAATCATGAATTGGTAATTAAAAAAAAGTATGTTTTGGGTTGTAAAAACCTTAAATTAAATCATCCATTGGTTATATAAGTATATGGATAGAAAATGAACAAAACTAGACTTTAAAATTTGAGTTGATGTGCATATGAGCCTCCTTAGAGCTCTTGTGACATCCTATGGTCTTAATCATTAAGTCATTGACTAAATAAGGCCTAATAGAAGTGAAAACATGTTCTTAACATAATAAAGGGTCAATAGAACCTATGGTCAAAATTTGGTGAAGTTTGGAGTTAAAACGAGCCCGATACATGACTTTTAGTGCAAAATTCGAAGTTTGAAGGGTCTGGGAGAGTTACACGACCGTGTAACTATTATGGGTAAATTTACACGGCCGTGTAACCCTCTGATGAGGGGTAAAGAGCCTATTTTGCCCCTAGCCTTGTAGCCTTGGTCTCCAATTGATCCCATAAGTGTTATAGAGCATGAAAACATGAAAAATGAGTCTAAATTGTGTATGTGACTTTCCAAGGGTATAATAGTCAATAAAATGTCATTTAAAAGATAATAAGAATAAGTAAAAAGGTGTGTTAAGGGATGAATATCACAAAAATATTGTGATATGAGCCTAGTGGAACATAACAAAGTAGTCCTTACATGTTGTTAAAGTATAACATGTTATTAATAAAGTGTGAATAAACTTCTTAGGTACTTAAGAAGTAAAAAGGCAATGAATAGGAGAGACGAGGACGGGGATAGTTCTAGTTAGACTTCTCTAACTAGTCGATGTGAGTTTTATGAGGATGTTTTCCTAGTACATAGCAAAATGATATTTTCAGAAAAGAGATTTCCAAATATTTTTAGATACTAAAGTTTGGAAACAGTTTTGAAAGTAGCTCTAAGAGCTAAGTGTTTAAAAGAGATTTTAAAGAAGTTCAGTTTTTAAAGAAGTATAGTTTGTGAAGTTTTTTTTTGAAAGAAGCTCCATATGTGAGCTAAAGCTATTGAAGTTAGTTTTAAAAGTATTTTTGATTAAGAGTTAAGAAGTTCATGAGTTTGAGTCTATTATAAATTGTGTCCTATTTTGACCAATTTGAGATGAAATGAAGAAAGTAAAGAGAAGAACTAAAGCAAAGAAAGTAATAAGAGTCAGTTGTCCGGACTAGGAACACCCACATAATCGGGAGATCTGAAGACACTACTGGGATGGTACCTCCCGTCGCGAAGTAGTTGTCTAGCTTAGCATACCCTTGTGCTTGAATCCGTTCCAAGTCACAAAGGGGAGACAGAGAGAGCATAACCTAGCGGGTGGATCTGTTCTGTCCCGCAAGGGGAGCTAGTAGAATGAATTAAATTAAACTAATTCATGAGTTTCAGTTGGTCACCAGAAAATGAGAAAGAAAGTAGTTTTATTGAAAAAGAAAGCAGTTTTGAGAAAGAAAGTATTTTTAGAGTTTGAAAGTAAAAAGAAATGAAATTTTGAGATTTGCTACACAAATCAGTTTTAAGCAGGTTACTTGTAATATTTTAAGTTTTGAACAGAAAAGTTTTGGGTCTAAACCCATATTACTCACGAGGCTTTATGTCTCACGTTTATTGTTTTTAAATGCTATGTACTTAGGTGAATGGAGCAGAAGTTGAAGTTGGGACCAGTGTATATACAGTAAGTTTAAATTATGGTTTTCTGTATTGAGTCTGTAATACCCCTTCAGAATAAAGTTTGTAAAAAAAATTTAAGTGACTTTTTCATAGTCACGAGTTGTAGAATATTTATTTAATGTAAACTGTGTTTAAATATGGTTTGAGAAAGGGGTGTTACAGTTTTGGTATCAGAGCCATAGTTTAAGCGAACTAGGTGTCAGTACTTGAACCTAGACTTAAACTGTGCAGGAGTTAAGTAGGTTACATACTTAAATATGAAGTTGAAAGTAAGTAGAAGTGGAGGTAAACCCGAAACAGTGGAACATGAGTCCTGGTGGTAAAGCTGGAAGCAAATATGTATAGGTGGTTATAATAATATGGGCCCGTACTATCATAATCACAGGATATATATTTGAGTTTGGTGGAACCACATAGGAATCGTGTGAATCTGTAAGTGATGGGTGTAGAAGGTTTGAGGGGCATAGGTTTGATATACCTATGTAATAAAATCAAGTATGACTGAAAATACTAAAGTATAAAAGGAAAGTGTTAAAGATGAAGTAACAAATATGAAGTATGTAGTGGGGGAAAACCCCATATCCTATACGAATCAGTATAAAGTATATGTAATAAAGCATAAGAATGTATGAGTGAAGAGTATTGAAAATAAGTTGACAAGTATAAAAAGGTAATGACGGAGAAAAGTTCAAATATGTGGTTGTGATAACCACCGTATAATGTGAGAAATAATGTAAAGTATATGTAATGGAACATGAGACAGTATGAAAGGAACCAGTAAAAGAGACATGGCCAGAAGGTATAAATATATTGAAAATTTTAATGGGAGTAATGGAGTATATAGTACAAATATAAAAGAAAGAGTATAACTGAAAATTCCGTTGTATAACGGAAACGAGTTATGATTATGGAATAAAAATAAAAGTAATGTCACTACAGTGACCAAAGAAAGAAAGATTTGAAAAGAATATGAATACAGATATACGAATGAAATTCATATAAGAAAGGAGAATGAAAACATTTAATCGGGAAAATAAAAAAGGAAATGAACTGGTTTGTAATTGTAGACAAACCCAAAAGAGGTATAAAAAGAGTACAGAATAAATATTGAGAAGTAGTATGATGTGTTGTCCATGGACAACCAAGAGATTAAGGTATGTATATAAAAAGTTGTGATTAAATATGTTAATATAAAACGAAAGCAAAATACTTAATCAAGTATTAGATAAGGAATCAAGGACAGAAATGAAAGTGTAAGAAATGGGAAGTCATGACTTCCAAACTCGAAAGTAATATGACAGGTAAAGACATCTAATAGTTGGAGCAAATAACTAAGTCTGAAGTGTACTATAATGAGTAACATAACAAAGTAAGTTACCTGAATGAGAAAGTAATAAAAAAATGAAAAATCGTTAAAGACCATGAGTAAGTTGCATTGTTATAATGCAAGAAAATGAATTGAGAAATGGAGATTGAATGCCTAATCAAGTGTTAGTCGAGAAGTTAAAGATAAGGCAGACAATGATGATAATGAGAAGCATATAAAGACAGTTATCAAAGAAATGGTCATTGGAATCATATTTAGTGACCATATAAACTACATATAAAAAGAACTGTGAATGATAAAAGGATAACCGAAATAATGTGAAAAAAATGACTGAGAGTCATAAATAATATGAGATAAAGAATAAAAACGAATATCTAGATAAGTATTAGAAAAAGAGTCAAAGATGAGATAAGAACTAAAATAAAGAGACAGGAAGTTACTACTTCTAAATGGAAGTGACGGGTAAAAGTATTCAAAGATTGTGAATAATGGTTAGTACATGGGTAGTAACTATGAAATACAAAGAAATATATATATATATATATATATATATATATATATATATATATATATATATATATATATATATATATATATATATATATATATATATATATATATATATATATATATATATATATATATATATATATATATATATATGGTGATATGAGATTATAGATATAAAAGAATGAGTAAGTTTAGGGACTTATACAAGGTATAAAAGTATAAAAGTGATTACGAAATAAGTATTCTAAATAGAATACTATAAAGTATGAAGCAAATGAGTAAAATAATGTGTTTGGTGTATCGCCTTAAAACATAAAAGAATGAAATATAATGAGAAAATGAATGACCATTGTGTATCACCTAAAGATACATAAGAAGTAAGTCTTATATGAAATATAGAGTGTAAAGAAGTGGAGTTTAAATGAAAGAACAATGTAATGTGTTAGGCATGTAGCCTTAAAACACGTAGAAAAGATGGTGAAAGATATAATGGAAGAAAATTTGGACCTAAAGCCTAGAAAGTTACAAGTAAAAGTATGTGAGATAAAGTTTGTTTTAAAATGTCTAAAAACAAAAGAAAAGAAGAACACAATATAAAAGTAAGAAGATCGAAGGGATGAAAATTTATCAACGAGTGATATTGGTAAATTGAGTATTGAGTTAGATAATTGTCATGGGACAAAAATAGATGAAGTACTTAATTAGAATTCTTAAACTAAAAGGGAATTAGGTATATGTGTACGAGTATATTATATAATTAAAAACTTGTAAATGTATGTTAAAAAGTGGTTTGAGACCATGGTTTTCATCTCAGTGTTAAGTTGGAACCATAATATGACCAAAATTATATAAAGTTGGTAATTAAATTCTTGTCAAACTTAGAAAGTAATCATGAAACCACTTGAAGCGTGTAGATGGTATATAGAAATTGAGATTGGGATTATAAAATAACATATGTGATAAAAGAGTCGGATTACCAAGTCGTAATCAAGAGATAAAAGAGAGAAACAAAGTTTAGTTGTAAAAGTCTAAAGTGGGACAAGAGTTTAAAAAAAATTGACATTTGTGATCAAGAAGTTAATAAATATGATTTGTGAAACCCAATTACACCAGAAGATGATAACATCATAAAAGTGTAATAAGATGAGAATGATACATGAGGTACCTCAGAAGATAAGAAGTGTACTCATAGGAGTACTGCAAGAAAGCTGGGAAATGAAAAGAGATGATTATATTAGTAAGTGTAATGAGTAAATGAGATTGAAATCTCATAAATAATAAAGGAAGATGAAAGAAGTATTTAGATTGCTAAAATGTAAAATGTGAAAGTGAAATTTCATAAATTATGAAATAAGAAGAAAAATGATAATTGAGTCAATAGTAAAACTCAAGACGTGAAAGAAATATATGTACAGGATAAAATAAGACATGTATTTACAGAAAGTAATACATGTAAGTTACAGAGTAGAAAAGATAATAATTTATGGTGAACGTATGGAAACTAGTAAGGAGTAAAAAGAGAAGTATATAACTACTAGTACAAATATCAAGAGTAGAAAATAAGGAAG
The DNA here is from genome assembly GCA_023525715.1 of Cichorium intybus. NCBI lineage: Eukaryota > Viridiplantae > Streptophyta > Magnoliopsida > Asterales > Asteraceae > Cichorium > Cichorium intybus. The sequence continues at coordinate 121,949,911 of CM042009.1, read as the reverse complement.
TTGACAGAACTAATAGATCAACTTCAACAACAAAACTGTACAAATTTATAGAACAAATAAATTATGTATTATACATAGAAAGAAAGCTACTGATGTCTAGTTTCTAAAACAAAAAGCGGTAGGTCGTTTCTACCCTTGTTGAGTAAGATATGTAGATTTTCATGTAAAGTATACTGTTTTGACAGATTATGTCCCAGACAGAAAATGAGAATGTAAAGTGTAACGAAAAGAGGAAAATGCATTCATTATGAAAGGTAATAAGTCGACAGTTGTTAGTAGAAATAAAGGAAAATAGATGATAGTTTAAAAGATTTGGAAATGAAGAATATAAAAGATGAGATATGGTAAAGCCTATAGAAGAAAGAAAATAGTAGGAGACAATTCTTTTGTAAAAAAAAAAAGAAAAGAATTGTAGAAATTGTAAAATTTCATCAAGAAGAAATAACAACAAAATATGTATTCAAGAGTAAAAAGAGTAGATGAATGAGGAAGAGAAAGTATTGTGAATAAATAAACAAATCATATGATAAGTGAAGAATGAAAAAAAAATATGGAATTAAAAAAATGTAAAATGTCCACTAAGGGACAAAATTTTACAAGAAAAGATTTAGCATATTTATGGAATTTTGTATAAATATAAATAATATTAAAAGGTATTTGGAAAATGTATGAGTAAAGAATATGAATAGTATGATCTCATGAGTTTTAGTAAAGATATGAGAAGAATTACAAAGTAGACTACTATTTTTGATAAAAGTATGAAAGTACGAAACCACCTTGTAAAATAAGTTTTACTAAGAGATTTGTATATGAATGAAATGAGGTAAAAGGAATATAATTAGAACATAGAGTGTGAAGTATGAGCGAGCAACCAAAAGTTGAGGAAACGGATAAAAATGACTGAAAGGGTATTTTGGTCATTTAAAAAAAAGTATTAAATATGTTATAAGTATTTTGAAATATTATAAAGAAAGTAGAGTAAAATGACAAAAAATGTATTCCGGTTATTTAAGCAAATGTAAGGTTTTAAAGAGATACTTGTATATCTCTTATAAGGAAGTAGTCTAGAAGAGGGATAACCTCTAAGAGTATAAACTTCTAGAAATGTAATTAAAAGATTGAAAGTTGAGGGAAATGAAAGATCAATCCCCTAAAAAAAAGTATACCTATAGAAAATATATACATACCATGTATAGTACGAAAAGATTCCGAGGACGGAATCCTCTTAAGGAGGGGTGATTGTAAGAACCCGAAAATAATGGTAAAACCTATAAAATAAACATATGTAAATTTTGGGTTGAACGATGCCGTAATAGTAGAAATTGGTAAAAAAGGGCAAAATGGTCATTTGTCATACAAATGACTTCTATGTAAAGAAAATATAATTTTGGGGTAAGAATGAAAGAAAATAAAACTTATAATGTTATAAAATGAGTTATTGTGCCATTTTGGGAAAAATGGAACTAAAGGGGCTAGATTGTCAATAGAGCAAAGTAATGAAGTATAAATAGGAAGAAAAATCTGCACTCTCCTCACTGTAAACTTATTTCAGCCACGAGAGAGTTCTAGAGAGGGCTAGGGAGATCGTTTCATGAAGATTATGAGGAATTGGAAGAAAACCCACTTGGAATTGAAGAATTCCAAGCCTTCTAAGGTTAGTAAACTTGTTTTTAGGGATGTTTAACCCATTTCCCGTGGCAAGGTTACTGTAGCTTCGTGATTTTAGTGGCTAGAGGAGGATTATCCTATGATTCCTAGCCTTAATTTGTGTCTTAATCGTTATCTAAACTTAGCTTAACCATTGAAAGTGTTAAAAAAAATCAAGAAAATGAGAATTTGAGCTCAAGAACCCTAGCTAACGGGTTTGTAAGAACAAGATGGTTATAATGGTTCTTGATAAGTCTAATATGTTATAATAGAAGTAATAAATTGTTCCTAGTTGATAAATTTGAGTAATTTTAGATTTTGGGTAAAATGTCAAAAATGGAAATTTTTGGAAGAAACTTGGAATCCATGATTCCATGGTTTAAAAACAAGTAAAAGTAGTTGGGTTATGTTTCTAATCACATCTTGATCATTATCCAACATATGGATAACTTAAAATCAAGTTTGGTGATTTCATATGCAATTGAACCCTAGAAATTTGAGTTTAAGATCAAAGTGTTAATTTGACATAAAGAGTTGGTTAGAATGAGTCATAAATGATGTTTAAGTATGAAGAAACCATTAGAAGTGGTTTCCTAAGAGTTTCAATTAATAAAATAAAAGTTTGAACAAAAAACTGAAATTTGTCGGGTGGAATGGAATTGGTGATTCCATGAATGAAACCCATGGAAATGGTTAATTGAAATCATGAATTGGTAATTAAAAAAAAAGTATGTTTTGGGTTGTAAAAACCTTAAATTAAATCATCCATTGGTTATATAAGTATATGGATAGAAAATGGACAAAACTAGACTTTAAAATTTGAGTTGATGTGCATATGAGCCTCCTTAGAGCTCTTGTGACATCCTATGGTCTTAATCATTAAGTCATGGACTAAATAAGACCTAATAGAAGTGAAAACATGTTCTTAACATAATAAAGGGTCAATAGAACCTATGGTCAAAATTTGGTGAAGTTTGGAGTTAAAACGAGCCCGATACATGACTTTTAGTGCAAAATTCGAAGTTTGAAGGGTCTGGGAGAGTTACACGACCGTGTAACTATTATGGGTAAAGTTACACGGCCGTGTAACCCTCTGATGAGGGGTAAAGAGCCTATTTTGCCCCTAGCCTTGTAGCCTTGGTCTCCAATTGATCCCATAAGTGTTATAGAGCATGAAAACATGAAAAATGATTCTAAATTGTGTATGTGACTTTCCAAGGGTATAATAGTCAATAAAATGTCATTTAAAAGATAATAAGAATAAGTAAAAAGGTGTGTTAAGGGATGAATATCACAAAAATATTATGATATGAGTCTAGTGGAACATAACAAAGTAGTCCTTACATGTTGTTAAAGTATAACATGTTATTAATAAAGTGTGAATAAACTTCTTAGGTACTTAAGAAGTAAAAAGGCAATGAATAGGAGAGACGAGGACGGGGATAGTTCTAGTTAGACTTCTCTAACTAGTCGAGGTGAGTTTTATGAGGATGTTTTCCTAGTACATAGCAAAATGATATTTTCAGAAAAGAGATTTCCAAATATTTTTAGATACTAAAGTTTGGAAACAGTTTTGAAAGTAGCTCTAAGAGCTAAGTGTTTAAAAGAGATTTTAAAGAAGTTCAGTTTTTAAAGAAGTATAGTTTGTGAAGTTTTTTTTGAAAGAAGCTCCATATGTGAGCTAAAGCTATTGAAGTTAGTTTTAAAAGTATTTTTGATTAAGAGTTAAGAAGTTCATGAGTTTGAGTCTATTATAAATTGTGTCCTATTTTGACCAATTTGAGATGAAATGAAGAAAGTAAAGAGAAGAACTAAAGCAAAGAAAGTAATAAGAGTCAGTTGTCCGGACTAGGAACACCCACATAATCGGGAGATCTGAAGACACTACTGGGATGGTACCTCCCGTCGCGAAGTAGTTGTCTAGCTTAGCATACCCTTGTGCTTGAATCCGTTCCAAGTCACAAAGGGGAGACAGAGAGAGCATAACCTAGCGGGTGGATCTGTTCTGTCCCGCAAGGGGAGCTAGTAGAATGAATTAAATTAAACTAATTCATGAGTTTCAGTTGGTCACCAGAAAATGAGAAAGAAAGTAGTTTTATTGAAAAAGAAAGCAGTTTTGAGAAAGAAAGTATTTTTAGAGTTTGAAAGTAAAAAGAAATGAAATTTTGAGATTTGCTACATAAATCAGTTTTAAGCAGGTTACTTGTAATATTTTAAGTTTTGAACAGAAAAGTTTTGGGTCTAAACCCATATTACTCACGAGGCTTTATGTCTCACGTTTATTGTTTTTAAATGCTATGTACTTAGGTGAATGGAGCAAAAGTTGAAGTTGGGACCAGTGTATATACAGTAAGTTTAAATTATGGTTTTCTGTATTGAGTCTGTAATACCCCTTCAGAATAAAGTTTGTAAAAAAAATTTAAGTGACTTTTTCATAGTCACGAGTTGTAGAATATTTATTTAATGTAAACTGTGTTTAAATATGGTTTGAGAAAGGGGTGTTACACTTTAGGCAAGTCTATAGGAGTTTTGGTCAGTGATTAATATGTTGTGTATGTGGGATTTAGGTGATCGGAAGAGCCTAGTTTGGAATATTAGCAAATTATCCGGATGGTTGTGATTCAGGTGAGTATCCTCACCTTACTATATGATGTTGCATGTTAGGCATCTTGTGTGTTGTTTACAGTTATATGATTTGCTCTATATCTGTGGTTATTTGTTGTTGGGCTCAGTACTGATGCGTGTCCCCTCGTAGCTGTTGTATGGCGAGTTAGACTATTGCCTTGTCTCATAGTTGTTGTATGATGGGCTAGGCCATAACCGGGAACCCATAGCTGTTGTATGATGGGTAGAACCTTCCCGTGTCCATAGCTGTTGTATGATGGACGCCCGTAGCTGTTGTATGGCGGGTAGGGTCGGGTCGTTCTCGAGGACGGGTTGTTTAATGTGTGGGCATGTATGGTAATTTGTGGAACTCACTAAGCTTTATGCTTACCCGTTGATTTTAAAACATTTTCAGGTACTTCAATTGATAAAGGGGTGAGCTCGGCATGACGGCGGCGCATCGCACATTAATGATATGCAGTTGTATTATTAAATGATATTTTTATAATTATGGGACGTACACACTCTGGTAGTAGTTTTGATGAACACCTTTTAAGCATGTTAATAAGATTACCTATGTTTTTACTTAAAATTTTTAAAGAAAATTTTTGATTGGAAATTGGGGCGTTACACTAAAAGTGAGTAATATTGGTCATATCGAAAGTATAATTCATCTAAATCCCGGCTCAATAACGACTATAATACTTAATATTACTAGGTATTATTAATTGCAACTTATTCTCAAGTGCTTTTTCATCATTCACTTTCATAAAAATGACAAATGCAAAATGCTTAGCCAGTTTCAATAACTTTGTTGCCAAATAAACATAAGAGACGGTCCCATATGCCTTACATAGCAGCCAAAATCTCCCAGAATCATAATCCACTAAGAAGTTAGTCATGTAAAAAGAGGTTCGAAGCTTATCTATATTGTAATACCTAAATTCTATGGCCAATTGTGATTGCATTTTAGGGATGTTTCTAATGAGGAAAATTTGACCATAAGGTCAATTTGGGAAAAATTATAAAATTCCCATATCTCATAGTACGGTTGTACCATAATATGTGTTTGGACTATGGTGCGTAAGTTTGATGACTTGAAGCCAAAGATTTGAGAAGTTAGGCATTTTAATTGGTATCAAATGTTTTCTGTCGGTTTTTAGCGACGTGACCGTATGGATAGCAGCGTGACCATATGTAGCTTGTCATTATAGAAGTTGAACTTGAAAGTAGGTTGTTGTGATGAGATAATGGCGCGAACACATGGGATAGCAGTATGATGGATAATGATGCTACAATATCGGATAACGGTGTGATGGGATAGCGGCGCAACGAGCCGCGTAGACCAATCAAATTTAAAAGCCCTAACACGATTATTGGGTCGTTTTAACCCAAAACTTCCAAAGAACAATAGAGGGGAATGATCTACAAAGTAATTATGAGGCTAGATTGACGAGAAACAAGGTACAATTCGACTTGTTAACGCCAAGTACGTTGGTTGAACAAATCCGATGTAGATCCGGTGATGTTTCACCAAAGATCAGAGAAAAATACGGAAGTTAGTCGACGGTGTTTCACCAGAGCAACGATGGAGCCTTTGGTGGTGCTTTACCCGAGCAGTAATGTAAGATCTGGCGACATTTCACTGAAGAAGCGATGGAATGGTGGTATGAGTTCCAGATCTAATTTTTAGAGCTTTTCGAGAGTAAGAAATCCAGATCTAATTGTGGTAAGAGGAGGGAAGGGTGGCAGTGGTGGTAGGTAGCGGTATCGATAAGTGGTGACGGCATTGGTAGGTAGTGTCGGTGGAAGGTGGTGTTAGGGTTTGAGTGTATCAAGTTCAGAGAGTTAAAGATAGCTTGAGATCTCTAGGAGTTTAAAATGAGAAGAAATATGACGTTGTTATGAAAATGGATATTAATTTCATTATATTTACAATCCATGTCACATTGTTATTCTTAGCCATTAATCTTAAATTAAAGGTCATGATTAGTTGTTAATGGTTCCTAACATTTAATGGTTCTCATTTGAACCTATTTTTATTTATGTTTCTAAGAAAATAAAAATATTTACTAACCACTGTTTAATATAATCAAGGTTCTTATCATCGCATATATAATTTATTTTTCCAGAAATTTACTACATGAATGAACCAAAAAACATGATTCTTATTATCGCATAATATATTTTCGATTAAGTTTGCTGTTTGCCTGGCGATTGAAAACTAAAAGTTCTAATCGTAGACAAACTTTGAATATTGTTTTGGAAAATCCAGCTAGCTAGGCTGTAGAAGAGTTCAATCAGGAATTTGCTAACGGAACACCCACAATAATAGATTAGTTAAAGATTTGAGATTATTGCGGTATTTATTAGGAGTTTGTTACGCAATCGATCTCTAATCTTGTTTAATACTTCTAATCCCCTTTGCTTATATACAATACATCACACTCCATCCTCTTCATCTCGATCTCCATATGCCCAAAGGGTTTCATGCAAAAATTACCGGATTCTAACTAATCTTTTTGTCCAAAAGAAGCTTGGTGTAGCGTCCTTCTTATATCCAGACTTCTGGGTTTTTGTTTGTTTCTCAAATTAGGGTTCTTGAGTTTTGTCTTTTAAAGGAAAAAGATTGTGCTCGTCTAGTACGATCTACATCACTGATTGTTCTTTTAACGTAAATGACAATAAGTTTTTATAGTTTTCCTGCAAGTCGAGGTCAAGTGGTAATCTTGCCGACACTGGTGGCTCCGCCAGTTCTTACCGACACAATCTCCTCACCGTCGCCGGAATTACCCAGTGAACCTCTCATCCTCTCCGCCACAAACTTCCATCCGAGGTTTGAATTTTCAATGTATATATATGCATTGTTGTCTTTAGGGTTAAATGTAAGAAGTAGTCATACGTACAATTCATTTCGTTTGTTTATTATAGCACTTTTTTTTTAAAAGAAAAACTACAACACTGTTATAACATCACCATACAAATACATAACAATTTTCAATTTGACAATTTTGTAGATTTTTTAAAAATACATACTATAATTGAAAGTAAGTTACCATTTCATGCCTTTAGGCCTTGTTTTTTGGTTATATTTCAATTTTGCAATGCATATTTCATTAGATCAAAGTTTAATTACTTGAACCACAAGTATGTGTATACCCAAAAATATATCTTTACGTGATGGTTTTTATCTGGTCACTGAAAGCAATAATTAGGTGAATGGTAACATATCTTATTTTTTTTACCCAACTAATTAATCCACATGATTTAACACAACTTTAAAAATACTGACAGATGACTTTAACTCTTAGAAAAGTTACTAGTAAATAATTAATATGGAAGTTATTAAACATGCATGAAACTTTGATATTTTAGTTATTTTACTAAAGAGCACTTCTTCGGCGGTTATGAATTTTTTGTGTGAAGATGGTCACAATTTTCTTGCCAAATTTTTGTAGAGGAATCCTTGAGAAGTTGCAATGGCTTCAAACAATGTCTCCTTGGAGATCACCGTAATTGTAAGAATTTTATTCTACTTAAATACCAGTTTAATTTGATTTTCTTAATTACATAAGTGTCTATCTTACAAGTGTAAGATGAGCTAGTTTCCAAACTATTTTTGTCCAAAAGATCTATTATACGATGCTTATTTTTGATTATTTAATAAAACACGTTTTAACCTTATTTGAATGGGTTATGAATCTACTTTATGTCATAAATCAATAACAAGTTAACAAAGGTGTCTAAATGGTAACAATAATATTAAATAACTTGTAACTACAAAAAAAAACAAGTTGTCGGGTTATTCAGATTTTGTATCGTCTTCATATAAATTGGTACTTCATTCCAGTTAGTAATGATAACTTTGTTCCCTTGTGTACATATTAGCATGAAGAAGAAGCACCGACTCATCGACACTCCAAACCAAAACGAAAAACAGGAGGCTGGGCTCCTGCGTTCCTCCTTCTCGGTAAACATTCTGTCATTTAAATCTTACTACGTCATGTTTTTTTTAATGTAATCATTCAAACGGAACTATCTTTCAAACATGAAAAACTATAGAATAAATATATCAAACAAGAGTTTATGAACATTTAGATATATTTTTATAACTTTCTATCCAATTGACTATTCAACGATATAAGTAATTTGATCAATATGTTTTTATCCCAACCTTAAATAAATCCAATCTTCTTTGTCTTTTTAAGCAAATCAAGCCCTCGCGACATTTGCATTCTTCGGAGTTGGAGTCAACATGGTGTTGTTCCTAACCCGAGTCATTGGCCAAGACAATGCGGGTGCTGCAAATAGCGTTAGCAAATGGACAGGCACCGTTTATTTGTGCTCCCTTCTTGGAGCGTTCCTGAGTGATTCTTATTGGGGCCGTTATCTCACTTGTGCGATCTTTCAACTCATTTTAGTTATGGTAATTACTTGTACAATTTTAATAAAAGATATTGTACAAAAAACTCTATAACCTCTTGTTGATTTTGTTTAAGAATTTATACATTAACAGCTTCTAACACAATAACATTAACGAATCATCATGTTGTGCAGGGATTGGTGCTATTATCGTTAACATCATGGCTATTTCTAGTGAAACCTACCGGATGCGGAGATGGTGTAAACCATTGTTTTCCAACTTCAACAAAAGGATCTATGATGTTTTATTTATCGATTTACATGGTTGCGTTAGGTTACGGTGGGCACCAGCCCACGTTAGCCACCCTTGGTTCGGACCAGTTCGATGAGGCAGACACAAAACATAAAGAAAAAGGCTCGAAAGGGGCTTTCTTTGCCTACTTTTATGCCGCACTCAACATCGGATCATTGTTCTCGAACTCTATTCTTGTGTACTATGAAGATATTGGTCATTGGACCACCGGATTTTGGGTGTCTATGGGATCGGCGGTCGTGGCACTGTTATTGTTTTTGTGTGGTTCGTTTCATTATCGGTATGTTAAGGCGTCGGGGAATCCTCTGCCACGTGTGGGTCAAGTATTTGTTGCAGCGTGTAGGAAATGTAAGGTTCGTGTTGATGATGAGAAGCAATTGTATGAAGTTGAAGGGTCGGAATCGGCTATCAAAGGAAGTCGAAAGATCCTCCATACCGAGGAGTTCAAGTAAGTACAATATTTTGTTTTCTCGTATGATCGACACCAATAAAAGTGGACCCTATTACTTTTTCTTTATCTATTAAAAAGTTTGAAAAAAATCTACAGTTTTTAAAAATATCACAAGAAAATTAAGTAGTTGCAATTTTTTTTCAAAGCACTCAATCCCATTGAAAATTTCTCCAAAAAATTGTCATCCACCAATTCAATGGGGCATCTTGATTATATATAGTAAAATAAAAAAGGTTTTTGATCTATATTCACATGGTGTTCCTAGGGTTTTTATATATATTCGTACGTATAACATTCTAACATTAATGTTTTAGATGTCTAGATAAGGCCGCGGTGATAACAGAGGACGATTTATCGGGACCGGAAAATCACTGGAGATTATGTACGGTGACACAAGTCGAAGAAGCAAAATGCGTTATAAGAATGTTACCAATTTGGCTATGTACGATTACATACTCCGTCATTTTTACTCAAATGGCCTCGTTATTTGTCGAGCAAGGTGCCGTCATGAACGCATATATTGGCAGCTTCCATTTTCCAGCTGCCAGCATGTCGATTTTCGACATTGTCAGCGTGTTGATATGCACGTTGATCTACCGGACACTATTAGTCCCCCTAGCTGGGAGACTAAGTGGGAACCCAAAAGGTCTAACCGAGCTTCAACGTATGGGAATCGGCCTAATCATAGGGCTCTTAGCAATGATCGCGGCGGGAGTCACGGAAGTCGAAAGGCTAAAACGGTCAATTCCCGAGGAACACACGAGCTCAATGAGCATATTTTGGCAAGTGCCACAATACGTGCTTGTTGGTGCTTCTGAGGTTTTTATGTATGTTGGACAATTGGAGTTTTTTAATAGCCAAGCCCCTGATGGGATCAAGAGTTTTGGAAGCTCACTTTGTATGGCTTCCATTTCACTTGGAAATTACGTTAGTAGCCTTTTGGTGCATATGGTGATGAGTATCACTGCGAGGGGAGATAAAGTTGGGTGGATACCAGAAGATTTAAATGATGGTCATATGGATCGCTTTTATTTCCTTATTGCGATCTTGACCGTGTTTGATTTGGTGCTTTATGTTTATTGTGCTAAGAAGTACAAGTGTATTAGCGTCGAGGAGAACGGTAACGAGCCGAAGAAGGAAGAAGCGTGAATCGTTAAGTATTTGAAATTGTTAGCTGGTTTCTGTTAAAATAGTTTGGTTGATTACTGTTTCTTTGTGTTTTCTAGTAAACTCGAGATTAAGAAAACGTTGCTTCTTATAATAAATTATTATATTATGCATGTGTGTGTTGCAAATCGTACTCATTTCTTTTGTTTATAATTAACTTAACTGGTTTTAGATATTTCAGCATGTTTGTGTTTTTTAATAGTATTACAGGTTTTTTTATCTTCTGCAAGCAACTTATAACTAAACTTGTGACGAAGATAAGAGTTTCTATAGTTTAACTAAAGAAATTCGAACAAACTGATGCCTCTTAAACCAAATTTTATACAACGTTGGTGCTTTGCTTAAGCATTTTTAATAGCATTTTGGTTTTCTGTTCTTTTGTATGTTTTAATTATGGTAGTCACGATATATAACAGCTGCATGTTGATCAACTATCAGTAAATTTCTGTCGATAAGAATAAAACAACATAAGCAACATGAAACAAACTAATGATGTTTTAATGTTATTTAAACATTGCTAATAAATTCCTATAATTAGATTTACATTTATTAAACTAATTGAAACATATCATACTTTTTATACAGAGCTACAATAATTATTACATGTTCACACATGAATAATATGTGAAAGGTCAAAGAGCGACCAATAGAAAGTTACAATAATTAATATGTGGAAGGTTCTATGAGCAAGAATATGTTTACACTAGTACAGAAGACCTTTGTTGATGCGGTTAAAATGGTATTTAGATGCGATTATTCAACCGCACCTAAATATTGCGCAGTATTAAATACCACATTTATTAGTGCGGTTTACCAAACCGCACCAACAATGACTAACCGCATCAAATGAGCTTTCCTGAAAGTATAGAACATCGCACTAAATACATATAACCCGCATCATTAAAACAACGCATCATATAATATTAACCGCATCATATAATTTGGCTTAGGCTTACCACATGAGTTTAGTCTGCCATTTGGACTTATCCTGACACATGGGCTTAGTCTGTCTTTTGTGCTTAGCCTACGACATGGGCTTAGTCAGCCGTTTGGGCTTAGCCTAACACATGGACTTAGTCTACCATTTGGGCTTAGCGTACCACATGGGCTTAGTCTACGACATGGGCTTAGTCTGCCATTTGGGCTTAGTGTGACACATTGGCTTAGTCTCCATTTGGGCTTAGCCTGACACATGAGCTTTGTGTGCCATATGAGCTTAGTCCTACCAAGTAGCTGTGGCCCATGAAAAAAAAGCAAACAAATTGCACTAAAATTTATTTCGGTCCATGCATATAATCATATATTACGCACTCTAAATTTATTTCGGGTCATTATACAAATATTTGTTCCAGTACCAACATTCACAATTATATACAAATTTGTATCTTATAGAGTACAATGCTATAATGTTATATATAAACAAATGTCCAAGAACAATGCTACACAAAATCGTTTCTAATTGAATATTCTCCCAGCGGCCTTCAATCTCCTTGCTAACTAACATTCGCAATAGATTTAATACCATTTGCTCGATATCATCACTCGAAAACAGCATGTTCTTGTTCCAAAACTAAAAGAAATTACAACAATATTATATTCAGGTATACAAAGAAAGAAAAGTTATATTTTTATACCAAAAGAACACATACTTCTTCAGTGGGACAATAGTGTTGAATCGTCTTAACGAACTCCTGCATATGTTTGATGACTACAAAACCACATTCCCAGCCGGCTTTTTGTTTGAAGCACTGTAATTAAATCACAAATAAATATTTTCAACACCTTCATATAAATTAAAAAAAAATGAATTTTAAAACAAACCTTTGCCATCTTCCATTTATATGTACCCGAGAAAGCTTCATCTATAATAGACACAATTGGGTAATTGGCCGGTGTAGCGGAACGTTTTAAAGAGTCAAGAATATACGCGATTCCGTTTTTTGGCCAAAGAATAATAAGCACCCAATGTCCTCTACAAAAATATAAATCAGAAAACATTTAGGCTTTCCGTATGTTTAGTGTGTATATGTATTATATGGAGAATTATATATTACCTAGATATATATATGGTGCAAGAAAAAAATCTTTCTTCTCATGAAGCAAAACCAATTGTTTTATGTGATGTATGACGGCGGCTCGTTTTGTTTTGTCGTCGTCATCATCTTTAATAGTTCTCGCATCAAGGAAAGCACAAGACGAATTCTTCGGCAGCTCATAAAAATACCTTAATTATATTATATAAGGTTAGTAAATTAAATCATATATAAAATGATATTTTATAAGTTCAATAAAAAGCAATAATAAGTAATAAGAACTTACATTGCAAACCATTGTAGAATGTGGAGATCAAGCTGACGGTTTAACAATAGTTGTAAGACCTCTGAAAGTACGATGTCAAATTCAACCATGTTGGGATACAACCCTTTCGGTGACAAGGTATTAAAAAAAATCCACCACCAAACAGTTTGGATAGTTGATCAAGTATATCCGTATGTTTTTTCCTTTATTCTGTATTTCGATCAACAATCCATCCACTTCAGGGTCAACAAATTTTTGGATTGATGGTTGTTGTACATGTGCAGAAGTAGCCATTTGTGACATTAGCTAAAAAATCAAAACACAAACAATTAGTATTTATATTCTCATTATATATATATATATATTAACAAAGTAACTAAATTAAGGAATTTAAAGACTAACCAAATTTGTAAAAGAGGGCTCATTCAGACTAAAAATATGACTGTCGTTTCCTTGAAACTAAAATAACAAACAAAATGTTATAACTTTTAATAGTTCAAACTATATAAATTAACAACAAATGTAAATTTGTTGGTACGAGTACCTGTGGCTTATAAACTGATGTCGTATCAATTTGTGTTGGCGGGGAGGTGTGATTTGATCCAACTAGTGACGATTTGGTCGATGCGTCGTTTGTCGCAAGCTACAATATATTGTAATTTATATTTAACAATATTATAGTAAAATATATTCATATTCCTTTTAAAAAAATACCTTTAGTGCATGTCTAGGCCACTGAACGATTGCATGATACAAATCCTCAACAGTTCTAACTTCATCTGTTCTTGTGACTGAATGGACCGGCAGGTCCTTATACGTTTCAACGAATTCATCAATTTGTACTTTGGCACATCCCTCTTCAATCGGTTTCCCATGTAAAACCGCTCCTAGGGTTGGCCATGCTGTACCAGAAGCCACAGTTGTCGGCCACGTTGATAAGCAACTCACATGGGGTCCTCTTCTGCAAACCAGAAAACATATTAATTTACAAACTCAAAACTACAATTAAGCTGCAATAAAATTATAATTAATATATTATTACCTCGATAGGTGGATACTTGGGAGGTGAAACATCCCCATATCTAGACTCACAAACACTTAACCCCGTGTTGACCAAGTCTCTACCAAGGTTAGCATTTCTAATCAATCCACCCTTAACCTTGGTATGACCAATGATCCCATCTACGGTCCGTGATCGTCCCCCGTGGTCGGGGCCCAAAAGCCGGGTTAAAGGGTCTTCCTTATTTAAATAGTAGATCCCATCGGCCTTCATTTTTTTCTCCTCTTCGTCCTATAAGATTTTTCCGTTACGAATTGTTTTACAAAAAAACGTAATCTAGAATAATTAAATAAAACAAGTGTTTACCAATCGTTTGTAATCTTCAAGGGCCCTAGGTGGAAGTTCATACAATTTTGTTTCCTTATCCATTATGGCAGCACCAAGCAAATACCTCTTTGATCGAACATCAGTTAAACTTCCAACAAAGTTGTGTTTTTCTACAAGTTGATCCCAAATAAGTTCTTTCTTTTTTTCCATAGACTTCGAGCCACCTCGTCCTAATCGGGGCTTCATCCTTCTCTTGGCATTGCTGGCTTTTGCTTTCTCGCTTTTTGACTTCACACACAATATCATCACAAATTGTTATAAATAATTACTTGGAAAGATATACCGGATAACATGCATTAAAATATATAACGTAAATTGTGCATTACATACCAAAATTCTGGGCTAGTTTTTTGTAAGACAAAGGTTTCCTAATCCACCGGATTAATAAACGTATACTTCTCACAAGGAGACTTCTTTGTTTTTACGTAATCTGTCACAAGCCTTGATCTGAAATTTGTACCGATTTTCACAGCCTTCTTTCGCATATAATCTTTTGAAGCATCGGTCTGATGTTCCAAATTTTCTGTAATTAAAAAAACGTTAACGATGCGTCTGTTTAATTATCTGATCAATAACTAATTAATGTCGTAAACTATCTAAATGCATGCACACTTGACAAAACATACCTTCGTATCCAACCATATCTTCTCAAATTCTTCATTATCCAGTTTACCCATATCCATATGAATGGGTACCCTATGTTGAATCGTCATGCCAAACCAGGACATGAAATCTTTACTCTCTGGGACATTATTTTCATCAAAATGAACGTGATAATCTTCCTTGTTCATCTTCTTTGTAAAAGACGCTATACCACGTTCGCCTCTTCGTCTTTTCCGTGTTTCTTCCATTTGTGATGACTGAGACATGGAATCATCACAAGATTGTGGAATGCTAACTTGAAGGAGTGATGGGCGAATCCAAGAGAACGGTGATGGTTAGTATGGTTTTAGAGAAACCTTTGATAACGTAGATGTCAAATAAAGGGAATGTAGAATATAGGTATGCTGTTGTATTGTGATTACTAAGACCCGTAATACGCGGGATAATCAAAAAACTGCAATTATCATAATCATTTGGTGCGATTGGTCTTTGTTAGTGCGAATTCCCCCCAAATTTGTTGGCGGGAAAATAAAATTTTATTTTCTTGATGTGATTATCTATTGGGTTTTTAGGGTTTATTGCTGCGGTTATCAGAGTTCCTTGGTACGAAAAAAATGCCATTAAAAAAAATTCATAATCCAAACGTTCATTTTGTTGTACGAAAAAATTAAATGATAAAATGTAAAATTCCAAGAGCAAGCTTCGAACACTGCTCTTGGCTGTGGGGGGGGGGGGGGGGTAACATCTTCCCACTTCGACCATTGGCCTCATCCGACAACTGTCCTTTTTACAAATTTATGTTATGTTCCCACTTTTCCTTATGAATAATTATTACGTCCAAAATAATTTCGAGCAAAATTACCGATGACATCATTATGCTAAAATGTCAACCGAGTAGGTTGACATCAATATGCATGAATGTACGATTAATTTTGGTGTGTTTAATATTTGTTAGTGCGACAAATTAGCGGAAAATGTAACTTGTGGTACGAAAATAATTAAAAAGTTATTAAATATTGCCAAGAGCAGGCTTCGAACACTGATCTTGGGTGTGGGGGGTAACAACTTAATAACTTGTCTTTCGTTATATTCAAGATGATGCTTATTTATTCATTAACAGGATGAATTTATTAATTGGTGCGTTTTATTCATTCATTTGTGTGTTTATGTTATTTATTGTTGCATTTTAAATAAATGTCATAACATAAACACCTTCATATACGGAAATTAATTTGTCATATTAACAAACTAATACAGTCTATTAACATTCCATATAAAAAAAATACAATTCTCTTATCCATTTACAAATGTTGCAATTAGAAAGGCCTAAATCTACTTCCCAAAATGATTCTCTAATACGATCATAAGTGGGTAATTCTTCATCACATTTTAAATCTATAAAGTCTAATGAAAGCTTCACTGTAGGCTGCAAATTAAGTAGAATATACATATAATCCAAGTCTTTATATCCAATGATCCACCCTTCTTCTTTTTGTTGAAGATTCATCCCTTTCAAAATCGATAAACCCTCGGCTGATGACTCATTTGGCTCTGCCATGAGCAATAGGCCAAGAACATAAGATGCCCCAATGTGACCTTTACTCGAAGATTTTCTAAATTTCTCTATGGCTTCCTTCTTTTCACTTGATGCAAAGAATTCAAACTATGATCAAGAAATAGTTTTTCATATAAAAACAGTTAGACCGAATACAAAAAGAACGAATGAGTATTATAGAAATATTTATTTATGAATGTTTACCATTCCGGCTATGTAAAGAGCTTCAGGGTTTTCAGCCGCCACACATCAACCCCAAAAAAGAGCTTCCTGAAGTTCGTAAGGGAAGAATGGGGATATCATATGGCTCTCAATGGAAACTCGTTCCAACACATGATTGTGTTTAGATAACTCATTTAATTTCCTGCAACTGATCATGAAAGAAAAAAATTTCAAGTTACAGAGGAGGACGGTTCAGGGTTTTCAACGAACATACCTTGCCGATATGTTTAGCAAATCCTCTACGGAAGACGCTCCAACCTTAGTAAGGATTTCTATAAGGAGTTCGTCAGGTATACACAAAATGTTGGTGCAATTCTTCTTTAGCGGAGACATTTTTTTGAAAATTTAAAAGACGAAACAGAGTAAATGGGAAAGAAAACGGGGGATGTGTTCACTGTAGCGGAGAAGCAGGTTTTGATAGGTCTCTGAAAGGAGGTCGTGCCGCGTAAAGGCGTTTCGTTACCATATATATGGGTTTTATTTTTTGGAACAAATTTTTTCAAAAGTTTAAGAAGGAATATTAATAAACAAGTGTTAATTATATTTTTTTTACACTTTAATAAGATCACAATTTTATGAAAACTAGTAAACCCTAATCATTCATTCATCATCATCATCAATCATCATCATCATCAATCATCATTATCATTCATTCACCATCATCCTCAACAACTTCATCAACCCTAATAAACCCTAATCCATCATATGAAAACTAGAAAACCCTAATAAACCCTAGTAAACCCTAATCATTCATTCATCATCATCATCAATCACCATCATCATCAATCATCATTATCATTCATTCATCATCATCCTCAACATCATCATCAACCCTAATAAACTCTAATCCATCATATGAAAACTAGAAAACCCTAATAAACCCTAGTAAACCCTAATCATTCATTCATCATCATCATCAATCATCATCATCATCAATCATCATTATCATTCATTCATCATTATCCTCAACATCATCATCAACCCTAATAAATCCTAATAAACCCTAATCCATCATATGAAAACTAGAAAACCCTAATAAACCCTAGTAAACCCTAACCATTCATTCATCATCATCATCAACCATCATCATCATCATCATCAATCATCATTATCATTCATTCATCATCATCATCAACCCTACTAAACCCTACTAAACCCTAATCCATCATATGAAAACTAGAAAACCATAATAAACCCTAGTAAACCCTAATCATTCATTCATCATCATCATCAATCATAATCATCATCAATCATCATTATCATTCATTCATCATCATCCTCAACATCATCATCAACCCTAATAAACCCTAATAAACCCTAATCTATCATATGAAAACTAGAAAACCCTAATAAACCCTAGTAAACCCTAACCATTCATTCATCATCATCATCAATCATCATCATCATCAATCATCATTATCATTCATTCATCATCATCCTCAACATCATCATCAACCCTAATAAACCCTAATCCATCATATGAAAACTAGAAAACCCTAATAAACCCTAGTAAACCCTAACTATTCATTCATCGTCATCATTAATCATCATCATCATCAATCATCATTATCATTCATTCATCATCATCCTCAACAGCATCATCAACCCTAATAAACCCTAATCCATCATATGAGAACTAGAAAACCCTAATAAACCCTAGTAAACCTTAATCATTCATTCATCATCATCATCAATTATCATCATCATCAATCATCATTATCATTCATTCATCATCATCCTCAACATCATCATCAACCCTACTAAACCCTAATAAACCCTAATCCATCATATGAAAACTAGAAAACCCTAATAAATCCTAGTAAACCCTAACCATTCATTCATCATCATCATCAATCATCATCATCATCATCAATCATCATTATCATTCATTCATCATCATCCTCAACATCATCATCAACCCTAATAAACCCTAATCCATCATATGAAAACTAGAAAACCCTAATAAACCCTAGTAAACCCTAACCATTCATTCATCATCATCATCAATCATCATCATCATCAATCATCATTATCATTCATTCATCATCATCCTCAACATCATCATCAACCCTACTAAACCCTAATAAACCCTAATCCATCATATGAAAACTAGAAAACCCTAATAAACCCTAGTAAACCCTAATCATTCCTTCATCATCATCATCAATCATCATCATCATCAATCATCATTATCATTCATTCACCATCATCCTCAACATCATCATCAACCCTACTAAACCCTAATAAACCCTAATCCATCATATGAAAACTAGAAAACCCTAATAAACCCTATTAAACCCTAATCCATCATATCATCATCATCATCAACCATCATCATCAGTGTGTGGTATTACTCGGTTCGTCATCGGTAGGTAAAAATCTTTTTTGGATTTTTTAAAATTTTTAAGGAAAGATATGAATATTATAAAAAATATAAAATCTTTTTGTCTTTTTAAGTTTTGTGATGATCATTATCATCAATCATCATCATCAACCATCATTCATCAATCATGTAATATCTTATTCAAATATTTTCATGTAATATCTTTATTAGGTTTATTCATATGCTATGTACATTATCCCAATTTTAATATGATATAATTTACACTTGTTTATTAATATTCTTTCTTCAACGTTTGAAAATTTTTTATCCATATAATAAAACCGACATATTTGGTTTATATTTGTTATCAACAAAAATCTTATAATTATGTTAATAATTTTTTTTAAATATCAAAACGCATGATTATAACCATTCGTGATCAATGAAGTATTCGGTTGTAAAGTAGATATACTATTGTTTTATGAAGATATAGTTAATACATGTCACTTTGTGGAATAAACTAGGGGAGCGACCAAGTTTGGGGGAGAAACATTCATGGTTGCTTTAAAATTCAATGTTTCATTTTTTATAATTAATTTTTACAACTGATACGAAATGCAAACGAAAGTTCTTTTTTGGTCTGGTACGAAATGGAAAGGTAATCAGGTACCTGCATATTTGCATGTCACCAATCATGTCAGCACATTTCACTGCACATTGGACATGCCGTCCTCGAGTTGCAAAAACAAGCGCACAACGCATTTAATGCATGTAATGATTTCAATTGAAAACCTTCACAGCGTCGTCGATTTTGTCAATGCGATTTTTTATAAAGGATGAGATTTCATCTTTTTACTAGTTCGGTAATAAAGAGACAAGTTTAATATTAAATAATATTTTTAGACACATTTCATAATATAATATGAGTATGAATATGGGTATGAATATCAATAATCATAATACTAATATTCATAATGTAATAAAGAGACAAGTTTAATATTAAATAATCTTTAACACATGCATGCATAAATATCAATAATCATAATACTAATATTCTTATTACAAACATCAACCATATAGATAAGTATAATGTATCAAATATAGAAATTGTTCAAACGATCAGATCTAGACGTCAATAACATATATATCTTAAATATTCTTACTAAAAATCTTGAAGGCGAGATAGGGTGTCATCAATCTTCTCCATCAATTGCGTCGATAGTTGTTTGACCGACTCGAGGATTTCGTAATTCTTGCCCAATTGTTTTTTCATCATCTCTTTCTCCTTCCTTCCATCATCTGTTGGCGGTTTCAGAGGCATGTTTTCCATTAGATCTTCTTGTACTTCGATTTCTTTTGCTATTAGAGACTTTGTTCCTTCTGCCCAGACAAATTGTTTTTTTGTAGTAATATAGTTCTCGTTGTATTTCCTGCTTGGTTACTTGTGATTTCATCATGTATTGATCATGTTTTGATGAAGAGACTATATTTTAATTTGTACTAATTAACGAATGTATGTTTACTATATGCTTTTGAGAATGGTAAACCGTTTGCGTTTGAAGGTATATATAGAGGTGGTTAGGTTTCCAATTTAATTAATGTGGCCGTTGTGGCCAATACAGTTAATCATTATTTTAGTAAGATATCTATGTGTTGTATGCGTTTATTTAATGCTATGGGATATGATGACGAATTAATCGGTTTAATTTGTAACGAACATTTAATTATAACGTACCCATCTGATCATATTCTTAGCCGTAAAACTTTTATGAAATCATTAGTTTGCATTTAAATATGATAGAATGATTTGGTTTAGCAATTAATAAATAATTCATTGAATACATGTCATAGTCTAAATATAAGTATTTTTTTATTTTAGTGAAATTGTTTTTGTTCTTACGTTTTATTCATACTAATCTTTCTACGTACCCAACTTAAATCGTGACACGTGTCATAATTTCACATTGTTTATATTCTACTATAAATATATTGGCTTGTACGTTCATAGGTACGGTTATCAAAAAACTATTCGATAGCGCGAACTTTTCTCTCTCAAACTTTCTTCTTCTTCCAAAATTTCTGCAGGAATAGATAATGATCAAAGCCGTGATATTGCGACAGAAGTGCGACAATATGCAAGAAAGTACACAAAGAACAAATATAATATGATTTGGGAAGCGAAGAGTCAGATGTTGACCGTACGATGTCATATCGAGGCAAAAGAAAAGTGCAAAGCCTGCTTTTTAGAGACCGAAGAAAATTTGAAACCCTACATTCCAAGTAACTTCTACACAGAACATCTTCAAACCATCAACAAAGAGATTGAGTTCTGGAACGATGTTCATGATCGGATGGAGAGGATCCGGTCAATAATGGCAACATAGGTCGAAGCTTTGGATGATTTGCTTATGTTTAGATAATATGTTTGTTATGTTTAAAATTTTATGTATGTATTTGGCATTTGGTTGATTTCAGACAATATAATGTAGGAGGATGGTTAAATTGTATCTGCATGGTTAACTTAATTAAATAAATATATTAATATGCTTTACGTATTAAATGGCCATATTTTGTTGTTTGTAAATCGTTTAATCAGACATACATATTAATCTTCATTATCTGTTCAACAAAAGATGATTTAGTTCTTTATATTTTAAATTTTTTTTATGATATTTGGTTTTTTTAATTATATACGTTGCATGTTTTCGTCTCCCCAGAAATTATGTCATAATTACTTTTCATCTTATTTTTTAGGAGATTAATCCTCCTCTACGGGGCTATGTCTATTTATTTTAATGTTTGATTTGCTAGATAGGAGTGTTTCGAATATGGACTTAAAAACAGACATTAATAACCACAAATTTTAAATAGTTTTCACACCATTTGATATGCATTTAATTATGTATATGTACTAAAATTTTATAATTTGTGAATTTAATATTGTATTATAATAAAATTAATTTTATAATCTTACCAACAACGATTAAGTAACATAAGATTAGAAGTAATAGCCTAAATTAAATTAAGATTAAAATAGTGCATGGGTCGAGTATTGAGCTTTAATATTTTAGTATTATTAAAAAAATAGAACTAAGAAAAAAGGTCTGAGTCTCTGACTACTAATATTATAATAGAAATGAAACAAAGCCATAAAAAAATTAAATTGAACACGATTGTAGAAAAAAGGTCTGAGTCTCTGACTGGGCATGCCGTCCTTGAGTTGCAAATTAAAATAGGCGCATTAATCCTTGTAATCATATCAGGTCGAGAACTGCACGTTGTTGGAGATTTTGTTAATGCGAATCAATTATAATTGATGCGATATCAGATTTATTACGTACATATCCTTGCAAATCTTATAAACTGATTTTTTATTTGTTTTACATATTGATTTATTATTAAATTAATTTTTTGGATATATATGTGAGTTTTTAGGGTTTGCAATGATATATACGTAATTTAAATGTTTATAAAGATATATGCATAATTTATAATGTTTATAACGATATAAACGAAATTGTGCCTTTTTTTTTAATTCTAATATATTTATTGATGCAAGTTATTTTTTATGTGCTAAATTGTATTTTTAATGCGGTTTATTGGGACGTAATTATATCAGGTGCAGCCAAAACGTCGTAATTTATCCTTTGAGACAGTTAGAGTTTAGGGTGCAACCAAAACGTCGTAATTAATTTGTTATATGCTTTTGTTAAGTTGTACGATCAAGTACAACCGGAATAACTTATTTTTGTATATAAAAACCTACACCCGCTGATCATCTCTCCCACCATATTTCCAAATCAACCAACAAAAAATATACCAGATGACTCCCGAGAAATCAATCATCCGTGACGTTTGCATGAGCAATATCGCCACCTACATAATGGTGGGTGATTGCCTTGCCCCTGTTACCAAGCAACTAATGGAACAAATCGAAGGACCGGAGAAACTCCTTGGAGAGGCGGACGTTCACATCGGGCGTGGGTCTGGACCCGCGTCCATCGAAGCCCTGCTCCGGTACACCTTGATAGACTCAAAGGATAGGGTTATTAAGGTCCTCCGGGAGGTTGTCGACGCCCGTTTCTTTCTCAAAGGGCTGATGATTAATGAGAAGGAGAGGCTCGACAACCTCTGAGTCGTTGGGCCGGTTCCGGGCATGAAGCTTCTGGTGGCGTAGCCATTGATTGGGGGGGGGGGGGGGTGTTAGTCGTAATGTTGTTTTTTTTTTTATGTAAAATTTTACATCCTCTGGGTGTAAAATTTATGTTTGTATATATATATATATATATATATATATATATATATATATATATATATATATATATATATATATATATATATATATATATATATATATATATATATATATATATATATATATATATATATATATATATATATATATATATATATATATATATATATATATATATATATAAAACGAATGTTATGTTTTATCTTTGTGTGATGCCATCGATTATTTTTATGATGTTTTTATTTGATCGGTCTGGTGATGAAGTTATACACGTAAAATGAAAAAATCATTAGAGTAAGAATCGAATGGTTGTGTGATAACTGACGGATTTGAAACACATCGATGAGTATTTTTTTAATTTTTCGATCGATTGCGTTTAAACTTTTTGCTGGAACATATATTGGTAAAAAATAAATAAATTTGATTAAAAAACGTATTCATTATAAATACGAATGATAATTACTGATATGAATAAAAAATATGCATTACAAAAAAGACAAGATCAGGATGTTATGTTTTATCTTTGTGTGATGCCATCGATTATTTTTATGATGTTTTTATTTGATCGATCTGGTGATGAAGTTATACACATAAAATGAAAAAAATCATTAGAGTAAGAATCGAATGGTTGTGTGATAACTGTCATATTTGAAACACATCGATGGGTAATTTTTTTAATTTTTAGATCGATTGCGTTTAAACTTTTTGCTGGAACATATATTGGTAAAAAATAAATAAATTTCATTAAAAAACGTCTTCATTATAAATACGAATGATAATTACTGATATGAATAAAAAATCTAAACACTGATCTTGGGCCAAGGTTCTTGGCTGGGGGGGGGGGGTTTTAACATGTTCCCACTTCGACCAAAGGCCTCATCCGATAACACCTTAGTTTATTATAGTAAAGTTCATTACTTTTGAAATACATATTAAAAATTCTCGTGTGAAATATGAATGTCGTTTCAAAAATGCCAAGATCAGGATTCGAACACTGATCGTGGGCCAAGATTCTTGGCTGTGGGGGGTAACATCTTCCCACTTTAACCAAAGGCCTCATCCGTTGTACAACCGATTCGTAATAAATACATAGTATAAATTACGTTGACTTTTACTCATGTGGTGATTTTATTTTGTTTATTGGTGTGGTTTTTTAAAGTATGGGTGCGTATTAAACTTCCATGCCCTTTTTCGATATATTTGGTGCGGTTATTTTTGTTTTTTGTGCTACTTAAAAGTACATTGCCTTTTCATGTTGTACCATAAGTACTTTAATGCCATTTTCATATTAAATAGAAGAGAATGAAATTTTTACTAATACATCCTGTTTACATGAACAAGATAATGCCATTTCATGTTGTCATACTTGCAAATATATGAAAAGGTCTCCATGCCAATTTTTTTATTAAATATTACAAAAATCTGCCAACTAATTATGTAATTTCAATATCTTCCACATCAGGTCGTACATGTGTGGTTCTGCTCATATTATCAAAATTTCCCTCTTAAATACCTACCGAAAATGGTGGTAGATCGTCAAAGTGGTCGTAGGCTTCCATGTCGAAAACATTATCAACACCAAGAATACGTCGTTTACCTTGCAAGACAATGTGTCTATTTTCTTTAATCGGGTCTTCGACTTAAAAAACTTGTGTTACATGTTTTGCGAGAACGAATGGTTCATCTACATAGCCCTTAGTTCGAAGGTCGACAAGTGTAAAACCATAATCGTCGATTTTAACACCTATACGGTTATTGACCCACTCACATTTGAAAACTGTAACAATCAAGTCACAATACTTCAATTCCCAAATTGATTGTATCACACCGTAGTAAGAATCTTCGGCGATTCTTATCAATGTATCATGATCCTGTCTGTCGAATTCGGTTGTTGATGCTGTCACCGTAACGCCGTTATTCTGCACTATACCTTTGGCATCTTGGTCTTTGGTGTAAAACGTGTAACCGTTGATGTCGTAGCCTTGGTACGAATGTACTCTACATTCTGGACCTTGTCCCAATTTTGACACAGTTTCATCAACGTTACCTGTTCTTGTATTCTCTTTCAGCCACCTCGCTAACTCTTCGTTTTGTTTTTTTGCGTACCACATTCGATCCTTACCCGGGTGGATTGACTTTAATATATCCATGTGTTTGGCAATGTATGGCGCAAGACATGTCATGTGTCGTACAACCACTAAATGTGCAAGTTGCAAGTCATCAAAGGATGGCATGATAATTTTATCACCAACCCCTCCCTTACCATCAAGTCGACCCGAATGACGACTTGTAGGAACACCGATGCTTTCAACACCTTCCATATAGCCTGTGGAAAAAAATGATATTATTATATTGCAAGTTAATATATAAAATGATTAGAGTAATATGATGTTGACAAGATTACCTTGGCAAAACTCCATCACCTCTTCAGACGTATACCCTTCAATCATACTGCCCTCGGGTCGATTGCGGTTTCTCACATAACCTTTTAAGATACTCATGTACCTTTCAAAAGGGTACGTGTATCGGAGGAACGCAGGACCACATGCCTTGATCTCTTGGACGATATGAGCTATCAGATGAACCATTATATCAAAAAACGAGGGCGGAAAGTGCATCTCTAGTTCACAAAGGGTAACAATAACGTCGTTGTGCCATCGGTCCAAATCTTCGACATCAACAACCTTTGAATGAATGTTGTTAAAAAACAAACAAAGCTTTGTGATTGTGTGTCGGATGTCGGGTTGCAAAATACCGCAAATTGCAATTGGGATCATATGTGTCATCAAAACGTGGCAATCATGAGACTTTATTGGAAGCAATTTATTGTCTTTCAAGGACACAAATCTTTTGATGTTCGAGGAATAATTTGATGGAACCTTGATAGCATGTAAACATTGACAAATCTTTTCTGCTTTTGATGTGTTATAACAAGCAGGTGGCAGACGATAACCTCTGGTTGTTTTTTCGGCAGCAAGATTTGTACGTATTCCCAGGATGACCATGTCTTTTCGGACCTTAACACCGTCTTTAGTTTTGTTTTTAATATCTAATAATAAGCCTGTCAAGCTCTCGTAGACGTTTTTTTCTATATGCATAACATCTAGACAATGTCGAACATCTAAATGTCTCCAGTAAGGTAATTCAAAAAGATTGACTTTTTTTCCAGATGGATTTTGGATTATTTTTATATTTTATCCCTAACACAACTTTTATGTCTTTAACTCGGGAAAATGCATCAAATCGTCGCTTCATCCTTCTGACCATAACAGTTCCGTC
The DNA here is from genome assembly GCA_023525715.1 of Cichorium intybus. Taxonomy (NCBI): domain Eukaryota; kingdom Viridiplantae; phylum Streptophyta; class Magnoliopsida; order Asterales; family Asteraceae; genus Cichorium; species Cichorium intybus. Next base: position 121,923,445 of record CM042009.1, on the reverse strand, counting down.
AAACTCGATAGTCATTTTCCTAAAACGGTGATTCATCGGAAGGAATTTTCGATGTCCCATGTATACACCCTTTTTGCAGTTTTCTAACCATAGCCAGGTTGTGTCTTCTTCACAAACAGGACAGGCTTTCTTACCCTTGGTTCTGTAGCCTGACAAGTTACCGTAAGCAGGAAAATCACTTATCGTACAAAAAATCATGGCCCGCAGTCGAAAATGTTCTTTTTTATACGCATCATATAAGTCATCAATCAAAGGGGTCAAATACACATCAATATCGTTACCGGGCTGAGTCGGACCTTGAATCAACAACGACATCATGATGTATTTTCTTTTCATGCATAACCACGGTGGAAGATTGTAAATGCATAAAAGAACCGGCCACGTGCTATGACAACTGCTGATGTTTCCGAAAGGATTGATCCCGTCCGAACTAAGCCCAAACCGTAAGTTGCGCATCTCATTTCCAAAATCGGGATACTTCTTATCGATGTTTCTCCACTGAGGCGAATCCGCAACATGCCTTAGTTTTCCGTCGTCGGATACCCGTTTGTCCGAATGCCAACGGACTAACTTTGCTTCCTTCTCGTTTGAAAACAACCTTTTCAGTCTTGGTATGATAGGAAGATACCACAACATTTTAGCCGGAGGTCCATTTTTGGTTACATCGTCATCAACTTCATCGTCCTTATTTTTCCTTTTATACATTGATGCCTCACAAACAACACATTTATGAGCATTTTCGTGCTCCTTTCTGAACAACATGCAATTATTTGGATATGCATGTATTCTTTCCACTTCCAATCCCATGGGACACATTAATTTTTTTGCTTTGTATGTGGAAAGTGGTAATCCATTGTCTTCCGGAAGCAAGTCATGCAAAAGCTCTAATAGACTTGTAAAACTTTTGTCGCTCCATCAGTTTTTCAACTTTAAGTTCATCAACTTCAACACCGCATCAAGTTTCATATATTTAGAACCATTATATAAGGGTGTTTCTGCTTCTTCAAACAGACGGTTTAACTTCCCTCGTTCATCATCACCCATATTTGTCTCCATGTCATCAAACATTTCTTTGAAATTTCGTTGGGCTCATTTGAGTTCTGATCATCGTCGTTAGTTGGTACTCTGTTATCATTACTCGGTAAATTGCTTGACGATGCGATACAATCAGCTTGTGATTCTCCATGTCTTGACCAAGTGTAATTAGGCATAAAACCATTTCCTATCAAATGAAACTCTATTGAACCCGCATCAGCAAAATATTCGAAGTTCTTACATTTGTTGCAAGGACAACAAATCGTCCGCCTTCCATTCTTTTCAATATCTGCTTTAGCAACACTAATAAAATATTCAACTCCCTTGATATAATCTCTGGACATAGGTGAAGTTTCGTACATCCAAGAATAACGATCCATCTGAAAATTAAAATAAACAACAATTAAGGAATGTTTATGTTATTCGGTTCATAAATGTTTGAAATCTAGGTTTCAGTTGTCGGGAGTTATATAACAAAATTAATAAAGGTTTGATATAAACTCACCTTAACCGTAGAGAAGTAAATGCAACCGGCTTTAATGAAGTGAAGTAAATGCAACTAGATGGCAGGTGATATTGAAGAAGAAAGAGAAGCTTGATCGAACGAGGACTTAATAAAAGCCCCAAATTTATTGTATTTAAATTACAATCGATTTTTAATGCTATCCAAACTTACCGTAGTAAAAAAACGTTTTAATAGTGCCATATGGGCTTAGGCTTACCACATGGGCTTAGTCTGTCATTTGGGCTTAGCCTGACACATGGGCTTAGTCTGCCTTTGGACGAACATCAAGCTAAATCCAACAAATGTCATTTTAAAGGTGCGATTGTAAACGTTCGCATTAAAAGAGAAGGGTTTTTAAGGTGCGATTGTAAACTTTCACAGTAAAAATAAGATTTTAATAGTGCCATTGGACAAACCCGCACTAATAAAAGAAGTTTTAATGCGATTAAAAGTTATCGCATCAACAAATGACGTTTTAAAGGTGCGATTGTAAACTATCGCAGTAAAAAAGCACGGTTTTAAAGGTGCGATTGTAAACTTTCGCAGTAAAAATAAGGTTTTAATAGTGCCATTAGACGAACCCGCACTAAGTAAACAATTTTTAATGCGATTAAAAGTTACCGTATCAACAAACATTATAAATGATGCGGTTTCTGCTTTTATCGATGCGATATAATTGTTTTTTCACTTTATAATGTGGTTTATCATGTTAAACCGCATCAATTAAAAAAAACCCCTCGCACCAACAAATCACTTCTGTAGTAGTGTTAGTTTAAGTAAAATGAAATTATGGTTAGAAGAACAGCGTTATTCATTGCAAATCTGTCACCAAAACAGATTAGCTAGGGATGAACGACGAAAAAAATCTGGTCGCTAATTTTAGCGATTGAATTAGCTATGCGGCGCTATCCGAAACCAATGTTTTAAAACCCGGGGTTTTTAGTTGACCCGGTGTGGTGACCGGGTCACGGGTCAACCAGTTCAACCGTTCGGTTAACCCGGTTTTACAATTTTCATATATTTTATATTTTTTAGCATAATTTTATATTTATAAAACATAAAAGATGTAATTTTGGTACCAAAAATATGTTTTATCAAGCTTACATAAGAAAAAATTACTAAATTCGATGAAACAATGATGAACTAATATTAAAAGTTTGAGCCTTGAACTCTTTAACGAAGTTTTAAAGCCCAAATTCTAACTTTTTGTTTCAATCGCCGGGTCACCTGTCTAACCGGTTTTTTGAGAAAACCGGCCGGTTCAATCCGAGTCGAAAATTGACAAAAACCCGGTCATAATTGACCCGCTGTCTTCACCGGGTCACGGTCCAACCGGTTCAAACGGCCGGGTCAACCCGGGTTTTAAAACATTGTCCGAAACACTCTACTTTCCACCCATTTGGAACCAAAGTTTAAGAAAAAAAAAGGAGCAATTTGTAACGATTTGTCAACAAACATTCAATAATGAAATAGCGTCAGGTCGACTACAGTGACGAATTATCGACCGATATATTCACGACATATTAGACAAATTTTAATTTATAAATTTGGCGCTAGCTTAACAATTCTTTTTCTTGAAATTATAAAATTAAAAAAATATTCAGTTTTTTGTAAACTATATGAAATTTAATTATACAAAAAAAGTCTGGATTTCAGTATCAACCAAACAATTAACACGTATAAACATAAACCTAAAAAAAATCCAATACAAAAATGTTTATGACTCCTTGGATAGGTGTGGGGTGGAATGGATTGCTTACCGGCTCGCATGCGTGTATTTCCTCAAAGATCATTCATAGTTGCAAGGAAACGGACTTCACACTCTTTATGTTATTTTTTGTGCTTGGGCTTATGTGAGGCGACCATGGAATCGATTAGTGTCTTTAGCGTGTTGCATAGTATGATGTTTATGACAAGATTGTTTATGACACCATTCCCATTTATGACGACGGTATGGTATAAGCATGTAAATGTATGTTATGTGGTTTTCAATATATATGTGTTGTACAAACCCTTATGTGCTCGCTAGGCGTTCAATCCTAATCTATAATGGGAAGAAATCCCTCATCTCATATCGATCGTGTATAAAAACTAATCCTTGCCTCATAAGGGGTGTGTATACATATCTATTACATTGTGTCTTAAAGTCGTGGGGCATGCGCAATAGATCCCAAAAGAGTTCTACTGTTAAGATCCAGGCGAGAGCAATTTCAAGACGGGTGAACACTTGGGAAATTTTTCTGTCGACATGCCAAAAGCAGACAATATTATGATATATATTTTTCAAGGATGTTACATGTTGTATTATACCTAATCAAAAACTTTACCAAGTATCACCTTAGGTATTGTTTCTATAAGACCCTGTTCCCGGAATGACTAAGTTTGGATATAAAGAAGTTGATTTTGGGAAAATAGGAGATAGCGACGCTATCTATAGATAACGCCTCTATCTTAGCGACGCTATCTGCCGTTGTTTGCATAAAACCCTATATCTCAGTGTTGGGCCATATTTAAGGGCTCTAAACCCTAGGAACCGTCATTTCCACCATTTGCAGCCTTTAGAACTCTCTATTTCCAAACCCTAGCCTCCTTTGCTGGTTTCAAGCTCGATAACCCTCCTTGGATGGTTTCTTGAAGAAAAAGGTGGTGTTGGTGCAAGGAAACTCTTCTAGTTGTGGGAATCAGCAATATCTCCATTTTTGGACATTTGTAAGTGTAAAGTTTCTACCTTTTTTGGTGTTTTAAGCTAGATCTTGTTGTATGAGTTGCATTTGATGGTATGAAATGGAGAACTAGTGCCTTTATTATGTTATCAATGGATGTGATTGATAAAGGTATAAACTTTATGTCCCTAGAGCCTTCTTTGGAGCTTTTGAACTGATTTTAGGAGTAAGCCAAGCTCCCTTGAGTGATTAAGCATAGATTGTTTCACTTATGGACCTAAATATGAGATTTGACATGCATTGGGCATGCATGTCAATAAAGTTTGGATTTTTATGAAGTTTCAGACTTATTGGACGTGTTCTGGAGAGTATTAGCCCCTGACTTAATAAATTAAATGCTTAATGAAGTTTTGGAAAAATTCATAGGTAGCAACGCTATCTATGGGATAGCGACGCTATCTGTCGCGAAGACCCCCATCTGTTTTCCATATAGCGACACTATCTTGAGGAAGCGGTGCTATCTCAGTGTTGACCGTTGACTTTGACTGTTAACATTGACCATTGACTTTTGACCATTGACTTTGACCAATTGACTTTTTGGTCAACTTGGATGATTTAGAGATTTGGATTGTAGGATCGGTTTGTTAGAAATAGTGTCTAAGGTCATTAACTGTTGGTGATATCTCTAATAATATCAGGGTCCTTTGGATTGCTCTCACGGCCCAGTAAAAACAAACAGTAACAGAAATAAAGTAGGAAAAATAGTTTATTAATTAATGTTGAAATAAATTAATTAGAAACTAAATTAGTAATTAATTGATAAATTAATTTGAAATTAATTTATAGGAATTAATTACAGGAATTTGATTGTAATTAGTTAAAGGCTTTAAACAATTAAGACAGTTCAGGGGGTAGTTTGTAAGGAGGCTCCTTAAGTTTGAAACCCTAGAAGCCATCCAGTATAAATAAAGGCTTAGGGGTCAAACCCTAAGCATCCCACACACCTCAAAGGTGCCGCTACCCTCCCTCTCTTTCCCCTTTGGTGATTTCCAAAACCCTTTCCACGGGTTTTTGGATATTGTCTTCAAGCATAGAAGAAGTTCTGTCAGTCTGGTTTTCCGGTGTTCTTGGGTGTGAGTCATTAGAGGGATTTTGGTTTGGGTCCTTACATCCAAACAAAGGTATGAATTTCATAATTCAACTTATTAGTTGATGCAATTGTTATGAACTTATGATCCTAGATTATGAACATGATGATTCTTGTTTTGATAATTTGTTTGAATATATGATATGATCTGATCTTGTCAAGTCTTCCGTTGCATAAATGTTTTGTTATTATGATCAAATCGCAACAATGGTATCAGAGCCTCTGTTCATATGTTGCATGCACTTTAGATCAAAGTTGAATTATGAAATTATGTTTGCTTGCTGTTTTTCGAAAAATCCATAGGTTTATGTTAGGATGATTCCTATAATTGCATGTTATGAATTTTTCATGATCTAGGATTGATAGAAACCTTATTTTCGAAAATTTCTAAGGGTTTAGGAGGTTCCTTACACTTGGCTACTAGGGTTTCCCCACCATTGCTTGCTTTGCAAGTTTCCTAATTTATTTAGCTTCCAAGTTGGCCTTATTGCCTAAACTGCAAGCATAATTAATTTAGGAAATATTTAAATTAATCATTAACAATGTATTAATGGAATTAATGGATAAATATCAATTTTAAAATGTTTAAAAATCGTGTGTGTGTGTGTCTATATATATATATATATATATATATATATATATATATATATATATATATATATATATATATATATATATATATATATATATATATATATATATATATATATATATATATATATATATATATTTATTAGAATTGTATCTATATATATGTATAACCTAAATTAAAATAAAAACATTGGTCAAATTAAATTAATGGATAAATATCAATTTTAAAATGTTTAAAGATCATATATATATATATATATATATATATATATATATATATATATATATATATATATATATATATATATATATATATATATATATATATATATATATATATATATATATATATATATATATATATATATATATATATATATATATATATATATATATATATATATATATATATATATATATATATATATATGAGTAATTGTATTCATTCCTACCTTTTATTCATACTCATATTTCTACCCATGTGAAATTATGACAAGTGTCACATTTAATAAAACTAATAGTATTTTAAGACACATGTCACAATTTCACATGGGTAGGAAGATTAGTAGGAATAAAAGGTAGGAACAAAAACATTTTCTATATATATATATATATATATATATATATATATATATATATATATATATATATATATATATATATATATATATATATATATATATATATATATATATATATATAACCTAAATTAAAATAAAAACATTGGTCAAACCACGACTAGGCTAACCCATTTTAAGTGTGTTTAGAAAGTTTGAAGGAGGATTCTTATGAATTCTAATGAGGTTGGTTTTTAAATGACATTCATTGCCTACCACCCTCACTGCCTGCCATATTTTACCGAGTGGAGTTACTTTAAGGGTTCGATGATACGATGTTTCAAAGTTACAAATCATTAACTTAAAAGTATTAAAACAAAAGTCTCGTTTTAATTAAAAATAAAAATGTGAATCATATGCTACCCATAAAAAACGCATATTTTCTTTATGATCTGTTGGGGGAGCTATGTGGTTAACCTGCACGTCAGTCTAGATCAGTCTAGATCATAATTGAAAATGATGTGAACTCGCGATTCTCAAGCGTATCTTGAGTCGGGGATCACGCAGTTTTTGCATGGTTGATCCACCATCTGATCCATGATGCACGACATCCCTGTTATCGACCGAGATGAGTATAACCGAGATTAACATGACATTGATCTTAGTCAATGAATCTCAAAGATCTAGGAATTTCATGGTGATTGAAATTGGTGAAGAGTTTTACCTACCTTAATGACCTTTATGGTGTGATTATGACATCCCTATTCACATCATAAAAGTAGATTGTTGGATCCTAGCATTGTTAAATAATATTTCGTGTGATTATAATGGCAGGAATACGAAATGCTATTTAAAGAGATTGAAAAGCCTGATTAATAAATTATTATTTACAACGACTATGTTCTTAATCAATAAAAATATTCATGCTCTATTTTATTTACTATTGTACTTTCATTTTATACTTATTAAGGCATTCTAGATTGAAAATTTTACCCAGTTATAACATTCAACTTTTGAGGTTTTTTGTTATTTAAACAATATATTTCAGACAATACTAATAGAGATACCTAATTGTCTTTTTTGGGCGTTGATTATCATGGCCTTCAAGACAGACCATGGTGTGTGTGTATATATATATATATATATATATATATATATATATATATATATATATATATATATATATATATATATATATATATATATATATATATATATATATATATATATATATATATATATATATATATATATATATATATATATATATATATATATATATATATATATATATATATATATATAAAGTCTTTTGCTCGAAAGCAAGTTTTTATCAATCTGGTTTGTATCTGACTTGCAACTGGTTATATATATTCAAATATTTTTGTATTGAAACTAAATTTAAACAGAAACAATTATGCCTTCATTTTTATAGTATCGAAAAAAAACCGAATTGGTTTCACCACTTTTGAAAAACCAAAACCGATATACGTACATCTAAAGGTGCACATTAGTCGATTAAAACTGAAATTGGTTTTTTGTGAATGTGTTTTTTTTTTTATCAATTTAGACTAAAACATAACCGTTTCGGTTGTTTTTTGTGCTTGAAAGGGATAACTGGTCTAATCGGTTTCGTTTATTGGTTAACTGGGCTTTTTAAACCGATTTCGGTTAACATATAAAAGACTAATTTTTTAAATTTCCAATATATTATCGGTTATCATATAGTTTTTTTGAAGTTGTTCCAAAACTATCAAAAGAAGCGAAAGCTTATGCGGAAAACGTCGAGAAAAAAGTGTTTTATGTATGTTGAATCCAAATAAATTAATCCCTAGTGATACTGATCGTTTTGGGGTTAGAAATGGGCATAAACTGTTAAAAATGGTCAAATTACCTATTTCTTCAAAAAATCATGTTATGTAACTATCTAGAGAACACTGGTAATAGAAAAGGTTAAAATCGGTCCAAAAACCGATCTTTAAAATTATGTAAAACCTGAAAAAATTGGTGGTTCAATTCTAGTGATGCTAGTTTTAAGAAAACCGATTCAGAAAAAAAACTGCTTCTAGTATTCTTTTTTTGATAAACGGGGGGCGTTCCCATCGATCAAGAAAAAAAAGACAATGAAACAAAAAACAGTCCAAACGCTCAAAAGGAAGTTAAATTGAAGCAACCTTCAAACAAGGAGGGGCCAAGGATGGCTTACACCCTCAGAACAACGGGGAGAGAAGAAGCAGCCACATGAGAGAGAAGAGAAGAAAAGGAAACGACCCTCCACGTTAGGGGAGGGACCATACCCTTTTAGCCAAAGAACATTAGGGGAATGTTTCATAGACAGACTTACCAGTCTGCAATGGACATCATCAATAATGGTCTTCACCACAACGTGATATGATCTTCTCTTATTCTTGAAAATCCGGTTATTTCTTTCTTGCCAAATATGGTAGATAGCTCCAGCAAGCACAAGTCTTTGGATAATTAACCAAATGGTCTTACCCTTAGAGATGGGCTTGAGAAGATTGATGATATCCGACCAGCGATCAGTGGGGAAGGAGAGGTTCATGACATGCTGAAGATCATGCCAAACTATAGAAGGGAAAGAACATTCAAAGAAAAGATGGGGAAGGGAATCAGAACAATCACCGCAGAAGGCACAGATGATATTGAAGTTAGGGTACGGTACCGATCCTGAAATTACTTAAAATTAGGTACCGAGTACCGAATCAAATTATAGGGTACGGTACGGTGCCACCGGCATCGGTTCAGGAAAATCCGAGTGAACCCGAAATAGGCCATGGACTTGGATCTACCATATGATAAGAGTGCCTCTGAGATTCAATCATAAACAACTTTGTTTAATTTGAAATTAAAAGTGGGAAAAAGTACAGGTACCGAAAACAAAACCAAAATAGCCCAAAATTAAGTATCGAATACCGAACCAAAATATAAAATACGATACGAATTCAATAGTAGTACAATGCTATTGGTATTTTTCTCACTCATAGGTAAAAAAAAAAAAAAAAAAAAAAAAAAACGCAAGTATAAAAAGATATTCGGAATTGCCCATAGAGCCCAATACTTTGACCCATTTAATTTTAGGCCCTTATAAATATTGATTTAAAACATTGACTTTGACCAATGACCCAAATAAAATTTACACGTTCTAGATCTATCATTTTCCCCTTTTTCTAATCCCTTCACTTCGCTTCTGCGAACCCTAAACGCTCCTTACCCTCACTCTCTCACTTTTCCTCTGCACCCTAACTTTCTGCAACGTTTTTCCATGGAGTTCGGCCTCGCTAGAAAACGAGGGAGGCCAGGAGGAGCTGGATTGAATGGCAACGCTGGATTCAAAAAATCCAAACAAGGTAACATTGAATCTCTATTCTTCAATCTAGATCTAGGGTTTCGATCATGTTTTAATGCTTGAAGATTTCGTTTTCTCGTTGGATCTTGCGTCTAGTTTTTCATTTTAAACGTCGTACCTATGCGGAACTGTTATAAAAACAAGCCGTTCAATATTCATCGTCGTTCCCATAAGAAGTTAGCGTGAATATTCATCTTGTATCGATCTAGCGTTTAAACAAACCAGGAGAACATATTAAGCTATGATTTTTCAAGAAAAATTGTCGACTCTGAGAGGAACTGATAATAAGCTCGTAGACCGTCTACAAATTTGTAAATCAATACTTACTCGAAATTCCAACTGAAATAAAATAATTAATGTGATGTAACAGACACGGAGTCGTTTCAATCTGGTTTAGGAAGCAAATCGAAGCCATGCACAAAGTTTTTCAGGTTTAAATTCTAACTTGGCTAAAATCAATCTGGTAAATCGAATTATTTATATTTTGTATTTTTCATAATCTTGATGAAAATTGTACTATACTACACAATTAAAAGCTATATCATCTGGACTAATGGCTTGGAAATCTAAAGTTTTGATACAGGTTATATCTTCACATAATCAAGATAACAACCATCATAACAAGGAGTAGAGAACAGAACTACAGAAATGATCGTTTCATGAAAGAAAACATTAAGTGCTGGACATATATTATTATTCCATGCTAATCATTAAGACATATTAATACTCTAAATTCTTATTTTCCATACCATCATTGGTCATTATACAGGGAAATATATTTCCCCTTTTACCTAAAATTACATGGTATTCAGAACACATAAAGCACAATTACACAATACAAACATAAACACATTTATTTTAGTTAGCTTTAATGCTCTTTCTTTCAGGTATACTTAACATTGATCTTGGCTTACTTCCTGATTACAAAATATTTTACCATCTTTCTAGATAATATCAGCCTATTTTCCAAAACTTATCGAGTGAATTACACTGCAATTACTGCATAGAAATAACACAAGGGCATGATAGTCTTTTAAATTTTGACACAATATTTTCTATTTTCTTTGTTGTTTTGATGTACAGCACTTCCGGGTGTCCATTTGGTGAAGGGTGTCATTTCTTGCATTATGTTCCCGGAGGTCTAAAAGCCATCAACCAAATGACTGGCGGCAACAACCCCACTCTACAACCAACCGCCAGACCCCAAGTCCTCCCGCCATCTTTCCCAGACGGGTCATCTCCGCCAGCTGTCAAAAGCCGCCTATGCAACAAATTCAACACCGCAGAAGGATGTCGATTTGGTGACAAATGTCATTTCGCCCATGGCGAATGGGAACTCGGAAAACCAACCGTCCCATCTCACCATGAAGACCCACGAGCCATGGGGCCCACAAGTAGATTTGGCGGCGGTGGAGGTGGCGGTGTTGGCGGCGGTAACCGGATGGATTTAACTCCGGCGGGTAACAACGCCGCTGCCGCCAGTTTCGGCGCGTCTGCAACCGCGAAAATCAGTGTCCAAGCGTCACTAGCGGGAGCCATAATCGGAAAAAGCGGAGTCAACTCCAAACAAATTATTCGTTTGACGGGAGCTAAATTGTCGATAAAAGACCATGAATCGGATCCGAATTTGAGAAATGTTGAATTAGAAGGTACGTTTGACCAGATAAAACAAGCGAGTCAAATGGTGCGGGAACTTATTGTGAGTATAAGTTCCGCTTCTGGGCCACCACCGCCACAAAAGAGCTTTGGAAGGCCTGGCGGTGGCGGCGGTGGTGGCGGTTTTGGTGGCGGTCCGGCAGGGAACTTTAAGACGAAGTTATGCGAGAATTTTGCAAAAGGGTCTTGTACTTTTGGTGAAAGGTGTCATTTTGCTCATGGGGCTGAAGAGTTACGAAGTTCTGGTGCTTGATTTGTGAGGATTTTTTTAGAATATATGATGTTTTGGAGTATCTGAAAAGTTGAGGGTAGTTGTGAGATTTTAAAGTTGGTTTTAGTTTTTTTTTTTTTTAATTGTTTCAGATTTAGAAAAAAGTTGTTTAAAATTGGGTTTCTGTATTGTGTGTTGCGTACTTGCGTGCGTTTTGTCGTGGGTAAGGATGGAATGTGCGTAAAGAACAAGAATAGAGTTCTAAAGAGGTAATTTTATTAAAAAGAAAACTAGATTGTTATGCTAAATGCAAAAAACAACACTGCAATTCCATTAATTTGAGTATTATAGCATCATACTTTCGTTTCTTTCTGCTGTAGCATTGGACTTTAGAATTTCTTTTTATTAAGACATTGTACTTTGAAAAATGTACCTAAAACTAGCATCCATAATTTATTTTATTTTTCTTATCAGGACAATATAAGTTGAAAGTTTTAACACTTTATAGGAGTGACATTAGTTATGTATTTGGGTGACATTGCTACAAATAGGTATAATATTGCAATACCAAAAAAATGAAAAGTAGTGTGTTATAATAAACAAATGAATAAAAGTACATTGCTATTCCTAGCATTTAACCCATAAAAAAATTGCAAGCAGGTCTATTTTTCCCAAACTCATTTACCCAATCCTTCCACTTGTTTAAAAACTCTAAAGGCTCTCCTAATTATATACTCATACAATATGAGAGATGAAGTTACAAGTTCAAATGGTAATAGAGGGCTGATCAGCCTCCAAGTGGGATATTATTAAGTGTGGAGCCTAATTTAAAGGCTTCTACCCCAAAGCAGCAGTTTCGCACAAGTAGTGGATTCGAGAAGCATACAAGAAGTCGCTGTTGTGGACAAGTAGTTGGAAGAGCAACTAAAGGGCTTATGAGGAGTGTTGAGGTTGGAAATGCTCTAAAATGAGGAGTGATAGCTACTCTAGCATATTCATTTTGTATTTAGGAATTTTCTTCTCTCTTATAAAAGGAGAGGGAATCAGTCATTTGTATGTGTGCACCATTATGTAGTCATTCATAGTTTAGAGAGAATGGATAGGGAACTTCTCTGTGGTCCAAGTATTCTTCATGTACTATATGTAAGACCCTAGTTCCGGTTATAAGCAAAACTTGTAAGATCAAGGTTTAAGTCGAATAAGGGAGGAAAAAGGGAGATCGCGACAAGATGGGCAAGGGGTCGCGACGCGATGGAGCTTGATCGCATATGGGTACGGGGTTCAGCTGGTCGTGACCCGACCAGCTATAGGCTCAACGCGACGCCGCCTGGGGCGCAAACCCTAGATTTTGGGCCTTGGGCCCTATTTAAAGGACACAAAACCCTAGGTAGCAGTTACATCTCATTCTACAGCCTCCATAGCACTCCCTCTTGAAACCCTAGCCTCTTGGTGGTGTTTTTGGCTCAGTGGACCATCTTGGAAGGTTTATTGAGGAGGAAGAAAGTGTATGGTGGTGCAATGTAGTCTTCTTCAAGTTTGGCTCTACAAGATCTTCTTTTTCTGGACCCTTGTAAGTGTAAAGCTCCTGTCGTTTAGTGTTATAAGCTTGATCTTTAGATAATGATGGTATTATACGGATGATTAGTCCCTTTGTTGCTTTGCCTATGGTGTGGAATGTAAAAAGGTCAGACCTTCATGCCCTAGTTGCACTTCTAGATCCTTTGAGTCAAATTAGAGAGCCAATCAATCTCTCTTTGGTAGTTTGCATGGTTGCTTTGGCTAGTTTCAAGCTTTTGTTAGTGTAAATGCCGAAGATGTTGAAGAATTGAGGTATAATCATGAATTGAGGTACAAACAGAAGCTGAGGTACCTACCAGAAGTTGAGGACCAAACTTGGGGAATCCAAGTTTGGGTTGCATAAGCCTAAGGTGAAGTTAGCAAGCTAGGTACAATATCAAAATTCATGAAGTCCTCATGCAATCCGAGAATTACAATACCGAAATTCATGATGATATACTGAAAGTGTGAATGCCCAAGTTTATGAATTCATGCATACCAAAAGTCCTCATGATTTGAAGATCTCATGGTGAAGCCGAAGTTCTTAAACTCTCAATACCGAAAATCATAAGAACCGAAGTTCATGTTGAACTTCGGTTAGCTGAAACTTGCATGCATCTAAGAATTGCTATACCAAATATTGCATATGATGCATACCGCATATCTAGCTTGAATGTACCGAAAATGTAACCTAGCCAAAGATCATGATGCCGAGAATCAAGGATTCGAACATTGTCATGCATACCGAAATTCATATAAGCCGAAGGTCTTGAGTTGAAGTACTGAAACTGAAGATTGTCAAAGTTGGACATCACAAACCGAAGATTAAGGGATCCGAAGATCTTGAGAAACCAAAGGTCCAATATGCTGAAGATCAAGGATGCAGAAGATTAGAAGGATCAGAAAGTCTTGAGCTGAACCAGGGGTTGCTGTATCATCAAGAAAGTTCAAGACTTAGACGATTTAGGCTAGCTATAGGCTAGTAATAGTTTATTATTATTTGTTGTACTTGAGATCTGGTAGAGATCTTCTCCTCCTATAAATAGGAGCCTTAGGTCATGAAAATCAAGAGAGATCCAAGAGAGTGAAAAACCCATACACTATCACTTCAATGTACTATAAAGGAACTGGAGGAGTGTCTGGAGAACTCTCCCCAGCCACCAAAAGAACATCATATCTCTTCTTCTTTTACCCACTGTAGATCTCCATGTAATTCATCTTAGACTATAAAGAGTGTTTGAGCCAAATGACAAATCTGTAACTATTGTCTTTTATCAATGAAAAATATGAATTACATTATATTGTTTAAATTATTGTCTTTTAATTTCCGCACTTATTCTTTACAATTTATTTAATATTCTGCAACTTAATATTTCAAGTCATTTATATTTTCTGCATCCTTCTTTTATATTTTAGCAATTCATTTTTATATTTTCGTTTATTGTTGAGTGAAAGATCTTGGACCCGAAAACCTTCGAGTTTTCTTTTTAATTTTCTACAGCTTTTAGACTTAGGTTTTGATGTTTGGACATGCATGACCATAAAGGTGACGACTTTATGGATTCTTGATCTTTTTGAATGAGTTACGCAATATCTGGACCCCTGACTTAGTGTATTAAGGACTAAATGAGAGTTTTGGGGCTGATTGTCCATCGCATCGCGACCAAGGGAGGGTCGTGACGCGATCCCTGGCTTAACCCCGATCTGGATCCCTGTCGTAGCGACGCGGCGAAGGGAGTGGTCGCGACCCGACCGTGACTGTTGAATGTTGACTTTAACTTTGACCATTGGCTTTTGACCAATTTGAGTTTTTTTGTCAAACCTAGAAGGTTTCAGGATGCCTTTCTGAAGAAGTTGACCTTGTTTAGGGGTTGAGTTGCTAAGTCGTGCTTAACGTTGTTTAGGAGATTCGTGACACTTTATTTTTCTAAGGACACGCGTAAGGTGTTATCGGCTCGACGGATCAGGTGAGGCTGCTCACTATACTTACTATGTGTAAAGTTACATACGTAGGTAGTACGGTACCGTAAGGAACGAGATCTCATATAATTAAGTAGCAAACAATACCACGTGTTTATATATTGTCCTCGCGTCCAACAAAACAAAGCAAATACAACTTATTTAAGTGAAAAAGGTGGAAATTAAAACACAAGAACGGAATCATTCCCCTTTTTTAGCACTCTATAATCAAAGCATTATTCATTGAAAACCATGGTTATTCAAGAAGAACTAGTAAGCTTCAGGATGAGCGATAACATACGCCTCGATTCCCTTGAAGGTGTTCTTGAATGCTTCTTTCCCTTGATTAAGCATATCATCAGTAAACTGGGCATCAGCTTTGCAATTCAACACAGTCTTGTGCTTGTATACAGATCCACCATCAGTAGAAGGTTCAAATACGATATTATGAACGACTGTGTCAATAATACCTAACAACGCGTCACCTTCAAAGATTGTGTACACGACGGTCAGATTATTTACGTCGATGACATCCATTTTGAGTTTCGAATTTGTGTACGGAACACCTACACATGTATAACATGAAACGGTTGAGAATTTATAATGATTGATAAAACTAGTCAGATGATCTATAGGATCCTCAAAGTACATGAATCGTACTAAAAAAATATCGTTCTTGTATGTAATACTTACCATCGCCGAAGGTAACACTCTTGATTGATCCAACGCCGCCATCACCTTCGATAACAGTGACAGATTTGAAACCTTGAGGGTCAACCTTAGGTGCGAGAGTGTCGAAGTCGCCAAAGGCCTTGAAAAGTTTAATAGCGGGAACGGAAGAAGCGATCTCAATCTCGGTGGTGAAAACAGCCATTATAAACTGATTTGCAAGAGACAATAAGTAAGAAGATGAATGCTTTTGTTGTGGTGATGTTCGAGTGAAGGTAGTGGTATTTATAGGGTGGGAGGGCTGAAAAAAAAAACTCGTTTCTACTTTCTACACGTCGATTTGCTATGTGGGAACCCTCCGCATCAAATTGTTGACTCACGGTACATTATCCAATTTTTAATCTCCAACCAATTACATATATATATCTATCACAACCCAATTATCATGAACTTAACGTTCCGTTAAAAGATTATTCAATAATCTATTATAAGACGAAAGGACGATTTATTTATTTGAATTATTGGATTGGTGTGAAAGTTCAATGAATAATTTTAGTTTATTTATTAAATTAAATAATCAAAAACTGTAAAATTACTTGATAACCACGATTTATTTATTAGAATTATTAAGATTTATTTTGAATTTAGGTTGAATTTAACCTTAGAGTGCCATGTTGAATAAAGGCCTTAAAAGATGACACGTGGCACTAAAGTGCTTTGTTTATTAGTATATATATATATATATATATATATATATATATATATATATATATATATATATATATATATATATATACACACACACACACATATATGTAGACTTAGTATCTTTTGAGAACCAACTTTACCCCGAGAACTCCCAACTCCTTTTGGATCAATCCTATATCTCCTAAACCGATATTTTTTTTTTTCAAAAAACCGACCTCATAGGTCTCTTAGACGCTCAAAATGGGTACGGGACGCTCAAAAAATTTCCGAAAAAACGATTTTTTTTTTTGAAAAACATTTGCACATGTGTGCAAAAACGTACACATTATTTCAACTTTTTTTTATGGATATCTTTCTAACATATATTTAAGATGTTCTGTAAAAAAATTAAAATTGAAAAAAATTGTACGTATAAAAAAGTTTGCACATGTGCAAATTTTTTTTTTGCACATGTGCAAATTTTTTTCAAAAATAAAAATAAAAAAAATCGTTTTTTCAGATTTTTTTTCGAAAATGCTTAAATATGTGCGTTTTAGGCCTATATATTTTTGGTTTTTTCGAAAATTTTGACCATTTGGGAGTTCTCGGGGCATAGTTGGTTCTCAAAAAATCCCAACTCTCTCTCTCTCTCTCTCTCTCTCTCTCTCTCTCTCTCTCTCTCTCTCTCTCTCTCTCTCTCTCTCTCTCTCTCTCTCTCTGTATTATATATATATATATATATATATATATATATATATATATATATATACACACACACACACACACACACACACACACACACACACACACACACACACAAGCAGTGGACCCGCGTGATGCGGCGGGCGACTATTTATCGGGGGGTTGGGGGAGGATAGGCTGCTAATTGTTACCTTGCGACGCTACATGATGGTGCTAAAATAGTTCCATCCGACGATTAGTTTCTTTCACAAGTTGTTTCGGGATAATAATAAAAGCACGTGTTAATTCAAATGAAACAAATTTATGTTTTAGTTTTGAATGATGGATAAAGATATATTGCTATTTTGGTTTAAATATGATAATACGTTCATATTTTAGGTGAAAAATAAAAATACGCCCCTGGTTTATGTTAACAAATGGACGTTAGTGTGAATGATTTTTTTCGATGGACGTCGAATAGTTTATTTCTGACGATTAGTTTCCTTTTACAAACATTATTATTCCAAGCTACACACAATATGTTGTGTGCGAATAGTTTTCTTTCAACAATAAATATTAGTTTATTTGGCAGGCTTCACTACGACTTTACGCTCGATGTATAAACTATATTTTTTATAGCTACTTTTTACAATTTTGGTCATTATTTTAGGTTCTTGTAACGTTTTTGTCCGTGTTTCAAGTAAAATGGCTATTTCGGGTCCCTGAGTGTAGCTGATTTTTGCATTTTGTTCCCAAAAATAGTTATTTTACTTGGATGATGGGCCAAAAAGTTTATAAAAACCTCAAATAATGACCAAACTTGCAAGAAAAAACTTTTGAGATAAACATTGAAAAAATCAACTATATTCAAGGACTAAAAATGTAACATACTCTTTTACTTAAAAGAGGGACCAAATTGCGGAAGAATATGTTTTGGGACTAAATTTGAAAAAATCAGTTATACTTATGGATCAAAAAATTTGTAGACTTTATTATATACTTACTTGAAGAACCATATAGTCCATCAAAACTCATTACAAGTATTATGCATTCCTATACAAGATTAGCCTGATTATTATTTCAAAGTTACAAACTTTTGTTGAATGTTTAATTAAAGAATAACCTTTGAAGCATTAGTTCAATTTGACCATCCACCAAACTCACACCACCTACTGCATGATCCACCAACACTGCAACAAGTTCATGAATAGATGGTTAAGGATCTTACCTTCTACATTTTCTAGAAGTTATATAGAATTTTCTGGCATAATTTGATTATTATGCAATTGTGACTATGATTTTGATTCAATTCCCTCCATACCAAGAGATATAGTTCTAGCTCCCAACCTTTATAAACAATTTGAGTTAAATGTGTCGAAGAAAGTTGAATAGACAACAAAGCAACAACCATCAACCTTATGATATCTACAAGGGTTGGTAATATCAAGTTCAATTTGTAGAAACATGTAAAAGGGCTTGTTTACTTACAAATGGTCAATATGCACTTATAGATACAATTTTGGTAGACTACCAAATAAAATTACGATTGCGTATCATCTAAATGCAACAAATCACAAGAAATGCAAAATCCAGCAGGGATGTTAAATTGGGACAAATATTACACGATAAGTATTTATTTGTAAGCTTTAGTGAATTCAATTTGTAATCCCTGCAACTCAATATCACTAAACTCATGCGACTTTATTCATAGGAATTAAATCAATGGCAGTAATCGAAAACGTAGAATCCATAAATACCTCGTTATCAGGCTTGGATCTCAAACAAAGAAAAGTTCCAAAACATGTCCACCTTAAATTAAACATATTTATTTTTTATCTGATTAATTCACGTATGGATAAAAGACAATCCAGATACATGATTTACTAAAATATGCAAAAATGATCAAAAAGATGAATTTATAAAGAATTACATGTTGATGAGATACATATTGATCTTTTCCCTCCCTTTGTACTTGATGTGCCAAATACAGTTGTGGCATACAATGTAGAAGTAAATGAAGTATCCACGGCCAAATTACATATTTGCCCTTCTAGTCTTCCCAACCATCATTGCTAGAGTTTAATTTATCCAAAGAAATAACTCTTTTATCCTTAGAAATACCTTTTTGTCCTCGGAAATACCCTTGACATGTACACGATCTTTAGCATCTTCCTTGAAGGTTGATATTGGTTTCATGTGTATGCCAATTTGAGATAAGGGTTTAATAGTAATTCTACATAGCAACTTTTGATATACCTTTTGAAGATGCCAAATTACATATTTGCCCTTCCCGTCCTCCTGTTGTCTCACACTCTATAGCTTCATTTGACTCATCTTTATCACTTGTATTAAACAATGAAACCATTACCATCTCAAACATAAATGATCAAATTCAAGAAACTTGATATACAACACATATATATTAATTTTATTAAAAGATTTTCAAAACACCATCAATCTACTATTCAAGCTCTTCCATAGCCACAACAGCAACGTTATTGGTTACCAGTTTTAAACCATTTTTTAACATCTACAGATTGCCTCAGGATTTCTTCTGTTTTGGTTCTAGTAAATTAGAGTTATAAAGAATAATACAAACCTGGGTATCAAAGTACAACTGATTATCAAAATCCAAATTGTCTCAAAATTTCTTAGTTAAATTGAAACATATACACGTTAGCACATAAAGATAGAATAACATACACCTACAGATTGTCTCAAGATTAATAATAATTTAGAAACAAAAATTAAGTTTAATATGTTTTTCTTTCACCACTTGTAGCTAAGTGATTAGTGATATTTTTTCTTTCACACGTGTTACTAACGTCATCTCCTCTACCAAAAGACATTCCAGTTTCAATTTTTACAACTTACATACATGTAAAGGGTTTTAAGAGTTTAAATTTGAGTATTCCATTATAAAAACTACAAGGACGTTATGCAGGATAGCATGGTATTATAGGTTAACCTTGAATAAAGAACAACTTACCTTAAAGAAGAAATATTGCTCTAATTGTGGCCCACTCCAAGTTATGCTTGCTCTAATTTAACCCACCCGGGAATGATGAGAAACACCATAAAACATAAATGGTTAAAAAAACCTGAAAAACCTGATTTTATCAAAGTAAACCCGTCTTCAACTCAATATTATGCTTCTCGTCATTGAGGTTCTGAAATTGAATCTCAATCAATTGTTGATGAATCACTTACGACTACAATACAAGAAACTACAATGATATGTTATACTTCCTACTATAACGACACTTATATTTCATTATTTATCTAACCAAGTACATGTAACAGACTTTGACAATTACAACAACAAAAGCTATCCTTTACCCATGTTACGATTCTTATTTAATCCCTATAAGTGCCTTTCCTAGATGTACATTCGTAAAAAAATAATAAGTTGAGCATTATAACAAACACTTGGCGTGCAGAAAAACTTGTAGTTGAAAATGAGAGGAACTCAGTAACCATCACTAGAAACAAATAAGAAAATTTGAAAACAATAACATCTAGCTATGGGTTTTGGCCGATCTCCTTGTTAAGTCATATAAGAAGTATTGCACATCCACTCGATGACGAATAGAAAAGGTGTACGCCAAAAGTTTTGCACAAAAAAACCCAAATTCAAGATTTCCCCTGAATAAACATACAAATATAGCTTCTGTATTGGCTTAGAATCAGCAGATTATCTCCTTGCTCGTGATTTAGTATTCCCATTATCATATTGGTCGCCAAATTCCTTGATTTGAACTTTACATTTCTAAAGAGAGTACAATATTTGGAAGGCGGAAAAAACAACAATGATTTATAGATGTAATTTTCTTCATGTGTGAACGATTCGAACCGTGGGAAACTGCATAGTCATGGGCTAATATATTGGATTCGTGGCTGAACAAAAAACGTACATACAATAGTGGGGAGGAGAGGTGGGATGTGGGGCTGTTTAGGCTAAGTGACTGATCTTATAGTTACCCGTTTAATACAAAGCTCATGCATAAAGGTATTGTACTCCTTAAAGTTGAATAGTTTAGCACTTGTATAAATGGGAATCTATTTAACAAATTAGTTTTATTAATTTTCGTAGTTTTAAATCAATGGTCTTGTATCTCATTTAATTTATGATTTTATGGAGCGTTTTAAGTTATGTCAAACGTCATTTCAAACCTAAAACCTCATGCAGTTGTTTAGTTAAAATATTCAAAAATGTATTTATGCTTTTTGTTTGCAAATAAAGAATATAATTAACACATCACATTTTCTTTATTTATTGATTGTCGAATTAATATACAAATCTTTATATATATATATATATATATATATATATATATATATATATATATATATATATATATATATATATATATATATATATATATATATATATATATATATATATATATATATATATATATATATATATATATATATATATATATATATATATATATATATATATATATATATATATATATATATATATATATATATAATATGGTTGAGTTCTTGTGAGAACCCAAAAAACCATTAGATCTTGAGAGCTCATTCAGATTGGTTAGATCATAAAAATACATGATAGTCATTTAACAAATATCATTTAATTCTGATTTTTTTATTTTTTGGCAACAATAATAACATTTCCTAAAATCAAGCCAATTAGATTTGAATTTTCAAATTTAAAAAACTCAAATTTTCATTTTTTTTAAATCAGATTTTTTTGAAATTTGAAAAAAACTAAATTTAAATTATTTAAATTAGATTTTTGGAATTTAAAGAACATAATTTTATTTATTTACATGTGCATATATAAATGTTTGCATGTGCATTTTTTAATAGAATGCATATATGCATAATCAGATATCTGAGTTATGTATTTCTTTAATAGAATGTATAAATGCATCTTTAACTTTTTACATTATATTTTCTAGGGATGCATACATGCACATTTAATAACATTTCGTAAAAAACACACAAAAAATATTCGTATTTCATGATATTCAGATATCATGCTACCAATTTATTAGAAACAATAATATACAACTGTTTCGAACCTTACATACAAAAAATATACAAAATACAACGAAAATTAATGATATCTTCATTTTTCAGTTTTCACTCCTTCAATTTGATCGATAAATTCTTCAAAATCCGTAAAATGTTAATAAAAATTGATATAAATATATATTCAAAAACATTAAAATAAATACATACATGCATATACACATATAAACAGATGCACATCTATTTATGTATATATGCAAAATATGCATACATGTGTACATGAACAAATTGATATACATATGCATATGTGCACATACGTTTAATACATATATGCATATACGTTTAATACATATATGCATATATGTTTTTGCATATATACTCACATTTGAACAGACATATGCACATTTATACACATATACAGACGTTATTGCACATATGCACATATGCATTTATGTCCATATGCACATATGCATTTATGTACATATGCACATATGCATTTATATACATATGCACATATGCATTTATACACATGTCTACATACCTTTGTATACATGTATTCACATTTGAACAATAAAAATAAATGCATATACAAATGTGCATATATTTTTATGCACATGTATTTGCTTTTTAACAAACATATGCACAAACATGGATATACGTGTTTAGGAAAATATGGATATATGCACATATGCGTACATCTATGCATATATGTATTTAGGCACATCTACATATATGCATATATGTGCACATATGAGAAATATCCACATATGTAATCTTTCTCAACATCAACACACCTCATGATTCTGCCGGACTATAAACTCGCAAAAATGCAATCTTTCGCATATGTGATACCAAACATATAAACTATGACTTCAAGAATATAAAGCAAGACAATTCTAACCTTTAATTTGCCCAATGTTATAAACATCATAATAGCTTCCAATTCAAATCAAAATCCAACTTGAACAACGAAAAGGAGGACCAAAATTACATATCTGATGTAAATTTCACACAATCAAAACGAAGCAGGACAAAAATTACATATCTGATGTTAATGTCACATAATCAAAACGATTTATTCCTGAATAGCTTCCGACTCTCAATCTCGTATGTAGATATTGACCTACATTAGGTGGAATAACCAACTAATCGTACCAATCGCATCAGGGGCAAAAGATGATTCCATATTTGGTGACAGCTAGGGCACAACCAACTAATCGGAGGGGACGATTAGGGCGACGACGAAGAGGGAGGAAGAAGAAATCGGACAGAATTCTTTTTGGTGGTGGAGGAACCTGCAACATCAACAATGGTCTAGTTAGGGGCAGTGGTGCGTTCAATGTACATGCTTTGCAGACTCCGATCCGGTGGAAACACGAAGAGCAAAGAGGAAAAAGGTTGAGAAAAAGAAGACGAAACTGAAAGGGATGGATAGATTTGTACACTCCGATCGATATAGTTGTTGAATCTGATTAGCATGTTCCTCTATCGATTAAGGATGGCCGCGATTAGAGAGAAAGGACGAGAGATTCGGAGGTACCTACAACAATGGCAACAATTCGTAAAATCAAATTTCAATTCATAATCGGAGGGCAGTGGAATCAACAGATCGTAGCCCTGCAATGGAGAGGAGAACGTGGTTTATGCTTGCAAGATTCATCGCTGGTGCATTTTGGTGGGGTGAGGTCGTAGTTGTGGTGGTGATTGGTCCAATCCACCGCCTCCAATCGCCGTGGATGACGAGCGGTGCCGAAGAACAATGAGGCGAAATCGTCAAATTCGTAATCGAAGGCGAGAGAATATCGAGACGTGAGGGAGAGAGAGAATAATCAGTCAACATGTTTCCTATTTTAATGCAAATTTATTTAGGCTTAATATTAGGGACTATTATTTTAGATACCTGATTTACCCTTTTGATTGGTGATTAAAAACCAAAGATACCATTCAAAATCAGGTTAATTACAAAACTGCCATCTTTCGATCAGAGCCTTTAAGTTTATTAATTCAATGGTCTATATTTGGTTCTCAAGATCTCAGGTTTTTTTGGGTTCTCAAAACAACCTAACTATATATATATATATATATATATATATATATATATATATATATATATATATATATATATATATATATATATATATATATATATATATTTATATATATATATATATATATATATATATATATATATATATATATATATGTATATGTATATATATATATATATATATATATATATATATATATATATATATATATATATATATATATATATATATATATATATATATATATATATATATATATATATATATATATATATATATATATATATATATATATATATATATATATATATATATATATATATATATATATATATATATATGTGTGTGTGTGTGTGTGTGTGTGTGTGTCATTTTAGGTATCACAATCTTATGAATAACAAATAATATAAAAATAAATACAACAATTTTTAATAACATGAAACTATCGAAATATCTATTATAACGACCAAACACTCCTATACAATACACAAAATTCATAGACATTAGTTCATGATTTTACATATCAAAATCTAACGAACAACAAAAAAGTATGAAATAAATAATACCATAAAAGCATCAAAAGATCTATTAAAACATTTATATTTATAAACTACGTCAAACCCTCCAAAATTGTTGAAGATAAATTTGTGATGAAGTGTTTGTATCCATCCGAAGGTCCAACCCTCGGAAGTGTCAAGTTTTGTGCCTGAAGATCTGAAGGTCTCACACTGGAGGATTCAAAGGCTTATGTAACAAACTTTATCCACGCAACACGTTGTAGTGTCAGACTTAGTGTTACACGTTGATGTATTTTTATTGGATAGTAGTAGTATAGAATAGTTTATAAATATTTCTGTACTATTGATATCACTGATCACGTATAAATATCAGTGATATCATCTGGGTCGAGTGTACTTGTAATCACCATCACTGTAAAAACCTCTAAAAGATAAATATAAGCATTCGACACCTTGTTTACTTATACTCATATGTTCTTCATTAAACTTGTTCGTTTTTGCTTGAATCATTCTTTTGATCTTAAAATATATTTGCATTGTTCGAATTCTTTAATCAACACATGGTATCAGAGTAGGTTCAGCTCAAAAACCTGTTAGAGAAATCTTGTTGTTCATCAATACAATTTCTAGATCTGGCTTGATTCCTAGATCTAGGTTTCCGAAAGTTGTATTCATCATTTCTCACTAGTTTTTCTGAAAAATATGTTTAAATAATTCCATTACAATGGCTGATTCAACAGCAACTTATGCAAACATGCTTAATTATGCAAATTTGATCAGTTCTTCATCCAAGGCATCAATTCTAGTACCAACTTACTGCGACTTTTGGGCTGATCGTATGGAAGACTATCTTACTGGTTTGGATAAGGATTTGTGGAGATCTGTGACAGAAGGACCTCATATCGATATTGGTGCTCAGTTCGTTCTTTCTGAAAGTAAAGATGCTGAAGTTGTCACTGCAACCAATCTAAAGAAGATCGAGAATGATCAAAGAGCCATGAGAGAACTACGATGTGGTTTAGATCCATATATTACTCATCATATTAAAGGATCCACATCAGCTAAAGAGATTTGGGATCAGTTGGCGATGAGATTTGCTGGAGATGCTACTCTTCAATGCAGTATAGTAACCGAAGTTCTTGCTGATTTTGGAAACTTCCAACAACTGTTCCAACAACTGGAGAATGAAATCTTGGCACAAACATACGAATGCTATAGCAATATGGTGTGTATACCCTTGAGAAGTATGGTGAAGTTTGAAGCCAACAAGAGTTTAATATGAAATTTCTTTACTGTCTAAGAAAGGAATAGCGTCCTATAATACAGATGGTGAAGTCATATGAAAATATTAAGACATACAAACTAGCAGCCTTGTTTAATCTGTTAAAATCCCATGAATTTGATGTGGTGGGACGTAGAAGTGAAGCTGCTAATGTCAGATCTCTAGCCTTAAAGTCAAATGTTGAAGGTTTTGATCCACAAGCTGCTGAAGACAAAGATGAATTTGATGGTTACATGGTAGACGAAGATGGTGACACTGTAGCCTTGTATGCTGCCAACAAACGAAGGTTTAAGAAAAATTTTGTTAATCGACACGGATTTGGTTAACCCTTTGTGAAAAACAACTACAAACCCTCATTTTCTCCAAAACCAAAGCCTGAAATTTATCAGAATTCTCATTGTACTCCGAAGGGAGACAACTCTTCTGCTCCAAAGCCTTTAGCACCAAAGGTTTCAGAAAGCCAACAAGCTAAAACTGAGAAGAGTGTAGAGAAAGTTTCAGGAGACTCTGGCTATGACTACAACTATTGTCATGGTAAAACCCATTTTGGAAGGATTGTATGTTAAAAAAGTAGAATGAAAAGAAAACACACATAAAATACAAAGCATACTATGCCCAGAAGATGAATAAGGTCAAAGAGAAAACGAAGGATCTAGCGTTACTAGGTTTCAGATGGAGGAAAAGGTACTTACCAAGTTTGGTCTTCGGACTCGGAGGATAATGAAGTGAGAAGGCCTACTCATACTGCATTTGTGGCTGTTGATGTTGGTAAGAGCTTTCTCGGTGATGATGAGGATGAGGATGTGGTTGATGAAGAAGGTGACTGGGAAGTCAAAGCTTCGGATGGCGTCATGATTGCGGATCATGATCTTTGTTTGATGACTGCGGATCACGATCTTTGTTTGATTGTTCAATTATGAATAAAATGCTAATTGATGCTAATACTAGGGCAAATGTCAGTGATGAGGAAGTTCTTCGATTGAGGGGGGAGAATTGAGAGTTTGAAATGTTCCCTAGAAAAGGCCAATCTAAGAATTTCTGTGTTAGAAGAGTGTAGAGAGAAATATTTGAATTTTGGTGATGTAATCTTAAGACAAAGAAATATTTTCTTTGAAATGGCTAGACGTTTGTATGCTTACATTACAAGAATTTATCACTCATCTGACGTGTGCATTTATCAGCATAGGAAGTTATTACCATTCAGTGAGTTTAACCTTAAGGGTGTTGACAATGTTTCTTATGAATGTGAGTCAATAATATCAAAGTGTGAAGTGCCAAATACTTCGTATACTCATGGTTTGGTTTCGGTGGAAAATTTCTTAACTGCTAAATATCTGTTGAAATTATTACTAAATGAAGTGCCAATTCTCAAGAAATCGATTCCTCTAATTGAAAATACTCATAAAGTTGTTTGTGATTCTGAGTCTGATTCGGATATGGAGGAAATTAACTGTTCAACTTTAACAATTCAAAAGTCATCCCCCATATTAGAATCGGTCTTTGAAGGTGTCTCACAATTTCCTTCGGATGATAAAGGAAAAACAAAAGTTGTTTCTGATTGTGAAAACATTGGATCTTCAAAAACAAATGAAAATAAGGAAATTGTAAAATCTAAAATCCAAATTTCAGATGAATGTGTTGCATACGAAGATTATTTCAAGGATAGTTGAAAAAGACTAGAAAATGTTGCATGTGTCTATCCAAATGTTTCATATTTCAAAAATTCTATTTTTGTACGACTTGGTAAATCACTCATTTTTGACAATGATTTGGTTAAAATTGTTGAGGATGATAATTCCACAGTAACTGAGGAAGGATTCTTTTCATCATCCCACATTATTGGAAACAATTTGAATGAACATATGGAAGTTAAACTAAGTGTACGAAAACAAGATCTGTATGGTCATAATATATACAATCATTTATGTTATGAACAAGAGAAAATTCCAACTCATTTGAAACCACTTCTGAAAAATCAAAATAAAACACAAACTGAAAGAAATTACAAACAAATACAAGTTATGAGAGAGGCTACAAGCGAAGATGGATGTTTTTGAAATTCTTGAATCTAATGAGTGTGTACCAATTGGATAAATAAAAGACTCTTCAAAATCCAAACCCATTATTTCAAAGCCAATTGTACAAAAACCTTCTTATTTGAAAATTCATCAAAACAAAGCTTCAACTTCAACTACAAAACCAATTGTTGTAATTTCAAAACCTAAGAAACTGTTGGTAATTCAAAAATAAAACAAGCAACCTTAATTTCAAATCCAAAAGATAAAGTTGTTGGTACGAAGGCTTCAACCTCCAAAACAAATCAATTTTCTAAACCATCCTTCATACCAACAAAGCCAAATTTTCCTAATTCGAAGTATGAAAACCCAACAAAATCAAATTTCTCAAAAGGAAACAATTTGATAGACACATTCCACGTATGGCTAGACAAAAATTTGGACTTATTCAAGGATAAAGATATCTCATTGAATGATTTTAAACTAGCATACAAATAGTACCTTTGTACATCTACATTGTGTAGCTCATTGTCTAGAAAATCAACAATTGATAAATCAAATTGAAAAAAAAGATTTGAAGGATAATCTCACCACAAAATCAAAAGACTCTTCAAAACATGATATTACTTCAAAATCATCAAAACAAACCAAAACTTCGAAATCCAAGAAATCTTCCAAATCAAACATTTCCAAAAAGATCAAATAGATTTGGGTTTCGAAACCTTTAAATTCATCAAATGTTGTGTCTTCTAGTTCCTCTATGACAACTAAAAGTTCTTCAGATTCATTTTCAAGATCCAATTTTTCTTTAAATGACAACAATGAAAACATTTATTTCAAATGAGATATCTAAAGAGGCAATTGAGAAATGGATTAAAGAATCATTCACTTTCCCCGAGGACCCACGCGATTGATTGGGTACCAACTTCTTATTAATTAATTGCAGATTATGTCCGAATAGCAGTACGACACAGAATGGTATATGGATAGTGGCTGCTTAAGGCATATGACGAGCATTGAAAACATTTTCTTCAAATAAGATATCTAAAGAGGCAATTGAGAAATGGATTGAAGGATCTTTCACTTACCCTGAGGACCCACGAGATTGATTGGGTACCAACTTCTTATTGATTAATTGCAGATTATGTCCGAAAAGCAGTACGCCACGGAATGGTATATAGATAGTGGCTGCTCAAGGCATATGACGGGGAAGAGGGAATACCTGAGAGACTTTCAGACACTCGATGATGCAGGAAATGTACGCTTCAGAAATAACGATACATGTACAATCAAAGCCAAAGGAAAAGTCACCAATAGACAATTTATAATCAATCGGGTGGCATATGTAGAAGGATCAAAACAAATCTAGTGAGCATTTCTCAGTTGGTTGTTGGAACTGGCAATGTTGTAACCTTCAATAATCAAGGGAGTATAATCAACAAAGAAGAAACAAAAGAATTATTGTTGAAATAAAAAAGGAAGGGATCAATGTTTCCCTTGGATCTAAAGCCGATTACAGGTGGCCCTTCATTTTACCTACTATCTAAGGCTAATTTAGATCTTAGTTGGCTATGGCATAGAAGACTGGCTCACTTAAACTTCAAATCAATCAACAAGCACTACTAGAAAAATAGCTTTTAATGACATACAAACTATGACACACACTAATTTTATGACACACAAAAACGTATGTCATTAATAAAGTGTCATCTTCCTTAAAATCTGAAGAATTTATGACATACATAATTGTATATCGTAAATTTGTGTCATCTTTTGTAATAATTACGACATACATAAATGTATGTCATCTTTTAATGTCATAATAATATAAGAAAGAAAAACGTGGGAGACACTTTAACGTCGTTTTATAAAAAAATGTGTCTTCTAGGTTTTCTTTGTACTTCACGCTTCAACATTTTTTTTCTTCCCATCCCAACCCCGATATCTAGGGTTCTTACTTCGCCCCTGCATCCATTCTGTTCAGCTCCCATACGCAAGATTAATTCGATTAATCTCTTCTTCTCCAATTCTCCCACATACTCGCATGAAATGCTCCAAGGGTCAACAAGGTTAAGTGGATTCGTATTCTCTGATTCTGCGATTCAGCCTCGATTCTGCGATTCTCCGAAAATCAGACTTGGTATGTTTGCGAGAATTGGAATCTCGATTGATTGCAGGTTCCCCCGCATCTACATCCACCTTCACTTGTCGAGTTCATCATCTCATATTCCTCTAGTTTTTGTTAACTTCAGGTTGCAAGTCTGATTACCACCTCCGTTTGTTAAGTTTGGGCTCCGCCTCCCCCTTCCTTAATCGCTACTTCCTAGGACCTCCTCATCTTCTCTAATTCAAGTTTTGCTAACTTATTATCTGATTAGTTTTAGTTTCTGCAAGTCTGATTACCTATAAGTTTCAGGTTTCAAGATTGAAGTTTATTTTCAGGATTCGGATTCAGGTAATTGCATTTGATATTCGGTTCAATCAAAGTTGAACATATGAATTGCTTACGAGTAAGCTTCAGGCTTCGTCTTTATTTGAAGGCTGTTACACCCGCTGATGCTATTATGTCATTGAAGCAAATATTCCTTCCAGCTCTGTTGCTACTTCCTTAATGGTAGGCCTTTCATTCGTTTTAACCTGTAGGCATCTTTCTGCAAGTCTTGAGACTATGATGATGAAGTTATATCTCTTAACCTATGGTTTGTTAAACATCACTCTTTTCTATTAGTTAAAAGTTCCAGTAATGCTACCCCGGAACTATAAACATCACTCTTATCTATCAGTTTGTCTGCATATATTCAGGATCTAAGTAGCCTACCGTTCCTTGCACTATTGTCTCCAACTCAATCTGATCCATAGGAATAACCTTGATGCTCCAAAATCAACAACTTTTGCTACATAATTATCATCTAAGAGTATATTAACTAGCTTACATCTCGATGGATGACTGGGACAGATACTGCAAAATGTAAGTAAAAAAGGGATTCACGTGTCTCTGTTGCTAGTTTCATCAGGCCACTTTCATTTACTTCATGTTCTTTGATTTCTAATTCACTTTGCACTGGAGATGATTTTTCTTTTGGCTCTTACTTCATATTTAACACTTTATTGTTCTTAGATGTCACTTGTACTTGGTTATGCAATGTTGATATTTTGACTTAAACTCCATATCTTATTCACTTTGAAGTAATGGCAATCGAATACACATGAGGATTTCCTGGAATTTGGACCAGTTCCAGCAATCTAGGGATGACTTTGATACGTCAATTAGTAATCTTTCTTATTATAAATTTAGTCATGGATGAAATCACCAGTAGTTTATAACCCAAATATAGTACGTCGTCCTTTCTTTATTATTAATTTTCCAAATCTAACATTATCCTTTTCCCTTATAGGGCATTGTCGTGATACCTGGTTTAAAGGCTAAATGGGAAAAGATACTCATCATAAATGATGTCACTGGTGCAATTAATTCTGGAAGGTAAGTATGTACTGATGAGTTTCCATATTTAGTGATGGGGAAAAATGGTCCTCTAGTTAACATGTTACAACTATAAGAAATAAATTATGATGCTTAATTCAGGAAGTTGTATCATCTTTATTAATAATTGTTTGAATTTTTTATTATCTATTTGATAGTAACAGGCAGCTTGAAATTTCTTTACTTACATTGACAAAATGACATTTTTGCAATCAACAAATGAAGAGACTATTGACGATCCTCGGAAGTTATGTGATGATCTTCAACAATCACTCCAACACATCAAGTGGCAAAATTTTTGATAAGTTTCGTTGATTAAATGCTAGGATTAGGAATCTACTTTCATTTATTTTGGTTATTATTTTGTATTTGACATACTACATTGTGATGATGTGACAATGGATGGTATTTGTATTAACGATTCATTTTATGTTATGAGACACTAAATTTAATGTGTGATTTAATATATATATATATATATATATATATATATATATATATATATATATATATATATATATATATATATATATATATATATATATATATATATATATATATATACACACACACTATTTTGTATTATGAGGCATTAAATACGATTTAATTTGATAATTATTAAATCTACCAAATATATATATAAAAATATATATTTTAAAAAGTCAAAATTTATGACACGTAAAATGTTGGTCATAAATATTTTTCATAAATGTAGGTCGTAAATGTAAGTCATAAATGCGTGTCATAAATTTATGACACACAAATGTGTGTCATCTAATATTTATGACAGGGGCTTCCTTGACACACATTTGTGTGTCATCTGTACCCTTAGATGACACGTAATGCGTGTCATTAAAGGTGTTTTTTCTACTAGTGAAGTTAGTGGCTATGGATTTGGTTCGTGGCATGCCTGCACTTAAATTTGATAATGACACTCTTTGTTCTGCTTGCGAACATGGCAAACAAACAAAGAAAAGGCATCCAACTGTGATTGATCCGAAGATTACCGAACCCCTTTCAATCATATACATGGATCTGTGTGGTCCATCAGCAGTGAAATCATTAGGAAGAAAGAAGTACGTTTTGGTTATTGTCGATGATTTTTCTCATTTTACTTGGGTCATATTTCTTCGAAATAAATTTGATGCTGCGAATAAGATCATTTATTTTATCAAAAACATGGAAGTTACATTGAAGAGAACTGTCTGAATGGTGTATAGTGATAACGGGTCTGAGTTTAAGAACCAAACTCGATGGGTTTTTGAAAGACAAAGGCATTACACACAACTTCTCAACACCTTACACCCCTCAACAAAATGGCATTGTAGAACGTCTTAATCACTCCTTTTGCGAAGCTGCAAGAACAATGTTGAACTTTGCCAACTTACCGATGTATTTTTGGGCTGAAGCTCTATCAACTGTGTGACAACCTAAATTTTTAACATATGAAATAAGGGTTTTAAGTTAAGTATGTTGATGCTATGAGGTTTGATGTCCAACAAATATAAATGTATTTACAAAGACAAAATGGTCAAAGGAGGTAAAAATATGGAATTTATGTTTTAAGACATTCTATTTAGTCATAATGGGATGTTACTTCAATTGAAAACATGCCTTGAAAGCCCGAGGGCAAAATGGGAAACTTGGGGACAAAAGTGAAAAGATTAATTGTTAAACCTTAAAAATTTATATCTAAAAATCTATAAGGATTTGAGAAATAGTCATCAAGGAGACTTTTGTACATTTTGATGTAATGAGAATTTAGGAAAAAGATTCCGGTCGTTTGGAATTATAACGAAGAAGTTATGAAGGTGTAAAGATGGTCAAAAAGTGACAAATATGACCAAGTGGTCATGTTTAAGGGCCAATAGAAGACAATCTATTCAGATTCAGCGTTAAGTCAGTAAGAAAGAAATGCTAAGCTCATTCCCACATTTTTATCGGTATAACGTTTGTAAAAATCCGATGTCATATGTAGAAGTTGTGCAGGCTTAAAGTTTCAGTAAAATAAGCTAGAAATGTTGGAAAATTTTGCTAACGCATAAGGCTGAAGGGGCATTTTAGTAATTCCTACGTTGACTAGTCAAAATCAGCTTTAGTTGAACCATGTGCGTATTTCTTTTCCTGTGTACGCGATTTGAGATCAGGAGTAAAGAAAAATCGATGATACATTATGTTCGTAGAAATCAGAAACCACGAGAGAGCTTGGGGGTGCTAGTGCTAGTGCCGGCCAGATGTCGACGGCGACCAGGAGAGGATGGTGGCTAGACATGATTCCGATCAGGAGGGTACGTGACAGGTCGATCTTAGGCTAAGAACGAGAGGCGAGGACAGGAGGATAGCAGCGAGGAAGAAGCAGACGGTGGATTGCAATTGCTGGCGGTCGGTGTAAGACCCATTCCGCCGAGGCGCGGCCCGGAGAGATCCGCGGCGCGGCTTGGGAGGGATCTGGATTCGCGAATGATTTTGTATGTGCGGCGCGGCCTTAAAGGATCCGCGGCGCTGTGCGCCGCTAATGTGAAAAACCCTAATTCGGATTTAAACGCCTATATAAAGGACCCCAGCCCTAGGGTTCGTGTTTTTGGAAGTTCTCTGGAGAGGAGTCGACTGGTTTCAGCAGAGGCTCTTCGGTTCTAAGGCTTTGAA
The DNA here is from genome assembly GCA_023525715.1 of Cichorium intybus. Lineage (NCBI taxonomy): Eukaryota > Viridiplantae > Streptophyta > Magnoliopsida > Asterales > Asteraceae > Cichorium > Cichorium intybus. Next base: position 121,889,163 of record CM042009.1, on the reverse strand, counting down.
GGTTTGAAGGAAGAGACACAATGTGGGGAAAGGCTTGTAGCCTAGCGGGTGCATTCCTTTGTTTCCCAGAAACAAGGTAAGAGGATCTACCTTCTGATATTTCATTTTATCCCGTCTTTATGGTGTTATCCCCTGATTAGTAGTCTTAGATGACTTGTAACACTTAGGGTTTGGACCAAGGACATGCATGGACTTGCATGTCCATAAGCAAGTGATCTTAGGGTAGTTTCTGATCCCAGGAAGGGTATGGAGTGAAACCCTAGCCGATGACTGAACTGATTTAATGCTTAGAAGACTTTGGATTAATACGAGTCCGCGACGCGGACAGGCTATGTCAGCGACGCGGGTTCGGCTAAGCCCCGTAACTATGCGGAGATAACCGCGACGCGTAGGGTGAGAAGCCACGCCGCGGCGAGCTGCTGTTTGACCCAAAAGCTTAGTTTTGACCAGTGTTGGTTACCTAACATGGGGTCTGACCTTTAGGCAAGTCTATAGAAGTTTAGTCAGTGCTTGACATGTTGTATATGTGGGATATAGGTGTGTGGACGAGCTAGTGGAGATATTAAAGTATATCTGTGCGGTTTCGAATCAGGTGAGTATCCTCACCTTACTATATGATGTTGCATGTTAGGCATCTTGTATGTTATTTACATTTATATGATTTTCTCTATATCTGTGGTTGATTGTTGTTGGGCTCAGTACTGATGCGTGTCCCCTCGTAGCTGTTGTATGACGAGTTGGACTATTGCCTTGTCCCATAGCTGTTGTATGATGGGCTGGGCCATAACCGGGAACCCATAGCTGTTGTATGATGGGTAGAACCTTCTCGTGTCCATAGCTGTTGTATGATGGACGCCCGTGGCTGTTGTATGGCGGGTAGGGTCGGGTTGTTCTCGAGGACGGGTTGTTTGATATGTGCGCATGTATGGTAATTTGTGGACTCACTAAGCTTTAAGCTTACCCGTTTATTTTATAACATTTTAGGTAATTCAAATGATAGAGGGAAGGGCAAGGCTTGACGGCAGCGCGTCGCATACAAGAGATTGATGTCAATGAACTATATTAGTATTTTCAATGTTTCCGCTGTTGGTTTAAATAATATGTTGAACAGTTTTATGTTTTTGGAATAAATGTTTTATTGGAACCTTGGTAATAAATGATTTTAAAATTTTTTGAAATTGAGGCGTTACAAATTGGTATCAGAGCCTTAGTTTGAGGGATTTGGATGAACTGTATTGGGAATCCAAACTCAAACTTAGGACTGAGTGGTTTTGGTCAAGAAAGTGCTTTTGGAAAGTTAATTTAAAGTAAGATGCGATGCGAACCGTCAGCCGAGCTCAAATAAGTTTTGTGATTCCCAATTACCCATGCCAAGTTTGTGTTATGTGATAAAATGTATTGTGCTAGGATGTAAAATAGCCTGTATAATATACTCTGTAGACTGTTTTGTGCCTTATGTGCTGCTTTAGAATTTTATGCTACTGTCGTTAGGTTGCTTAGTGAATGCTGGTAGGTTATATACAATTAGGGTAAGATAGCCTAAGAATTCTTGGTCTGGCCTTATTGGCTGTTCCTTGTTTGGTTGTGACTTTAGGGTAGATCAGTTATTCAAACATCTATCTTATTCCTGATTGTGTACGGCTGTGCGTCTGTGACGCGACTCGACGACATTAGCAGTAGTTCTTTTAGGCACGTGTGGGAGAGAGAAATAAGTCAATGATTAGGAACCACGGTGCATGATCACAGGATTCATAGGAAGTGGTTTTAACGTATGTGCGACAATTTAGGAGGGTGGTTGATGAACTTGAAACAAGGGCGAATAGGTGTGGAAGGTAGTACCAGGCCAGTATTACCGAAAGCACAGGATTCACGCTTGAGTCAAGGGTAGTCAACCAAAGTCCTAGAAAGTCAAGTAGTTGGGTAGATAGGAGTGACCCGAGTATTGATATTAGAATCTGTTGCACATTTTAGAATGGCAGTCACTCGAAGTAACGGTGGACCAGATGCGGGTGCCTCGAGTGGGGGAGGACCGACTGATGAAAATCTCTGCAACCTGATATCGGAGGAGGTTTCGCGAGAAGTGTTGGCTGCGATACCTCAGTTCTTTGCTACGATTAAGGCTGAGCTATGGGCAATGCTCGAAGAGCGACTGGCTACTCAGGGCACATCACGTGCTAGGGATGCAAGTTATAAGGACTTTTCGGCTTGTTCGCCTCCGATGTTCGATGGGGGCAGGGATCCGATTGTCAGTATGCGGTGGCTTTTCGCGGTAGAAGGTTCCTTCTACACCTGTTCGTGTCCTGAGAACTCCAAGGGAACATTTGCAGTGAATCTTCTAAGAGAGGGTCCAAAAGATTGGTGGGAAATACGAGCGAAAGATCTCATTCCTGCTCAGTTGGATTCCATTACGTGGCCGCAGTTTAAGGAACAGTTCAAACTAGAGTATGTTCCACAGGTGGAAATGGAACGCTTGGCGCAGGAATACCTGAATCTGACCCAGACCACTGAGACGGTGACGGAGATCACCAAAAAGTTTAATGAGCGAGCACTCTTCTGTCCAAGGTTTGCGGCGACCGAGCGCATGAGGATGACACGATACTTGGCGATGCTTCGCACAGACATTCAGGAATTTGTGTCTGCTGCTAGGCACCAAACTCTTACTGATATGATCGCGGCCGCTCGGGCCTGAGAGTTGGAACTGGAAACCCAACAAAAGCAGAAGCGTCCGGCGCCTACTCAGACTCAGCAGGTGTCGAAGAAATTTCGAGGGGCAGATCAGGGAAAGCAAGGGCAAAAGAGCCATGGTAAGTGTAGTAAATGTGGAAGGAATCATGTGGGGTGTTACTGGTGTTAATATGCCATAAGTGTGGAAAGGAGGGCTACTATGCTAAAGATTGTCGGCAAGAGGTCAAGATTTGTTTTAATTGTAATCAGGTAGGCCACTTCAAACCCAGTGTCCCCGTCTGACTTAGGGAGTGGTTCAGAATCCGGCACCCACTACACTCCGGATTACCGATGGTAGGCAGGGGAAAGGGGAAGCCCCTAAGACCAAGGGTCGAGCATTCGTCATGACCGCCGAGGAGGCACACGATGCGCCCGACGTCATCACGGGTACTCTTTCTTTTCTTGCCTCGTGTTTGTGGTGTGTGTAATTAATGTGCCTATTATGCTTTGATTAGGAACTTTATTAGTCAACTCTACGCCTACCTTTGTACTGTTTGATTCGGGTGCTAGTCATTCTTTTGTGTCTGCCGTTCTGGGAAAGGGTTTCGGTATCGCTTTAGGAACTCTTTATCGGCCGTTAGAGGTAGAAATTGCGGATGATAAAATCGTACAGGCGACCAGTGTGTACCGGGGAAGTGAAATAGTGATTTAAGGAATTAAGTTCCCGATTGATCTCATCCCTATACCGTTGAGTGACTCTCGAGTTATTATCGGTATGGATTGGTTGGGTCAGCACGAGTCATGGATTGACTGTAAGAACAAGCGAGTGTGGATCCAAACCCCAAGTGGGGGAGAGCTGGTAGTACAGGGCGAAAGGAGGAATAAGGATGCAGTTTTCTGTTCAGCTGCTAGAGCGTGTAGACATTTTCAACATGGAGGCTCGGGATTTGTGGCATATGTTTTGGATGCACGGGAAGAGAAATCAAAGCAAAAAAAAGAACGATATACCGGTGGTTCGGGATTTTCCTGATGTTTTTCCCGAGGACCTGCCTGGCATACCGCCAGAGAGACATGTGGAATTTAAGATTGACTTAACTCCCGGTGCGGCTCCAATAGCTAAAGCACCGTATCGTATTGCGCCTCCAAAAATGCTAGAATTGTCTATTCAACTTCGGGAGCTATTAGATAAGGGATTCATTCAACCCAGTTGCTCACCTTGGGGAGCGCCTATTTTGTTTGTTAAGAAAAAGGATGGATCCAGTAGGATGTGCATAGATTATCGTGAGTTGAACAAGCTTATGGTGAAGAATAGATATCCATTACCTCGCATCGACGACTTATTTGATCAACTGCAGGGCGCTTCGTGGTTTTCAAAAATTGACTTGCGGTCAGGATACCATCAAATGCGAGTACGGAGGAAGACATCCCGAAAACGGATTTTCAGACGAGGTATGTGAAAGGTTTTCTGCAAACCATGAACTAAATAACCTAAGTTCACATGCGACCTATGAGGATCTATGTTTTCTACTATTGAACATATAACAAAAACCTAGAGGCCAATAAAAGAAACTAAAGATCAAAACAGAAAAACCAACCTTAATTTCTTGGAAGCTGAGCAGCAAAATTATCCTGCCTCAAATGAAAGTCACACCCAAGCTAGAGGTTATGTGACACCCCATTTCTACTGTTTGCAAATACCATGGTTTTTCGTATAAATACTTGTATACAAAAATACGTTTTAACAAAAACCGGTTATTTACATATTTAAAACTGTGGGTGTTACAAATCCATACCAAACTAACCATAGTAAGCAAGAAAAGGATTAAACCTTGCGTCCAAGATAGGAGCTATGTGGGCTCCACCCCAGCTAAACTTCATCCAAGTATAACATAGCATTTAACCTGGAATACATGGCATAAAAATAGAATACGTAAGAAAAAAATTGTCTCGTGAGTTACATGAGTTTTAGACTCAAACTTTTAATTTCTTTTCCAACCTTTTTATAAAACTTGTAACATAAAACATCTTCAAGTTTTATAATAATATTATACTATAGCTCTTTTCTTTTCAAAATCATCACATATCATACTTTGCAAAAATATATTCTTTCCAAACTTTATAATAGCAATATACTATAACTTTTTACTTCTGAAAAAAATCATTTTATGACGTACTTTACAAAAATAGCATCTTTCTTACTTTCTTTGGCTGGTTTTATAAGCTTGCTGGATTTTTATACTTAGGGCTTTAATCACTATAAGTGATACCCCAAGTCTCTATGGCTAGAAAGAACGGATCAATCCTCACCATAGAAATGCTGAGGCGATCTACTTCGCGATGGGGCTTGCTCCCAGTAGACCCCTTACCTAACCCGGGAAGGTTGGAACATAGTTCCCTTACTAACATTGCTTGCTACAATTACCAGTCATACAAAACATTTTCTGCTTGCGTGAACATTACTTACATACATATAACTTGTGGCTAAGCGCCAAATTTCATTACTTTCTGTCTTTATGGCTAGATGCCAAATTTATAACTTTCATTTCTCATAAACCATATGTTTAAAACTTGTCTATATAACATTTTAGGCTTAATGCCAAATCATACTTAAAAACATATACAACTTGTAACCGAAACATACTTCTTAAACATATTGTGGCTATATGCCTATCCATACTTTCAAACATGTATTCAAAATATATATACCTTCATATAATTGGTTCATAGACCAAAACACACTTTCACATAATTGGCTCATAGACCAAAACATAGCTTCAACATTATAGCATTATAGTTTCACAAACAAATCAGAAATAAAACTCTTGCATATAATTTCACACATAAGATTTTATAAGAAATCTTGAAAATACTTACTTGCCATGTACCCCAAAATGGGTAAAAAATACTGCATGTACTCACCTCATAAGTTGGTAGTAATTTGTCTAAACGTTCTTCGCCTTCACACTCTTTCATGATTTGACGATCATTTATTTTGTACCTACTATTAACATATAATACATTAACAACTACCAAAATTGACTTTCTTTCTTTTAAAGTCCTTTGACTGTAAATTATGAGACTATGGGTCGATACAAGTGTATAACCCTCAAGAAACTAACTTTATATGAATTTATATATTTCCCGAAATACACGTATTTTACTACAGTACCCTCGGGAGGTCGTATTCCCGGTTTAACAATTTTTCCATGTGTTTTCACACCATTTTAGACTTGTGGTATAAATATTAGACCAATCGGACAAGTCTAGCACCAAGTTCCAAACTCAAAAATGACATTTTCTTAACAGAGAGTATGCACGACTCGTGCATAATTTGGTCTATAGGGAGCACGACTCGTGCATACACTAAATAACCATTTTCTTGGGTCTGCAGATGAAGCACGACTCGTGCATAATGAGCACGACTCGTGCTCATACTGGGCAGTCCATTTTGAGTCCGATTTTGCACTGTAGCTCCCTGTTTTTGCACATTAAGTCCTTATTCCAGTTCTTAATTGTTTTGGGTTTATTCTAAGACTAAAACCATCCATTATCATCAGGTTTTAACCATTGGAATCAACTCAATTACATGAATGTAGAATTTAGGGTTCTTGAGCCAAAAACCCCAAATTCCACCAAATCATCAAATTCATTTGTTTTAGATACATGCTCTCATCATATGAACATGTTTCAACCTTAGAAATCATATAACCTTCATGAATCATTCTGAAATTACAGTTTCTAACTTCTCCCGTGAAGAACACACACACACAAACACTAAGGTTAGAAGTTTCTCACTAACCTTTTGACTTAGGAATCATCAATTCCAAGTCTTTGCTCCAATTCCTTCTTCAATTCTTCGTGGCCTCTGCAGGAATTGCCTCTCCAAAAATCCTCTCGATGCTTCTGAAATGTTCTGCAATCTTATGGGAGATATTTCTCCATTTTTATACTTCCTATATTTACCTTTTTGTCCCTACTCTTCCTATTTCTTTACAAAAATGGTCCTAAGACCCAAAACCTTGCAAACAAAGTTCTAATAATTGCTAACTTGGCCCCTTGCTGAAATTTCCTAACAAAATGGTCATTTTCATGTCAAATGACTAATTTGCCCTTTTTGTCCAAATTTCACTATTCACGCGGTAAAACTCCAAATTTCACATAAACTTTTATTTCTTACATTATTGTTTCACAAATACATAGTATCTTACATAATGGTCTTATTAATGGATCAAAAGACCATTTTACCCTTTTTATGGTAAAATGACCAAATTACCCTTTTTAACCATTTTTCTCTAAACTCTTGGAATTTTGCTACAATTCCCAATAAATTATTTTAAAACTTTCAAAATATTTTAATCTTTCCCTTAATTATTTTCTCGAATATAAATTCAAAATTTTTGGGTCGTTACAGGTTATACAGATCGAAAATCCCAGAGAGAATTATGAAAGTGGCGAATTCAATATGGTGCCCAGGGACCCTTATTTATAGTTTTCCAGATGGCCAGTTGATAAGCCTTAGAGATAAACCTTTTTTGAATTCAAATAAGATAAACCTTTTATCTTGCAATTCAAACTCTATTTATCTTCTATTTATTATTTTCGAAATATATATATCCATATATATATTTTCGACTTTAACTGGTCACTCCACACTGCCACTTACTCAACTATTGAATAATTACAGTTTCAGTCCCTGCACCTTTAATTAATTAAATTAATCACCAAATTAAATCCAATTAATTCCAGATTAATTTCTAATTAATTAATATAGTTTCTAATTAATATATTATGACTTTAATATATTAATAAACCATATATTTAATTCCTGTTGATTTATTAATCCCATAATAAATCAACCTTTCTCTCTACCGAATTTTCTACCAAACCTCCAGCCATGAGGGCAACCCAAATGGACTGTGCTTCTATTAATTAGGTAAATAATAATTATTAGTCATGGCTTAGACACCTAATCCAACAACACCTTAAGCTTCCTAGAAACCACTGCGAAACTCTGACTTAGTCAGTTCTGTCCAAAGATAAATGATCAGATGATCCTCCGTCCAACTAGATATTTTTCAGACTCAAGACATGGATAAAATCAATCTGGTCTGATTCACTGTTTCTCGATTTCCGATTTGCATATGACTCTTAGACTACCAATTTAGTCCCGGTTGGCCAACCATTTTAGTCAACTTCAAAATCATCGAGAGTCCTATAGATATCTGTTCCCCGTTAGGGTCAAGGGAAGAATAAACTTTGACTCATATACTTATGTCTTTTACCAGATAAATTACTCACAACAATACGTTTTATAACACCGAGTTACCGATGCGTTTTCGTATTATCAATGAACAACCGTCTAGTAAATCATAACTCATATGTCTTAGCTTAAAGATCAAAAGATATTATCGTCTCAATATTGCTCGTGATATAATCCATGAAGCAATCCATTGAGCGTGGGTTTATCCAATACTCAAATCTCTATTTCCAAGTACTCATGAATGTTGCAGCAATCTTATTGCAATGTCTAACTCCTTAGACAATCTACAACTAATTCATGATAGCCTTGCTTCATACTTACTCCCTAAAAGCATGAGCGACTGTGGATATTTGAATAATCCAATTATTCAGGAAGTAAAACATGCAAGATGAAACACAATGATATATTATTGACAAAATTAGTAAACCATTACTCATTAATAAATCTCCATTATTAAATCACAAAAGTCAAATACAGTAACATTGTTACAAGTTTCAAAAACCTATCTAATTACAAAAACTTATATCATCTCTTAATCCAATGCTCCTAGCATGCTGATTATGCTTAATCCTACTCAGAGCCTTTGTCAAGGGATCTGCAGGATTATCTTCCGATGATACCCTCTTTACAAGGAGGTGACCTTCTTCAACCCTATGTCTGATGTAGTGGTACTTTCTGTCGATATGTCTGGACTTTCCATGATCTTGCGGTTCCTTTGTCAAGGCGACCGCACCTTCGTTATCCCAGAACAGTTCCAAGGGCTCCTGAATACTCGGGACTACTCCAAGGTCACCGATAAAGTTCTTCAGCCAAGCCGCTTCCTTTGACGCTTCACTTGCTGCTATGTACTCTGATTCGCACGTAGAATCAGCCACTGTTTCTTGCTTGGAAGTTTTCCAAGTAACTGCTCCACCGTTCAAAAGGAATACCCAGCCCGACTGAGACCGACCATTGTCTCTATCTGTATGAAAACTGGCATCTGTATATCCTTCAAATCTCAAGGTGTCACTGCCACCGAGGACTAACACCATGTTCTTGGTCCTTCGCAGATACTTGAGTATATTTTTCACAGCTATCCAATGCGCCCTTCCAGGGTTACCCTGGTACCGATTGACCATGCTTAAAGCAAAGGCCACGTCAGGGCAAGTACACGTCATAGCGTACATGATCGATCCTACAGCCGAAGCGTAAGGTACCCGACTCATTTCAGCTATTTCTTCGTCTGTACTCGGACTTTGAGTCTTACTCAATTTTGCATTACTTTGGATAGGTAGCTCTCCCTTCTTGGAATTTTCCATACTAAACCTTTTTAGTACCTTTTCCAAGTATGTACCCTGACTAAGTCCAATTAGTCTCTTCTTCCTATCTCTCAATATTCTTATCCCGAGAATATAGGCAGCCTCTCCTAGGTCCTTCATGGCGAAACATTTCCCAAGCCAAGCCTTGACATCTTGCAAGGTTGGAATATCGTTTCCCATGAGCAGTATGTCATCGACATACAGCACCAGAAAGAGGACTATACTCCCACTAGCCTTGACATATACGCAAGACTCATCCTCGCTCCTAGAGAAGCCAAATTCTTTGACTTTCTCATGGAAACAAAGGTTCCAGCTGCGAGAAGCTTGCTTCAATCCGTAGATTGATCTCTCAAGCTTACACACCTTATTGGGATACTTTGCATCGACAAAACCCTCTGGCTGATTCATGTAAGCATCCTCAGTCAACTTTCCATTAAGGAAAGCGGTTTTGACGTCCATCTGCCAAATTTCATAGTCATGAAATGCAGCTATGGCCAGCATAATCCTAATAGACTTTATCTTGGCTACTGGTGAGAAGGTCTCGTCATAGTCAACCCCTGGGGTTTGAGTAAAGCCCTTCACAACCAGTCTTGCCTTGAAAGTGTGTACTTTTCCGTCCATGTCGGTCTTCTTCTTGAAGATCCATTTGCACCCTACTGTCTTTCGACCCGGTACGTTGTCAACCAAGTTCCAAACTTGATTGTCATACATGGACTTGATCTCGCTATCCATGGCCTCTTTCCACTTTGCAGACTCAGGGCCCGCCACTGCTTCCTGGTAGTTATCTGGTTCATCCAAATTTATCAGTGTCCTATCACTGACAAACGTGTCCCCATCCGAAGTGATATGGAACCCATAAAACTCGGGTGGCATGCTAACCCTACCGAAATGCCTAAGAGGTAAGGATACATCTGTCGGACTAACAGGAACTTCTTCCTCATGTTGGTTGCTAGTTTCTCCTAAGGTTGCGTCATCTGATGACTCTTGAATTTCTTCCAGATCAATGGTACTCCCATTGTCCTCTTTGGATATGAGCTCTCTCTCTCGAAAGACCGCTCATCTAGCTACAAAGACCACGTCCTCGCTCGGTCTGTAGAATAGATATCCAAAGGACTGTTTGGGATAACCAAGGAAGAAACACCTTTCGCTTCTTTCTGCTAGTTTGTCTTGAGTCTCTTGTCTAACGAAAGCCTCACAACCCCAGACTTTGATATGTGCCAACGAGGGAACTTTCCCCGTCCACATTTCATGAGGTGTTTTAGCAACCTTTTTAGTAGGGACAAGATTGAGGATATGGGCGGCAGTCTCTAAGGCATACCCCCAGAAGTGAATGGGAAGTGAAGCTCGACTCATCATGAAATAGACCATGTCCAACAGGGTTTGGTTGTGCCTCTCCGCAACACCGTTCAATTGTGGTGTCCTAGGAGGTGTCAACTGCGAAACTATTCCGCATTCCTTTAGATAGTCTAGGAACTCGATACTTAGATACTCTCTGCCTCTGTCGGACCTGAGCATCTTTATCTTCCTGCCTAATTGATTCTCTACCTCGTTCTTAAACTCTTTGAACTTTTCAAAGGTGTCTGACTTATGCTTGATCAAGTAGATATAACCGTATCTACTGAAATCGTCAGTAAAGGTTACGTAGAACCGCGTGCCATCCTTTGTGGTTGATCTGAATGGACCACACACATCCGTGTGAATGATGTCCAGCAGACCCTCACCTCTTTCAAAAGACCCTTTGAAAGATGATTTAGTCATCTTGCCCAACAGACAAGATTCGCATACATCATCCGACCTGAGGTCGAATGATTCCAACACTCCATCCTTTTGGAGTTGGGCGATGCGTTTCTTGCTGATGTACCCGAGCCGACTATGCCACAGACATGCCTTTTCTACACCACTAATAGAATCAATATAATTTACACTATGTCCTAAATTGTCAACACATTCAACAGTTTCATACACACCATCACAATGATAAGCAGTAAAAATCAAAATACCATTTTTGAAAACAGAAATCGAACCAATTTTATTATCAAAAGAAAATTGAAATCCTTGTCTGAACAATGCGTGAAATGAAATAATGTTTCTTGCCATTTCTGGCGAATATCAACAATTAAATAACTCTAAGCTAGCATCACTACTAAGCACTAAACTATAAACGCCGATCTTGGTAACAGGGGACGATCTCCTATTGCCCATGATCAGGTTCAGTCTACCGTGCTCCACCTCCCTGCTTTCCTTTTGGCCCTGCAGATCAGAACAAATGTGAAAACCACATCCTGTATCAAGGACCCAAGAATTAGACGATGGTGAGTTTTTAGAGATATTGTATATACCTGCTGTCGATGACTTTACTTTCCCATCCTTGACATCCTGCAAGTATTTGGGGCAGCTTCTCTTCCAATGGCCCTTCTCTTTGTAGTAGAAACAGTCGGCTTCATTGGGGTTGGCTACACAAGGAATGTGAGAAGACTTGGTTCTCGAGCCATTGCTGGACGACCCGACCTGTACCTTTTCCCTCCAATTTTGCTTAGGAGGGCCCTTCCTTTTCTTTCCTTTGCCACTTCCAATGGCTAAGACGGGTTGATTGACCGAGGGTACACCTTTACCTTTCATCCCGTCCTCAGCAACCCGAAGCATACGATGCAACTCAGTCAGGTTAGCCTGATTGTTGTTCAAATGATAAGAGAAACCTAAACTGGTCATAGGAACTCGGTAAGGAGTTAAGCACTATGTCAACGGCCAACTCCTCAGGTACAGGCATCGCAAGCTTTCTAAGCCGCTCCACGTAACCTTGCATTCTTTGCACATGAGCGCAGATGGACTCTCCATCTTTAGATATGCTGTTCGTGAAGTCCTTGACCACCTCGCACCTCTCGATGCGCTCTTGCTTGCGGAACTTTTCCGCTAGCTCCTTGTGCATCTCAAAGGGACAGTAGTCTTCATATATCCTTTGCAATCCGGGGTTCATTGTGGCGATCATGATACAGGCCACTTTGGTCGCATCATCAGAATGTTTTTGGTACGAGGCAATCTCCTCGGGAGTAGCAGTTTCAGGGTCAATATCGACAAGCTCGGTCTCGAGGACATACTCTTTGTTCTCGTACCTCAGAGCCATCTTGATATTTCTAATCCAGTCATTGTAGTTTGTCCCGTTCAATTGAACCTTGGAACACAGTGAGAGGATAGAGGGAACACTGGAGTTTGAGTGGGGAGCGGATTGATCAGCAGAAGACATCTATAAAAGAAGATAAGTTTAATTAGATACTTGTCGGTCCTTATAATAACCCAAAATAAAACAAGGCTAGGATCCAACTATAACAATTTGCAACATAGAAGAGGGATGCCGTAATCTATAAGCAAATTTTATAAAGGTAGGCGAATGACGATTCAGTCAATTCCACCGTGGAAAAATAATCTTATTATAAATGGAATTTCTAGTTTCTTTTGAGATTTATTGAACTGTTCAATAGCATGTTTAATCTCGGATATGCCCCACCGTTTGTGACTGGGATGCCGATGATCACAAACCGGGTGTGAATAACCATGCAAATTAGCTTGGTACTCTCGGGGTCCATTATCATCTCAAATTGATGTGCCGGTAAACCACACACGCTCCATCAACAATGATAACACCCGAGACACCCATTGCCACTCTTTATGAACCCCCATTGGTGTGCCAGTAAACCACACACGCTCCACCAACGTTTCATAAAGTGCAATGTGCAATTTCATGGGTTAGCATCAAATTCACATTTTTTCCTAAAGTAACTAGATTGAGATTTTTGTAAATAGTTCTAGTACTTTGATCATTATACTTTTAATGATTAAGCGGTTCTGTCAAACCCATTCGGCTAACGACCCTCCACTGATCAGGCGAGCGGTAGGTGAGAGTGTTCACCCATTAGACTACCATTTTATAGGCAGTCTCCTTATACCCACTTTATAGACCAGCTTCGTGAATGAGGCCTACTATTGATTTGACTAACCAAATTTATCTCATATATATAGTATTAACTTTTAATAACATATATAAGATGTATTTTAAAACCCTTTAAAATATTCAAGGTTTATCTTTTAATTTTACCAAATTTAACAATTAAATTTTAAATTAAATTAAACCTTAAAATCGATTTTATCAATTTTAATTACCAATTAATTAAATTAATTAAATCTAAATATTTTAAACGTTTTAAAATATTTTTCTGGATTTTTCCATTAATTTTTGACAATTTAAAATTAATTAAATCCCTTTTGAATTATCTTTTAATTAACAATTAATTAAATTAATTAAATGAAGATAGGTTTATCCAAATTAATCAAATTAATTAAAACCTATCCTAAACCCCCTAGATTTCGAATTCAAATAATGGGGTTTAAGGTTATCCATTTAATTAACAAATAAAGTTACCAAAAATAGAAAACCTCCTAAAACCCTAATAGCAAATTTTGAAAATAGCAAGGGGGATTAGGGTTTCCAAAACGCTAATCCTAGAAATCGATCCTAATAGAAATTAGGGTTTATAGGCTTAAAACCCTAAAACAGTTATAGCAATTCAACAAGAAAACAAAACAGGTTCTGATACCACTGAAAGGTTTTCTGCAAACCATGAACTAAATAACCTAAGTTCACATACAACCTATGAGGATCTATGTTTTCTACTATTGAACATATAACAAAAACCTAGAGGCGAATAAAAGAAACTAAAGATCAAAACAGAAAAACCAACCTTAATTTCTTGGAAGCTGAGCAGCAAAATTATCCTGCCTCAAATGAAAGTCACACCCAAGCTAGAGGTTATGCAGATCGAAAATCCCAGAGAGAATTATGAAAGTGGCGAATTCAATATGGTGCCCAGGGACCCTTATTTATAGTTTTCCAGATGGCCAGTTGATAAGCCTTAGAGATAAACCTTTTTTGAATTCAAATAAGATAAACCTTTTATCTTGCAATTCAAACTCTATTTATCTTCTATTTATTATTTTCGAAATATATATATCCATATATATATATATATTTTCAACTTTAACTGGTCACTCCACACTGCCACTTACTCAACTATTGAATAATTACAGTTTCAGTCCCTGCACCTTTAATTAATTAAATTAATCACCAAATTAAATCCAATTAATTCCAGATTAATTTCTAATTAATTAATATAGTTTCTAATTAATATATTATGACTTTAATATATTAATATACCATATATTTAATTCCTGTTGATTTATTATTCCCATAATAAATCAACCTTTCTCTCTACCGAATTTTCTACCAAACCTCCAGCCATGAGGGCAACCCAAATGGATTGTGCTTTTATTAATTAGGTAAATACTAATTACTAGTCATGGCTTAGACAGCTAATCCAACAGTATGGCCACTTCGAGTTTATAGTGATGCCGTTTGGACTGACCAATGCCCCTGCAGCTTTTATAGACTTAATGAATCGGGTGTGTCGACCGATGTTGGATCGGTCGGTTATAGTTTTCATTGACGATATCTTAGTCTACTCTCGGAGCAGGGAGCAGCACGAACAACATTTAAGGGAGGTATTGGAGACCTTAAGGAAGGAGAAACTTTATGCAAAATTATCCAAGTGTGACTTTTGGCTACGGGAGGTTCAGTTTTTTAGGTCACATCGTCAACGAGCAAGGAATCATGGTAGACCCGGCTAAGGTGGTGGCCGTGATGTGGTGGGAGGTTCCGAAGACTCCCTCGGAGATTAGAAGTTTCTTGGGTCTGGCTGGTTATTATCGTCGTTTCATCCAAGACTTCTCAAAGGTTGCAGTACCTTTGACTCAACTAACTAAGAAAAATGGTGCTTTCCGGTGGGGTGAGGAGCAGCAGTAGGCTTTTGAGACTTTGCAGCGAAAATTGTGTGAAGCTCCAGTTTTAACCTTTCCTGAAGGCATGGAGGACATGGTAGTTTATTGCGATGCATCTATCTCGGGATTGGGGGCAGTCTTGATGCAACGAGGTAGGGTGATTGCTTACGCCTCGCGACAGTTGAAGCCCCATGAGGCAAACTATCCTACTCACGACTTGGAATTGGGAGCGGTGGTCTTCGCTCTTAAGATTTGGAGACACTATTTGTATGGAGTGAAGTGTACCATCTATACTGACCACAAGAGTTTGAAGTATCTGATGGATCAGGCAAATCTTAACATGAGGCAGAGGAGATGGCTGGATGTATTAAAAGACTTTGATTGTGAGATACACTATCACCCTGGAAAGGCCAATGTGGTAGCGGATGCGTTAAGTCGAAAGGCTTCAGGTACACCCCTCCGGGGCGTTTGTCTAAGGATGACAATTGTGACACCGCTGCTTGAGCGGATTAGGAAAACTCAGGTGGAAGCAAGCAAGAAAGAGAATAAAAAAGGTGAGAGAATTGTGGGCCAGTTGGCAGCAATGGTAAAAGATAGTAGAGATTTGTTAACTTGTCATGAGAGGATTTGGGTACCGAAGCTGGGCGGGGTTCGTCAAACCCTATTGGAGGAGGCACATAAATCCAAGTTCTCTATCCACCCTGGAGCAACTAAAATGTATAGGGATCTGCGCGAATATTATTGGTGGCCTGGCATGAAGAAGGAAGTAGCTTGGTTTGTCGAAAGATGCATGACCTGTCGTAGGGTCAAGGCAGAGCACCAACGACCTCATGGTAAATTGCAGCCTCTCGAGATCCCAGAATGGAAATGGGAGCATATCACGATGGATTTCATCACGAAGTTGCCTAGAACCCCTCGACATAAGGACACTATTTGGGTTATCGTGGATAGGTTGACTAAAAGTGCTCATTTCCTCCCCATCCAAGAGACTTTCTTGCAAAGGAATTGGCTAAGGTCTATGTAGACGAGATTATCTCTCGGCATGGTATACCGGTCTCGGTGATATCTGACCGGGATGTCCGATTTACGTCTAGATTTTGGAAGAAGTTTCATGAGGAATTAGGCACTCTCCTTCATTTCAGCATGGCATATCACCCTCAGACGGATGGGCAGAGTAAAAGGACGATTAAAACGCTAGAGGATATGCTTAGGGCATGTGTTATCGATTTTGGCGGGAGCTGGGATTCCCATCTCCCTCTAGCTAAGTTTTCCTATAATAACAATTATCACGCGAGCATTGGCAGGGCTCCTTTTGAGATATTGTATGGAAGAAAGTGTCAGACTCCTATTTGCTGGGGCGAGGTTGGCCAGCGGGTATTGGGTAGTACTGAGGTAGTACTCAAGACAACCGAGTTAATTCAGAAGGTTCGGGAGAGGTTGTTAACGGCTTAGAGTCGACAGAAAAGTTATGCAGATCGGCGGCGGTCCGATCTCGAGTTTCAAATTGGGGATTATGTTCTTCTTAAGGTTTCACCTTGGAAGGGAGTCATTCGTTTTAGGAAGTGAGGAAAGCTTGGCCCTAGGTACATTGGACCTTACCGAATCATCGCCCGTGTAGGTAAGGTAGCTTACCGGTTGGAGCTGCCCGAGCAGCTTAGTCAGATTCACGACACGTTCCACGTTTCGCAACTCAGGAAGTGCATTACTAAGGAATCTACAATAGTGCATTTGGAGGATATTCAATTAGACGAACGCCTAAATTTTGTGGAGCGACCAATTGCCATCATTGAAAGGAAGATAAAGACTTTACGAAATAAAACAATAGGATTAGTTAAGGTGCAGTGGCAACATCGTAAAGGGTCCGAGTGGACTTGGGAACCGGAGGAGGAAATGTGGAGGCATTATCCAGAATTGTTTACCGGCACGGATTTCGGGGACAAAATCCAGTTAAGTGGGGAAGAATTGTAAGACCCGTTCCGCCGAGGCACGGCCCGGAGAGATCCGCGACACGGCTCGGGAGGGATCTGGATTCGCGAATGATTTTGTACACGCGGCGCGGCTTTTTATCGGGGAGGGATCTGGATTCGCGAATGATTTTGGCTCGGGAGGGATCTGGAAAGAAATGCTAAGCTCATTCCCACCTTTTTATCGGTATAAAGTTTGTAAAAATCCGATGTCATATGTAGAAGTTGTGCAGGCTTAAAGTTTCAGTAAAATTAGCTAGAAATGTTGGAAAATTTTGCTAACGCATAAGGCTGAAGGGGCATTTTAGTACTTCCTCCGTTGACTAGTCAAAATCAGCTTTAGTTGAACCATGTGCGTATTTCTTTTCCTGTGTACTCGATTTGAGATCGGGAGTAAAGAAAAATCGATGATACATTATGTTCGTAGAAATCAGAGACCACGAGAGAGCTTGGGGGTGCTGGTGCTACCGCCGGCCAGATGTCGACGGCGACCAGGAGAGGATGGCGGCTAGACATGATTCCGATAAGGTGGGCACGTGACAGGTCGATCTTAGGCAAAGAACGAGAGGCGAGGACAGGAGGATAGCAGCGAGGAAGAAGCAGACGGTGGTCTGCAGTTGCTGGCGGTCGGTGGTGTGCTGCAACGCCGCCTTTGGCGGCGATTCCGGTTGCTGTCGGCGGCGAGGAGGTCCGGCAATGGTTAGGGTTCTCACATTTGGTCCGATTTCTTTTATATATCAGTTTCAAGCTCCTGATTTCAGATTCTTGGGCAGAGTTTAAAAGGTAAATGTTTGATTTTCAAACCCTAGCTTAGGAAATCGTAAATGCTTGAATGCATGTCGAGTTTTGCTCAATAATTTTTGGAAATTGCATTTTTCTATGATGAAATGGTTGGATAAGTTGAGCATATGTTGAAGATGGTATGAATATATGAATGTTGCTTGAATATCATGGGTGTATGTTAGCTTTTGCATAAAGATTAACAGGAAATTGGAGTATTAGGTCCATGAACATCAAATTTATCAAGTGTTATGCTTATTAGATTAAGAACTTATTTTTGGGGGTAATGGTGAATGAAAGCTTGACATTGGTATAATTATGTGTACCTTGAGCAGAAAATCGAGAACTTGGTTGAGAAATGGAGAAGCAAAGCATCCAGGGAACCAATTAACTCCATCTTGGGATCGAGTTGAAAGGTAAGGTTTAACTTGGAATTTATTATTATGTGATGATACTTATGGATGTTAAATGCTTGCAAAAGGATTGTTTATGTTGCTAAAAAGGGAGTTACACTTGAACTAAAGTTAATTGCCATTGTTATGCCTTGTAGCACACATCATGAGTAATCTTGGAAAATTATGGGTTTTTATAAAAGAATTATGTTAAACATACCGATGGAATGTAATAGGGAGATAAGATGTTGTAATAGAATGGAATTTACTTATCTTATGGTGGAATTGGTTGTGATGGAATGGGTGATTCCATCATTTAAAAAGGAAAAGAATGGAATTATATACTTACATAAACACTAGACAAAACTTGATAAGTGGAATGGAATCATGGATTCCAACCTTGATGGGACAAATCTAATATAAGTAGAAATAGTATGCAAAAGAACATAAAAGTGAATTGGAATGACCTTAATTATATGCGTGAAAAAGGTTAAGAAGTATATGAAATCATAATTTCATAAGAATGAAAGTAAGAAAGTATCCTGACAGAATTTTTACGTCCACTTAAACTGGAAAACTGTACAAATCTACAAGGCCAAAAATTGTGTGCCATATATGAAAAGAAACCTACAGATGTCTAGTTTCTAAATCAAAAAGCGGTGAGTCGTTTCGATTCTCCTAGAGTGAGTTATGCCATTTTTCGTACAATGTATCTGGTTTCGACAGATTCTGTCCCACTTGGGACTATGAATGTATATGGTAATATAATGTTCAAAAAATTGAAAGAAAATCATTCATAGCATATAGAGATGTATTATGAGTAATTAGAAGTGTTAATAATGTAATTGAAAGATATGAATGGAAAATAATATGTTTTTCAACGGTTTCCATTTATAGAAACTTTATTGGTTTAGAATTGTCAAAATGGCATAAATGAGTAAAACAAGAGATGTTTTGATATCTAAGCAATTAGTAGTGTTTTATAAGTATGTTAGAATTATAAAGTTATTTAAATTACATGTTAAACCCAGGAAATTCATAATTAGTACAAATGGGACGAAAAAGGGGTAAAAGTGTCCAATATAATTATTATGTCTTATGAATTATACTTAATCTTTGGAATGGAATTAGATAATGTATAGAAAGAGTTCATGTATAGTTTGATAAAGGTTTGTATTTAGTTATGTAGTATGTACTAACCTCTTATTAAATCAATAGAGGTTGAAGGATATTGGAAGCAAATAGAGTCAAGAGCTAGTGGATCTTTGTAGCTAGACATACCTAGCTACCGAGGTGAGTACATGAGGAAACTTTTCACTGGGTACATAGCAATGAGTTTTAAATATTGAATGTTTTATATTAAATCTTATGCTAAATGTTGTATGAGTAAATGATATTCCAAATGGTTTTTAAAGCTTGAATTGGCAAGTATTTACAAAGTTTTATATGACTTTTTAATGTGAGTCTATATGCAAGTTTTACCATCAATGACATGTTTATGAAAGTACGTTTTGGCATCAAGCCTACTATGATATGAAAATATGATTTGGCACTACGCCTACTATGTTTCAAAAGTATGATTTGGCACTATGTCTACGATGTTTGAAAAGTAAGATTTTTGCATTAAGCTTACGATGTTTTAAAAGCATGATTTGACATTAAGCTGGGTATGTTTTGAAAAGTAAGTTTTGGCATCAAGCCTAATAAGCTAAGAAAGTGTTTGGCGTTTAGCCTATAAAGTTTATGAAAGAATGTTTTGGCTACAAGCCTACGACAAGTATGAAAGAATGCTTTGACATTTAGCTTTATGATGATTATGAATGAATGATTTGATAGCTAGCAGTATTATTTTTACGAATGACTGGTACTTAATGCAAGCAAAGAAATGTAAAGCAGTATGAACAAAGAGCATAGTTATTTGTGCCCGGGCCATGATGTTCCCGTAACGGAACCTAGAGGAATCTACTGGGGTGGTACCGACCCCGTCGCGAAGTAGATGTCCTAAAACTTATGATGCTAGGATGGACTGATTTTGTTCTTTCCATCTTAGCCTAGACTTGGGTATCACTCAAGGTGATTAATGCCCTAAATATAAAAATCCAGTAATGAATGAATACCAGTCAAGTTTAAGTAAAGAAAGTTTTATGATGACAAACTTATTATGAAAGGCTTTAAAAGCAAAATGTTGATATGTTTCAGTTATAATGGTTTTAACAGCAAGTAATGAAAGTTTTATGTTGGTAAGATTTTCAGTTAATTTGTTATGAAAGGCTTTACAAGCAAGATGACGATATATTTCATTTATAAAGATTTTGACAACAAATATTATGACATGATTCGTTATGAAATATTTTATTGAAAATTGTCGTTACATGTCTTGATTACAAAGGTTTTGAAAATGATAAATGTTATATTTACAAATGCTTTGAGTCTAAAACCCGTGCATCTCACGAGACATATTTATCTTACGTATTTTTGTTTTAAATGCTATGTACTCAGGAATAGGATGACTGACATCAAAGGATAGAAGGAAAGGACTTAGAAGCTCTCATGGGGACCTAGATAGAAAAGAGGATCAGAAGATAGAGTACTTACAAAGCGGTATAGTTATGTTATGTAATCAAGAGATGTTATGATTATGGTTTAGAATTTCCTTGTAGATGTATTGTGATGTTTTGCCTATGTCCCAAGTTTTATGGGCTATTTTTGCATTGAGTCGAGTCAGTATGGTTTTATCCGATTAGCCCAGAGGCCATGCCGAAATTTCGGTAGATTTGTTGTGGGACATAGCTTTGTGATGTTTTAAAAGCTTTACTGTGGTTGTTTTGATCTGACTTTGTAACCCCCAAAGTTTGTTTAAGTACTTTTAAAATTATTTGTTTTGTTGGGACCAAAGTTTTAAAAACATAAGAAAAGTTTTTTTTGTTAAGTACGGAATTTTACTTACAATGTTTTTATAAACGATTACATTGTTTAAAGCTTATGAAAGATGGGGTGTTACAAACTGCTTGCTTTACTCAAAACCAATCACACATTCTCAAGCGTTTTAACATCACACCATATGAAGTACTCAATAGAATAAAACCAAATGTCAAATTTTTTCACATCTTCGGATGTAGGTGCTTCATACTGAACTTGAAAGATCCATTGTCAAAGTTCAAAGACAAGTCGGACGAAGGCATATTCCTGGGATATTCATCAAATTGAAAAGCATACAGGGTCATGAAAAAAAGAACAAGGAAAATTAAAGAAACATTCAATCTTTTGTTTGATGACTATTACATAAAGAAATCTCAAACTGCCTTTCTTATGTCCTCGATCTTTCCTGAATCAACTTTGGATGCACTACCGATTCTATCCTTTGATGCTGACATTCATCTACTCTTCGATCCACCTATGATGGCTGCGGATGGTGAAGTAAATGCACTAGAAAATCAGATATCCGAGTCTACAAAACTCTTAGATGGTCCACCAGAAACTTCTTCAAGCAATGAAAATTGTCCCCCCTCTTCGAATTCTTCTATACTCGAGGGGGAGCATATCAACACCCGCACCCCTTCACATGAAATTTCACAGATTGTGTCATTATATCCTGATGTCTAGGGAGAGCAAGAAACTCCATCTCCAATGCTGAATTCATCACATGCTTTGGTTGAGGGGGAGCAAATGACGAATTCACCACCTACTTCGGTTGAGGGGGAGCAAACTCTTACTCTTAATCCTCTTTCTTCACAAAAAAATGAAAACAACAATGATGACTCTCCATTCATTTCAGGTTACCCTTCAGATACTGAGGAAGTCGTAGCTGAAGGACCACCTGATTTTGACATAAACTATCCTCCTTTGGATAAATGGACGAAGAGTCATCCTTAATCTCAAGTTATTGGAAACGTTCATGATCAGGTTATGACACGTGCACAACTTCAGCAAAAACAACAAAATTTTTTTAAAAAAATTTGAATTGCGTATGTTCAATGTTTTTACTTCAAAAGTTGAACCCAAGAACGTTAAAGATGCTTTTGATCATCTAGACTGGATCTAAGCTATGCAACTGAAATTGGAAGAGTTCGAAAGAAACAAAGTGTGGAGACTCATTCCAAAATCGAAGGTAACGTAGTCCGAAACAAGGCAAGGCTGGTTGTCAAAGGCTACTGTGAACAGGAAAGAATTGATTACGAAGAAACCTTCGCTCTTATTGCCAGACTCGAATCTGTTCGATGTTGCGCACAAAAATTTTGATGTCTATTAAATAGATGTCAAATGTGCCTTCTTCAACAGAGATCTCGAGGAAACAGTCTTTGTTGAACAACCACTTGATTTTGTTAATAAAGATCATCCGGATTACTATTACATTTTGGACAAGGCTGTCTATGGTTTAAAACAAGGCCCTCGTGCATGGTATGAGACCTTGACAAAAATTTTAAAACAATCAAGCTTTAAGCAAGGTTCAGTGGATCCAACACTTTTTAGAAAGAAAGTTGGACAACATCTAATGTTAGTCTAAATTTATGTTGATGACATTATCTTCGGATCCACTGATCCAAACTTAACAAAAGAATTTGAAAATCTGATGAAAAGTAAATTCAGATAAGCATGATAGGGAAAATAAATTTTTTCCTTGGATTGCATAACTCAAACAATTTAAAGAGGGCATCTTTATCAATCAACAAAAATACACCCGAAGCCTCCTTAGCACTTCAGAATACTAATTATTCGAATACCAAAGTTCCAATAGCTGTAGGTACAAGGCTAAATCCTCTGCTGGACAAGCCAAAGGTCGATCTTCAGAACTACAGAAGTATGATTGTATCATTGCTCTATCTTACAACTAGTTGTCCAGATATTATGTTCTAAGTGTGCAACTGTGCTCGATATCAATCCGATCCAAGAGAACCTCATCTGGAAGTTGTAAAGATAATTTTTCATTATCTACATCATAAACCTGCTTATGGCCTTTCGTACCCCGCAAATTCAGTCTTCTGCCTTCAAGCGTATTCTGATTCGGATTTGGGTGGATGTTCTATTGATCACAAGAGTACATCCGGAGGCTGTCAGTTTCTAGATGAAAAACTCATCAGTTGGCAATCAAAGAAACAAACATGTGTATCCATATCAACTGTTGAAGCTAAATATGTAGCTGTTGCAGCATGCACTTCACAAATCAGTTGGATTCAAAGTAAATTAAAGGATTACGCAATCAACACGAGAAAAATCCATTTATTTTGTGACTCACAATGTGCAAGCCAAATTTTTCATAATCATGTTCAACACTCTAATTTGAAGCATATATCCCTTCGCTATCACTTCATCAAGAGCCATGTTGAAGAAGGAAATATTGAAGTTTTCTTTGTGCATACTCAAGAACAATTGGCTGATATTTTTACGAAGGCTTTGAAAGAAATGTCATTCTCAAGAATTGTTCATGGTCTAGGAATGATTGATGGATCCACCATTACTTGACATCAGATTTGCACTTTCTATCCCTTTCTTTTCATCATAAATAAAACAATGTCACATGTACGAAGACATTTGAACCTTCAGATGCCCTTGGATCTATAAATTCTGGTCAATAAAGGTCCAAATGTCAACTTTCATTTTAAAACATCAAATGTTTACTTACTTACAGAATTCATCTTTCAAATCTATGACATGTTGATGTTGATACCTTTTCGAGTACCTTGTAGCGAGTATGAACATCTCAAGTAATCTATCTTTAATGACAAAAATAAAGTAGTGCATAAATCCCAAAGGCTTGTCATCTGGGAAATGTGGCCAAATACATTATCTGATGAAATTTGATAAATTTCAAAATTGTTATTCAACGCTTCAATCAAAAATCTCCATAAATTCTCTAACACTCAATTCATAAAAGTGAAAACAAAATTAAATTTCATGTAGTGGTTTCTAACCTCAGCTTATAAATGAAATTTTGAATAATTAAATCAAAATCAAAACATCAAAACTTCAAAAGATGCGAAATTGGATGAAACATTGGGTGGTTAGACTTAGCCTATTTGACTGAAATTTGATCACAAAGGCTTTAGATTGAATAATAGACTTCCAACATGATCCAAATGCTTTTCAATTCTAATCTATTAAACTATTATTTTACAACATTCCTGAACTCAAGTTGGTAATTCGTAAAGCATTGTCAAAGAAAATTCATTTTATTGCTCACCTTGGTGTTCATCATAATGATTCACAACTTGTCTTCGGATACCTCATAAAGAATTCTTTCTTTGTATTCGAAGACCTTTACGTCTAAAGGATTGTTCTTTGCTTTTATGTCAACATTAATGTGTCAAACAAAATTAAATGTCAGCTATGATTTGAAAACATTCTATGTTAAATGATTAATGACGTTTAAGACCAAATAAATTTAAGTGTTTACAAATATTCATTTAATATCCAATCATTTGTAATTCTGTTTCCTTAAATTTCCTTTACTCCTAACAAAAATATTTCACACAATGGCAGTTCAATTTTGAAATTCAAAATAATGATTGCTGATACAGTGACGGTTCCTTTTGTAGAGATAGCGGAACGTTATGTGGCTGACGTCGCATGATGTTAGTGGACTGTATATCACGTGCATTTAATGCTCTTGGGACCAAAAACAATATAAATACCCAAAATCAACAGTCACAATCTTTTACGCACACAACTCTCTCATTTCTCTCTACAAAAACCTCTTTGTTCATCTTCATACTCGCAAACCTGCAACAATGGCTGCTCCACATGATGCTACTTCTCAAAGTGCTGAGGAAGGTATGTAGGTTCCAAATCTTAAACCGCAAGCTACCAACTATCTTCTTAGAACCGATCCTTCCCTATACCCTGGACCATGCAATGCACTCATCGAATTTCTGAAACATTCTGTTCTTTCTTATGCCTTTACCACTTGCCCGGTTGTTCCGACAAGTCTGGTCCACAGAGCTCATTACACCGCCATACTCACTCAGACGGCTAGTAATCAAACTAACACTATTACTTATGAAGTTATTCAGCAAGACAACAATACCAAACGACTATCACTAACGAAACGTCGTTTTGTTCGAGCTCTTCATCTTACTGAAATTGAAAATATGGTAATACCCACTCTTGAAGAAATCATCAACAGACAATCGGTAGTTTCAAGAAAGACAAACTTCCGGATCTGTGGAAATTGTTCTTTGGAATTTTTCTCAGATGCTTGTCCGAACAAACTTCTGGTCTTGATTCAGCAAGTCAGACTTACATGGGCTTATTATATAGAATCTATACTGATACAAAGGTGGATTATGGCTCGATTCTCTGGGCAGATTTTTGTGCCCACATCAATCACTCCAAGAAGGGCACTGAAACCTCAAATTTTAGGTTTTGGGTGATTATGGCGGATGATGTATACCGAGGGGGTTCCATCCCTATGATGAAGAACTGGCTGTGATGACATATAGGCCTTTCCATATTCCACCTTCTTTGGACAATTCGGATGACGACTTTGTTGGATATATGTCTAGGTCTTCAACTGTGGTGATGTTTCTAATAATAGTAGTGTCCTATTTGGGTTGCCCTTAGGGCCTAGTACAAACAATCAGTGGTAGAAATAAAGAGGATTGATCAGTTTATTAATTAATTGAGAAATTACTTAATCAAAAACTGGATCAGCATCTAATTGATAAATTACTTGGTAAATTAACTTATGAGAATTAATTAAAGGGTTAGATTGTAATTAATTAATACTTTAATGAATAGTACAAGTCTAGGGGATGCGGCAACCAAAAGGCTCAAAGGTTTGGAACACTAGGAAGCCTCACACTATAAATAAAGGCCTTGGGGGACACTCCAATGCATACCAACAAACCCTAGAGGTGCCGCCACCTCCAAGGAACCCTCCCCTTCTCCCTCTTTGTCGATTTCCAGTAACCCTCTAAGGGTTTTCTGGATTGATTGCTTCACCTGAAGAAGTTTCCGTCTGCTTATTCTTCTGGTGTCCTCGGGTGTGAATCAAAAGAAGGATTCTGGTTTGGATCCTGAACATCCAACCACAAGGTATGAATCGATTTCATTGTTTTGTTGGTGCAACTGTTATTTTGTTGGTGCAACTATTATGAACATATGATCTTGTTATGAACATGTTATGAACTTGTTTAGTTATTTGGGATTTGATCTGTTTTTTTCTTCCGCTACCAATATGATTTGTGTTTACCTATAGAAATCCCAATAGTGGTATCAGAGCCATTGTTCTTAGGTTGCATGCACATTAGATCAAAAACTTGAATATGATTTGCTTTTGCCTGCTATTTTTTGATTTCCATAGGATTATGCTAGAAAAATCATGAAAATTGCATGTTATGAATTTTGCTTGATTTATGCCTCGAGAAACCTATTCATCGAAAAATTTGAGGGTTTAGGAACCCTCCATAGGTTTTGGCGGGCAGGGTTTCACAAACCTTGCTTGCCTTGCAAGTTTCCTAACTTGCATAGCTGCCTTATTTTCTTGTTGCCTTAAAATTGCTTTCTTTAATTGAAGTGTTTGATTAATTATTAAAAATGTTTTAATAGAATTAATTAATGATAAATATAAATTTTAAAATGTTTAAAATTTACCCCTTAATATATTTAGAACAACATCTATATATTAAGACTTAAATTAAAATAAGAACATTAGTCAAACCATGACTAGGCTCATCCACTTAAATGTGTTTGAAGGTTTGAAGGAGGATTCTTATGAATCCTAATGAGGTTGGTTTTTAAATGACATTTATTGTCTACCCCCTCATCGCTTGTCATGTTTTAGTAGTGGAGTTACCGAAAGGGTTTGATAGGGCAATGTTCATCAAGTTAAAATGACATTTAACTTAGAAGTATTAAAACAAAAGTCCCGTTTTAATAATAAAATAAAATGTGAATCATGTGCTACCCATAAGAAACGCACATTCTCTCTATGATCTGTTGATGAAGCTGTGTGGTTAACCACCACGTTAGTCAGGTTGAAGTCAAGAATGATATGACACTCGCAATTCTCAAGCGTATCTTGAGTCGGGCATGACATGGGTTCTGCATGGTCCATTCACCGTCTAATCCATGATCCACGACATCCCTGCCATGAATTTTGAGACAACATAACCGAGATTAACTTGCCATTGACCTCGGTCAATGAATCTCACAGATCTAGGAATTTCATAAGACTGAAATTGATAAAAGTATATCTACCTTAATACCCATTGTGTTGTGATTACGGCAACCCTTTTCACATCATAGTTGGAATATTTTGGGTCCTAACCTTGTTAAATAATAACTGGGTAATTATTTAAAAGGATTAAAATTAAACTAATGAATTACGATTTTATAGATGTCTGAAGCTTGTGTCAATTCTCCTCCTTCTCCTCTATCGCCTATTTCTGAGAGCTTTAGAAATTATATGTTGAATATTGAAAAGCTAACTGACCTGAACTATGTGGAGTGGCTTCACCAATGGAAGCAAGTTCTGAGGTTTGAAGGTAATCCATATTTGATTGAGTGTCCGCTCCCCACTCTACCTAGACATGGCATCACACATCAGCTTCGTGATGACCATGACTTCTTGATTGATGAGTCTGAGGAAGTTTGTAGCCTCTTGTTGCTGACCATTGACCCCGAGATTCAGAGGGATTTTGAATTTCTTTGGCCATATCAGATAACACAGCTGGTTGAGGAAAGGTTCCGAGAGCCTGTTGAAATGGAACGAACCAGAATCTTCAAGGAGCTTGAAGGGTGCAAGCTAGAAGAAGGAAGTAGCATCGTTCCGCATGTTCTCAAGATTGAGGGATACATTTGCGAGCTGTGCAGACTTGGTCATCCCATTGATCGGGAGTTAGGTGCTAACATTATACTCACTTGTTGCCTAGCCGGTACGATATGTTCATCAAGATGTACATGAAGGGAAACTAGGACAAGACGATCATGTTGATGCATTCAATGTTGACTCTATACGAGTCGTTCATAGAGATTCATAGTTCCACTGATTCAGCTACTTCGGGATTGAGTCTGGTGATGAGACACATCAAGAAACGGTCCAGATCGACTGTCGGACAGGTTCTGAGATGTCTCAAACTAGGAATTCACAGGGTGGGATACAGTCACTAAAGATTGGAAGATACTCAAAAGCCAAATCGTTTGGCAACTAAGGTATATCTCGAAACTCAAAATCTGATCCTTAATTCCTTGATACGAGGTGTGATTCTGACAGCTTTTCTGTATGCAGGGACTTGGAAGGATGCAGGACACTGATGCATAGGAGCATGTTTAGATTACATCACGGGGCTCGTGCAGTTTTGAAGTTTAGATAGATATTTGATTTTATTATTAGCTAGTAGATGCATATAACATTGGTTTCATATTTTACATCTTTTGAGGATATTTTGATTTAATAAAAGTGTTGGTTTTCTTTTAACATGGTTGCTTATACTATCCTCGAAATGTTATATGAATGTGTTGATAGCATATGTGGTGATAACTCGAATGTTGATACGTCCAAAGTCTGTTGGATTTATAAATTGTGTTTGTATGATTGTTAAAAATGAAATTTTAGATAAGAATTGCATCGACCAAAGTCCAAGTGGACAGGACTTTGGAATCATTTGATGTAAGACCCATTTTCTTTTGAGATTTCTTATCAAGGTAAATAAAGTTATTACCTTATAGTCGGTGCGGTTTTACATATGAGTTGTTTAGAGTAAGGGTGTGGCGATCTTTGTCATTGCCTTTGACTTATGAGTTGTTTGATGAGTGATAGGAGGTTGAAACCTTTATTGTATACTAATCTTGTACTGATTAAGATTAGTTAGGCTGATGTACGAGTTTGAGTGATTAAAAACCCATTTGAGAGAAGTTTGAGCCTTAAAAATGAAAAGAGGCTATGTGGGTTGTGTGGAGTCACACGGGTCATGTAAAGATGCTTTAGAAACTATTTTTTGCCACTGTTGGACTCACACGGGTCGTGTACAAATTTAAGTGAGCAAGTAGTGAGTTACACGGGGGGTGCTAAATTGCACGAGCATGATTTTTAGATGTTAGCGCCGCTAACATCGTGCAGATCCTATTTATATTAAGCGAACCTCATTTCGAAGAAAAACAACCTAAAATTGAGTTTCAGAGCAAAGTGAGCCGATTTTGTGTCAAATTAGGTCTGGAGGTTCGTATGAAAGCATAGAGAGACGTGGATCTAACCCCGTGAATGTAACGACCCAAAAATATGTTCAAATGGAAAGTAAGAAGTGAATGAATAATTAATAAGTAATAATTCATAGTTTGAGCAAAAAGGGTATTTTGGTAATTTCCAATTACTATTATGAATGAAAAGAATTATATTTTCATTAAGGATGAAATATATGAACTAAATTATAGTTATAAGTATGAAGTATGAAGAATGAAAAGACAAAAGTGAGTAAGGATTGTAAAATGACCAAAAAGGGCATTTTTGTCATTTTGAAATATCTAACCTCATGATGAGATTTTTACGTGTTAGAATGTTTTTAATGAGTAAAATAAGTTTAGAAGTGGGACAAAACTCTAAGACTTAAAAAGTTCCAAGAAATAAAGAGAGTTTTGTGCCTATGGTGAAAAGTAGGAAAGTTGAGCGACCAAATGTTCATTTCATGAAAGATGTGAGGTATAAAAGGGTGATATCTCCCCTTTCAGCCATAACTCACGTAAAATCCAGAGAAAATTGAGAAGGAGATGGCGGTTCTTGAGGAATTCATGAAGGATTGAGTGCTAGCAACGTTAGATGATTGAATTCCTTGAATTCTTACTTCATATAAGGTATGATTTCACTGTTTCTAGTTAGAAAAACCCGTTTAGGGTTTCATGGTCGAATTTCATATGTTGGAGGAGGAGTAATTCCTGTGATTCCAAGTAGGTAGATTATGTTTTTAGTCATCTCATGATCACTATCCAACGTATGGATGGTTTAGAATCATGGTTTGATGAAATTGATTCATATAAACCCTAGATATTGGGGGTTTTAGATCATGGTGTTAAATTGATGTAATTAAGTAGTTATAATTATGTTTATGGATGAAAGGAACCCTTACAAGTGGTTTCCTAATGATTCCAAGCAATCAGAATAAGTTGGAACTAAATGGTAATTGGAAGGCTGGAATGGAATTGATGATTCCATGAATGAAACCCATAGAAATGGACAATTGGAGTCATGAATTGGTAATGAATGAAGTATGTTTTGGGATGTAAAACCCATAATTTAGCTTCCCTTGATTGTATAGATGTATATATAGAAGTTAGAAAGAAATGGACTCTTGTATTAGAATTGATGTGCACATGAGCTTCCTTAGAGCTCTTGTGACATCCTATGGTCTTAATCATTAAGTCATGAACTAAATAAGTCTTGATGAGAATAAAAATATGTTCTTGACATGTTAGAAGGTCAATAGAACCTATTGGTAAAGTTTGGGAACAAATGGATCCAAGAAATGAACTAAAACTGCAAAGAAAGAACAAAATTCGGGGGCTGGAAAAATGGGTCTGTAGCCTGACACTGTAGCCTGACACGGCCCATGTAAAGTCACAGGGCCCATGTGATTTTGATCAGTAAGGTCTGTAGGTTTTACATGGCCCATGTAAAACTACACGAACCATGTGACCTGGACTTGTATAGTTCACTTACATTATGACCTTTTTGAGTAGTTTGATCCCCTAATCTTTAGTATATGTATAATAGAGTGTGAAAACATGAGAATGAGTATAATAGGACATGGGTTAAGTAATCTTTACATATCGTTAAGACTTAACATGTTTTAATTAGAATGTTAATGAACTCCTTAGGTAATTAAAGAGTAAAATTCATGGAATGGAAGGGACAAGGAAACGGAGTAACCCTAATTAGACTTCTCTAACTAGCGAAGGTGAGTACATGTAGCTTTTATCTACTTTGAGATACATGGCAAATATTATGAAATATTTATGTATTTTTCTACATGAAGAAATAAATATGTGTTAATACTTATGTTATATTGATAAGTATTATATGGAATAATGATATGGGTGTTCTAATGAGAATACCATATTATAAATAGTATATGAATGATAAGTAAGGTATAAGTAATGATATAAGAGTTTGTATGTGGCTTGTAGCCTTAAAATACATAGAAGTAATGATGATATGATAAAAACATTATATGCAAAGGTAAAAGAATGATATAAAAGGTAATAAGTTAAATGGGGATATAACTCTCCATAAATAATGAGTAATGAGAAAAGGTATATGTGTTGTCATATAGCCTTAAAAGTAGTATGAATGATATAGATGAAAGAGTAAAACGTTGGGGACTCAACTCCAATCACGAAGTGAGATGCGATGAATTGTTGTAATCGGGAACTTAACTTCTCGTAGTAATAGTATAGTGAAATAATGTGATTATCTTGGTTGTGCAAATACATGTTAAGTAAGTGGTATATAATGAAAGATATGAAATTAATGTACGCATGAAAAGAATGAATGAAAGTTGGGTGAAATGTATTGACATGGAATACAATAATTATGAGATTAAGGTAATAAAGGTGAATTGTGTACATAGCAAGTATAGACTATCTTATGCAATTGAAATGTTATGAGTTACGAAAGTTGAGTCTGTTAGCTAAAGAAGAAAGTAAAAGTAAAATATTACGACCCAGGATCTTACCCGCGAGAAGGGGGATCAATCAGAATCTTACTCGCTTGAAGTGGGATTAACTAGCACTTTACCCGTATGAAGGGGGGTCAGAAGACATTACTGGGATGTTATTTCCCTTTGCAAAGTAGTTGTCTTTAGCACGCACGTATGGTTGGATTTGTTCTATGCCATGAAGGGAGATGAAACTAGCACGCCCTTATGGTTGGATTTGTTCTATGCTATGAAGGGAGATGAAACTAGCACGCCCTTATGGTTAGTTGTTCTATATCATGAAGGGAGATGAAATTAGCACGCCCTTATGGATATATATGTTCTATTCCATGAAGGGAGAGAAAACCTAGCACACCCTCATGGATGGATTAATTCCATTCCAAGGAGGGAAAAGAATACAGAGTTGCTTGTAAATAAAACTGAATAGAAAGAAATTATGATTCAGAATTAGTTTAAGTTATTTATATATATGTGATGATATTCAGCTATACGAGTTGTGTTGTAAGTGTGGGGGTACACGTAATGGCATAAAAATCCTTAAAGGGATAAATATATTGATACTAAGTATACGCATATATAGTAAAGATATATGCATGTTTGAAGAAGTCATCTATATGACTTAATAGATCATGTATGATTTATCAGTATATATATTATATATGTGGAGGGTATGAGCATTAGA
The DNA here is from genome assembly GCA_023525715.1 of Cichorium intybus. Classification (NCBI taxonomy): domain Eukaryota; kingdom Viridiplantae; phylum Streptophyta; class Magnoliopsida; order Asterales; family Asteraceae; genus Cichorium; species Cichorium intybus. The sequence continues at coordinate 121,856,654 of CM042009.1, read as the reverse complement.
AATTAAAGAGTCATTATAAGGACTCAATAGGTAGGGGTTGCTTGTGTAGCATATGTGGTAACGGTTGTGTATTCAACCAGCAAGTAAGAAGTTAATAATGTGTGAGTTTTGGGACGACAAGAGTATGGTGTATAATATATGTTCCAAGTAAAATAGATTATTAGGAAAAGTAATGTTTTGGAGTTATATTCCACAAAGCGGTAAGTAAAGGAGGGATAAATTGAGAATAAGTAAATGTGAATGTATTAATGAAATTTCACAAGTAAACAATATTCAAATGAGTATTTGTATAAATATAACACAAATCCAGATTCATGTAACTCACAAGACTTTATAGTCTTATGAATGTGTATTTTATGTTATGTATTCGAGGTATACAAGGATTAAAGAAGATGAAGTAAAATGATGTACTTATGGAATTGAATGTAATTGTATTCAATCAATATATTATGTGTAAGTCTTATTTCATAGCTATGGTTGTGTTGGTATTCAGTTTGTGATTACCCAGATTTTTATTTCATGTGATATTGTAAAAAAACAAAAAAAAAATCCCGGGTGTCTCAGTGAATGTGCCCGTGATTACTAATTCTTCAAGGTGAGTATTTCTCGGGTTTGGGGTTTTAAACAATGACAACTGATAATGATAACGTATTTTCGAGAAATGACATTAATACGCTGAACTCAAGCAGCAACCGCTGCTCAGCTCTGGCCAAATGCCACTGCCGAATTCCAGCCAGCAACCGCTGCCCAGCTCCAGTCAGTAGCCATTAGCCAGCTCCAGACAACAGCTGCTGCCCAGCTCTAGACAACTGCTGCCACTCAGGATCACCGCCACTCAGCCTCAGGCAATAGCCATGTTGCCTAGCTTCAACTCCAACTCGCATTTTCTGCCCAGTTCTAGCCAGCAGTCTTGTCAACCACGCCGTTCGGCTCCAGACAGCCGCCGCCCAGACTGTACAACTATTGACAGCAACACTGCTGCTTGCTAACTCGACAACAACTATGTTACATAGCCTTATAACAACAACCAAGTCGTACTTGTTCGACGAGCAGACTCAAAAATTGCTGGCTAGTACAAGCACAACCCTAACTAGGCTCAAAAGGCGTAACCTCTTCCTTGAGTCGCTCTGCATCAACTCAAGCACTAAAATGAGAAGATTTCAAGGCTCTTGGCTTCAACCTATATGGTTACGCAACTCTTGGTCCTAACCTATCTACATACTAGATTGGTGAGGCCCTCGGCCCCAATCCAAGATTCAACGACTCCTGGTCCTAGTCTTGTATCGGCCTTTAAGGGTGAAACACCCCTTAGCGGGCTCAGCGACTCTTGGTCCTAGCCTTAGCAAGGTCTAAATGAGCGAAATGCCCCAAACAGACTCAGCGACTCCTGGTCCTAGTCTTGTATCGACCTTTAAGGGTGAAACACCCCTTAGCGGGCTCAACGACTCCTGGTTCTAGCCTTAGCAAGGTCTAAGTGGACGAAATGTCCCCAACAGGCTCAGAGACTCCAAGTCCAAGCCTTAACATGTCCAGCTACATCTCTTTCTTATGAGGATTGACAAAGAGAAGCACAAGTTTTTTTATACTCAGACATTCAATAAATACTTCTCACAACGCATCTCACTACAACAAAGTTATTTTACAGCAACAACATTATCTCGGCAACACCCTCGCTACTTATTGTCCGTACAGCACCTTCGCTGCTTATAATCCGGGCGGCACCCTCGTTGCTTATTGTCCGGACGGCACCTTCGCTGCTTATTATCCGGATGGCACTTTCGCTTCTTATTATCTGGACGGCACCCTCGCTGCTTATTGTCGAGGCGGTACCTTGCTGCTTCTTATCCGGACAATAGCCCTTACTGCTTACTATCGTGGCAACAACATAGCATCCAAACATCAATCTAGCCAGCATTATTATAACTACCTTCCCTTATTCGCTTTAGTCTGATACGAATAGCTATCAACTACCCACATCAGACTGGGGGGAAACCGGCCTGGTACTGCTTATACAAAACATTATAGAAACTGTTGTCAAAGTTCATGTGAAGAACGTTACGTAAATGATTATTGGTAGTACTACACCAGGATAATATGGGAATGTTACAACAATCCCTCCACATAATGATTACAGCAACTTCGCTGCTACGTCATACTGTCGCCTTGCGGCATCATCAGGCCACATTCATATTGCATGATCGCCACAGTAAATAATTATGACAATAACTATGCTGCATCATACCGACCGAATCATAATATGAGGATACAAGAAAATATTATCAAGCTAGCCTCAGGTTGTGTAGATCCAAGTCTACTTCGATATCTGCAACAACATACTACGGCTCCTGTAGGCAAGGTTTGGGCATTCCTTTTGAATATTGATGCACACTAAATGTATACAATCCAATGCGATTGGTCGTAAACCAACCACATCGGACTAGGGGGACTTGACGGCGTATGATCAATAGAACTGTATCTAGTCCAATACTATTGCTCGCAAACCAATCACATCGGACTGGGGGGACTTGATAGCATAAGTCGGCTGGTTAGCCTATGCTGCCTTCCAGCCTGGATTGCTTTTCAACATTTCTTGCTAGCCGGCATGGCCGTGCTGCCGGCTAAGGCCTGACCTAATTGTTCCCTATAAATAGAACATGAGGGAACCCTAATTCCCTAAGTTATCAGCCTCTACTTCCTTCCCTCTACACACAACGATGATTCTCTCTGTCCAAGAGAGATCATCTCTCATCATTCACCATGCTGATTTGATCGTCGGAGCCGTCTCTCGGGGCTCATGCCATGGGGCGGTTCTAACGGTTTTCTTCTATGATGGCAGCTAGGAACCGAGTCGGGAACACGCTGACGGCACCAAACGAGATCCATGATCCAGATCCAACACCAAGACCCGACCCTCAGAGCCGAGTTCGCATCATTATATATGTTGTTATTAGATTGTTAGTGGATGCATTTAGAGTTATTGGTGTGATTATTATCGAGTTTCTACGGTTGAAAATGAGTAGAACCACGGATTTGGGGGTTTCGGTAAATATAGAGTTGATATCTACCGTTTATGCTCCTTTTTCCTTCTTTTAATTTCTACATCTTGAGATAGATGTTGTTGATATGATTGTATATGTTTGAGAATTGATTTAGACTGTGGCGATACAACCGAGTTTAGTGAACAGGAACCCGGTACGCAAAATTTGGAGATTTCATATACTAAGCCGATATCAAGTAAGTACTTTTTAGTACTTGAGTAGAGTTATAATTATTTTATACAGAGTGTATATGTTTGTATATGTATATCTATGAGTTGTGATGTTATTATGAAGATTGAGTAGTAGAATAATATTGTTACCTGTTGATAATAAACGATGAATTGGATATGAACACTGAGTAATAGAGATGAGTAGATGTTAGCGTGACTGAGGTAAAGTGTTCTTGCGTTGATTGTTATAATCATGAGAGTTGTTATAATTGAGTATATTGTTATTGTGGGATGAGTATACGTGAATGTGTGATTTAGTTTATAATAGTATCAGTTGTGATACTTATTATCGAGTTGATGATGCTAATAATTATTTGGTGTTGTAAAGTTAATATTATACAGGTTTAAGAGTTAAGAGAAGGTGAATATTTGCTAATGAGATTAGCAAAAGAAGAATGATGAGAATGTATATTGAGAGAGATTCGTGGAATGTGATGGAGATTACTCACTAAGATTTTTATAAGGTTACACTTGAGTGTTATGTTGTTTTGTAGGTATCTGAAGCTGTGATAGGGGAAGGCATGTGATAAAGAAAGATGTACAAGTTTAGAGCCTCTCCTTTAGTTGAATTAGATTTATTTGTAATGCCTAGTATGTATTGTGAGGACCTTTTTATGTAATTAAATTATGATAACATCTTGTTTCTGTGGTTTGAGTACAAGTATGCCCATTTAATGTGTTACACTTTAGTGTTATGTTGTTTTGCAGGTATCTGAAGCTATGATAGGGGAAGGCATGTGATAAAGAAAGATGGACAAGTTTAGAGCCTGTCCTTTAGTTGAATTAGATTTATTTGTAATGCCTAGTATGCATTGTGAGGACCTTTTTGTAATTAAATTATGATAACATCTTGTTTCTGTGGTTTGAGTACAAGTATGCCCATTTAATGTGTTATTGTTTAAAAATTTTTGGGTGTACTTTGTATGAGAAACCGGGCGTTACATTTGACTTTGAGTCATATGATGTATGAATTTCTTAATAAAATTGACTACAACAAGAAATGCATAAGCCAAATATCCAATGGATAGGATTTTGGAATCATTTCACTTAGAGTCGCATGATGAATGCATATCGTGGTTAAAATTAACAAAGTTATAAATGTACATGGATATGTAAAAGGGTATTGAGATTACCGGCAACAGACACATCATTTCTTGTGAATTGTCTGAATCTGCAAATAAAACACAATTAGTCATACTTCGAAGCTTTGAATCGTTCAAAGACTTCGAAGTGAAGGATACAATCAACAAAGATGAAATCTGAGATGAATTATGAACTGAAAAAGTGTTTCACGACTTTAGTTGAGCGTCGGTCGAAATGGTTTGATCCCCGATGTGTTAGATACACTTCCAATTAGTTTTCGATAAATTAGATATTCGACCAGTTAGGCCTAAACCGTATAACCACATCTTAGACTAAGTAGGTTGCACAGGCACTATCTGAGGAATAAGTAAGGTTCATACCTTACTTATGCACAGAAAGCTCCAAGGTCATGATGAGTTCAAATTGAACTTCACGACTAAGCTGAACCTGATTAATAATGTCGTTTCATCGGGCATCCCACAGTACCTATGAAAAGGGAGTCCTTTTAGAAAGAACTCATATTCTAAGGAACTAGTGGGAGTAAAAGTGATCTTGAAAGGGTTCAAGGATTAGCCAAATGAAAGAACCTCTAGTCAACAATAGGACTTAACCAGGGATCAGATTTCTGTTAAAACCTGACATACTTTTCTCTTCGCAGACCAGTAGCATTTGTCACCTTCATAAAGTATTATGATCTGGTAAAGGTGACACATCGATTAGTGGTAAAACACTAAGTCGGTATGGATAAGCAGTCCAGCTACTTGGAAGCATTGGTGAGCCCAGTTGCTGCCAAACAAGAGAACATAAGGGTGAGACTCAATCTATGTGCAAATTTGACTGATTTTACACCTAGCCTAAAGAACCAGTGGCAGTCATTAAATCATCAAAAGAAAACAACATAGATAGAAATGTACTCACACTCGAAGCAAGACTGGTTGAATGAGGCAATGCTCAGAATCAAGAAATTGATTCCGAGAGAAGCACTCGCATCAAAAGCTGAGAATGATTCTGCAGGAATGTCATTTGCTGCTACAGCATTCCGTGAATCGTAGCAAGATCAGGTGATCCGAACCACTTTCCTTAAATGGAAAACATAAGGGTTGCGTGTAAGACACAATCAAGAGGTTTAGAGCATGCCGATATGTCCAAGCAAAGGAGTACATGGCTCAATAGATTTCTATGAGCGCCTCGAGAGATAGGACATTTGGAATCTCAAAATATGACAAGTATTTGGATTCTGTGATTACCTGAAAGAGTCCTGTAATTATGTTAAAACTAGTAGGAGTATCATCGTAGTCTACCTATGTATGCTGGTTACATACTATTTCTAGTAAATATCTCTCATTTTTACAAAGTGTAATGACTAGGCTCTAAGAGATGATTAGCTGTGAAAGGAACTACAGGGGATACAATGGACTCATGTGGTGCATGTGTCTATCATCGTCAGTAAAAGACTCTGCCAATGTATGTATGATCTTGATAAGATTCAAGAACTTCGAGAAAAGAATTTCTGAGAGTTATTACACATTATTAACAAGAAATACACAAATTCTGAAAGAGTTTAGAATAGAACAGATTGGATCCTGTCAGCTTCTGCTAGTTGGATCGATCATAAGTGTCATGAACTTATCCTAATAACTTGGATGCTTGGAGCATTGTAAGTTGGATTTAGAACACAAGCTGGCTAGAATTACTGGACAGATTATTTGAGCACACATGAAAGTCATGATTTTGAGAAAATGGAATAATGATTTGAAAGGAGTTTCAAATATTATTGAATGGTGCTGAAGACTTTATGGTTGAAGAGTTTCATTCGTATCTTGATGGTTTTCCACAACATCATGAACACCTTGAAATCCTCTTGATACCATTGGGTGCAGTCAACTGGACTCAAGATCCCAAAAAACCATGAGAAGTCACACCACCATTTTCAGGAATGGGTTAGGAGAGAAAAGGACAGCATGATGAGGTATCATCGGATGAATGTCCGATCAAACTAATTGCAATGATGTGTATCATAGACAAAATGAAGGACATTTTGTATATATTGACAAAATGAAGGTCATTTTGGGTATATAAGAATATAAACACATAAAATCTTAATTGTAAGTTTAAAAGAACCAAGAAACATATAACAGTATTAGAACTAATCTGATTTGGTGATTATCTTGTAGAGACTTGGTAATAAGTAGGAGTGGCTGCCTTTCACACCATTCTAACACTGTGTTTCACTTTAGCAGTTTGGAACCTGCTTCCTGAGTAATTAACTTACTCGCATTTCCACAGTCGGTCGTTCTCTTGGAAGCAAGTAGTGATTTAAGACAGTCATGAGTGTCGGTAGATTGCCCATAGTGATTGGACATAACATAGTGATTGCGACTAACACTCATGAGTACTTGGTAGAGATGCAAGTATTGGAACAACCCGCACTTAGAGATTACTTTATGGATATAGTCACGAGTAATCTTGGATGATAATGTCTTTTATCTTTCAGGCCAATATACATGAGGGATTTGTACTATGACTCTATCATATATCGGCTTCCTAGAAGCTATCCGTAACTGGTAGTTATAAAGGGAATGTTTGGGTATGATACGATGAAGCAGGAAAAGACTATGTAATCAAAGTTTATATGTTCCTTCTGCCCTTACCGGGAGAAGCGATATACATGTACCCCTCGATGATTTGATGTTGACACCAAAACGCTTGGCCGGGCTGAGGCACCCGTGATTTGTTTTACAAGTAACAAAACACGGGTAATCACAAACTGAATACCAACACAACCATAGCAGTGAATAAAGACTTACACATACTATAATGATTGAATACAAATACATTCAATTCCATAATTACATCATTTTACTTCATCTTCTTTAATCCTTGTATACCTGGAATACACAACATAAAATACGCATACGTAAGACTATAAAGTCTCGTGAGTTACATGAATTTGGATTTGTATTATATTTATACAAATGTTCATTTGAATATTGTTTACTTGTGAAACTTCATTAATATATTCACCTTTACTTATTCTCAACTTCTTCCTCCTTTACTCACCACTTTGTGGAATATAACTCCACAACATTACTTTTACCAATAATCTATTTTACTTAAAACATACATGTTATACATCATACTCTAGTTGTCACAAAACTCATACATTAATTTAACTCCTTACTTACTGGTTAAATACAAAACTCTTACCACGTATGCTACATAAGCAACCCTTACCCATTCGGTCTTTACAACGATTCTTTAATTGCTAACGTTCATACCTTCCACATATATGACATATATAATAGTAGATCTTACATTATTTAGTAAGACATATAGATTCAAACATGCATATATGTTTAATATATATATATATATAAATATAAATAAATATATATATATATATATATATATATATATATATATATATATATATATATATATATATATATATATATATATATATATATATATATATATATATATATATATATATATATATATATATATATGCATATACTTAGTATCGATATATTTATCCTTTAAAGGATTCTTATGTCGTTATGCATATCTCCACACTTACAACACAACTCCTATAACTGAATATCATCACATATATAAATAAAATTACACCAATTCTGAATCATAATTTCTTTCTATTCATGTTTATTTACAAGTAACTCTACATTATTTCCCCTCCTCGGGATGGAATTAATCCATCTGTGAGGGTGTGCTCAGTTTCATCTCCCTTCATGGAATAGAACATATCTATCCATAAGGGCATGCTAATTTCATCTCCCTTCATGATATATAACAACTAATCATAAGGGCGTGCTAGTTTTTATCTCCATTCATGGCATAGAACAAATCCAACCATAAGGGCGTGCTAAAGAGAACTACCTCTCAAAGGGAAATAACATCCCAGTAGTACCTTCTGACCCCCCCTTCAGACGGGTAAGGTCCTAGTTAATCCCCCTTCAAGCGGGTAAGATTCTGATTGACCCCCCCTTCTCGCGGGTAAGATCCTGGTTCAGACTATATTACTTTTACTTTCTTCTTTAGCTAACAGACTCAACTTTCACAACTCATAACATTTAAATTACATAAAATAGTCTATACTTTCTATTTACACAATTCACCTTTATTACATTAATCTCATAACTATTATATTCCATGTCAATACATTTCACCCAACTTTCATTCTTTCTTTGCATGCGTACATTACTTTCATATATTTCACTATATACCAATTACTTAGCATGTATATGCACAACCAAAATAATCATTTTATTTCACTATGTTATTGCTACGAGGAGTTAAGTCCCCGATTACAACACTTCATCGCATCTCATTTCTTGATTGGAGTTATGTCCCCGGTGTTTTACTCTTTCATCTATATCATTCATACTACTTTTAAGGCTATATGACAACACATATACTTTACCACATTACTCATTATTTATGGGGAGTTATGTCCCCTAATGCTTTGTTTCTTCATTTATATCACTTTATATACCTTTTTAAGGATATGTGCCAACACATATAGTCTACTACATTATTCATTATTCATGGAGAGTTATATCCCCATCTAACTTATTATCTTTCATAACATTCTTGCACTTTTACATATACTCTTTCTACCATATCATCATAACTTCTATGTATTTTAAGGCTATAAGCCAAATACCAATTCTTATAGCATTACTTGTCTCTTACTTATCATTCATTTACTTTTCATAATATGATATTCTCATTAGAACCACAATATCATTATCCCACATAATACTTATCGACATAACATAAGTATTAACACATATTCATCTCTTCATATAGAAAACATAATAAATATTTCATAATATTTGCCATGTATCTCAAAATGGGTAAAAGCTACATGTACTCACCTTGGCTAGTTAGAGAAGTCTAACCATGGTTACTCCATTCCCTTGTCCCTTCCATTCCATGAACTTTACTCCTTAATTACCTTGAATTGCTTAGGAATCACCAATTCCAGATTTGTTCCTTTAATTCAAGTCCAATATCACAAGAACCTTCAAAAATATGAGTTTGGCTTCTTCACCTGAAGGTATTTCATGTTTCTAATGGGAAGGAATAGAAGGTTCCTTCTATTTATACATTCATACTTTGCAACAATGACCATTTGGTCCCTCAACTTTCATACTTTTCAATTTAGGCATAAAACTCTCTTTATTTCTTAGAACTTTCAAGTCTTTGAGTTTTGCCTCACTTGTAAACTTATTTTACATATTAAGAATACTTTAACACATACAAATCTCATCATCAGGTTAAATACTTCAAAATGACAAAATACCCTTTTTGGTCATTTTATACTTTTCATTAACTTTTATCTTTTCGTTCTTCATAATCCATACTTATAACCATAATATAGTTCATATACTTCATCCTTAATGAAAATATAATTCCTTTTATTTTGTATTAGTAATTGGAAATTACCAAAATACCCTCTTACTCATGATATGAATAATTACTTACTAATTATTCCTTTACTTCTTACTTTGCATTTAGACATATTTTTGGGTTCTTACACGGGCTCTGACTAAATTGATGTGTTTGATTAAGTAGTCTGATGTGGTCATCATAAATCTTTATCGGGAAACAAAAATCTTGAAATTTTAGGGATTGGCCCTTATCCAAGTCCCAAGTTCATAGAAGGATATCTTGTAGAATAGAGGGATAATTGATCTCTTATCTGAGAATCGTTTCATGGTCATGGTTTGATCAGAGTTCGGCAGTTGCATTGGATGTCACACTCACTACGTATTACCTAAAAAGTATCAGACCACACTAAGTTGACGACGTGTCCAAGTGGGAAACTGTTAGATATATGTCCAGGTCATCAACCGTGGTGAAGTTTCTAATAATAGCAGTGTCCTATTTGGGTTGCCCTCAAGGCCCAGTAAAAATAATCAGTAGCAGAAATAAGAGGATTGATCAGTTTATTAATTAATTAAGAAATTAATTAATCAAAAACTGGATCAGGAATTAATTGATAAACTAATTGGTAAATTAATTTATGAGAATTAATTAAAGGGTTGGATTGTAATTATTTAATAGTTTAATTAATATTACAAGTCCATAGGGTGCGGCCTCCAAAAGGCTCAAAGGTTTAGAACCCTATGGAGCCTCACACTATAAATAAAGGCTTTGGGACACTCCAAGGCATCCTCACAAACCCTAGAGGTACCGCCACCGTCAAAGGAACCCTCCCCTTCTCCTTCTTTGTCAATTTCCAATAACCCTCCAAGGGTTTTCTGGATCGATTTCTTCACCTGAAGAACTTTCTATCTGCTTGTTCTTCCGGTGTCTTTGGGTGTGAATCAAAAGAAGGATTCTGGTTTCGATCCTGAACATCCAACCATAAGGTATGAATCGATTTCATAGTTTCGTTGGTGCAACTGTTATGAATATATGATCATGTTATGAACTTGTTTAGTGATTTGGGATTTGAGCTGTTTTTGTCTTCCGCTGCTAATAAGATTTATGTTTACCTATAGAAATCCTAACAGGCTTCTGTGCTCAAATCCCACCAACTATGATCTCCAAGGTACCACTTCCTAACACTGTCATAGACAAGTATCGAACTACTCTTATTATGCCTTATCCCGTTCGAGACTTCGCTACAGCACTGGCTGCTGAACGCCAAACCGAAGGGGCATCTCGCCCTAGAGGTAAGAAGAAGACCACTGGAGATCCTAGTGGTCCGAAGGAGAAAGTTGTCAAGAAAAGGAAAGCACCTGAACAACCACCACCAAAACGAACCAACACCAAGAATCAGAAGGAAGTTTGTTGTTCATGAATCTTCGAATTTCGAAAACACCATTTCGAATGAATAAGAAATCGAAGAAATTCCTTAATCCTCACCTATTCATGAAACACGTATACCATCACCTCCTCATCACCTCTCAAACCGAGATCCCACTTACAACAGCATCCCTCTACTTCTCTCACCACCACAATATCTACAAGTTCTTCGGATGTATTCGAATACTCCATTAACCTCATCTATCATAACAACAACACCCATTACCTCTACTATTCATACCTCCAAACCCCTTACCTCAAAAGCAATAACCTCTTCTCCACCCACATCTTCTAAACCACTTATTACCTCCTCAGATCCTTTATTATCAATCTTTTCAACTTCTGGTATTGATACCTCATTACGAGAGTTTGAACTACACAGTCATTTTGGCATTTCCCACTCCTCTTCCAGACACATACCGCCAACTTTCAAAGAAGAAACCGAAGCCTTTCACATGGATCCAATTACCATGGATGATTCAAACATGAAAACCTCAATGATGAGGATTTTGTATTGATCAAGCAATACAAAACCGTCAAAATAAAGTTAGATGTTCTTTTACAGAGTCAGACAGGTTATGATCCTAATCGTCCAACTGAAATGGACATGATTGCCAGACTTGAAGAGTTATCTTCAGATCTTCCAGGCAGGGTTAAAACTATGATTCAGGAGTCTGAGAAAAGAGTCTTGGATAATCAATTTCTTATCCAGACTGCTCTTGAGAAAAAACTAGCAACTGTTGTAACTGATGTTGAAGCCAAATGGCAATCACTCCAGGAGTTCATAGAAAAGAAAATCGAAGCCGCTGTTGCCAAGGTTGAGTCTTCAAGTGCGGATCTGAAAAAGTCCATTGATGACCTTCACACCGAGACTCAATATTTCAATCCACAATACAAAGATCACTTCTTGGGTGAACTGTAGATAGCCAAACCTAAAATTCTCGAACTGACTTCTTCCCAGTCTAATACTACGGTTCAACAATTTGCTGATGAGATCCGCAACACGAATTATGTGATTATTACAAACGTTGTCAACAACTTAAAGACTGTTCTTAAACTTCTTCTTGTTGTCGCGGATCACATATGATACTCTCAAGCTGCCTAAATAGGACCCCGAATATCTGCTCAACCTGAATCTACGGTTTATCCTTCGCAAGGGAGAGAAACTATTGGTTCAGGGTCCCAGGCCTTATCCACTGTGATGACAATAGTTGCACTGATAACAACAACAATAACAAGAGCAACAAAAACGCCAATATCAACAACACCGATAACAGCCTTTGCCACCTTAACCGCAATTCCCCCAAGACCTCCACCAATTTAGAATCCTAACGTCCGAAGGGGGATTTTCATCGGACTAGTGTCTTCGGGTCCAACCTTTTCAAAAATCACCTCTACTCATGGAACTAGACCTTCGAGCCTAGGGTCTTCGGGTCCATCTGGTGCAGGACCTTCTTCTGGTCATGTTGACAGGGGCAAATGTGTTCTTATCGAACAAAGTAGAGAAGAGAGACAGAAGCAAAAGGAGGCTGAATTCACCAGAATGTTGGTGATCAACTCCATCTCTCGTGATCGAAGAGGAAGACAGGGCCTTAGTCTAATTGACAAAACATGGAATGCTGAACAAACTAAAGCCCATGGTTTTGGAGACTACCAAGTATTCAATCATCTTCCTCTTGTCAGCTACTCAATTGCAAACTCCATAGATGATCAACTTGGCGTCCCCCATAATCCGAAGACCTTCTCATGTTTTCAATTCGTTAAGATAGTAAGAGAAAACAGCTTGGAAGCAATCAAAGAAAGAAAAATTTGCTTCCATGCTCATCTTACTCAAGAACCTGAGGTCGTTTGGAGCTCGAAGAGGATCGTCAAAATAATCTCTATGACCGAAGGAATCTTATTTAAAAACTCTTTTGAAAATATTGAGTACTTCGTTCTTAGAGGTTTAAACAATGAAGCATCAAGGTTCTCTGTAGCATATTTCCCAATCATGAATCCTCATGATTTCGTTCAAATGATGGAGTATGTAAGTAACTTCTTCAATGACTATCTTACTCACCTAGCTGATATGACATCGACCTTGCCAAATCTTTTGGAAAATATTAGGTCCCCCTATTTGTGTTGTAAGAAACCTGGGTGATTACGAAGATGAAAAAATTCTTGATAAACCCTGGGGAGTAGTCTATAGAGGCAAAGGTCGTGATGGGAGAACAATAAGAAAATTCTTTGATATTGACTACAAGGGTCTTTATCCATCCGAAGTGGTAAAGCTTGTGATTGGTCGAGCCTATGCACGCAACAAAAATACTTCGGTTGAAAGAAAGAAAGTGAAGGAACACCTTGACTGATGGCTGGCTACTCGTGATTGCATGGTTGATGCTCACAAACGTCATTACTGCTAGAAGCTTCAGATGTCACATCACACAAAGGGGGAGATTGTTGAAGATAAACTTGTGATGAAGTGTTTCTGTCCATCCGAAGGTCCAGCCCTCTAAAGTGTCAAGTTTTGTGCCAGAAGATCCGAAGGTCTCACACTGGAGGATCGAAGGCTTATGTAACTAACCTTATCCACACAACACGTGGTAGTTTCAGACTTAATGTTACACGTTGCTGTATTTTTATTGGATAGTACTAGTATAGAATGTTCTGTACTATTGAAATCACTGATCACATATAAATATCAGTGACACCATCTGGGTCGAGTGTGCTTGTAATCACCATCATTGTAAAAGTCCAAAAGATAAATCTAAACTTGGACACCTTGTTTACTTATACTCATCTGTTCTTCATTATACTTGTTCGTTTTTGCTTGAATCATTCTTCTGATCTTAAAATATATTTGCATTGTTCGAATTCTTTAATCTACAAAAATCATATAAATTTTGTAGAAACAAATTCATGATTTTTTATGTTACAATCTTTGGAATAAAAAATACTATGAAAAAATAAATACTACAACTTTTAATAAAAAATTACCAAAATAACTATTTTAGGATTTGTCTTAAAAAAATACATCAAGCACTCCCAAATCATACAAAGAATCTAAAAACAATTTCAACGAAAAAAACTAAAAATAATTTCAAGAATATATAAAATCAGCATATGTTTGGTGCATTTTCTTATTTCTTCTCTTTTTCATATTTCAATCACAAACACTTGAAAGACATGAATGTTTTATGAGAAAAAAATCTACTTATATAGCTAAAACATGAATAAATGAGATGAATACAAAAAAATTTTAGTAAATGATATTAATTTAAGAAATATGAAGAGTTATTTAGGTTTCAAATAACTTATTTAACATTAATTTACCAACTTATAATCATTATTAGAAAGAAATTGAAAAGTCAACAGAGTTTCAAATCAATATAATGCAAGTATTTTTGTTTTTTTTATAAGAGATATATATAGATTAGTTTATTTAGTAATCCTCATAATTACAGAGAAACAGTAACTCTAACATGAATTTATTATGAATTTAATTACAAGTTACGTATATAACGTTCAAAAAATAACTCGAGTAATGGTAATTGTATATTAAGTATGTCATCAATTTATTAGATAGTCGTAATTATAGGAGATCATTGTTATAGTTGTAAATAAAGTATGATGATTACTAATGTAATTCAAGCAACCTTTTGAAAGTTAATTTTTGCATAGCTTTGTTTATATATTCTCGAAATAAATAAATAAATCAAGAAATACATAAAAAATATATTTCTTCCTTATAACATATGTTTTTACTTGACACTTCTCATCTTTAAATAATGCTCTTGGACTGGGGGCTATTCACCTTCTGAAGGGAAACTGGTACATGCCGAAAGAGATCCCTCTTGGCAAGAATCATTAACAGTGACAAAACCCTATAATATTAAAAATAATCATGAGTAATTTTTGTGATTGTTAGTTGTGCTGTTTATTTATTCCTTTGTATAGTGTAGGGACCCTTGTGTAATTATACAATACTTTGTATTATACATTGGTGAATGTTAATGCAAACCCTAAGGGGGTAATTTTCCACACAAACATGGTATCAGAGCAAGAAGTCTTGGCGCCGATATAGAAGCATACCTACGTGATCGAATTTTTTTTTCTCGACTCCTCACTGTGTGCGACAACCTCTTGATCACATCCTTCTACAAATCGGTATCTCTTGCCTATGCTTCTAGTTTCCTTCCACACCTACGCTCCATTCACGATTTCTGCCTCCTAATCGTATTCTTATCCAATCCGCTGCCACTCCTTCTCACGCAATTAATGTTTTAGTAGGGTACACTTACTGCATTCCCTCTACCGAACGTTAGTTTTCTAATTATTATTACGTACCTTGTATTGCACACTGTTTTTCGATTTTCCTTTACAATCATGACCTCTGCTGCCGGCACATCCCATAGTGCACCCACTGCTCAACAACTTGTATATGCAGTCACCAATGTCTACAATTCATTCAGTTTCAAATTGACTTCAGACGGCTCTAAATACAAGTTATGGTGTCGTATTTTTGAAGATATTTGTATCGGGGCTAAAGTTTTAGGTCACATTACTGGAAAATCTGTGCCCAAAGATGATGATGATGAAGACTGGCATTCGATTGATGCTCGTGTCAAATTTTGGTTTTACTCCACGTGCGATCCGTCTGTTTTACAGGTTATCACCAAAGACTCATGCACCGCCAAAAACATGTGGGATAACTTACACGAGTTCTTTCTTAACAATAAAATGCCGATGATGCTTCAACTTCAAGAATAGTTTCGTAATACAAAGAAAGGTGCTTCTTCAATCCATGATTATTGTCACAATCTCAAGCATCTTGCCGATGCAATTCATCATGTCGACTCCCAAATATCCGAAGTTGAACTTGTCATGCAAATATTATGTGGCCTTCCTCCCTCCTACCATAGCATAGTTGATGTCGTTACAAACACCAGACCCTTTCCCTCTTTCATGGAAGCCAACAATATGCTTCTTTTACATGAAAATCAGGAAGACAACACCGACTCTATGTTAGACCCAATGAACACCGCTACTACAACCTTTTATTCTGTTCCTCACCAAACCGGAAAATCGAAAAATAAGTGGAATAAAAACCGTAATAATAATCGGGTTACTTCCAAAGGGGGTGGGGGGAATTCGGGTACTTTTACCAATACTAACCAATCTACAGGTACAAATTCTAGTCAAAATTCACAATTTGCAGGGATAATGGGAGCACATCCAAATTCACAAGTACAAAGTCAAACTCCTTATTTTTATGGTGCTCAAAATGCTACTGTGCCACCCAATTTACTTTGGCCATATTCCTTTCCAAATGCTACTTGACCCACTTCAAACTCATTTAATGTTGCTGCCACTTATTCCATTCCTGCGGCGTTTGTTCCATGCCAGGCGCACTCGGCCCAACAGCCGTTTGGGGCCCAATTGCTGCCTCAGCAGCCTGCCTCACAAGTCCAGCCGCATGCAGCTTTTTATAGGCAGCCTGTCCACCAGCTTTATGGACCCACTGCTACCGGATTTTCTCAACAGCCCATGACTGCTTCTCCAACATTTCCTACGGGTTTTCACGGCAACAATCAACCTATGGATCTATCGTCTACTTTTCAAGCAATGTCAATTCAGCCGCCACCCGATAGTCAGCATTACATGGATACGGGAGCTAGCTCACACATGAATTTTAATCAAGGTAATATGCGTTCTCTTACTCCGTGTAATTCTAAATCCATAATGGTTGGTAATGGTGCTCTTATTCCAGTATCTCACATTGGTCAAACTTTTCTCCCTTATTCTAATAATAAATTCTTTCTTAAAAATGTCCTCGTGTCAAATCAGATAATTAAAAACTTAGTGTCTATGCGTAAATTTACTACTGATAATTGGGTTTCTTCCTCTTTTGACCTTTTGGTTTTTCTGTAAAGAATCTTGACACCGATGCCCTCCTTTAGTGATGCGACAGCGTTGGTGACTTATACCCGTGCACTCCTCCCTCTACCGTCACAGATTCCGCTCTCACTGCCGCTTCGCTACCCACCTGGCATCGCCGTCTCGGACATCCAGGCTCTTTCGTTCTACAGTTTTTGAAGTCTCGTCATTTTATTTCTAGTAGTACAAATAAACTTCCACTTTGTCATGCTTATCAACTTGGAAAACATTGTCGTTTATCTTTTTCGCCTTCTTTGTCTAAAACTACTCGTGTGTTTGAGCTTATCCATTTGGACTTATGGACATTTCCGGTTACTAGTCTAGGTGGTTTTAATTATTATGTTTTGTTTCTTGACAATTTTTCTCATTTTTTGTGGGTTTTTCCTTTACGTACAAAATCTAAGGTTTACACTGTTTTTTGCAATTTTAGAATGTATGTTAAAAATCAATTTAAAACTGACATACAATCCCTTCAGTGTGACAATGGTCGTGAATTTAATAATCGTCCTCTTCTCACGTATCTCAGCTCCAATGGCATTACCATTCGCTTTTCGTGCCCGTACACGTCTCAGCAAAATGGAAAATCCGAATGCTCCATACGCTCTATTAACAACATCATTCGCACGTTTCTCTTTGAGGCTTCCTTAGCTCCTACTTTTTGGACTGAAGCTCTTGTCACTGCTGTTCACACCATCAATCTTCTCCCCACCACCACTTTATCCTTCAAGACACCTTTTGAAGTTCTCTTCGGTTTCTTTCCAAAGTATGATCATCTTCGTGTCTTTGGTTGTTTGTGTTATCCTAACACATCTTCCACATCTCCTCATAAACTCTCCTCTAGATCCACTGCGTGTGTGTATCTTGGTCCCGCACCCGACCACAAGGGTCATAAGTGTCTCGATCTTGTGACACAACGTGTCATCATCTCCCGTCATGTCATCTTCGATGAGGATCACTTTCCTTATAGTGACTTTCATCCTACCCCTTCCGAATCTGATTATGCTCAGTACATTCCCGATGATGACCCGCCTGCTGTCATCGCCTCTCCCGCGACTACCATCGATCTCGTGGTCACCCCTCCTCCAGCATCACCTCCCCCCTCCCCCTCCCACTTCTTAACCCACTGGTCATCCCATGACCACTCGGTCTCGCACAGGATCTTTAAAACCTCGTGATGTTCTCAATCTCTCAGCTACGTCTGCCATATCCCCTCTTCCTAGATCCTCAGCTCAGGCTATGAGTGATCCTAATTGGAAGGCCACTATGGATGCGGAGATGTCAGCTCTTACTGACAATCACACCTGGGATCTTATCCCCTATCCCCCATCTGCCAACATTGTTGGTTGCCGGTGGTTATACCGCCACAAGTTCGACTCTCACGGTAAACTCGACTGTTATAAAGGTCGATTGGTTGCTCAGGGTTTCTCCTAACAGCTTAGTCTAGATTTTGATGATACTTTTCAGCCCTGTTGTTAAGCCGGCCACCATCCGTACGGTGCTCAGTATTGTCGTCTCTCGCCATTGGCCGATTCATCAGCTTGATGTTAAGAACGCCTTTCTTCACGGCGATTTAACAAAAGAGGTCTACATGCGGCAACCTCCTGGGTATGTCAACCCTTCCCTTCCCGACCATGTCTGTCGTCCTCGCAAAGATCTATATGGTCTTAAACAGGCCCCTCGTGCCTGGTATCAGCGATTTGCGGTGTACATCACCTCTCTTGGCTTCACTAGCAGTCGATCAGACACGTCTCTCTTCGTTTTTCACCGTGGTACTGGCACCATTTTACCTCCTCCTTTATGTGGACCACATCAGCCTCACTACCTCCAGCCCATCCCTCATTACGCAAGTTATCAATCATCTCTCATCTGAGTTTGCCATGACGGACTTGGGTCCTCTTTCTTTCTTTCTCGGCATTGCTGCTACTCGTTCATCGGACAGTTTATTCTTATCGCAGACTGCCTTTGACAAGGAGATCTTATCTCGTGCTGATAGGTCCTCTTGTAACCCGTGTAGCACTCCTAGGGACACCAAACCCAAGCTCTCTTCTTCCGGAAAGCTGGTTTCTGATCTTACCCTTTATCGAAGTCTCGTTGGGGCCTTATAGTATCTGACATTTACCCGTCCGGATATTGCCTATGTGGTTCAACAGGTCTGCCTCTTCATGCATGATCCTCGTGAACCGCACCTTAATGCCCTTAAGCGAATCCTGCGTTACTTACAGGGTTCTCTTCATCATGGTCTTCACATACGTCCGTCTAATGTCGATCATTTGGTTTCTTATTCGGATGTTGACTGGGCTGGCTGTCCCTTGACACGCCGGTCTACATCTGGGTTCTGCGTTTATCTTGGCGATAATCTTGTCTTATGGTCTTCCAAACGTCAACACGTCGTCTCTCGGTCTAGTGCTAAAGCTGAGTATCGGGGGGTAGCCAATGTAGTTGCTGAAACTGCTTGGCTGCGAAATCTTCTTCTTGAACTTTCTTGCCCTTTAAATCGCTCTACGGTTGTGTTCTGTGACAATGTGAGTGCCATGTACTTAGCTTCTAACCCTGTTCAGCACCAAAGAACCAAACATGTGGAAATATATTTGCATTTTGTCAGGGAACGTGTTGCCATTGGTCAAGTTTGTGTGTTACATGTTCCTTCAGCTCACCAGTTTGCAGATATCTTTACCAAAGGACTTCCTACACAAGTGTTTCTGGATTTTCGGGACAGTTTAAGCATTCGGGAACCTCCTGCTCAAACTGAGAGGGAGTGTTAGTTGTGTTATTTATTTATTCCTTTGCATAGTGTAGGGACCCTTTTGTAATTATACAATACTTTGTATTACATATTAGTGAATGTTAATTCAAACCCTAAAGGGGTAAATTTCCACACAAACGGTGATGATTGGCCAGGATAGGGTGACAAAATGATATGATCTATTTGCCAAAAAAATACCTAACTACTGCAAGCAAAAAAAGGGTCGGGGATGCACCAAGCTAAGGCTACCATTTAGTGACATAAATCTAGAAAGATTAAGAGCATTTAGTTGGAGTTAAGTTCCAAGGAATGACTTTTATAGATATTAGATAAAATAAGCTTTTTACCTTAACCAATGAAGTATGATGCTAAAAATACATAAATAAACAAATGTATATTGTGTTTCCTCTATTGACCACAAAGACTTGTCATACACCTCAATCACTTTCCTCAAAAAAAAAAAAACTTGGAAACCAGTTCACACTCAATTATACTATTAAAATAATTAATAAAAATTACGAATTTATAAAAGTTGAAAATGAGAAAAACTTTTACCTACTACTTCAAGCCAACCCCTTTCTCTCTTTTTTTGCCTTCTTAATACTTTATTACTTGCACCAGGGATTATTTTTATAAATAACAAAATATAACTCATTAGTAACGAAAATGGTCCCTGTGCTTTCTGATTTTTACTATATTAACTCCAAAACTGAAACCTTTCTCATTTTTGGTCCTTATTCAAAATTTCCAAGGACCAAATTCGATAAAAGTTTCCACTTTAGACTAATCACAGTAAAAATAAAAAGCACATGCACTTTTTCGTGCATAATAATAAATAATCCATTATCAAGTTCCCTATGTGAAATTTTGTTCCTTTTTAGTGATCTAAATACATAAAAATGGAAATTTTCTTCTAAATATGAATTAGAAATTTTGTCCTAATACAAAAAACACATTGTTTGTATAGGACTTACACCTGCTGTCATTGTAATGTTGTGGGGATAGATTTCTTGTTTGTATCTTAATTGCATATGACCTAATTGTTTTTTATTTTTTATAAAACTCTTACACATTATGGCAATTAGAGGGAAAGTGGCTTAAATTTTCCAATGGTTTGATAGGTTACAATTTTATGTCCCAAATTTATACATTTGGTAGATTCTTTTAGTTGAATGATGTCTAAAACATACATATACATATATCAGATACATGCAATGCCCAATTTCAGTTAAGCATTTCTCTAATTTCTTATCAATCGTAAATCCTATTTTAGGAAAAAACCATAATTTAATTATTTGTAAAATTATTATAATAGATAAGAATTATAAATATCGGTTAAAAGTTAAAATTAAACTTGAGGGACTAGATTGAGATTATAGATAACTCTAATATAAAGGTATAAGAAGGGGGACGTGGTGCATTCAATAAGAAACCCTAGTTCTAGCTCCAATGCCCATTTTCTTGTACCATTGTGTAATGTTTGGTTGATCCATGAATATTGAATCGTTGGATCGTCCTGATATCTGGACACAAGCTTTGATATCTGGACACAAGCTTTGAGACATACAAATTAAGGTTCCAACTGGAGCGTTTTGGAACGTATAAACCCTACTTTTGTATCTCTTGACCCTTTTGGTTCTAAACACATTAAGGGGCTTTGCAACGAGTCTTAATAGATTAAATATAAACTCAATATTACTGATGTTTGATAGTTAGAGGGTGGGGATTAAGGACTTAATGATTAAGTCAAGAACTAGCACAAAGCTTAAATCTATATAATTTCAGCAATTAGTCATCATGTTTGAAAAATCATATAAAATCCTAATAACATCGTTTTGATGTGAATCCAAAGCCATTCTTTTGAAGATTTTGTCTAGTTTCTTCCCGTTGAACCCCATGAGCTAAATCCCCCTCTAAGGTGGTCGAATTATAGGATTTATACAGGTCTGTCAAATGTGCTAGACAATCTGTTACCCTATATTGCAAAAATGATATCTCTTTATTGAAAAACTCTTTTTGCTTGGAATAAACTGGCGTTGTTTGTAATTGACTCTAGTTTAACCCCAGCATTTTTCATGGTTTAATTCATTCCGCATCTAGAGTTGTGATTGTTTGTTCTTGGACCTGTCGAGCAAGAAGGTCAGCAGTTTTAGTCATTCGTAAGTCTATAGGTAATTATTTCAAAGTCCAAATGGCACGGATTAGTGTAACGCCCCCATTTTCAAGATAGATGTATAATTAGCTTTAAAAATTTTAATCAAGTGTTTCGAGAGAAAAAGAAATAAATTTTACATGACACTTGTTGTTTTAGTCTTATCTGCATAAAATGTAGTGATATAATAAATTTTTATAATTTTCCACTTATTACAAGAATGCTATAATAAACACAATACAATTAACAGAAGTTTCTTCACCATTCAAAACATAACCAAGTTAATTTAACATAAGATACAAGAAGGACCATTAAGGGAAAAATAAGCAATATTTTTGACAAAGAGCATGCCTTCAAAGGAAAACATACGAAATAGTTTAAAAACATATCATAGTTTAAAAATTATCTCCTTTAGCAATCCAATAACTAAGAGCCCAATTAAGGACGATGTTGAATAAATTTGATGTTCGTTAAGATTTAGTTCATAAACAGAACTAAGTATGAATTTTATTTCTATAGGACACAAATAACCATTTATTGTCTCTCCTACAAGTTACAACGTAGCTGAGTTCGTATTAATGTGAATAAAATTGCAATCAATAAAACCTTTTAAATTGCAATCAACACTTTAAGTTTTATCATTCGTTCAATAATACACATTTCAATGATTGATCAATCGATTAAACAAATAAAATATCCGATCCCACGACAAAATTAAAGATACAAAGTACAATGTTGTAATTAAAGAAAATCCAAAGTAGAAATTTAAAATCCAAAGTACAATGTTGTAATTAAAGAAATTCCAAAGTAGAATGTCGTAATTATATATATTAAAAATAAACCGAACTAAAAAAAATCAAAATGGGGTTAATTTATACAAATAAATAACAAAATCAACTCTGGTTCACTTTGGTCACTGACTCAATTAATTTCAGCAAACATAGACACACACAAACTAAAATTATACGCAGTAAACTAAAATAAGTAATGCATATAATTTTTTTTTTTCAAAATTGGTCTTAAAAATATTTAATCTCAAGAAAGGCAACGTACTTTCATTTTTGTCACTGATTACAGTATTATAGAAGTGATTCATTTATTTAGATAAAAATCCAAAGTATAAACTTAAGATACAAAATACAACTACCAAATCCGTACTTAGTTCTTTTTATGATAAAATTCATACATTTACCAAATCTTTATCAAACCTAATAAAGAAGCACGAGTAGATTGCTATTTTTAATATTATTTAAATAGTAAGATGGTATTATTATAACATTCGGACCATTTTTAAAAATATTTTCCAAATTAGGTTGCTCTGATCAGGATAAATCATAGTAAAATGTTGTAAAGGGGCCATAAGTTGTATGGATTAATTGACTTGTGTGGCTATGTATGCTTATCGAAAAGGATCCAGGACAATCTTCCTTTGGGGTAAAAGCAAATACCGTCAGGTTTAAAAACTAAAACACTCATTACATTACAATTTATGGTTTCGAATTTACATATGATGCTTATGTTCCTATAATCTAAAGATAAATTAATAGGAATGTACTCTAATAAAACATAACCATTTAATCTACGATTTGATCTTACAAGGTAATATAGCACATACACAGACAAATTCAAAAAGTTCAACAAAAGAAATAAGTATGCATGTCTGATTTTCAGTCATGACTGGAATCAACATGACGATTCCAAAAAGTTGAATATTATCGATGAATTTTGACTCAAACATTTCAGCAAACAGTTTATGTACGTACTGATAAACATATAAATTTCATTTGAATACTACAACTAATGATCACAAATCTTTAATATACTTATAACGAATTCAAAAGTTGAATAATTTATTTTTCATACATTGATTTGCAGAGAAACAATCTGAAAGTTGAAGGATTCTTGGAGGTGTGTATGATTTCAAGAATGTGAAATCATTTATATAGAAAAGAAATGACGATCGAGAAAACAGAAATCGTGCATTATTACCTAAATTACCACTAATCAATTACAATGATTCAGGGATTTTGATTTCAAACTTCTATACCAGTGTTTGAATACAATGGAAGAACTTGATAAAGATGAGAAGATTTTTTGTTTCTCATTGAATTGAATTCAAACTTACAAAAACAAGCTTATATTAATAAAAAGCTTAACTAACTAACATGTAACTAACTAACTAACTGTACACGTGGTAAGCCCACTGTAAGACCCATTTTTAAATTGAGATGCTTTATAAGGTATGTAGAGTTATTACCTTATAGTTGGTGTGATTCTAGCTATGAGTTTGCTTAGCGTAAATGTGTGGCGATCCTTGTGATTTCCTTCGAGTTTTGAGATCGTTGATGAGTGAGAAGAGGTTGCAATCCCTCTTACGTACTAATCTTAGTCTAATTAAGATTATATAAGTTGTTATATGTGTTAGTGTGGTTAGAGGACCTTCTGGAGGAAGTTTGAGTTTGAAAAATGCCAAAAAGAACCAACCCGGGTCGTGCTCCTTAACCCGGGTCGTGTTGTGCCTATAAATGAAAGGAATAAAAGTCGTAAAAGCAACCCGGGTCGGGTTTCGGCTGCAGATCCTTTAAATATGCAGCAAACCTCATTTTGGGGAAAAAACTTCATTTCGAAGAGAGAAACCCCAAAATCGATTTTCAGAGTTTAAGGAGGCAATTTTGGGTCAAATTAAAGCTGTAGATTTGTAGGGAAGCGTAGAGTGATGCGGATCTAACCCCGTAAACGCGTTCTTGACTCCTAATTCGTCGAGGTGAGTGATTTCTTCGTTTTTGAGGTTTTGAAACCCTAGCTTCAATTTGCGTGATTTAGCTATAATTTGTTAAATATGTTGTTAGTAGATTGTTAGTTGTAATACCGTGTTTTTAAATTATAGAGATTTTGAGTTAATATTGGTGTGATTAAGATTAGTTAGATTGTTGTATGAGTTTGGGTAATTAAAAACACAATTGAGTAAAGTTTGGAGTTGAAATATGCCAAAGCAGGCTACACCGGTCGTGTATGGTCACACGGGTCATGTAACATTCCTTAATAAAGCATGCAGTAAGCCTTTCAGACCTACACGGGGCGTCTGAGCCTACACAGGGCGTGTAGGATTTGTTCAGGAAGCATGCAGCAACCCTTCCAGAGTCACACGGGTCGTGTAGGTCTACACGGGTCGTGTAGAACAGACCTACACGGGTCGTGTAGGTCTACACGGGTCGTGTAGGCCTGACAGCACTATATAATGTGGAGAAAATACATATTTCGGGAAAAATAGACCCATTTCGATATCCAGAGCTTCCTAAGGCGATTTTCCGCCAAATTGAGCCATGAGATGCGTAAGGAAGAGTAAGGAGACTTCAATCCAACCCCGTAAACACGCTCACAATTCCTAAATCATCAAGGTGAGTAATTTCTTGATTTTGGGGTTATGAAACCTTAACTTTCATTTTCATGATTTTGCCATATATTGCTATATATGTTGTTAGTAGATTGTTAGTGGATACCTTTGGAGTGATTGGTGAGATTATTGTCGAGTTTCTACGGTTGAATTAGTAGAATCGCGAATTTTGGGGTTTCGGTAAATATTGAGTTGATATTTACAGTTTATACTCTTTTTGTTTCCTCTTTTGATTTATACATCTTTGAGATAGATGTAATTGAGATCATTGTGGATATTGGAGAATTGATTTAGACTATGTTGATATAACCAAGTCTAGCAAACAGGAGCCCGGTACGCGTAATTCGGGGGTTCCATATACTAAATCGTTATCAGGTGAGTACTCTTATGTACTTGAGTAGAATTTTACCTTGTGGTAAACTGAGTATATATATATATATATATATATATATATATATATATATATATATATATATATATATATATATATACATATATATATATATATATATATATATGTATATATATATATATATATATATATATATATATATATATATATATATATATATATATATATATATATATATATATATATATATATGTTAGGTTGTTATTGTCGTAATCTAATTGTTGAGTGATTTGTTATCTATGAATAATAACAACCGAGTTGAACATACATATTGATTGTATAAACTGAGTAGGTGTTAGTGTAGTTACATTAAACAGTTTTGAGTCAAATTGTATAGCCATGTGGGCAATTGAGCTGGAATAGAGTTGAAGTGATTATGTTATATGTGGATGACAAGAGCTGAGTTGTAATCTATATTGAGTATAAGAGTAGAGTATGTTATAAATTAGTTGAGTTAAAGAGTCTTTGTGTTTAATTATTACAGGTATGAGAATTGCTATGATTGAGTATAAGTTGGTTGTTAAAAATAAATATATGTGAGAATGTCGTCGAGTTACGAGTAGTACTAATTGTGGTATTTTTATTGAATTGATGTTATTAAATATTAGCTGGTATTTGTAAAGCTAATATGTTTACACATTTCAGAGTTAAGAGAAGGTGGATATTTGCTAATGAGATTAGAAAAAGAGAATGATAAAGATGTTTACTGAGAGAGATTTCTGGATTGTAATTGAGATTACTCATTAAGCTTTATAAGCTTACACTTGAGTTGTATGTTGTTTTGCAGGTATCTGTAGCTGTGATAAGGGAAGGCATGTGATAAAGAGAGACGGATGACTTAGAGCTTGTCCTTTTGTTTATGTTAGGTTTATTTGTAATGCCTGGTCAAATTGTAAGGACCTTTTGTGTAATTAAATATATTGATAACATCTTGTTTATGTCTTTTGAGTACAAGTATGCCCATTTTGACGTATTATTGTTTGAAAAATTTTGGGTGTACTTTGTATGAGAAACCGGGCGTTACAAGTTGGTATCAGAGCATGGTTTAAGTGAACTAGGTCTTTGAGTGTAGAGTCCTAGACTTGAACCGAGGTGAGAAAGAGCCCATATCACATGCTTGGAAAAAGATATTGCTGCTGATTTTAGTTTATGAGTTAATTATAACTTTTATCTTATATTTGTTATTGTTATATTCTGTGTGTGAATATAGATATGGAGACAGATGAGGACGAGTTGATGAATTGGTCATAGCCGGTTGGACCAACATTGGATGATGATACGAGATTTTGGCTGATAAGAGATATCAACCAACAAGGAGACAAGAAATTTAGCTAATTATGAGATGTTAGTTGAATATGAGATGAGATTCTGCTGATGGCGAATTTCCAGATGATGATGAGTTGATAAGATGAGATCCCGGTTGAGGCGAAATTCCAACTGATGATGAGAAAGAGTATGAACATAAGCTGAGTATAAACTAAGAGTTGAAACATGTGAGTGTAGCCGAGTACACTCAATAGTTTAGATCCAAAGTATGCAAGTTCAACTAATGAGGAGACAAGATTTCTTGCTACGAGGTATGTAAGTAATTTTACTTAAAATGTTAATTGTAATGAGTTATATGTGTTTTAATTATTGATACTACATATTGTAGAATATGTGTAAAATATGTGAACACATAAAAGATCAATTGAAATTACATGTGTTAGAGAATTGTGAGTATAAGGTGTAGTAATCGATATCTAGATGAGAATCTCGTGTCTATTTGAGGTAAAGTTTACATATCACATAATGAGTGCTTTGTGATTATGTATAACCGAGATTATAAATGGTTGCTTGACGAGTACTTAGCAACCATGGAGAAATGTGTAAAATGAGTATATACATGGTGAGAAATATATAAAGTATGATATTGTATATATATATATATATATATATATATATATATATATATATATATATATATATATATATATATATATATATATATATTGCTTGTTGTTTCACAGATGTGACGAGATTTCTGTGTACGAGTACTGTGTGGTTGAGACCACATGTTCTATGGGGCCACATAACTAGTACTTATGAATGATCACAATGAATGGTTGAGATAGCCAAAAGAGTATGAGTTGAGAAAGACAGTGAGTGTGTAGTTGATTGCACACTATAACTGATTATGAGTTGACATGCTGAGAGATGAATTGTGTAGTTTGGAGTTGTCACATAATGAGATATTTGTGACATAGTTGTCAGAGGACACTCGAGTAACCACATAAAGAGTACCTTGTGGTTATAATTGAGAGAACCTAGAGTGGTTCAAGTAGGCCTAATTGGCCTAGAGATTGGGTTAATTACCTAACTAATCTGATTGAGACCACATATCCGGTGGGGTCACATATTAAGTAAATGTGATTGAGACCACATATTCAGTGGGGTCACATATTGAGTAAATGTGATTAAGACCACATATTCAGTGGGTTCACATATTGAGTAAATGTGATTGAGACCACATATTCAGTGGGTTCACATATTGAGTAAATGTGATTGAGATCACATATTCAGTGGGGTTACATATTGAGTAAACGTGGTTGAGACCACACATTTTGTGGGGCCATATATTGACTAGTTGAGGTTAAGATCGTATATTTCTGTGGGACCACATAACGAGTACCTTGTGGTTAGAGTAGTGAAAACTGTTGTGACTCAGACAAAAGGAGGAGTGGTAGTGAGTCTATATGGCTTGAGACCGTAGCGGAGACCCGCTAGAGTCAAGTAGAAGATGGATTAAAATCGGAGAATGGTATGAGGTACCATGATCTGATCAGAGGACGGTACGAAGTACCGTGAGATAGCTATGAATGGCGAGTTTGGAGAACAGTACGAGGTACTATAAAACAGTGTTGAATGATGAGACAAAGGATGGTACGGGGTACCAAGAGTTGAGGCAGAGTGGTGTTATAATGTTGTGCTTGTGTGTAAACAAGTATGTACTGTGTAGTGATATAGAGTGTTGAGACTGCACTATCCTTGAATGTGGATATGTATGGTATAGATGTGAACCTATACAGTTTGAGACATTGTGAGTTAAGAAGAGGACGAATCAGAGGCGGAGTAACAGTATGAGAGTACTGTGAGATAATACAGTGAGTAATAGTGTTGAGAAATGTTGTTGTGAGTAAGAGCATTTGTGATTTGGTCGTGTTGAGAATGTGTGAGGTTTCTTGCATATTGAATGAGATAGAATTTTATAAATGCATGATAAGAAGTTATGAGTTAAAAGAGGAGGAAAGTAATTGTGATTGTGATTGATAGGATTCGTTCCTTAGCAATCAAACCAATTACTGCCAATGAGGGAAATGTGTAAATGTTGAGATGACAAAACTATTATTCGTATGAGACAATGGATAATAGATTTTGCTATAATAATAATAATTTTGAGTTATTTTCTTGAGATTAACGAGTTAGTCGGGTGATGAGATATGATCTCACCGTAGAGATTGCGGTGTTGGATATTATTATTTCCTTTGTGAGTTGTGTATAGAGATTACGGTGAGCCGTATGTATATACGATTTATTCTGAGTCGTTCGGACGATTGAAGGACAGAGTAGAAATATATATATATATAGAGGAGAAAATTTCAATGAATGTCATGAATGAGTTCATGATCTCTATGGTCTCGTTTGAAATCCCGTTTCTCTTTTTCTTCTTATCGGTGGCACCAGTGTCGGCTTTCTTGGGCAGTTTCTTGTGACCCTTCTCAGCTAGCCTTTTCTCCGCGGACTCCCTCTCCACTTTTGGTGCCATTGTGGGGATTGAGTTTTGAGAAATGAGTTTAAATGTTTTTTAAGAGAGGAAGATGTGTACAGAGTTTTATTATATGATGAAATTATTAAGTCTATTAAGACTAATAATTGAGTGAGAATATGATGTAACAAATGAGTATATCAATAGAAACAACATGAGGTATGTTGTTGAACTGGTATGAAGAGGAGCCACTTTGGTGGAGGATTGCAAATTGTATATTGGGTAAAAACCTAATATGTGTGCTGAGGTGGGAGCAGAGATGAATGAGTTATGTAACATGATTGAGACAGTTGAATATCGGTATCCTTGTGTTGTATGAGTGTTTCTTCTACCCTAATCGACGAGAATGTGCAAATAGGAGGATTCAATAACTATGAGTTATTATTGGAGGAGTAAACTGAGAGACAATTAATGTGAAAGCGATGAGACCAATTTTCTTATTGAGTTAGAATTAACCGTTTCATGGAGATTTGAAATCATTGTGGACAGATGGCAAATAATGATAGTGGTTGGAGTATCATTTGAAGAGTGAGGTGAGATAGCTTGGTGTCAACGATACCATAACAAAGTGTGTGGCCTGAAAGAGTGAGTATTTTTCCTACATAGCAGTGATGATAGCCAATATGACTATAGAGATCATCTCGTGAGGATGATGGCGGGTATTACCTATATTATGAGTAAATGAGATGCGACAGTATGTACATGTCATATGAGCTGACGAGAGGATAATATCATTGTCATACGTAATGTGAAATTACGGTGGTGAGGTGGTTATATAAACCATACCTATTCCAAGAGATTTCGAGGACGGAATCTTTTGAAGGGGGTAAGAACTTATAATACCGTGTTTTTAAATTATAGACATTTTGAGTTAATATTGGTGTGATTAAGATTAGTTAGATTATTGTATGAGTTTGGGTGATTAAAAACCCAATTGAGTAAAGTTTGGAGTTTAAATATGCCAAAGCAGGCTACACGGGTCGTGTATGGTCACACGGGTCGTGTAACATTCCTTAAGAAAGCATGCAGTAAGCCTTTCAAACCTACACGGGGCGTGTGAGCCTACACGGGGCGTGTAGGAATTGTTCAGGAAGCATGCAGCAACCCTTCCAAAGTCACACGGGTCGTGTTGGTCTACACGGGTCGTGTTGGTCTACACGGGTCGTGTAGGCCTGACAGCACTATATAATGTGCAGAAAATGCACATTTCGGGAAAAATAGACCCATTTCGATATCCAGAGCTTCCTAAGGCGATTTTCTACCAAATTGAGCCATGAGATGCGTAAGGAAGAGTTAGGAGACTTCAATCCAACCCCGTAAACACGCTCACGATTCCTAAATCATCAAGGTGAGTAATTTCTTGATTTCGGGGTTTTGAAACCCTAACTTTCAATTTCATGATTTTGCCATATATTGTTATATATGTTGTTAGTAGATTGTTAGTGGATACCTTTGGAGTGATTGGTGAGATTATTTTCGAGTTTCTACGGTTGAATTAGTAGAACCGCAAATTTGGGGGTTTCGGTAAATATTGAGTTGATATTTACCGTTTATAGTCTTTTTGTTTCTTCTTTTGATTTATACATCTTTGAGATAGATGTAATTAAGATCATTGTGGATATTGGAGAATTGATTTAGACTATGGTGATATAACCAAGTCTAGCGAACAGGAGCCCGGTACGCGTAATTCGGGGGTTCCATATACTAAATCGTTATCAGGTGAGTACTCTTATGTATTTGAGTAGAATTTTACCTTGTGGTAAACTAATTATATAATTATATATATATATATATATATATATATATATATATATATATATATATATATATATATATATATATATATATATATATATATATATATATATATATATATATATATGTTAGGTTGTTATTGTTGTAATCTAATTGTGGAGTGATTTGTTATCTATGAATAATAACAACCGAGTTGAACATACATATTGTAAGGACCTTTTGTGTAATTAAATATATTGATAACATCTTGGTTACGTGTTTTGAGTACAAGTATGCCCATTTTGACGTATTATTGTTTGAAAATTTTTAGGTGTACTTTGTATGAGAAATCGGGCGTTACATTAGTGGATGTCTTTTGAGCTAGTGGTGTGATTATTGTCGAGTTCCTACGGTTGAATGAGTAGAACTGCGGATTTGGGGGTTTCAGTAAATATAGAGTTGATATTTACCCTTTATACTCCTTTTTCCTCTTTTGATTTATACATCTTTGAGATAGATGTTATTGAGATGATTGTGGGTGTTGGAAAATTGATTTAGACTATGGTGATATAACCAAATCTAGCGAACAGGAGCCGATACGTGTAAATTGGGGGTTCCATATACTAAACCGATATCAAGTGAGTAACTATAATTCATTCTTATGATTAAATTGTGAATTTACAGGTTATTATTGATTTTAAATTGGTTGAGATAACCAAGTTTATAGTTGAGAACATGTGATTTAACATACGATAATGAGATTTTGAGTGTGATTTAATACACGATTGAGATTATGTTCGTATGAGAAATAAGAGTCATATATTGTTATAGGTAATATATATGTGTATATATGTGTGAGTTATATTGATATTGAGTATAAGAGTAGAGTATATGATGTAGTGGTGAGTTAAAGAGACTTTGAGTTTGATTGCTACAACCATGATGGGTGTTATAATTGAGTATAATTGATTGTGAAATGGGTATATGCGAGTGTGTGTGTGATTAAGTTTATGAATAGTATCAGTTGTGATACTTATTATTTATTTGATATTACTACTAATTAGCTGGTGTTTGTAAAGCTAATATGTTTGCAGATTTCAGAGTAAGAGAAAGTGAGTAATTACTAATGAGACTAGCAAAGGAAAATGTTGAGAGAGTTTAATGAGAGAGATTGTGGAGTGTGATTGAGATTACTCACTAAGCTTTTTATAAGCTTACACTTGAGTTGTATGTTGTTTTGCAGGTATCTGTAGCTGTGATAGGGGAAGACATGTGATAAAGAAAGACGAACAATTTTAGAGCTTGTCCTTTAGTTGAATTAGATTTATTTGTAATGCCTGATATGTAACGTGAGGACCTTTTGTTGTACTTAGTGCATGATAACATCTTGTTTTCTATGGTTGAGTACAAGTATACCCATTTTTTATGTATAATTCTTTGAAATTTTTGGGTGTACTTTGTATGACAAACCGGGTGTTTCAAGTTGGTATCAGAGCATGGTTTAAGTGAACTAGGTCTTTGAGTATAGAGTCCTAGACTTGAACCAAGGAGGAGAGAGCCCCTATCACATGCTTGGAAAAGATACCGCTGCAGATGTTAGAGTATGAGTTGAGTATAATTCTTCTATCATATTTATTATTTGTTATATTCTGTGTGTGAATACGGGTATTGAGACAGATGAAGGATGAGTTGAGAAATTGGTCACAGTCGGTTGGACCTACAGCGGATGATGAGACGAGATTTTGGTTGATATGAGATATCAACTAACGAGGAGACAAAAATTTCAGTTGATAATGAGTTGTCAACTGAATACGAGATGTAATACTAATTGAAATGAGATCCGAGCTAATGGCGAGATTCCAGCTGATGATGAGATGAGATCCCGGTTGAGGCAACATTCCAACTGATGATGAGAAAGAGTATGAGCATAAGCCGGGCATGAGCTAAGAGTTTAGATATGTGAGTGTAGCCGAGTACACTCAAGAGTTGAAAGCCGAAGTACGTAAGTTTCAACTAATGAGGAGACGAGCTTTTGTCGCTATGAGGTATGTAAGTAATTTTGCTTAACATGTTAGTTGTAACATGTCGCGCGTATTTAAATTGTTAATAACACATGTAATAGATTATGTGTAAAACATGTGGACACATAAAAGATCAATTGAAATTACATGTGTTAGAGAATTGTGGTTATAAAAATGTAGTAATTGGCATCGATATGAGAATCTCGTGTCCACTTGAGGTAAGATTTACATATCACATAACGAGTGCTTTGTGATTATGTATAATTGAGATTATAAGTGGTTGCTTGGCGAATACTTAGCAACCATTGAGAAGAGTGTATAATCAGTATATACATGGTGAAAAATATATAAATTATAATATTATATATATAGTGTTTGTTGTTTCACAGATGTGACGAGATTTCTGTGTACGAGTACTATGTGGTTGAGACCACATATTAATTGATCAAAATGAATGGCTGAGATAGCCAAAAGAGTAGGAGTTGAGAAAGACAATGAGTGTGTAGTTGATTGCACACTATAGCTGATTATGAGTTGACATGCTGAGTGTTGAATTGTATGGTTTGGAGTTGTCACATAATGAGATATTTGTGAAAGAAATGTCAAAGGACATTTGAGTAACCACATAAAGAGTACCTTATGGTTATAATTGAGAGAACCTAGAGTGGTTCATGTATGCCTTATTGGCCTAGAGACTGAGTTAATTGCTTAGTAAACGTGGATAAGACCACATATTTTGTGGGGCCACATATGGAGTAAAGTGGTTGAGACCACATATTTTGTGGGGCCACATATCGAGTAAAGTGGTTGAGACCACATATTTTGTGGGGCCACATATCGAGTAAAGTGGTTGAGACCACATATTTTCTGGGGCCACATAACGAGTAAATATGATTGAGACCATATATTCTGTGGGGTCACATATTGAGTAGTTGAGGTTGAGACCACATATTTATGTGGAACCACAAAATGAGTACCTTGTGGTTAGAGTAGTAAGGAGCTTTGTGACTCAAACCAAAGGAAGAGTGACGATGAGTCTTTATGAATTGAGACCGTAAAGGAGACCCGCTAGAGTCAAAGAGGAGATGGATTGAATTCAGAGAATAGTTCGAGGTACCGTGAGATAGCGTTAAATGGCAAGTTTGGAGGACGGTACGAGGTACGGTAAAACGGTGTTGAATAATGAGACCAGAGGAAAGTACGAATACGATGAACTGAAATGGAGAGGCGTTATAGTGTTGCACTTGTGTGTAAACAATTATGCACTGTGTAGTGATGCAGAGTGTTGAGACTATACTATCCTTGAGTATGGATATGTATGGTGTAGAGGTGAGCTTGTGTGACTCGAGATTTTATGGGTTGAGAAGAGGACAAATCAGAGGTTGAGTAACAGTACTGGGGTATTGTGAGATAGTACAATGAGTAATACTGTTGACAAGTGTTGTTGTGAGTAAATGTGTTTGTCATGTAGTCGTGTTGAGAATCTGCGAGGTTACTTGCGTGTTGAACGAGATAAAGTAGTATAACTATGTAATGAGTTAAAAAGAGTATAAAAGTAATTGTGATTGTGATTGATAGGATTTGTTCCTTAGCAATCAAATCGATTACTGCTGATAAGATAAATGTGTGAATGTCAAGATGACAAAACTATTTATTCGTATGAGACGATGGATAGTAGATCATGTGTAATCAATGTTGAGTTATTTTCTTGAAATTTATGAGTCAATCAGATGATGAGATATGATCTCACCGTATAGATTACAACGTTAGATGTTATTATTTTGAGTTGTGGGTGGAGATTTCGGTGAGCCGTATGTATGATTTATTTTGTATCATTATGATAAATTAGAAATTTAGAGGAGAATGACGGAGAAATGACGAGGGGAGAATTCTTACTGATGATGTGTCGGAGAAATATATGCGATTGTATTGAAAATTTATTTGATAATTAATTGTCTAGTCCAATAGGACTAATGATTGATGAGAATGTGATGTAGATTCTCCACATAGGAGATGATGTAACGAGTGAATATATCGAGAGAAATAACACGAGATATCCTGTTAAATTGAATTGAAGATGAGCCATTTGGTTAAAGATTGTAAATTGTATATTGGGTGAAAACCTAATGAGTGTGTTGAGATGGAAGTAGAGATAGATGAGATTCTAGGGAATTAGGGTAGAGTTGTAGAGAAGAAACAACTGAAAAGAGTTTTGTTTGACTAAAGTGTCGATGGTTAAATACAAAATTCAAGAGATATAAAGGAAACTTGAGATAGTTTCTAATGTTCTAATTATTCTGAAATTATATTATGTTGTTGATGAGTCGTGTGATGTGAGTGAAATAATTGAGTGTCTGTGTCTCTTATGTTGCATTAGTGTTTCTCCTACCCTAATCAATGAGAATGTGCAAGTAGGAGAAATCAATAACTGGTGAGTCGTTATTGGAGGAGTAAATTGAGAGAGGATGAGTTATGAAACAATGAGACTGTTTTTCTTTACTGAGTTAGAGTAAATCATTTCGAGAAAATTTAGAATGGAAGTTGAGTTCTAGATGTCTATACGAGACAGGCTGAACTAATACACATACATTTTTTTTATTTTGCTACTTGGGTTGCTTTTGGATAAACTTGTTATTATCCAGTTCTTGTACATTGTGAGTGGTTGTCTACGTATAAATGGTAATAACCAATGTGGTTATATAGATAATCTTACGAGAATAATGGCTAGCTATAATATTTTTCGGAAAGAGAAGTCGAGTAAGAAAGTTTCTAAATGTAATGTGAATTGAGAAAGCTGATTTCTATAGCTATATTATGAATAAACGAGATGTAATGATATATAGATGTCATATGAGCTAACGAGATGATAATATCATTATTGTGTTTAATGTGTGATTGCGGTGATGAGGTGGTTGTACAGGCCATGCCTCATCTAAGAGATTCCGAGGACGGAATCTTTTGAAGGAGGAGAGAACTTGTAAGACCCATTTTTAAATTGAGATGCTTTATAAGGTAAGTAGAGTTATTACCTTATAGTTGGTGTGATTCTAGCTATGAGTTTGCTTAGCGTATATGTGTGGCGATCCTTGTGATTTCCTTCGAGTTTTGAGATCGTTGATGAGTGAGAAGAGGTTGTAATCCCTCTTACATACTAATCTTAGTTTAATTAAGATTATATAAGTTGTTATATGTGTTAGTGTGGTTAGAGGACCATCTAGAAGAAGTTTGAGTTTGAAAAATGCCAAAAAGAACCAACCCGGGTCGTGCTCCTTAACCCGGGTCGTGTTGTCCCTATAAATGAAAGGAATAAAAGTCGTAAAAGCAACCCGGGTCGGGTTTCGGCTGCAGATCCTTTAAATACGTAGCAAACCTCATTTTGGGGAAAAAACTTCATTTCGAAGAGAGAAACCCCAAAATCGATTTTCAGAGTTTAAGGAGGCAATTTTGGGTCAAATTAAAGCTGGAGATTTGTAGGGAAGCATAGAGTGATGCGGATCTAACCCCATAAACGCGTTCTTGACTCCTAATTCGTCTAGGTGAGTGATTTCTTCGTTTTTAGGGTTTTGAAACCCTAGCTTCAATTTTCATGATTTAGCTATAATTTGCTAAATATGTTGTTAGTAGATTGTTAGTGGATGTCTTTTGAGCTAGTGGTGTGATTATTGTCGAGTTCCTACGGTTGAATGAGTAGAACTGCGCATTTGGGGGTTTCGGTAAATATAGAGTTGATATTTACCGTTTATACTCCTTTTTCCTCTTTTGATTTATACATCTTTGAGATAGATGTTATTGAGATTATTGTGGGTGTTGGAAAATTGATTTAGACTATGGTGATATAACCAAGTCTAGCGAACTGGAGCCGATACGTGTAAATTGGGGGTTCCATATACTAAACCGATATCAAGTGAGTAACTATAATTCATTCTTATGATTAAATTGTGAATTTACAGGTTACTATTGATTTTAAATTGGTTGAGATAACCAAGTTTATAGTTGAGAAACATGTGATTTAACATACGATAATAAGATTTTGAGTGTGATTTAATACACGATTGAGATTATGTTCGTATGAGAAATAAGAGTCATATCTTGTTATAGGTAATATATATGTGTATATATGTGTGAATTATATTGATATTGAGTATAAGAGTAG
This sequence comes from Cichorium intybus, assembly GCA_023525715.1. Classification (NCBI taxonomy): domain Eukaryota; kingdom Viridiplantae; phylum Streptophyta; class Magnoliopsida; order Asterales; family Asteraceae; genus Cichorium; species Cichorium intybus. The sequence continues at coordinate 121,819,136 of CM042009.1, read as the reverse complement.
AGTATATGATGTAGCGGTGAGTTAAAGAGTCTTTGAGTTTGATTTCTACAACCATGATGGGTGTTATAATTGAGTATAATTGATTGTGAAATGGGTATATGCGAGTGTGTGTGTAATTAAGTTTATGAATAGTATCAGTTGTGATACTTATTATTGATTTGATATTACTACTAATTAGCTGGTGTTTGTAAAGCTAATATGTTTGCGGATTTCAGAGTAAGAAAGCGAGTAATTACTAATGAGACTAGCAAAGGAAAATGTTGAGAGAGATTGTGGAGTGTGATTGAGATTACTCACTAAGCTTTTTATAAGCTTACACCTGAGTTGTATGTTGTTTTGCAGGTATCTGTAGCTGTGATAGGGGAAGTGATAACGCCTAGTAATATCAAGTATTTTAGGCGTTATTTAGCCGTGTTTTAGTTAATATATCTTTATTAATTGGCTAATATCACTTACTTTTGTGCCAAAGTGCTTGGAAATGTTTTTAGTATAAATGCAGGGGTTTTAGTGCAATTCTGGAGAAGTTACGGAGCAAAACGGACAAGAAATAAAAGTCAGCAGACATTAGCGTCGCTAACTTTAAGGGTTAGCGTCGCTAATGTTCGCAGGAGGGAAAAATTCAGATTCAAAATTCGAACGCGCGCGAGGAATCTACTGGAAGCATATATTAACGACGCTAATTTCCACATTAGCGACGCTAATGTCAAAAAATCACAAAATCTCCGTTTTTGACTTTTAAACTCCGAAAAGTCGGGATAAGGCAACACGCGCGACTTAGGAAAGACAATTCCGCGACGCGGGAACCCTAATTTCGCACCATTATAAATACCGGAGTCCCGTCCGACTTTTCACTCATCCCGGGACGCGAAGGAGGGATCTGGAAGGCTGATTTCGTGATTTTTCTCAGTTACATCAATAGTTTGGTTAGTAATTTGATTTTTCCATTGTTTTATCAAGTCGGTATCGAGGTATTCCACAATTGGGATTTCCATCGATTACTCGATGTTTGTTTAGATTTATAGTTCTGATTTCAGTAGCATTAGTCAGTAGTTAGATTTATAGTTCTGATTCCATCGATTACTCGATGTTTGTGTGGATTGGATTTGAGTTTGGTTTTGATTTATATGAAAGTAATCATTCGATTTGATGTTATTTTGCATTATTGATGTTTGGATGTGTTTGATTGTACTGGATTGATTGTTTGCTTCTGGATATTGAACCTAGTTTCTGATTTCAGTAAGGAACTTTAGTTTAGGATTTGATTTGGGTTAGTTTAGTCCATGTTTGATTTGGTTTTGGCACTTGTTTGGTATTTTGCTTTTATTGGTTTTTGGGAAAGTAGAAACAATACCGCTGACTGTAGAGTGACACTACAGTTGGTATACTGTCGTCTTGTCCTAACCACGTAACTTCTGCGGATCGACCCTGACTACCACTGTACTAGTGTGTGTTAGGTATTTCTCTTATTTTTGACCGCACGACGACCTAGGCGTGTCAAATTTTGGCGCCGTTGCCGGGGAGTTGTGCGCTTAGGATAGACGATCAGTAGGGTTGTTTCTTTTGATGTTTGATTTGTTGATTTTTGGTATGTGTACGTCTTCATAATGGGCGATTACATGTACCCGGATCAGTATTATGAAGATTATGGGAATCCGGCCGACACCTATTATGAGGATGATTCCTACAATGGATCATTCGATGACAATGGATGGCGGACCGAGGAGTCATCTCAGCTTGAGAATTCTGTAACTTGGGCCCAACTTTGGGTATTCATGTATAACAACTACCATGAGCAGAAGGATCAGGCTGAAGCTCTTGAAAAAGTGCAAGCTTCTTTAGATAGGTTAGAGGAAAGTTGGAAATGTTCACCACCTTCGCCAGAACCGGAGGTGAGTGATTTTTATACCAATGATAATGTATGTGAACTTGCATCACCTGAATATGTGATGGAAGGGCATACACCGTGGGAAAGTCAAGAGACCACTGAGAGGGTCGAAAATGTTGTTGAGGATGAGGTTGTAGGTGACAGTGCTATCTCTAACTCAACAGTTTTTGATGATTTTGATATTTTTGAAAATATTGATCTGGTGATGTGTGAATCTGTACCATCACCAGACGATTTGATTGATGAGGATGTTGTGGAGGGGACTGTAAGTGACAGTACAGATCCCAGCCCAGCAGGTCCCGAAACTGTTGAAGTTTTTGATACTATTAGGGAAGGGGGTGTAGATGACAATATTACCCCCGACCCTGTAATTTTTAAAAATTTTGATAAATTTGAAAGTAAGGATCTGATGATGGGTGACTTTGTACCACCACCAGATCAAACCAGTCGCTCACTCTTGGTCCCGATCCACCTGTTGGACGATGATCAAGAAGATGATACTTACGAGTTGGTTTTTGAAAATAAGAAACATGGTTTTATCACCACTCATGATTCATTCATGAATGGAAAATTAGATGTGATCAATACCATCGATGAGGACATTCGGGAGCATCTCAATGTGTTGCCTTCCGATCCTATTCGATTGGAAAACCTTTATTGGTACTGCAAGCCAAAATTGTAAACTGAAGATAGCACGCGAGACGCAGGCAAAATGAGATCTATAAAACAACTACTGGGAGCGGCACTGGGCGCGCTTCACGTCAAGCCAGTGATTTTGACGAGATATAGAAGGAAGGACCGAGCTTCAAGGTTCAAAGCTACCTCCAAGCATTCACGGGAGTTAATCAAAAGACAGCAACCTGGCAGCAGTAGGAGAACCAACAAGCCATTCGACCCAGGAAAGTTTGAGGAGCAGTGGGTCAGTGAAGGGACGGTGGAAGCAGAAAATCAGCAAAGGAAGAAGGCATACGATAAACTTAGCTGTAGCAGGAATAGTACGTCTGGCTGAAGACGTTAAACTTAGCGCTTGTTGGGAGGCAACCCATCGTGTCATAAGTTAGGATAAAATTCTTTAAATAAAATACAAAAATACATCAATATTTTTGCACGTACTAGTGGTTTGAAATAAGTGTGGATCATTTGAGAAGTTTTGAAATTTTTGAAGTCCGCGCCGCGGGTATTTGAATTACGCGACGCGGGATCGTAAACCAACCCGATGCGCAGGGGTTGATTTGGTGACACGTGCGACGCGAAACGAGCAAACCCGCGACGCGGTCAACGATCAGTCGGTTTTCTCCTTTATAAGGTGAGCCGCGGCTCACACGACCCACACGCGACTCGGACCTCTGGTGATTGAAATTTTCTTGCGATTTTTCTTGCTTATTGTGTTTCTACTACCAAGGTATGCCATTCTAACTATCTATTACTCGTTAAAACTAGCGATTAGGTAGTTAATTTTAGTGATTTGCCCAAAATAATTCAAAACTTAGAATCACTAATGCTAGCTTATAAGGTGTTTGTTTTGCCAAATGGAGACCCTAGATGAGCTAGTCGGCACCTAGGCTACCTTGTGGTATGATTATATTGAGATTTAGCAGGATAAATCAGGAGATTGATTCGGGGTTTGGAAACAGCCGCACGCCGCGCCGCGCCGCGGCTGGGAAGACAATGACTGATTTTGCAAAAATTTTTTGTTTTGTGGCTGTATTTTCTTTTTGTAGATGATGTTCAGATTGGAGCACGCTTTCCTCCAGTTCCCCGCGGAGCTGGTCAGTTCTGTAGAGTATACCTACCGGCTCGAACAACAAAGTTCTGTAAAGTATACCTCACGGAGGGACGCATTGAGGAGTCGCCAGGTGCTAGAGGCGACAGTTATAGATAGAGACATTCTGAGAGACGCCGGACTATGGGGTGTGATCGAGCCGTTCTTGCATCGCACCTGGACCCATGAGGAGGCGTCATTTACTTGCCATGGATGGGACCGGATCATGGCCACAGACGAGGACGTGGTCTACACGGAGCTTCTCCTGGAGTTCCTGTCTATGATCCATTTCGCTCCCAGGGCATCGGATCCGCGATCCAGGCTCATCCGCTTTCGTTTGGGAGGTGAGCACAGGGAGTGCAACCTCCGGGAGTTTGGGAGGAGAGTCGGCCTATACACTCCAGCGGACCTCCAGCATCGCTATTTCACCCGGTTCTTCGGGTCCTACATTCAGGGGGAGCCGGACAGAGCTCCCAACATGGAGATTTGGACACCGTTGTCCAACGTCAGGTACGAGGCAGGGACCTCGAGGGAGAGCCACCTACGTGATCCACTCCACTGCCTCATGCACCGTATCGTCTCCACCTCCATTATGCAGTGGGAGGGAGGCGAGAAGGTGTCGGGCGACGACATAACCTTTTTGTGGGCTCTCCTCGACCCGTCCTGAGTCCTCCATCTCCCCTTCGCCCTCGCGATTGCCCTCTCCACCCACTCTACCGGCGCCTCCTCCAGCAGCCCACTAGCCAGGGGGTATTTCATTACCCGCCTGGCCCGTTCCTATGGCATCCTTACTGCCCCGTGGCAGCCTCTTTGACTGCTCTGCCTCCATCGCGCACTACAGCACGCACTTTGGAGAGGATGCGGTTCATTGAGCTGCAGCGCCCGGGGCAGTACATCTGGGCACCTACCGAGCCTCTTCAGGCACCCCAGCCTGCGTATGCTCAGCCTGGTAGGAGACGTAGGAGGCCAGAGCCGGAGCCAGAGCCCGCAGCCCCGACAGAGTCACATCAGGTGGAGCCAACGGCCATCCATCGACTGGAGGCCCGAGTGGCGAGGATGGAGGACCAGCTTGAGTGGATCGGGGAGGTACTTTTGGAGTTGGCCACTCAGCAGGGCCGACGTCCCCGACCATTCCCAGCCAGGGCCCATGATCATGAGGCCGGACCCTCCAGGCCGCCTGGCAGTGATTGATGTACTTTTTTTCTTTCTTTTTTTCTTTCTTTTTATATTTGGAATATATGTATAAACTTATGACACATCTTTCTGAATATTTTGTGTTTATATTTTATTTCTGTCATGTGTGTTTTTAATGTTTTTGTTAAGTTATGCATGTTATACCAATTTGAGAAGGAGTTGTCTCAGACAAGTGTGGGGTCACCGTGCCCCCTCCACTTGTCTCGACCATCAGCGTGTTCACTGTAGCGCTACAACTCCAAAATACGAAATCAAGGATCCATTTGTACGCAATTATACGTGTGATATTGAGCACCGAGCAGTTTATCGTCCAAAAAGGGGTAACTCTTTCTCCCTTGTTTTGAAATAAATTTTGTACAACGGGGACGTTGTACGGTTTTAAGTGTAGGGTGTGGACGGTCGAAAGAGATTTTTTGAAATTTTTGCAGAAATGATCAAATTTTCAATTTTTAGCAATATTTTTCAAAATTTTTAATGAATTGCAATTTTGAAATGAATGGTTTATGATTGTGATAGCATTAGTATTTTTCAAGAAATACTATTTATTTGTGATCATGCTATTAGTTAGTCAAATAAGTTGAGTTTTACGAGTTTAGAAGATTGAGCTGTTTTAGGATTGAAATTTAGGAAGGAAATGTCAATCTGTGGCCTTTGTTGTTCGAGCCGGCAGGTCAAAAATGGGTGGGCCTTATGCACCTTACCACCTAAGATCGTCTGGTCTGGGATGGTATTTCTGAAAGCTCGCTACACGGACAACATCGAAAGTCATAGACAATTCCTTAATGGCCTTTAGAATCTGAATGAGTAAGTACACTTCATTGTGGACAGAAAGTTTGTAATCAAGGGTTCTCTAGAAAGCCATGAATTCCAAAGAACAACTCAATTATGTTTTCGCGAACTATTCCACTCTAACTCAAAAGAGCAATAAACTTTGAAACTGAACACAGTCAAAATTGTTTGATTCTTTATTATAATTTGTTAAAAACTCTCTTGCTTGGGGACAAGCAAGGCAAAAGTGTGGGGTGTTTGACAACGCCTAGTGATATCAAGTATTTTAGGCGTTGTTGAGCCCTGTTCTTAATAAAATTATATCAAATATGTCTGGGTATTCTCACTTTTCGTGCCAGGACTTGTTTGGAGAAAAAGAATAGAAACAGGGACTAAAAGCATGCAAAAGGAAGAAGTTAGGAAGGAATGAAAAATCAAGAGAACTCGTACGCGCGCCGTGGGAATCAACCATGCGCGACGCGGGCTTAAGGCGGTGGAACACATTCAAATGCCGAAGAAACGGGGAAAAGATAAGTAAGCGCGCCGCGGATTTCACTTCTGCACGGCGCGGTTGCGGGAAATTTGCAAGTATAAATAGATGCATTTCCAGCCGAAAACGCTAGCAAAGACCGGGTGTAAAATCGACCTTGAAGCTCTTTGACTCCAGGATTTCATTTCAGCAAGCTCACAATTGGTATTTTATGTTTTTGGATTTAATTTCCTTTTAGTAGTAAGTAGTTTTGTAGCTAAAGTCTTTGGGAGTGACAACCACTGACTTTGAGCACTTAGGTTTCTGTTTTAGAAACATTTGGTTACTGTTTGTGTGATTAGAATTCAGTTTTGGTGAATGAAATCATTTGGTTACATTTAATGTTAGTATTTCGGTGTTTTTGGATGTTTGTGTTTGGTTTTGATTATTGAATTGTGTTTGGACCTTGTTAGGACTGTTTTTCTTAGCTGAAATCAGTAGCTAATTAGGTTATTTGGTAAGCATTAAACCTTGGCTAGTAACTGTTCAGTAGGACTTTAACTAGTGGTTAGTTTATGCTTTGCTTGGTTTTGTTAGTTTGAATGCCTTTGATTGCTTCTGATTCAGAGATGTACTTCTGATTTCAGAAAGTGACTTGGTCATTTGGACATAGCTTAGCTTGGCTTGAGTGTTTGATCATTGTCTCATTTGCTAGTGATTAGGAAAATAGAAACCAGATCCTCCGACTATAGCTGTGACACTATTAGTTGGTAATCTCTCATCTAGTCTAACCACGAAGCTCCTGTGGATCGACCCTGACTACCGCTATACTAGTGTGTGTGTGTGTGTGTTAGGTTTTCTCTTATTTTTGACCGCACGACGACCTAGGCGTGTCAAATTTTGGCGCCGTTGCTGGGGAGTTGTGCGCTTAGGATAGACGATCCGTAGGGTTGTTTCTTTTGATGTTTGATTTGTTGATTTTTGGTATGTGTACGTCTTCATAATGGGCGATTACATGTACCCGGATCAGTATTATGAAGATTATGGGAATCCGGCCGACACCTATTGTGAGGATGATTCCTACAATGGATCATTCAATGACAATGGATGGCAGACCGAGGAGTCATCTCAGCTTGAGAATTCTGTAACTTGGGCCCAACTTTGGGTATTCATGTATAACAACTACCATGAGCAGAAGGATCAGGCTGAAGCTCTTGAAAAAGTGCAAGCTTCTTTAGATAGGTTAGAGGAAAGTTGGAAATGTTCACCACCTTCGCCAGAACCGGAGGTGAGTGATTTTTATACAAATGATAATGTGTGTGAACTTGCATCACCTGAATATGTGATGGAAGGGCATACACCGTGGGAAAGTCAAGAGACCACTGAGAGGGTCGAAAATGTTGTTGAGGAAGAGGTTGTAGGTGACAGTGCTACCTCTAACTCAACAGTTTTTGATGATTTTGATATTTTTGAAAATGTTGATCTGGTGATGTGTGAATCTGTACCATCACCAGACGATTTGATTGATGAGGATGTTGTGGAGGGGACTGTAAGTGACAGTACAGATCCCAGCCCAGCAGGTCCCAAAACTGTTGAAGTTTTTGATACTATTAGGGAAGGGGGTGTAGATGACAATATTACCCTCGACCCTGTAATTTTTAAAAATTTTGATAAATTTGAAAGTAAGGATCCGATGATGGGTGACTTTGTACCACCACCAGATCAAACCAGTTGCTCACTCTTGGTCCCGATCCACCTGTTGGACGATGATCAAGAAGATGATACTGACGAGTTGGTTTTTGAAAATAAGAAACATGGTTTTATCACCACTCATGATCCATTCATGAATGGAAAATTAGATGTGATCAATACCATCGATGAGGACATTCGGGAGCATATCAATGTGTTGCCTTCCGATCCCATTCGATTGGAAAACCTTTATTGGTACTGCAAGCCAAAATTGCAAACTGAAGATAGCACGCGAGACGCAAGCAAAATGAAAACTGCAAAACAATTACTGGGGAAAGCACTGGGCGCGCTCCACGTTAAACCGATGATGTTGAAGAGACACCGCAGGAAGGACCGAGCTTGGAGGTTTAAAGCAACTTCCAAACATTCGCGCGAATTAATCAGAAAACGGGAACCGGGCAGCAGCAGAGGAACCGGTAAACCATTCGACCCGGGGAAATCGGAGTATGGAATCAGCAAGAGGACGGTGGTGACTGAAATTCAGTGGAGTCAAATGGTGTACGACCCACCGTAGCCGCAGGAAGGACGGTCCAGCTAAAAGACCGAACAAAGAAGCGCTTTCGGAAGGCAACCCGGTATTTCGATAAGTATTTTTATTTTGTCTTTTTAGTTTTTAGTTTTTATTTTGTCAAAATATCACTTGGAAAATTTTTTTAAAATGTCCTGGCATAACTCAAGTGTGGGGTGGTCGAACGGTTTTTAAAAAATACGGAAAAATCGCGAAAAAAATAGAAAAATATAAGTTAGCGCCACTAATATTTAATATTAGTGATGCTAATATTTGGTCAAATGTGGTCAACCCTCCTCCCCACTCTCGTCGCTAACATTGAAATCCACTCCGCCCCTTGCGCGACTGTCGAGCCGAACACGCACAGATCCGCCGGATTTTTCTTGTTTTCGTGAAATTGCTCCTGCCAAACTTCAATTAAACAACTAAGGTATGTATCTAAACCCCCTCCTACTGTCCGTGTTGCGAATCTGAGTCGGATTCAAGGTTTTTGAGCCGATTTTGGGGTTTCGCGAGATCGGACCTTCAACCTCAAATCGATGGTTTTCTGGCTTGTTTTTCGAAAAATTTACACTTAGGGTTTCTTAATCGCTGCCCTAGCTACCTATTGATGCCTTCAATTTTATGAAAACATGCAGAAATCAGGAATTTGTGAATTAGGGCTCAAAATTAGGGTTCTTCGCATTTTTGCTCGATTTTGTAGACTTGTGGCTTATTTTTCGTGAAATTAACAGAGGGCTTTTGTTAATGGTTAGTCTAGGATGCTATTGGTGTGTTCAATTTGATAAAAACATGTCGGAATCGAAAATCAATAATTCTAGGGTTCATAATTGGGGTTTTTTTTACCTAAATGAGAAATTAGGGCAATTTTAGCTTGTTTTTCTGAAATTAAACTTAGGGCTTTTGTTAGTCTCTAGTTTAGAAACATATTGGTGCAATCAATTTGAAAAACGGACTAAAAATTGAAAAATCGAAAAATCTGGGGCTGTGTTCATTAGTAGCGGGGCTGATTTTTTTTTTAGCAACGCTATTGATGTCAAGGTCCAATTTTGCAACTTATTTCTCACATAGACACGGGGTTTTGTTATTGGTTAATCTTTACAGATGGAACGGCGTATGAGACCCGTTGTTGAAGTTGGTCGACTACCACTGCACCGGTTTGTAGAGTTCACAGAGGGATCACCGAGGTCCGCAGGGGCCATGAGACGACTACCAGTGCTAGCTGGCTGGGAGATTGAGGTCGCACTGTCATTGGATAGGATACTTGCCGCAGCTACAGGTATCACAGCCTGTCTAGAGCAGTACCTAGTCCGCACCTGGACCAGTGCTGATGGAGCGCGCAGTTTTACATGCCGTGGTTGGGATCGTCTCAATGCGGCAAACGAGACATGCTACAAGGAGATCATTCTGGAGTTCTTGGGTACATGTGATTGGGGAGTACGCAGTGATGATCTATCTCAGCGGACAGTTCGATTCCGATTGGGAGGTGTATGGATGGAGTGCACTGTGGTAGAGCTTGCACGAGGAGCAGGCATTTACACCGAGGAGGAGACAGCCGATCCACATTTCCTGCCGTTCTTAGCAGCATGCACTACCTACCCAGACGAGGGTGTGAAAGAGGCAGCCTTCTGGACTGAGATCAACGACGTTGCATTCAGCACAGCCTCCATTGCCAGTACCATACGATCTCCAATCCACCGTCTGTTACATAGGATTGTCACTTGCACCCTTCGGCAGCGTCAGGGTGGTGACAAGGTGCCGAAGAAGGACCTACCATTTCTATGGGCGCTTCTCCATGCTGACAGGTTCTTCCATCTCCCTCACCTGTTAGCTGAGTTCTTGATTGAGTCTGCGGAACCCAGATCGGCTAGTCCTTTGGTCGGCGGACATTACATCACCCGCATAGCCGAGTCCTACCAGTTGCTGACGCCAGAGGTCACGAGAGAGATGACTGAGTTCCTTCCGAGGCCGATGGGGGCCTCATATCTGCGGGCAATGGGTGTTATCCAACAGTCTGTAGGGGGCTACACATTAGTCAGTGAGCCTCAGCCAGCACCGGCTCAGGATGTAGACATGGGAGCTGAGATACCAGTTGTACAGCCGGAGGTTCCCGCTTCACGACGTCGGAGGCGAGAGCCGTCACAGGCTCAGAGAGACCAGGATTCAGAGTCCCTGGATGTCCAGGCCACACTCAGGTCCTTGATGGCTGGATAGGCAGAGATTCGAGCCGATATACGACTATTGATGGAGGGCCAGCGTGCACTTTTTGCACATTTTGGGATACCACCGCTGACGGGTGGAAGCGACGGAGCAGGACCATCTGGGACGCATCATGATTCCGAGTGATATTTTCTTGTACCTTTTTATTTTCTTCTTAGTTTTAGTTTCTGTTTGTAATTAAACTTAACATCGTTGCATGAGTTGATATTTTGTTAGTAGATTACTATTATCTTGCCAAACTGTGATTGTTGCATCAACTGAGGGAGTTGCACAACGCAAGTGTGGGGTCACTATACCCCTGCACTTGCATCATGCTGGCGTGTTTACTGCTGCGCCCGACTCCCGGATTTCATCGAAACGAAGAACATGATCGACCCTGTTACAAATGGTCCCGACAATCAAGCAATTCTCCGTTCCAAAAGGGGTAACTCTTTCTCCCTTGTTTTGACATTTTTTATGTACAACGGGGACGTTGTACGGTTTTAAGTGTGGGGTGTGGACGGTCGAAAGAGTAGTTTTTGAAAATTTTTGCGGAAAATGATCAATTTTCAAATCTTTTAGCAACTTTTTCAAAATTTTTAATAAATTGCAATTTTGAAACGAATAGTTTCTGAATGTAGTAGCATTTGTATTTTTCGAGAAATACCATTTAGTTGTGATCATGCTAGTAGTTTAGTCAAATAAGTTGAGTTTTAGGAGTTAGAAAATTGGACTGTTTTAGGATTGGAATTTAGGAAGGAATTATCAATCAGTGGCCTTTGTTGTTCGAGCCGGTAGGTCCGAAAAGGGTGGCCTCAAAGAGGCATTTATGCACCTTACCACCTAAGATCGTCTGGTTTGGGATGGTATTTCTGAAAGCTCGCTACACGGACAACATCGAAAGTCATGGATAGTTCTTTTATGGCCTTTAGAATCTGAATGAGTACGTACACTTCATTGTGGACAGAAAATTTGTAATCAAGGGTTCTCTAGAAAGCCATGAGTTCCAAAGAATATTCCGATTATGTTTTCACAAACTATTCCACTCTAACTCCTTGGGCAATAAGCTTTGAAACTAAACACATTCAAGAATTGTTTAAGTCTTAGTTAAAATCTGTTAAAAACTCTCTTGCTTGGGGACAAGCAAGGCACAAGTGTGGGGTGTTTGATAACGCCTAGTAATATCAAGTATTTTAGGCGTTATTTAGCCGTGTTTTAGTTAATATATCTTTATTAATTGGCTAATATCACTTACTTTTGTGCCAAAGTGCTTGGAAATGTTTTTAGTATAAATGCAGGGGTTTTAGTGCAATTCTGGAGAAGTTACGGAGCAAAACTGACAAGAAATAAAAGTCAGCAGACATTAGCGTCGCTAACTTTAAGGGTTAGCGTCGCTAATGTTCGCAGGAGGAAAAAATTCAGATTCAAAATTCGAACGCGCGCGAGGAATCTTCTGGAAGCATATATTAGCGACGCTAATTTCCACATTAGCGACGCTAATGTCAAAAAATCACAAAATCTCCGTTTTTGACTTTTAAACTCCGAAAAGTCGGGATAAGGCAACACGCGCGACGCGGGAAAGACAATTCCGCGACGCGGGAACCCTAATTTCGCACCATTATAAATACCGGAGTCCCGTCCGACTTTTCACTCATCCCGGGACGCGAAGGAGGGATCCGGAAGACTGATTTCGTGATTTTTCTCAGTTACATCAATAGTTTGGTTAGTAATTTGATTTATCCATTGTTTTATCAAGTCGGTATCGAGGTATTCCACAATTAGGATTTCCATCGATTACTCGATGTTTGTTTAGATTTATAGTTCTGATTTCAGTAGCATTAGTCAGTAGTTAGATCTGATATTTGATTGTGTGGATTGGATTTGAGTTTGGTTTTGATTTATATGAAAGTAATCATTCTATTTGATGTTATTTTGCATTATTGATGTTTGGATGTGTTTGATTGTACTGGATTGATTGTTTGCTTCTGGATATTGAACCTAGTTTCTGATTTCAGTAAGGAACTTTAGTCTAGGATTTGATTTGGGTTAGTTTAGTCCATGTTTGATTTGGTTTTGGCACTTCTTTGGTATTTTGCTTTTATTGGTTTTTGGGAAAGTAGAAACAATACCGCTGACTATAGAGTGACACTACAGTTGGTATACTGTCGTCTTGTCCTAACCACGTAACTCATGCGGATCGACCCTGACTACCACTGTACTAGTGTGGGTTAGGTATTTCTCTTATTTTTGACCGCACGACGACCTAGGCGTGTCAGGAAGACATGTGATAAAGAAAGACGAACAATTTTAGAGCTTGTCCTTTAGTTGAATTAGATTTATTTGTAATGCCTAGTATGTAACGTGAGGACCTTTTGTTGTAATTAGTGCATGATAACATCTTGTTTTCTATGGTTGAGTACAAGTATAACCATTTTTATGTATAATTCTTTGAAATTTTTGGGTGTACTTTATATGAGAAACCGGGTGTTTCACCTGCTAACTTAACCGACTAACTGTACACGTGGTAAGCCCAACTTGGAAGTAGCTTCATGATGATGGGATCTGGAAAAAGTTTTAGTAAAAATATCGGCCAACTGATGCTTTGTATCAAATGTGAAAGAGTAATCAGACCACCATGTAGCTTCTCACGTATGAAATGGTAGTCTAATTCCATGTGTTTGGTACGTTCATGAAAAACGTGGTTTTTAGCTATATAGATGGCAGCCTGGTTATCACACTTCAATGGAATAGGAGTGACATTTAAGACTTGTAATTCATGAAGTAAGCGGCTTAACCATACTAGTTCAGAACATATTCGTCCTACAGATCTATAATCTGCTTCAGCATGAAATAGTGAGATAGTAGCTTGCTTCTTAGACTTCCACGATAAAGGAATGCCTTCAAATAAAACGAAAAAGCCACTGACAGATTGACGGGTAATTGGGCAAGTAGCCCAATCACTGTCATAATAATAGGCTTCAAGATTAAAAATGGCTTATTGTTCAGAAACAATCCTTGAGTAGTTGTCCCTTTGAGATACTTTAAGACATGAACAGATGCATTATAGTGAGCTTCACAAGGATTTTGACTAAATTGACTGAGGTATTGAACCGTGAAAGCTAAATCGGGACGAGTGTGTAACAAAAAATTTAGCTTTCTAACCAATTGACGATAACTAGTGGGTTTAGCCAAAGGATTATCCATTTGTCTCATGAGTTTTAGATTGACAGGCAATGGAGACGAAACGGGAATACAGTCTACCAAAGAATAAGTTTGTAACAAATCCATAATGAGCTTATGTTGAGTAACGATTATATCATCAGAAGTTTCATTGAGCTCTAGCCCCAAGAACAGATGAATATATCCTAGATCCTTTATTTTGAATTGAGCATCTAGAAATTTCTTCAAAATAAGAATTTCTTCGGCATTATCTCCTGTAACTAGGATATCATCAACATAGATCGTAACAGCAACAATGGTATTGTTAACATGTTTTAGAAACAAGGAGTGATCATCCAAGGAGTGTTTAAAACCCTTCAATTGTAAAACAATGGATAACTTTGCATACCATTGTCGTGATGCTTGTTTTAAACCATAGAAGGACTTCCTTAATCAACAAACATAAGAAGCAGAATGAAGAGAAAGGCCTGGTGGAGCTTCATGTAAACCTCTTCGTGTAAATCACCATGTAAAAATGGGTTATTCACATCAAATTGATGAACTTTCCATCCTTTCTTAAAGGCCAAAGAAACAATAGCTCGAACATTGTAAACTTGACAACCGGAGAAAATGTTTCATGATAATCAATTCCATGTTTTTGCGTGAATTCTTTTGCAACCAAACGTGCCTTATAGCGTTCAATACTACCATCAGACCACTTTTTGATCTTATATACCCATCGATAGGATACGGGCTTTTTCCCTTTGGGAAGGTTGACTATACCCATTTGTGATTTACATCCAAGGATTTAAATTCACTTTGCATAGCATGTTCCCATTCGGGACATCCTTGTGCTTCATTATAGAATGTCGGTTCAATGGGATTAGAATTTCTGATTGATCATCTTAAGACAATTGGTGGTGAAGGAATGATAGCTTCATGGGAATCATTATTTAAGGAATTATGACCTTGGGTAGAAACTGGAACATTGAGTGAAGGAGAATCAACTGAATGAGGAATATAAGAAGGAATGGGACGAAACTTGACTTATGTATAAGCATTGTGTGTTCTTGGGAACATAGTTCTAGAAGGATGTTATTTTGGGGCGGTACAACCGCATTGCATGGCTTTTGAACTCGAAAGTAATTTAAAAAAATATATTCGATAAAATGAAACCAAATGCATAATAAATTTTATTCTCTGACTCTTTCCGAAACAAAATAATTAATAGCTAAAATAAATTATTCGACAAATATAAGCTTGCGTATTAAACCTCCGATACGGAATAGTATTACATGTGTATCACTTATTTTCCTATTATTGTATTCTTTCTTCCTTGATTATATGTTGGACACAACAATTATTTAATCTTGTTCATATCTTCCTCCTTCAACGATTCCTTAGTCCCGATACGACTTCATGCGGGTCTGAAGGCAAAAGAAAGAATCACTAAAGATGGAAGACACGATCGGGATTAAGAAATTGTTGAGTCGAACAAAAATTCAATAAAGAAAGAACACGGGAATAAGAAAATAATCGATATACATGTAAACCGACGTTGTATTGAGGGTTTAATACTCAAGCTTATATACATAGTATATTGTACTTTTCCATATAGGGGTGTGTGTGTGTGTATATATATATATATATATATATATATATATATATATATATATATATATATATATATATATATATATATATATATATATATATATATATAACTCTTATAATAGAGGCCATTCATGAATGTGGATCAAGATAACTCAAATACTTGCACCATATTGATTTGAAACCCCCAAGACTTTTCAACTTATACTATTTAATGTCTTTGACGTTTTGGCTATATAAGAACATCATTTTCCATGCTTGGTTACTCTTAAGAACATCATTCTCATGCTTGGTTTCTCTTAATTCTTTTTTCTCTTTCCAATTTATTTTTGTAGAATGTGTGGAAGTTTAGTACAAGGTTTTAGTCATCTTATTTGTAAAACGAAAAGTTCAATGATGATCTTCTTTGGGTATATCAAATATTTGAATGTTTCAACTTTTCCAATGGTTTTAAACATGGTGATGCGCCTTTACAAATCTCCTACGACCACTTTTGAGGAATTTGCGTTGATGAAAGAAAGCAAGTTAGTATGCTTAAAGAATTTGAGTATTTTAAACATAAATAAGAATCTTATTTTCCATGGTAAGTTAGTATCATTTGTTTTTCTTATGTTTCCAAATCTATATCTATATAACTTTTATGTAGAGTGGGTCACAATGTTGGAGTTTATAGTCATATATGATGTGTAAGAGAAAAAGTTATCATGAAATACGTAATAGGATACGATCTTCAATTCTATCAAACATTTAAATGACACAATTATACGTTTGGTGTAAACTACGGTGATGTTTTATATTAAAAGTTAATTGATATTGTGTTTTTATAAATACAGATAAACTAAGAAATTTGCTTAGTATTGTTTTTTTTATCATGTATACATGATAGAACACTCTAAATTTTTGACCCACTAAATGAATTAACCGCACATTGTTGAAATGATTTTAGGCAAGATTTGCGATTGAAATTTAAGTATTTCACATGTTATTGTAGAAGAATCAACGATTTGAAAATTTGTGGTATCTACTCCACTTTTCAAGTTACTTTTTAGTTTAAAGTCAATAATTGGTTTGGAGTTTCTTTTTTTTTATTTTATATATATATATATATATATATATATATATATATATATATATATATATATATATATATATATATATATATATATATATATATATATATATATATAATAAAAGAAGCAAAAATACTTACACCATATTGATTTGAAACTCATGACTTTTCAATTTCTTTCTAATAATGATAATAAATTAATAAATTAATGCTATATAAGTGATTTGAAACCTAAATAACTCTTCATATTTCTTAAACTATTATAATTTACTAAAAACTTTTTGTATTCCTCTTATTTATTATTATAAAAGAAGCAAATATACTTACACCATATTGATTTGAAACTCATGACTTTTCAATTTCTTTCTAATAATGATCATAAATTGATAAATTAATGCTATATAAGTGATTTGAAACCTAAATAACTCTTCATATTTCTTAAATTATTATAATTTACTAAAAACTTTTTGTATTTCTCTTATTTATTGATGTTGTTGCTATATAAGTAGATTTTTTTCTGATAAAAACTTTCATGTATTTAAAGTGTTTGCGATTAAAATATGAAAAGCAAAAAAAATGAGAAAATACATCAAACGTATGTTGATTGTATATATTTTTGAAATTGTTTTTAGTTTTTTTTTAAATTGTTTTTACATTCTTCGTATGATTTAAAAGTGTTTGTTGTATTTTTTTAATACAAATATTAGTTATTTTAGTACTTTTGTTATTAAAAGTTGTAGTATTGAATTTTTTTATAGTATTTGTTATTCCAAAGATTGTGACATATAAAATCATGAAGTTGTTTATACAAAATTTCTATGATTTTGGAGTGTTTGACGTGGTTTATGAATATAAATGTTTTAATAGATCTTTTGATGCTTTTATGTTATTATTTATTTCATACTTTTTGTTGTTCGTTGGATTTTGATATGAAAAATCATGAAATAATTTCTACGAATTTTGTGTATTGTATAGGAGTGTTTGGTTGTTATAATAGATATTTCGATAATTTCATGTTATTAAAAATCGTAGTATTTATTATTCATAGACACATTTGTTATTATTCATAGAAATTCAAATTTATTTTTATAGGTTTTGTTATTCATTAGATTGGGATATCTAAAATGACACATAGACACATAGACACACACACACACACACACACATATATATATATATATATATATATATATATATATATATATATATATATATATATATATATATATATATATCTATATATATATATATATATATATAATTAAAAAGATTTGTATATTAATTTGACAATCAATAAATAAATAATGTGATGTTTTAATTATATTCCTTATTCGCAAACAAAACCACAAATAATATTTAAACAATAATTCTTCGTAACTAAAAAACTTTTTACGTATGTTAACTGATTACCAATAAGTCTAAAAAAATTAACAATAAAGATTACAACTATACTACAAATTCCTTATCTTACTTTTACCATTATCAAATGAAAATTTCTTATTATTTATTTATTATGATATTATTTAACTATTTATTTATTTAGTTTCTGATATTTTAGAACGAATGTATTGATATATGATAATTCTTACTGATACAATGACTTAGATATTTTTTAACAAAACATATATCTTATTATTTTACCTACACAATTTTGTTCCTGCGCAACGCGCGGGGATTCGTCTAGTATATATATATAACAATGATCAATTGAGGTCTAGGAAAAGGCTGAGAACTTGAGGACACATCATAGCCTTCTACTATTTTAGATCTACGGCTATAATAAATATGGAATTTTATAATTATTAATATATTTAAATCTAATTAATTTAATTTAAAGATATCATAAGGGTATAATCGTAATCGTTTATTTCCCTAACTTAGTCAACTCTAACAATTACTTCGGGTGGCATCCTCAAGAAGATCGATCGAGTCATGGGAAATACTCACTTCGTTGCTTCTTTCCCCTCCTCTACTGTCAATTTTCTCCCTTACCGTTCGTCCGATCATACTCCTGCTGTGCTTTCTCTCCCCCAGCGTGCCCCTTTCCAACCTAAGCCTTTCAAGTTCCCTAATTTCCTGACTTATAAGAAAGATTTCAAGTAGATTGTTGCCTCTTCTTGGAACCCTAATATCACTGGATATCGGATGTATAAGGTTTTCAAAAACCTTAAAAATCTGAAAGTGCCGATACGTAAGATGCTTCGCAACCAGGGAAACCTCTTTTCTAAGGTTATCTCTCTTCGTAATGAGCTTGATAGAGTTCAGATTGCTTTGGATCGGGATCCTTTCAATAAGGATCTTCGTGAAGAACAATGCAGGTATCTTCTTGCTTTCAACGAGGCTAGCCTGGATGAAGAGAGGTTCCTGAAACAAAAGGCTAAGGTTAACTGGCTGCGTAAGGGTGATAAAAATTCGGCTTTTTTCCACAAATCGGTTAAAAGTCGTAAATCTCGCAATCGTATTAATTCTATCCAGGATGCTCAAGGTAACTGGATCTCGGGGAATGATCTTCCTAATCTTTTTGTGTCTCACTTTCAAGCCTTCTTGGGTTCTGCTCAGCCTTCCACTGCTATTCGTGATCCTTCTTCCCTCTTCTCTAATAAGCTCTCCCCAATCCAATCTGCCGCCATGCTTACTCCTGTTACTGATGCGGAGGTTAAGTGTGTCTTGTTCCAGATGGGTGATGATAAAGCTGCTGGTTCTGATGGTTTCTCTGCTAAGTTCTTCAAGTCTGCTTGGGATATTGTAGGTCCTGATTTCTGTATGGCTGTTAAGGAATTCTTCTATTCTGGCAAACTTCTTAAGTCCTTCAACAGCACCATCCTTGCGCTCATCCCTAAAGTTGATTCCCCTTCCAAAGTCACTGATTTCCGCCCTATAGCTTGTTGTAACGTTGTTTACAAATGTATCAGCAAGATTATTGCGGATCGTATCAAAAACCATCTTTCTTCTCTGGTTGATGAAAACCAGTCTGCTTTCATCCCTGGTCGTTTGATCACCGACAACGTCCTTCTTGTCCACGAACTCATGCGTGATTATCATCGTCATCGTGGTCCTCTGAGGTGTGCTTTTAAGGTTGATATTCAAAAAGCCTATGACACAGTTGACTGGTCGTTTCTGCAGAACATCTTGTTTGGGTTTGGTTTCCCCGATTGTATGATTGACTGGATCATGACTTGTGTTTCCACGGTTGCTTACTCTGTGAGTATCATTGGGAATACTCATGGTTATTTCGACGGTAAAAGGGGCCTTCGGTAGGGTGACCCCCTCTCTCCTTATCTATTCACTCTTGTCATGGAAGTGCTTAACCTTATGATCAAGAGAAACATCCATGATTCTAACTCTTTTAAATTCCACAGACAATGTGATGATCAAAGTATCACCCATCTCTGCTTTGCCGACGATCTCCTTCTCTTCTGTCATGGTGATAGCTCTTCGGTTAAAATCATATGTGATTCTCTTGAGGAATTCTCTGGGGTTTCTGGCCTCCATCCCAATACTGCAAAGAGTGAAGCATTCTACTATAATGTTGGTGAGAGGACCAGGGCTGCCATTGACCTTATTGTTAAGTTTCCTGAGGGCTCTTTCCCTGTACGATACCTTGGGGTTCCTCTAATCACCACTCGTCTTGCCCACAAAGACTGTAAAGGCCTTGTTGATAAAGTCAAATGTAGGATTAATGACTGGAAAAACAAGTCTTTGTCCTTTGCTGGTCGTCTACAGCTCATCATATCTGTCCTTTCTTCTACTCAAATCTATTGGGCTTCTGTTTTTATTCTTCCTAAATCTATCTCTAACGATATTGAGAAGCTCATCAGAGGCTTCCTCTGGTGCCATGGTGATTTGAAGCGTGGTAAAGCTAAAGTCTCCTGGAAAACTGTATGCCTTCCTAAGGAACATGGTGGTCTTGGCATACGTAACCTTGAAATCTGGAATGTTGCCCTTATGGCTTCCCATGTTTGGAGACTCCTTTCCAAGAAAGAATCCCTATGGGTTAAGTGGATCCACTCATACCGTTTATGTGGCCATAACTTTTGGGATGCCCCCAAAAAATACGGTTCGGGATATGCCTGGCGTAACATCCTGGATATGCGGGATAAGATAAGGGAGTATATAGTTTCCCAGATAGGTGATGGATGCTCTACTTCTGCTTGGTTCGATAACTGGCACCCTACGGGCCCTCTTTCTAAATTCTTGTCTGTCCGTAACATCCATGATGCGGGTTTCACTCCTGATACTTAGGTTGCTGACCTGGTTCTTAACGGATCTTGGGTTCGGCCTCATTGTTGGAGAGATTCCCATGGTGCTCTTCTTTCTCATAACCCTCCTTCTATTTCCACGTCCGTTCCTGATAAACTCCTTTGGAGATCTAGAGACGGTCAACTCTCCCCTTTCTGTGTTCGTTCTGTATGGCAGTCTATTCGCCCCTATCACCAACCGGTCTTTTGGTTTCATCTTGTTTGGTTCTCCCAGAACATCCCCAGACATGCTTTCATTCTTTGGGTTGCTCTTAAAAATCGTCTTAAGACTCATGATAAAATAAAAATTTGGGACACTAATTCTGATCTCATTTGTGCGTTCTGCGGGAACTGTCCGGATTCCATTTCCCATCTCTTCTTTGATTGTTCTTTCACTTCTTTGGTTTGGCATGACCTCCATCATGTCATGAATCTCTCGTTCTCCACTAATAGCTGGTCTGATATCATTAGTCAACTCAACCCCATTAATAAGAACAAGACCATTTGGTCCATCATTAGAAGACTTGTTTTTGCTGGAGCTGTCTACCACGTTTGGCGGGAAAGAAATTTACGAATTTTTAAAAAAATAAAAAGATCTCATCATGCTGTCGTGAATATTGTTAAGGATGATATCCGCTGTAGACTGCTGAGTCTTTCTATAAAAACTTGCACTAATGTTGATTTGGCTAAAACTATTTGGACCCTCCCCTAATTTTCTTCCTCTACGCTTTCTTTTTTCTCTGCTTGTTTTGGCTTGTATGGTTTGTTTGTTTTGCAGGTGGTTTTCCTTTATGTTCTTGTTTGCTTCTGGTTCCTTCTCTTGTTTTGGTACCTAGTTTAGCCTGTTGTCCGTTGGGGCCTGTCCCAATGGATTTTCTGTTTTTTGGTGGGGAGTCCCCAACCTTATATTGTATTTATTCTTTTTATTAATAAATTTTGCCAGAGGTGCCGCCCTCTTTACCCAAAAAACAATTACTCCTATTAATTCTCCATCTATCTCTATTTCTCTTCAAATAGGATTCGTCTGATGAATTGCAAAAAAAAAAATCGAACCTTCCGCCGTGAGCGACCTCTTATATGCCTTCCACCAATCTGCCGCCACATCCAAGCTCGCCGGCGCTTCACCGCTTTCCACATCCACCGCTTCCACTGTTACCATCTTCATATATCGACAGCATCTTCAAAATCGTGTAAGCCCTAAATTTAAAAACAAAAATGGTTCCACATATGCAATGCCGACGAGGTATTTCTATTCGGTGTCGACGAGTCTCATGGGTATCCACTTGAGCAACCACATAGACAAACCCAAAAGTCGATCTTCACAGCACCTCTTCTGGTAGGACATGGACTTATTACTTTATTTTTTTTACATATCGTGCATTTTTAGTTATTTTGTTTATTGGAAAAATAGAAGATGAATTATAAAATGGGAATTTTTATGGGGTGTGTGATAGCAGTTTTTTGGTCGTCGAATAGCATTTTCATTGAGGGCCAAGGACAGCATATGGTAAAAGAACTTAAACGAATTGATTAGTGATTTACTTTTAATTGATTAGTGATCTTACGGCAAGTTTTCGTTTGCTTTAATTGATTAATGATTTACTCTTAATTATTGATATGATTTTGGTTCTTGTTTTCATTTCTTGTTTTGTGATTACCGATTAGTGATTTACTATTAATTGATAATTAGGGATTTTGGTTAATGATTAGGCACTTAGGTTTTATACTGTTGTTATGTATATAAGCTTGCGTATTAAACCCTTAATACGACGTCGGTTTACATGTATATCAATTATTTTCTTATTCCCGTGCTCTTTCTTTATTGAATTTTTGTTCGACTCAACAATTTCTTAATCCCGATCGTGTCTTCCATCTTCAGTGATTCTTTCTTTTGCCTTCAGACCTGCAGGAAGTCGTATCGGGACTAAGGAATCGTTGAAGGAGGAAGATATGAACAAGATTAAACAATTGTTGTGTCCAACATATAATCAAGGAAGAAAGAATACAATAATAGGAAAATAAGTGATACACATGTAATACTATGCCGTATCGGAGGTTTAATACGCAAGCTTATATTTATCGAATAATTTATTTTAGCTATTAATTATTTTGTTTCGGAAAGAGTCAAAGAGAATAAGTTTTATTATGCATTTGGTTTCATTTTATCGAATAGATTTTTTTTTTTAAATTACTTTCGAGTTCAAAGGACATGCAATGCGGTTGTACCTCCCCAAAATAACATCCTTCCAGAACTATGTTCACAAGAACACACAATGCTTATATATAAGTCAAGTTTCGTCTCATACATCTTTTATTTGTAGGTGTTTTAGTTTTAATAAATATAGACGATGGTATCACAGAAATGTGTTGCTGTTTCCATTTCAGATTAAAATTACATGTATACATTTTTTAAATATTTTCTTGATATGTGAGCAAGTTAATAATAAAAACAGATAAATACTGAGATCAAAACCAGCTTTATTTCTTTTGTATAATTAGTTAATTAGTAATGCTCAACATGAATTTATCATGAATTTGATTACGACTTACGCATAAAACGTTCAAAAAATAACCTGAGTAATCCTATGGTAATTGTATATTAAGTATGTTATCAAATTATTAGATAGTCCTAATTATAGGAGATCATTGTTATAGTTGTGAAATAAAGTATGATGATTGCAAATGTAATTCAAGCAAGCTTTTGAAAGATAATTTTTTGCATAGGTTTGTTTACATATTCTCGAAATAAATCAAGAAATCAATAAAACTTTACATAAAAAAATAACATTTCTTCATTATAACATATGTTTTTTATCGGGCCTTCTCATCCTTGAATGAGGGATTTTGACCATCTGAAGGGAATCTGGTACATGCCGAAAGGGATCCCTCTTGGCAAGCATCACTAACAGTGACGACACATTTTAGTTTCTTAAAACTTACTACAAAAGTCACTACAAGAATATGACCCTATAGAGAGGAGACCTATAGGGACGACAGTTATGTTCACGATAGACACTCCTATAGCGACAACATGTCATGTCTATAGGTTAAAAGTCAATGGTTGAAAAACAACAAGAGGCCACTGCCTCTTCAGTTTGATGACACGGGCAAAAAGTTCAGATTTATTGAAGATTATTATCGGTTGTTTATATGGTTGGTCTCAAATTAGGTTGAAGAAGAATTACATTTCATTATCATAGTTGGGATGATGTTCCCGAAAAATATAAAATACTCATCTATCCAACTCTCCGTTAGTATACAATATAATGTTTTATTTGTCTTTTCCAATTCTATAATTTTTAAATGTCTTTTAATCCTTTGTTTTGCAACATTATTTTGATCTTGATTCTTTCTGAGATACACCTAACTGGAATGGAGTTATGCTTGAAATATAGAACGATTGTGCCAATAGTTACAAGAGACGGAAATACAAATTGAAACGACATTAATTTTAATCAAGTTGGCGGTTATGTGGATGTTAAGAGGCAAAGAAGCATCCCCCGCCTAGACAGACTCCAAAGGCATGGCGGAAAGTCCTTAATAAGTTGTTTACCACAGAAAGGTACAAGAACCGTTCCGAAAGAAATTAGGCAACAGAGAAAAGCAATTGTATTCAAGTTCTCATGGGAGTGAATCGTATGCACCAAAGCGATATAAAAGAAGTAATACTTTTTTAAGTATTTGAAGAGTTATTAATAATTTTATGAAATTTATTAAATTTTATTATTTATAGGTCAACGCAACCGTGAAGACTAGTCATGTCGAAGGCTGAAAAAAAAGGTCACTTTAAGGAAGTTCGTGGTTGAGTAAATGATCGTGCATGAGCTGATTGGGTAAGTAAGTTTCTAGAAATATGTTTTAGTATGCTTTTATTTTGTGTAACATATTGATCTGCAATTTAGTATAGATTGTCTAGTTTGCTATTGAAAAAACATTGCATATATTGAAATATAAGAATTGTTATTGTTATTATTTAGAGGTATACAAGTTGGTTATCTCTTTTATAATAGTTATGGTGTTGAATTTTGGAAAAATCTAATGTACGTTTCTTGTATTGTTTAATGTAGGATACATCCAAGATGGGGGTGATGAGTCACATGTTGATGAGATTGAATTCCTTAAACGTGCACTTGGAGAGAGGCAGGGGCACACATGGGGCATTGGTAGAAAAGTGAAGAATGTCCAATCTTACCATGCATCGAGCACTTCATCAACCCAAAACTTTAATCAAATGACCAAACAATTTACTCAGCAATTTACATAACAATTGACTCAACAATTTAATCAACAAATGCAAACACTCTTTTCCCAACAAAACATTCCACAATCGTTCCAACCCTTTCAATTTCAAATTGATCCAACATAACTACACCCAATAAAATAAACATTCAATCTCCAAACAACCAAGGTGATGATGATGAAAGTGAGACCGAAACCGAAAGTGATAATCAAGGAAGTGATGTCGGAAATCAAAACGCATGTGAAGCCGAAAGCAATTAAAACAATTTGAACAACTTTTGTGTAATATTTGAATCGTATTTTATGTACTAATGTTATGTGTTTTGGTAAATCATATGATTAATGCATTATTGGTACGTTTTTTAAATGTTTTGGTATTCACATTTTATATTTTGGTGAATTGTATTATTTATATAATATTTGAAATGTTTTGAAAAAAAAGAAAAAACATGTACACGGTCTATAGAGACGATATGTCGTCTCTATAGACGGACCTATAGAGAGATGCCACGTCGTCCCTATAGACCGTAGACAGGTTTTTTTCAACATAGATATAGCAACGACGACATGTAGTAGATATAGCAACGACGACATGTAGTAGATATAGGTCCGTCTATAGAGACGACATGTTGTCCCTATAAATAGAACTATAGCGACAACATGTCGTAACTATCAGTATTTTAATTTTCACATTTTTAATCAAAAAATTTTGCGACGAAGGTATAGACACGAAGTGTCGTCTCTATAGACCAGCTATAGCGACAACATTTTTGGGCTATAGTGACGAAAGTGAGGAGTCGATGGCTATGTCGAAGACATGTCGTGCCAAATCATCTATAGCAATGACTTATAGGGCTATAACGATGACTTATTTCGTTTCTATAGCTGACACGTCGCAGTAGTTCATACAGTCAAAAATAATAGATAAAATCTTACTGTCCATCATTTAGGGTAAATAAGGGTCGAACCGAGGAGTTCATGGTTGACACTTTGTGTCGGTAAAAACATGACTACAGTGTCACTCTATATCAGAAAAATTACTTAACACTTAAAACCAAATCTCAAATATAAAAGTAAACACGGATCTGATTGCAGATCGAGAACATCATGGGACCAAAAGAACTTCCTTAATTAAAACTGAAAACACAAACAATTGATCAAACAAAACTAAACAATCTAGTCAATCTAACTAAACTAAAAGAACTACATGAGTCCAATGCTTCATCCTGAGTCTAAACCCAACATCAAGTAATCGAAGAAATTCCTGAATGCGGAGTACCTCGATACCAAGTTGATATAAAACTAGCAAACTAACAATCTAACCAAAAATATTGAAATCGAAATTGAAAAAGAACAAAATGAAGCCTTCATATCCCCTTGTGATACCCCGGTATGCTCCAAAAGTCGGAATGGGGTCTGGTATTTATAGTTGAAAATTTCTGAGATAGTGTCGCTATCTCCTGGTCTTCCTCGATCTTTGCACTTGGAATTTCGAAATCTTGGCCGAATAATACCCTTATCAGTAGATAGCATTGCTATCTATAGAGATATGATCTTATCTTTTCGCCTTTTGCCCCTTATCTTGTTCCAAATTCCACTTTAAACCCTGTACTTTATCACTAATTCCACACAAAGCGTTGCACTAAAAGTGAGCACTATTAGTACTTTTCAAAGATAAAATAATTAAAACTCGGTCCAATAACGTGTAAAATATGCAATATAAAAGTGCGTTATCAAACACGTCACACTTGTACTTTTCTTGTCCCCAAGTAAATAGAGCTTTTAAGACCTTGTATCATAAACTCAAACTTTTTTGAAAATTCTCTCGGTTTCAAAGTTAATTGCTAAATTTAGAAATTATGTTTTAAAATCAATTTTGTAAATGACCAGAATACCCGTGAGACGCACGACTTTCTATAGAACTCTTACTTACAAAATTTTCGTTTACAATTATGCAAATGACGTATGGTATTTCTAAATCAAACCTAGCTTCTCATCATGTTCTCTAGGAAGATAGTGTCGCTAACTCGATAGGTTAGCAGCGCTATCTCCTCTCCCTTCCTTTCCAACCTTTTCTTTTTGCTCGATTACTTCTGGCACCACCCCACACTTGGGATGTACTATATCGTGCTTCGTGATGATTAAAAAAAGTGATATTTCTAAAAGAAAAATAAAAAGAATTAAAATACTTATCAAAAAATCAAAATATCGTGTTGCCTCCCGAAAGTGGTTCTTTCTCCAAGTCTTTTAGCTGGACCTTCCTTCTTCCAACTGATGGCTACGACCGATCATATGCATGTTGACTTTGTTGAACTCCAGCAGTCGCCATTTCCCCCTTGATCCAATACTCTTCCAATTTAATTGGGTTAAATAGTATGTCGGTCTTTCTATTGACGCACAGCTGCTGTCTTCTGACTACTCCGTCTGAACGTTTGAGAGTTGTTCTAAACATCCAAGTTTGGTCATTTCTCTGATGTCTCTTCCATACTACCGGCTTGATGTGGAGTTCATTCATTGCCAACTTCAAAGCTTGTCTCGCATAGTGGCTCCTGCTAGCATGTTGAATGTTGTCTGCAGCTTGTGATTTCATCATGCAACACATCCAGGGTTTCTCCAATATGATGTTATCGGAAAGCATAATCTTGGTATGCTCTCGGACATCCTCATCAGTTGTATTAATTACATCCAATTTTCCACTCATTAAAGGATCATTAGTAGAAATAAAATTGTTTATCTGTAATACCTTAATTTTAAATTATAGAATAATTATGTTAAATATATATATTTATACGAGATTAGATGAGTTAAAAACCATTTAGGTCAAACCGGGTCAAATTGTGTAACACGAGTCGAGTTAAATTGAAAGGAAAGTGAAAACAAGCCAACCCGGGTCGTGTTATTGAGCCCGGGTCGTGTTCGACTGGAACCCGGGTCGGGTCATAGAAACCGGAGCGGGTTACGACCGGATCAAAGCGAATTATAGCGTGACAAAACCCGGGGCGGGTTGTGCAGCCCGGGTCGGGTTGCGGGTAAAAACCCGGGGCGGGTTTGACAGCCCGGGGCGGGTTCTGTGCAGGGTATAAATACCCATTTCTCCTCTTTAATTTCATTTACGAACTCTCAAACTCCATGGGCGATTTTCAGACCAAAACCTGCGATTTTTGAGCTTTGTAATCGAGAGTTTAACATGGGAAAAAGCTTGGTAAGTCGGATTTAATCTTTGGGTTTCGTTCTTGAGTTCTTGAATTGAGATTTGTATATCTCGAGTCCTAGGGTTCCAAAACCCTAATTGCCCAAATCCGATTTTCTGCTTGAAGTAGCTTAATTATTGTTGATAGATAGTTAATATGTGTTGTGTTGAGTCTCTATTATAGTTATTATCATATTCCTACGGTTGATTTAAAAAGAAACCACAAAAGTTGAGAATCATGAGTAAATAGTGTATGATGTTCATAGATTGTGATCTTGTTAGCTATTAATTCTTGATCTAATGAGTTAGATGTGGTTAAATTGTTATGAGAATGTTGAAGTATGATATGTGATGTCGTTTTGAGCAGATACACATAGGAGGGAAGGAGATACACGAGGCACGGGTGGACCACGGACTGATCAGACATCAGGTAAGTAGTTATAATTCAATATAAATAGTTTGATTATAACTAAAATGACTTATTGCACATCTTAATTGGTTGAGATCACCAATTAACATGCATTAAACAAGATTGAGAATTTCTTGTTAATGTGATTGCTGAGCTTGATTGAGTACACCAAATGACTGAGATAGTCATTGAAATAGAGATCAGTGATTTGAATTGTGGAAAATTTGATAATTGTTAAATTGATTTCTAAACTTTAATAATTTTCTCACTAAGCTTAATTAGCTCATAAAGATGGATATGTTATATGTGTTTAGGTGACAGGGGAAAGAAAGTTGCTGAGGGATGATTCATCTGGACATGGGACTTGACTTTTAAACTAGTTGTAGACCATAATACACTTTTTGTATAGTTTTGTAAATGGTCTTTTGTAACCCAGTTCTTAGGACATGTTTGTTACGTACTTGTTCTTTTGATATGTACTTGTACTTCTGTTGCTTAACTTTGATTACACCATAAACCCTCGTGGTTATTTTGAGTAATTATTGGTGTAATCCAGAGATAAGAAACTGGGTGTTACAAGTTGGTATCAGAGCAAGGGTTTGAGTGAATTAGACTTTAAAGAGTAAACTCTAAACCCAAACTATTAAAGAGAAATCCCATCTTGTCCCTATACAATCATTCTTTAAAACACACATTATGAGTATGTGTGTTATTCCGAGAATTTTGATGAGCTATGTGATACGAAAAGAGTATTGAGATAAACGAGATTATAACGAGTTAAATTTCTTTTCAGCCTCATTATGAGTTCTGGAAAGGAGAAAGAGGGAGGTGATCACCGAGATGAGCATTCGGGATCACAAGATCAAAGACTGGGGCGCCAGTCTGAAGGCGAGAGACCGCCTGAGTTAACAACATCACTACAAGAGTTGATTGCTGCAGAGGTAGCAAAAGCAGTGAAAAGTTTATTGCCTACCCTAGTGAGACCTCAGACGGAGGTGACAAATAGAGATGATCGAGATCGACCTCCTATCACACCTGTGGTTGGGGAGAGACAGAGGGAGCCGGTTACTATACCAACTGAAATCGGAGGGTCGGGTGAACCAAAGGGTTGCAGTTATGAGACGTTCCGCAAATGCAAACCGAATGATTTCTTCGGTACTGATGATCCTGTTATTGCACGAAATTGGTTGACACATATTGAGAAAGTTTTTCGTACGAGTAAGTGTGCAGAGAAAGATAAAGTTGAGTATGCTACTAATTGTTTACACAAAGATGCTCAATTCTGGTGGGAGAACATAAACCTTGATATAGAGAAAGGATTGGAACCAGAACCAACTTGGGAGGAGTTCAAAATGAAGTTTATGAAGGAGTATTGTTCAAATACTGCAATGAAAAGTTTGGAAGAAGATTTTCTGAGATTGCAGCAGGGAACGCGGTCAGTACAGGAGTATATGACAGAGTTCAACGAAAAAGCCAGATTTGCTGCTCATCAGGTGGATACTGAAGAAAGGAAGATTGATAGGTATCTGTGGGGACTGAGGTCCCAGATACGAGAGTTTTTACAGAGTTCCAGTTTTACAACTTATCAGCAGATCGTTGGGGCAGCTAAATCTCGAGAAAAAGAACTGCGGAGGCAAGATAGTGAAAGGAAGGGGGACCAAGGAAGCGGAGGCCAGAAGAGGAAATGGGAAGGAAGACCCGAGGGTAGTTCTCAAAAGCAGCCAGTTCCGAGTTATCAATATCGAGGTGATCCAAGAAAAACTGAGAACAAGTGGTGTGAAAAATGCCGTCGAAAACATGCTGGAAATTATGATACGAGCACCCCGTCTCTTATGTGTTATCAATGCGAGAAGACAGGGCATATGACTCGAGATTGTTTTGAGAAAAATCGTGTGTGTTTCAATTGTGGGGAAAGTGGTCATATTCGCCCGGATTGCCCAAAACCGAGAACTGATTCACGTCGCGAGACTCCGAGGGCGGGACGAGGTGATAATCGGGGCGATAGACGAGATAGAGGCGATGGGAATGTTAGAACTCGAGCTTTCCAGATGACCGTGGAGGAGGCTAGAGAGCGACCAGATATGATTACAGGTATTTTTAGCCTGAATTCTCTTCGAGCTCGTATGGTGTTTGACTCTGGTGCATCAATTTCTTTCATATTTGTACCTTTCGCGTCTCGAATTAATGTACCGGTGTCTAAAATGAGTGAGAGTTTGATAGTTGATATTGCTGATGGGAGAGATGTTATAGTGACTACTCAGTATACAAATTGTCGGCTTGAAATCAATGGGATTTCTTTCCTTATTGATTTGAAGCCGATGAATACTCGTGCGTTTGATGTAATAGTTGGAATGGACTGGTTAGATAATAATAGGGCAAATATGGATTGTCACGGAAAGATTATTTCCGTGAGAACTCCGAGCGGGTCGCAGACGTTAATACGAGGTGAACGCCGTTTTCAACATATTACGGTTGTATCTTTCGCGAGAGCACGAAGGTATACCGAAAGAGGTGCTCTTTTGTTTATGGCACATGTTGCCCCAATTGAAACCGAACATTCCACTGTGAAGGATGTTGAGATAGTGAGAGATTTTGCTGATGTTTTTCCTGACGATCTTCCGGGCTTACCGCCAAATCGTCAATTGGAGTTTGTTATTGATTTAGTTCCTGGAGCGAAACCGATAGCTCGAGCACCCTATCGATTGGCGCCATCCGAGATGGAGGAGTTAAAGAAACAACTACAAGAACTTTTGGATCGCGGTTTTATTCGTCCGAGCTCGTCTCCGTGGGGTGCGCCGATACTGTTTATTCGAAAGAAGGATGGTTCTATGCGTATGTGCATAGACTATCACGAGTTAAACAAGATTACTGTGAAGAATCGTTATCCCTTACCGAGAATAGACGATTTGTTCGATCAATTGGAGGGAGCGGTATATTTTTCAAAAATTGATTTGAGATCGGGATATCATTAGCTAAGAGTAAGAGAATCTGACGTCCCGAAGACAGCATTTCGCACCCGATATGGTCATTATGAGTTTTTAGTAATGCCGTTCGGTTTGACGAATGCCCCGGAGGCTTTTATGGATCTGATGAATCGAGCTTGTCATCCATTTTTAGACAAGTTCGTAATAGTGTTTATTGACGATATTTTGATTTATTCCAAGAGTTGGGAGGAGCATAAACAACATTTATAGTTGATTTTAAATCTTCTTCGTAAAGAAAAATTGTATGCAAAATTTTCGAAGTGCGAGTTTTGGATGCAAGAGATCCAGTTTCTTGGTCATGTGATAAATAGAGAAGGAGTTAAAGTGGACCCTGCCAAGATAGAAGCAGTGATGAGTTGGGCACCACCCAAAAATCCAACTGAGGTTCGGAGCTTTTTGGGACTAGCTGGCTATTACCGACGATTTATTGAGAAATTTTCGAGTATTGCCTTACCCTTAACAAAGCTGACC
Organism: Cichorium intybus; assembly: GCA_023525715.1. Taxonomy (NCBI): domain Eukaryota; kingdom Viridiplantae; phylum Streptophyta; class Magnoliopsida; order Asterales; family Asteraceae; genus Cichorium; species Cichorium intybus. Next base: position 121,787,232 of record CM042009.1, on the reverse strand, counting down.
AGAAAGACAGAGAAGTTTATCTGGGCTGAAGCACAACAAGAAGCTTTTAAAAAATTGAGACAGGCGTTATGCGAAGCTCCGGTGTTAGCTTTACCTCAAGGTGTGGAAGACTTTGTCCTTTTTACCGATGCTTCACAGATCGGTCTTGGATGTGTATTAATGCAAAGGGGACGAGTAATTGTGTATTCGTCTTGACAGCTGAAGCCTCATGAGCAAACTTATCCAGTACACGATTTAGAGTTAGCCGCCATTGTTTTTGCACTAAAAATCTGGCGACATTACCTTTATGGTGTGAAGTTCCAGATATATTCAGATCATAAGAGTTTAAAGTATTTGTTTGATCAAAAAGAGTTGAATATGAGACAACGAAGATGGATGGATCTTTTGAAAGATTATGAGTGTGAAATACTTTACCATCCTGGTAAAGCAAATGTAGTGGCAGATGCGTTAAGCCGAAAAGAACCACCTATTCGAGTCGTTTCAGCTCGGATGAGAGTGGTTAGTAAATTGCCAGAAATGATTCAACGTGCCCAGAGAGAAGCCAATGACATGAAGAGTGAGAGAATGGTTGGCTATGTAGATAAGCTAGTTGAAAATGCACAAGGAGTGAAGACTTTTCAAGGACGAGTGTGGGTTCCAAGACACGGAGAAACGAGACAGCTGTTACTTGAAGATGCACATTGTACACGGTATTCAATCCATCCAGGTAGTACGAAGATGTATAGAAGTTTAAAGCCATTTTACTGGTGGCCGGGAATGAAACGTGATGTTGGGAGATATGTAGAGAAGTGTCTGACTTGTTTACAAGTCAAGGCAAATCAACAGAGACCATATGGGTTAATTCAACCACTACCTGTACCGATGAAAAAGTGGGATGAAATTTCAATGGACTTTATCACCAAGTTACCCCGAACACCACAAGGGTTCGATTCTATATGGGTAATTGTTGATAGATTGACCAAATCAGCACAGTTCATTCCCATATGAGAAGATTATCAAGCGTCCAAATTAGCAGAGATCTATCTTAAGGAGGTGATGAGACAACACGGAGTACCAACCTCTATAGTCTCCGATCGCGATAGTCATTTTACTTCTCATTTTTGGCAAAGTTTTCAAAAACATTTGGGAACTAAAGCCTTAATGAGTACGGCTTATCATCCACAGACTGATGGTCAGACCGAGAGAACTATTCAGAGTTAATTGCTAAATTTTCTCTCGGTTTTTAAGACCTTGTATCATAAACTCAAACTTTTTTGAAAATTCTCTCGGTTTCAAAGTTAATTGCTAAATTTAGAAATTATATTTTAAAATCAATTTTGTAAATGACCAGAATACCCGTGAGACGCACGACTTTCTATAGAACTCTTACTTACAAAATTTTCGTTTACAATTATGCAAATGACGTATGGTATTTCTAAATCAAACCTAGCTTCTCATCATGTTCTCTAGGAAGATAGTGTCGCTAACTCGATAGGTTAGCGGCGCTAGCTCCTCTCCCTTCCTTTCCAACCTTTTCTTTTTGCTCGATTACTTCTGGCACCACCCCACACTTGGGATGTACTATATCGTGCTTCGTGATGATAAAAAAACAGTGATATTTCTAAAAGAAAAATAAAAAGAATTAAAATACTTATCAAAAAATCAAAATATCGGGTTGCCTCCCGAAAGTGGTTCTTTCTCCAAGTCTTTTAGCTGGACCTTCCTTCTTCCAACTGATGGCTACGACCGATCATATGCATGTTGACTTTGTTGAACTCCAGCAGTCGCCATTTCCCCCTTGATCCAATACTCTTCCAATTTAATTGGGTTAAATAGTATGTCGGTCTTTCTATTGACGCACAGCTGCTGTCTTCTGACTACTCCGTCTGAACGTTTGAGAGTTGTTCTAAACATCCAAGTTTGGTCATTTCTCTGATGTCTCTTCCATACTACCGGCTTGATGTGGAGTTCATTCATTGCCAACTTCAAAGCTTGTCTCGCATAGTGGCTCCTGCTAGCATGTTGAATGTTGTCTGCAGCTTGTGATTTCATCATGCAACACATCCAGGGTTTCTCCAATATGATGTTATCGGAAAGCATAATCTTGGTATGCTCTCGGACATCCTCATCAGTTGTATTAATTACATCCAATTTTCCACTCATTAAAGGATCATTAGTAGAAATATGTTTATCAGTAATACCTTAATTTTAAATTATAGAATAATTATGTTAAATATATATATTTATACGAGATTAGATGAGTTAAAAACCATTTAGGTCAAACCGGGTCAAATTGTGTAACACGAGTCGAGTTAAATTGAAAGGAAAGTGAAAACAAGCCAACCCGGGTCGTGTTATTGAGCCCGGGTCGTGTTCGACTGGAACCCGGGTCGGGTCATAGAAACCGGAGCGGGTTACGACCGGATCAAAGCGAATTATAGCGTGACAAAACCCGGGGCGGGTTGTGCAGCCCGGGTCGGGTTGCGGGTAAAAACCCGGGGCGGGTTTGACAGCCCGGGGCGGGTTCTGTGCAGGGTATAAATACCCATTTCTCCTTTTTTCTTTCATTTACGAACTCTCAAACTCCATGGGCGATTTTCAGACCAAAACCTACGATTTTTGAGCTTTGTAATCGAGAGTTTAACGTGGGAAAAAGCTTGGTAAGTCGGATTTAATCTTTAGGTTTCGTTCTTGAGTTCTTGAATTGAGATTTGTATATCTCGAGTCCTAGGGTTCCAAAACCCTAATTGCCCAAATCCGATTTTCTGCTTGAAGTAGCTTAATTATTGTTGATAGATAGTTAATATGTGTTGTGTTGAGTCTCTATTATAGTTATTATCATATTCCTACTGTTGATTTAAAAAGAAACCACAAAAGTTTAGAATCATGAGTAAATAGTGTATGATGTTCATAGATTGTGATCTTGTTAGCTATTCATTCTTGATCTAATGAGTTAGATGTGGTTAAATTGTTATGAGAATGTTGAAGTATGATATGTGATGTCGTTTTGAGCAGATACACATAGGAGGGAAGGAGGTACACGAGGCACGGGTGGACCACGGACTGATCAGACATCAGGTGAGTAGTTATAATTCAATATAAATAGTTTGATTATAACTAAAATGACTTATTGCACATCTTAATTGGTTGAGATCACCAATTAACATGCATTAAACAAGATTGAGAATTTCTTGTTAATGTGATTGCTGAGCTTGATTGAGTACACCAAATGACTGAGATAGTCATTGAAATAGAGATCAGTGATTTGAATTGTGGAAAATTTGATAATTGTTAAATTGATTTCTAAACTTTAATAATTTTCTCACTAAGCTTAATTAGCTCATAAAGATGGATATGTTATATGTGTTTAGGTGACAGGGGAAAGAAAGTTGCTGAGGGATGATTCATCTGGACATGGGACTTGACTTTTAAACTAGTTGTAGACCATAATACACTTTTTGTATAGTTTTGTAAATGGTCTTTTGTAACCCAGTTCTTAGGACATGTTTGTTACGTACTTGTTCTTTTGATATGTACTTGTACTTCTGTTGCTTAACTTTGATTACACCATAAACCCTTGTGGTTATTTTGAGTAATTATTGGTGTAATCCAGAGATAAGAAACTGGGTGTTACATTATCATCCCAGAGGTGCCTTTTCAAATACTACATCGTCATCGTCTTCTTGTTTATCATCCCGGAGGTGGATTGGTACTAAGAATGAGTGATTGGTAGTGGCTGATGATGGTTTAGATTCGTTCATTACCAGAACTTAATTTTCATAAATTTTAAAATTTTCAAAAATTGTTGGATAGGGGTGGTATTGTCATTTACGACCCACTCCTTAAGGGCATCTCCAACCCACCTCTAAAAATAAAGTTACTATATTTTTACTCTATTTTGCTCCAACCTCACTCTATAACCAACTCTATATTTGAGTATTTGAATAGTATTACTTCAAACTAGAGTAATACTATTCCTTTACACCTTTCACTTGTCATTTTTAGTCCTTTAGTTTTTATACATTTCTAGTTTATTTAAATATAATAAGAAATATATAAAATCATATTATCTATTAAATGATATTAATTAATTATAATTATCAAAATTAAAAATTTATACATCGAATTCATATAAAAATGTACGTATGTTTTAAAAAATTAAAGCACGATAACATATTTTATAAAAAAAACATACAAAATATTTATATTATACAATATAAATATTCTAGTAAAGCATGCCTTCAACTTATATATTAAACACATTCTAATAAAAACGATAATTAACAATAATATTATGTCAGTAAAGCATGTATATTTTACCCAAAGTCTGATCAATGTAAGCTATCTTCGCACTTACGATCAACATCTTCTGGAGCCCTTATTGAAGGAATATATTTCTATGGAAAAAATATTTTGCATTGAAACAACCAATAACCCAAAACCAAAAGCATCAGTTTCAATGACAAAAGGTTGAGTGAAATCTATTAAATGCAGAACTAGTGTACTTGAAAGAGCGTCTTCTAGATCTTTGAAACCCATTTGAGCCTTTTCATACCAACAAAAATGTTTTTTCAAAGTAACTTCGTTAACAAGGGAGGCTATAGAACCATAATTCTTGATGGATTTTCTATAATATACTGAAAGCCCCAATGAACCACACAATTTAGAACTTGCTTTAGGTTGAGGCCAATATATCATAGCTTTAAATTTGGTGTCATCCACCTCTTCACCTTCATGTGAAAAGTGATGCCCCAAATACTCGAGATTTTTTTCCTAAGCTTCAATTTTTAATTCTCATATAAATTCTACTTTGCTAGTATTTCAAACACTGTTTTCAAATGCTCTGTTAGGTATGAAGGCACCCATTAGTCAAAAGGAGGGAGCTTAGTGCTCCACTTGGCCACAAATAAAGGACTTAGTGCTCCACTTATTCTCATTTTCTTTAATTAATGGCTAGTGTCTCTCCATGACTATGTATATATATAGGAGTGTTGAAAGCACAACACAGACACACAGAACAAACATCAATTGAGTGATATACAGAAAATAAACCAAGTAGTCTTTTGTACAGTGTCCAGTTGGCAGCCAAAACTGTGAGTTATTTTTCTTGTGAGTGGTCAGACTACAAGTGCAGTTTAGCCTTGTATGATTGTAATTTTCTTGGTGATAATAAAACCCTCTCTCTCTCGTTCGCCCGTGGATTATCCGATCAGACAGATCGTGTGAACCACGTTAAATATTGTGTTCCAAGTTTACAGTTTTGTTTGCAGTTATTCTCCAAATTATTTCCGTGTTTAATTGAAGTCGTACTAATCGATTTGCCTAGAAGTGCTTAACTTGTTTTGCTGGATCCCAACAAATTGGTATCAGAGCTCCGGGTTTAAAGGAAGTCGTATCTCGCGTATGCTCTGTGGTTGCAGCTTAGTCTGATCTTCCGCATCAGAAACAAGGTTTTCGATTGGCCTTATAAAATATTTTTTTTCAGAGCTATGGCTGAAGATGGGAAAGTTAGGATCGAAAAATTCGAAGGTCACGATTTCGGATTTTGGAGAATGCAAATCGAAGATTATCTCTACCAGAAAAAATTACACCTACCACTGTTCGGAATAAAACCTGAAACGATGGCGCAGGAAGAATGGGACTTATTAGATCGGCAGGCACTTGGAGTTATAAGGTTATCATTGGCAAAGAATGTAGCATACAATATTGTCAGTGTAAAGACAACCTTCAATCTGATAAATGCGCTGTCTAATATGTACGAAAAACCTTCAGCGGCAAATAAGGTTTTCTTGATTCGGCAGTTGGTGAATCTGAAGATGAAAGAAGGCGGCTCGGTGACAGACCATGTGAATGAATTCAACTCAATAATGTCAAGATTAATATCCGTTGATATTGGATTCGAAGACGAAGTCCAGGCGTTGCTGTTATTATCTTCATTTCCTGAGAGTTGGTCCGGTACAGTAACAGCAGTTAGCAGTTCAGCCGGAGGTGCTAAGCTGTCATTCGAAGGTATTCGCGACTTAATCCTTGGAGAGGATGTGTGAAGACGGAGTACCGGAGAATCTTCCAGTAGTCTCCTAAGTACAGAAGACATAGGAAGAAGGTCCAACAAAGGAGGCGGTGGTAGAGGAAGATCAAAGTCGAGAAAGAGAGGTGGTCAGAAAAACAGGACTGATGTTACCTGTTGGAACTGCAAAGAGAAGGGTCATTTTAGAAATCAGTGCCCAAAGCCTTCGGCAGACAAAGGCAAGAAGGAAGTCAATATAGCAGTAGATTCTGAAGATGATGCGCTCATTTGCTGTGTTGAAAACTCAACAGAATCCTGGATCATGGATTCTGGTGCGTCGTTCCATGCTAGTCATTCCAGAGAAGTAATGCAGAATTTCCGGCAGTACAAAGGAAAGGTCAGACTAGCAGACAACAAGAGCCTGGATATTACAGGTGTTGGGGATGTGGTCCTCAAGACAACTTTAGGAACATATTGGACTTTGAAGAATGTCAAGTTCATTCCTGACTTGAAGAGGATGTTAATATCCGTGGGGCAGCTTGATGATGAAGGTCACCATGTTACATTTGGTGATCATCAGTGGAAGGTGACAAAGGGGAATTTAGTTGTTGCTAGAGGACAGAAGCGGGGTACACTTTATATGGTGGAAGTTTCTGATGCCGAAGCATACGCTGTTGAAGAAGTTGGGGCATCCACTCTATGGCACCAAAGACTTGGGCATATGAGTGAGAAGGGAATGAAGATGCTAGTTTCCAAAGGAAGAATACCACAGCTGAAGACTGTGAAAGTCGATTTCTGTAAGCCATGTGTTCTTGGCAAACAGAAGAAAGTTACTTTCAAGAAGGTTAGTCATCAGCCCAATTCCGGGAAATTGGAGCTAGTTCAGTCAGATGTGTACGGTCCCACCTTAGTTTCTTCGATACTATGTCATGTTTATCGACGATTGCACAAGGAAGGTTTGGGTTTATTTCTTAAAGCATAAGTCTGAAGTTTTCAGCACTTTCAAGAAATGGAAAGCTACTGTGGAAAATGAAACAGACTTGAAGATCAAGTGTTTCAGATCAGACAATGGGGGCGAATACAGTAGTAAATAATTTGTTGATTACTATGCTGACCAAGGAATCAGAATGTAGAAGACTGTTCCAGAGACACCTCAGCAGAATGGAGTTGCTGAGAGGATGAACCGAACATTAAACGAAAGGGCAAAAAGCATGAGACTGCATGCAGGTTTACCCAAGATGTTCTGGGCAGATGCGGTCAACACAGCGGCATATTTAATCAACAGAGGACCCTCAGTCCCCATAGGGTTCAAGATTCCAGAAGAGGAATGGCAAGGTCGTGAAATTTCTCTCAAACACTTGAAGGTTTTCGGTTGTATCTCTTATGTCAAAGTTAAAGACTCGGAGAGAGACAAGCTAGAGGCAAAGGCAAGGAAATGCACTTTTATAGGCTATGGGTTGGATGACATGGGGTACCACTTCTGGGATGACTATAATAAAAAGGTTATCAGAAGTCGGGATGTGGTGTTCAACGAGAATATCCTATATAAAGATGAACTTGCAGAGAGCTCAGGCAAGAACAAGCCACCAGAGAAAGCAGAAACTCAAGTCGAGTTTGAAGAAATCTCTGAAGATGACATTATGAAACCTATCAGTACTCCAGAGATAGGTGAAAGTTCAGGAAGCAATGGGAGCTCTGATGTATATGGAGATAGTGGGAGCACAGATGACAATAGTTCTGAAGACGGGGTTGCAGATGATGTAGAGACCTCAACTCCTACTATTCGTAGATCCACTAGACTACGAAGACCTCCAGTCAGGTATTCTCCTTCAGCTAATTACTTGTTGTTGACTGAGAATGGTGAACCTGAGTCCTATCCAGAGGCCTTGAGGATGAAAGATTCAATACAGTGGATGATGGCTATGGAAGACGAGTTGAGCTCACTTGACAAGAACCATACTTGGTCCTAGCAGGGAAGAAAGCACTGCAGAACAAGTGGGTGTTTCGGGTAAAGGATGAGATTGATGGCAGTAAAAGATACAAGACACGATTAGTGGTCAAGGGGTCCCAACAGAAAAGAGGGGTCGATTATAATGAGATATTCTCTCCAGTTGTGAAGATGACTACAATCAGAATGGTCTTGGGTATTGTAGCCTCTGAAGATCCCCATCTAGAGCAGCTAGATGTGAAAACAGCTTTCCTCCATAGTAACCTGGAAGAAGACATCTACATGGCACAACCAGAAGGTTTTCCTACAGTTGGTAAGGAAAATCTGGTGTGCAAGTTGAAGAAAAGTCTGTATGGATTGAAGCAAGCTCCAAGACAATGGTACTTGAAGTTTGATAGCTTCATGCAAAGGAGTGGGTATCGTAGATGTGAGATGGATCACTGTTACTACTTGAAGAAATTCAACTCCTCATATATCATCCTGTTACTATATGTTGATGACATGTTGATTGCTGGATCCGACATGTAAGAGATCAACAAGCTTAAGAAGCAGTTGTCCAGAGAGTTCGAGATGAAGGACCTAGGGGCTGCTAAGCAGATATTGGGCATGAGCATAGCCAGGAACAGAGTTACCGGTACATTAAAACTTTCGCAAACCAAGTACATCAAGAAAGTTTTAGAAAAATTCAGCATGACAGATGCCAAGGCTAGAAGTACACCCTTGGGAAGTCAGTTGAGACTCTCAAAGAAGCAATCCCCAAAGACGGAAGAAGACAGAGAATAGATGGCTAAAGTTCCTTATGCATCTGCAGTTGGTAGCTTGATGTATGTAATGGTATGCACCAGACCAGATATTGCTCATGCAGTGGGAGTTGTAAGCAGGTTCATGTCAAATCCAGGAAAAAAGCATTGGGAGAGAGTAAAGTGGCTGTTACGTTACTTGAAAGGAACAGCTGAGGTTGCCCTATGTTATAGAAGAAAGGGGGTGGTCTTAGAAGGGTTCGCCGATGCAGATTTGGGTGGATGTGCGGATTCAGGTAAGAGCACAACAGGTTATGTGTTCACAATCGGAGGTACTGCAATCAGTTGGATGTCCAGATTACAGAAGAGTGTTGCTCTTTCAACCACAGAAGCAGAGTGCATGGCTATTGCAGAAGCAGCCAAAGAGCTTATATGGTTGAAGAGCTTCCTATCAAAACTTGGAATGCAACAGGAGGATTGTGTACTGCATTGTGACAACCAGAGTGCAGTTCACCTGGCAAAGAATCCGGTGTTTCACAATAGAACGAAACACATTCAGATGAGGTACCATTTCATTCGAGAGTTAATCAATGATGGAACTTTGAATTTGAAGAAAATCCTTGGAACGAAGAATCCAGCATATATGTTTACCAAGGTGGTTACTACAGAGAAGTTGAAGTTTTGTATGACTTCAACTAGCCTTCCAGAAGTTTGAAAAGAAGGGATGGCAGGAACGAGAGAGATTGGAAACCTGTTGTAGGAATTGGATGGCATAGAATGACCAAGTTGTTGAAGCCTTCAAGTGGGAGATTGTTAGGTATGAAGGCACCCATTAGTCAAAAGGAGGAAGCTTAGTGCTCCACTTGGCCATAAATGAAGGACTTAGTGCTCCACTTATTCTCCTTTTCTTTAATTAATGGCTAGTGTCTCTCCATGACTATGTGTATATATAGGAGTGTTGTAAGCACAGCATAGACACACAGAACAAACATCAATTGAGTGATATACAGAAAATAAACCAAGTAGTCTTTTGTGCAGTGTCTAGTTGGCAGCCAAAAGTGTGAGTTATTTTTCTTGTGAGCGGGCAGACTACAAGTGCAGTTTAGCCTTGTATGACTGTAATTTTCTTGGTGATAATAAAACCATCTCTCTCTCGTTCGCCCGTGGATTAGCCGATCAGACAGATCGTGTGAACCACGTTAAATATTGTGTTCCAAGTTTACAGTTTTGTTTGCAGTTATTCTCCAAATTATTTCTGTGTTTAACTGAAGTCGTACTAATCGATTTGCCTAGAAGTGCTTAACTTGTTTGGTTGGATCCCAACATGCTCAATGCGCTTTTTGTGATTGACTATAAACAATTATATCATCAAAAAATACTAATATAAAACTGCAAAGGAAAGGCTTGAATACTTCATTCATAAGTCCTTGGAAGGTTGAGGGTGCGTTACCGAATTCGAAAGACATCACTAAAAACTCATAGTGTCTTTCATGCGCGTTAAAGGTGGTTTTTGGATTATCACTAATAAGCATTCTGAGAATTTGTCAAGATTTTTGTTTTTGTTCAACGCATGTAGTCGATACAAAACCTCTAACTCCCATCCTCAATTTTTAACAAGAGCATTGAAAAGAGTATGGTCGCTCTTTTTACATTATCGAGTCAATGTTGTGCTCTGTTTCCATTATTACTCAAACACTAAATTCTTTTCCAGTGAATGCATTATGTCACTTGTGATAGATTTAAATATTCTACAACGATAATAATTTTATTAAATCTTTAATCTACAAAAAGTATAATTAAATTAGTCTTAAAAAAACAAATGTATTAGGTCTTGACATTTTTGTAATGTTTGTGTTTGTCTTGACTGATTCGATTTTGTTATAATGAAAACTACTTAAAAGACGATTAGAAGGTTAATAGTTTAATGGTAGTAGGTGTGATGGTTGCAAAACGTTGGACCGGCAGACGGAATAAACCCGGAATAATCACACCTGTAAGGTTTTTGTCTTTTTCCTACGAGTCTGTTCTCACACTAACTAATTTCATTTTGTTTTTTTTAATCTAATTTGTTTCTAACGTTTTTCGGTCATATAAAGAATTCATAGTACCGCCGGTGGCTATTTTAAATTGATGAGAAAATGACTTATAAGGGTAATTATGTTTCAAAAATGTTCAAAAAACACCATCCAATTTTGGTTTGTTCAAAAAACACTATCCAAGTAAAGCATTTGTACAAAAAAACCATCCAAGTAAGACCTTTGTACAAAAAACACCAACGAACTACATGTTTTGTTTAAATTTTATCCGATGGTAACCGGCTCTTGCATGTTAAACTGTTCATCTGTTATTATGTCATGTCACTAAATATTAGGCCAAGTCTTCATTTAACCTGCAAGAGCCGGTTACCATCGGGTAAAATTTGAACAAAACATGTAGTTCGTTGGTGTTTTTTGTACAAAAGCCTTACTTGGATGGTGTTTTTTGTACAAAGGTCTTACTTGGATGGTGTTTTTTGAACAGTTTTGAAACATAATTACCCTTATAAGTCATTTTCCCTAAATTGATATATCTTTTTACACAGTGCCAAAGCCAGGGTCGGTCTAGAAACTAGAAAGTAATTTATTCTGTTCTTTAGATGTTTGTTAAAAGAGAGATTAAATATATTCTTATTTTATCTTTATATCAATCATTTAACTCATGTATGACAGATATAATCTTTAATAGAATTAACAATATTTTAAGATAACTTTATAAATATGATTAAAATAGTTATTAAATGTGACATTTGTTATGGATAAAAAGATAAATAGAAAAAAAAAAGATAAAATAATATTTAATATAGAAAAATTAAATATTTTTCTACCTTTTATTTATGCACATCTTCTTATCTATATTAAATGATGATAAATATTATATTTAATAAAATTAATAATATTTTAAAATACTTGTCATCATTTAACAATAAGAAAATGATGAATAAGAATAAAGAAAGGAGATTTAATTTCTCTTGTTAAAAATATTGGTAAAGATGATAAATTTAAAAGAAGTCTTTCAATTCTCTTTTTAAGAATTATAATAAGTTTGAAAATTTGTTATATTCTATTTTTAGAGTCACAACTAGGGTAGCATTTGTAATAAAAATATTTATTTTTTAATAATAAAAATTTCATGGGTTAAAACCAAAATTTCACAATTAAAATTAATCTAAATGATAAAAGTCCATTTGCCATCAAATCGGTCGACCCAAACAATATCATATCACTATTTTTATTGGTGGATCTGTATTTAATTTCATTAGTCTTTTCTTATATTTATGTCAAGACCAAAAGATGTTCCATGCTTCGAATATATATATATATATATATATATATATATATATATATATATATATATATATATATATATATATATATATATATATATATATATATATATATATATATATATATATATATATATATATATATGGAAAAGTGAATATGTGGCTGTTATATACCTAAGCTTAGGTGTAGAACCATTAAAATCCATTAGGTTTCTTATGAAAAACTTGCATTTTCATTTTCCTTAATATAAGTAATTCATATGATTGATTATACAAAGATGAAAAGAGATTGTATGAGTCATATAATAGAGTGATTAAAATTATCACCCCTACATGTGTCAGTGACATAGAAGTTGGTGGTGAGAAGAAACATCACTAAAATAGAAAGTAAACAAGTTAAATTGAGTGGAACAACAAATTGTGTACAAGTATGGAGAATAAATTAGGTTCATTACCCGTTTATTTTTGTTAAAAACGGGGATATTTTAGTGGTTCAACACCTAAGCTTAGGTATATAACAGCCACATATTCACTATCCCTATATATATATATATATATATATATATATATATATATATATATATATATATATATATATATATATATATATATATATATATATATATATATTGGTTCCTAATTTTTGTTCCTAACTTTATTCTTAACCATTTGAAATAATGACAAGTGGATTAATATATTATTAATTTTATTAAACTTTACACTTGACATATTTTCAAATGGTTAGGAATAAAGTTAGGAACAAAAATTAGGAACCAATACAATTCTCTATGTATATAGATAAGCGATCGGGTGAGGACTCTTATTAAAGTGAGTACTCGTGAAGACACCTTAAAAAATTGAAAAAAAATAAAAAATATATAAATAATAAAATGGATCATAGTACTATACTAGAGGAAAAAAATTCGAAAAAAAGTTTTTGGATCATTATTTTTTTTATAATGAAACAATGATCCACAAAATAAAATTTTTTGTGGATCATTACTGTTTCTCAATGATCCAAATTTTTTTTAATAATGATATAGTACTATTCTTGATTTTATGATTTGTATTTTTTTATATTTTTTTCAATTTTTTAAGGTGTCCTTACGAGTCCTTACCTAAAAAAGAGTCCTTACCGGAACGGGACCATATATATATATATATATATATATATATATATATATATATATATATATATATATATATATATATATATATATATATATATATATATATATATATATATATATATATATATATATATATATATATATATATATATATATATATATATATATATATATAGCTTCCGTTCCGGTGAGGATCGCGAGGACAACTCCCAACTAATCAACGTCATTAAGGGTGTTTTCTTCAAATAAAGAGACAATGGGCCTGGTAATGAAAGTTGGACGAGTTGGGCTGAATCAAATGCCAAAGAAAGCTGAAAAGTGTTGGCTCCAAGCTACTCGGCTTCTTCTGGACTAAAAATAACACGACCAAGTCCTAAATCATAGTCTTGTTCATCAATCGCTCTGATACTCTTCTTTGTCGATACATTGCCTGGACGAATTCAACAACAAAAGCAAAGGTATTCTGATTTGTTTGAATTGATCTTAAATTGAAGATTATAATTCAATTTCTTCGTTGTTTCCTTGCTCTGATCGTCTTCTTCGTCGCTTCTTGCTCTAATCGAATTCAACATAAAAAAGATTATGATTTTTTCAACTAATCAAAAAATTGAAGATTATAACTCAATCAGGTTAGTTGTACTATATATATAAGAGATTTTATTTAATTGAATTTCCAACTTTAATGAAGCACACAAGATGTTTGTTAAAATGCTTTTGAGAAGTTCAATAAGGTATTTGTTAAAATCCATTTGAGAAGTTCAACACACATAAGGTGTTTGTTAAAATCCTTATGAGAACCTCAATGCTCATAAGGTGTCTAAGATGTTTTTATAAGATTTCTTGTGCGTTACACACACAAACTATTTGTATGAATGTATTTGTGATATGTAAATAAGTGACTTCATACACCGTATTTACTTTGCTTTTTGGTCTTTATGGAAAAATTTTACATGCATATGTCTAGGAGAATGGGTAATAAATTTGTGTGTACGTGTAGGTATGTGTAGAAAAAAGAGGGTCATAAAAAAAATAAAATATTCGTAAAAAAATATTTCTTAATAGATAAAGACCAACCTCTAGCAATTGCACTAAGTCTATTAAATAAAAAATAAACCCTAACTTGTTAAGACTTAGTTATTGTTGTATTGATCATTTATACCAACGCACTATATACATGTAATATTGTGAAAACTTGTTTAGGTTCTGTTTATGAAAATTTGTATTTGGAGCATTATATTTTGAATCATACCATGGTTGCATCATAAAAACCTGCGAAAATTTATATCATATTATTGATTTGTTATACCCATACAGATTAGGCCATATCATTGATTTGTTTATCATCTTATTTGTAGAATTCTATGGTAACATGTTTGGAATCATAACATCTTTGGATCATCAAATATTTTGATTATAAACCATTCGAATCAAAACGTTGTATTGATTAATTTGTTACACATCAATCATAAAATGTTTGTATCATATAATTTTTGAATAATATATTATGAAATGTTATGATCAGTAATATATCATTTGATTGTGCTATTCATCATGGTATATCATTTGGAGAACCCTACCTTTTGTACGTATGAGACATATGCCATAATAACAATGTATATTTTCTTAATTTTTATTAATAGTCAAGTGCATTGTTCCTTTGGGTAGTTTTGAGCATGTGGTTTATGGTAAATTTTTTTGTAAGCTCCAGTAAGAGGTTTCTTTATTTTTAGGTTAGATGCAAAACTTTCATTCATTCATAATATTTTGTTTCAGGAAACAGTTTGTGTATCTTAACATCGTTGATATCAAACGATATACATGCATATAAGAAAATGAGATCTCTGTCAATAAGCCAAAACGGTTGTCTGAGCGAGAGATCTTGAGTTTGAGCCCAGGATGCACGAGAGACATGGTAAACCTTTGATGTTAAGATGTTGTTTGATCCAGAACTCAAAGTATTAATATAATTTAACAATGTGTGCATCTCAGTATAAAAGTCAAAGCAGATGTCATGGTCTATAGGTTTAAATATTCAAGCATTTGAAATGTTATATATTCAGACTAAGAGATTGTAGATAATTTATTATTAATCGGTTTTGATGCATATGGTTTTATTTTTTTCAATCATATCATATGTTATACAGCTGTTGTTCATGTCAGGTTTATCAATATGGTATGATACTATTTTGCATACACGCCAAACAGTTATATGCCTTGAATCATAGTATTTTATATTAATACCATTTTGAATAATAGCATATTAAATCACGTATGTTTTTTCATAAAAGTTTTGATTCATAAAAGGTTTGGGATCATAATAGTTTTTGGATCATTATAATATACTAGTTTCATGTTTTGAATAATATGATACTTAGAATAATAATTTGATGTTTTGAGTAATTTGCTGTTTTGAATCTTAGTTTTGTCTATCTTTATGATGTAAAATAAAATGTTCAAAAATTTATGATTCAAAATGTTATATAATCCAAAATCACAATATCTAAAACTTATGATCCCAAAAACAGATGAAGCACAAGATCTATGATAAAAAAATATAGATGCATAATATAAGTTTAGATCACGAGTATTAAAATTGAACATTAAGATCCTAAAACATAAGATATAAAATTTCAGAATTCAAAAGGCAAATAATCTAAAATTTGAAAATGAAAATTGTCAAATAATATTGTTTTTTGAATAATAGTTTTATATTTTGAATAATATATAATTTGAGCATTTATATTTTTCTATTCGAGTGATGAAAAAGAAATTTCTATGATCCAAAAAATATAATAAAGTTTTCGATCATGACAAAGTTTTAAAATCCAAATATAGTTTTGGATCATGACTGTGATACACAAAATCATGATCCAGAAAGATGATCCATAAAGTTTTAGATCCAAAAAATATAATATGAATCAATAATTTTTTGGATCATGACTATGATCCATGAAAATATGTTCTGGATCAATAATTGATGTCATCTTTTCAAGTTAAATATCATATCATCTTTGGTTAATATCCAAAGACAATATTTTGCATCAGGACAAGCAACACAAAATCATGATCCATAAATTTTTTGATCCAAGAAAAATAATACGAACTATAAAGTTTTGAATAATGACTATTATGTTAAAATGGACAATTATGTTATATATGGCCATTTTTTCAACCTAGTCAGCATGGTCCATATGTTATGACGATCCATAAGAATAATATCCAAAATACATTATTCATAACATATAAATATGACATGAATTACAATATTTAAGATCCAAAACTTCTGTGTTTCATATAAAACACAATGCATTACTAAAACTAAAAATGTACCTTAGACAGATTCATTACAACATTGTTTCTTTACCACATAACATGACAACAATAAAAAATGTGCTACTGACAACGCAAACTAAATAAGATATCAAACTAAAAACTATTTCATAACTATGGTCATAACAAGACAACAATCACAAAACTCCGATTCCTTGAACCCTAACTTGAACTTCATGCAAATGTGCTTTACCATAAATCTTTTTCTTCTTATAACTTGTCAGGTTATCATAGTCCTCTAAAGTGCTGACAAATGTAGGTTTGCTCAGATTAAAATTAGACAAAACATATTTGCAACATACTTCTACCTTATCTTTTCCAATTGTACGTCTTAACAAGAAGACTCAAGTTCTAAATGAACATCAATACTATCCGCTCCACTCCACAGGTCTCCAGAAATAACCCATAGTCATCAAGGTTATTTTTTAACAATCAAATCTATTTCCACTAGAAATCCTAAAAAAACAAAATATATTATATGTTATATCATAACAAGTTATGGATCATAATTCATACAAAGTTGGATCATTTAAGTTATGAATCATAATTCATAAAAAGTTAGATCATTTTAAGTTATGGATCATTATTCTTATAATATATGGAAACATTAAGTTATGGATCAAAAAGTAAATTTGAAAATTTTAGGATCCAGAAGCTATGATCCATAATTTCTATGATTCAAAAAGGTGACATGAATCATAAAGTTTTGGATCATAAGTATGATTTAAAAAAACATGATTCAAATAAAATAATCTTTAAATCTTTTCATAAGATGGACAAATAATGCAAGATAAATCATAAAACTTCGTATAAAAGGGACTATTTCTACAAGCTGAACAATTTTTATAAGATGAACAAAATTTCTATAAAAAACATGATCTAAATAACTCACCATGATCTACTAACTTTATGACGTGAATCATAAACATACAAACTACTATTTTTCATATCTTCATGTATTATTAAAAAATAACAATGTACCTTAACTGAGTTGCTAACATCCTTATTATTTATAAATTGAAGGATAAAAGCAAAAATAGAAAACATCAAAGATGTTGCCAAAGAACTCATTTTACGTCAAGCAATCTTCTCTGTAAAGTTTTGTATGTGACATTCACATTGGTGATTGGTTCTGATTTTTGTTTTCCATACCAGTTAGTGCCCATATTTGCAAACTTCAATTCAACACCTAAATTGCATAAAAGATGAATAAAGTAAATTAGTCGCATAACTATTCTTTTAAGTAAAAAACAAACAGGTAAAACAATATAAGAACATCAACACAAAAGGTATAATGATTATAACATAAAGTGCACAAAACATTTTTAAGTTGTCTTGTATCTTTAGTGATTACATGAATAGTTACCAATGTCATCTCAACCTACATTTAATTCGAGGTAAAATCATTCCAAACCCTAAAAACTAAGAAGATACATAAAATAAAAAACTCAATGTAGGCCTACCATTTCATATGAATGAGATTTGATAAAAAGTAAATCATGAGACCCCTCCTTCTAGAATTGAACTTGATCCCTCTATTTTAATGCAACTTCTAGTGAAATTTAAAACATAATATGTAAAACAATGATCACGATAAACCACATGATCAAGATAAAAGATAATTGTTAAGCCTTTAATATCCTCTAATCGTTATTAATAATATCTAAAATAAATAGTAAAACTAAAACAATCTATCTAGGGAAAAAGTAAAAGGAAATGATCTGGAAATGGTCCATATAAGAAACCTAACACAAAAGAATTTAACATGTTAGGGAATGTATTAACATTCAGGAATTATTATCATCTTTTGCAATACCACAAGAAGTTGACAAATATCTCTTATCAAACTTTTGTGTTCATGTAGATCCATTTTGGCAGCATCATTATATAACCAAAGCAGGTTTATGTTAGAAAGCTTCAAATTTTGAATAGACTCTGATTATTTTAAATTTCTATTTCTAGATAAAGCAGATATAGTGGATACAAGAATCTCTACTTTAAGGATGCTATAGCATCTAAATCAGATCAGTTCTATGTTACAAACAACTACATAAGTTTTTATCACAAGTAAACAAATCAAAACAATAGGAATGTCCTCAAGAAAGTATATTTTCCAAGATGTGGTTTCTTTGAGATATTAGATCGAACACATTGCAAGCATGATTCTATTTAATTTCATTTTTGAACATAAACACGAGTTTAGAAAGCATTAATCATCAAAAAGTATTTGTCAACTTATAAATCAACATATGAACTACATAAACCACAAAACAAAACAAATAGAAAGATTAAATTAACTAAAGGAACTTACCTGATTCCATTTAAGGCGAAATTTCGAAAAAAATGCAGACACACCAACAATGCGGGAATACAACGAGAATAAAATGATCGATACTGCAAATCGACCGATTACATGATATATTAACTTCAAATTAATAGAAATCATAACATTAACTACATAATTTCAAAAAAATCAGACGTATATCAACAATAACTCACCGATCGTTCTTCAGAGGTAAAAAAGGAAAATGTGATACGAAATCATAACAAAATACGATCGATTATACAGTATCCTTGCTTCACACCAACAACACCTCGAAGATTAACAACGATTATAGAGAAAAACAAAAGAATTTTGAAGAGAAAACGTGAATACTTGGACTGGAGTTCAGAGCAAAAAAGGAATACGCTTCGAGAATTGAACCAGGGTTTAAGAAAATGAAAATGATGATCCAGCCCTTCAAACCCTTGCCCTTTACAGGAAAAGTAAATTAAAGTTTGAGGTATTCACAAAAATGCCACCGCGTCCACAATACAAAAATAAAAAATCTGGATTAATTACAGGAATTCCTTTTTTTCAGATTAATGGTCAAGATTAGTCCTCAAAATCCTTACAAAAATATCAGTCATCACCCGATCGATATATATATATATATATATATATATATATATATATATATATATATATATATATATATATATATATATATATATATATATATATATATATATATATATATATATATATATATATATATATATATATATATATATATATATATATATATATATATATATATATATATATATATATATATATATATATATATATAGGGCTAGGTTATAATAAGAATGACAATTATTGTGTTACCTTGTAACCAAATCCTGACCATTAGATTTCATTCTCGTAACAATGAAAAAAAACACTTTCTTAACAGAATAAGTTTTTTGACATAATGAGTTCTAACCATTCTTAAAAGAATGAACTAATTTTGTACATTCTTAAAAGAATGTGTTTTAAATGAGTGGTCCAGATTGAGTTTCAAGGTTACACAATACTTGTATGGATATATTTGATCCTATCCCTATATATATATATATATATATATATATATATATATATATATATATATATATATATATATATATATATATATATATATATATATATATATATATATATATATATATATATATATATAGATGTAGGTTCAAATACATTTTCTAAGTATTGTGAGACTGTAGGACTAAACCTGGTCCAATCGTTTCCAAAGGGTATATCAGTATTTTTATCATCACGTCAGATCCTATAATTAAGGAGTCCACCACCAGCAACCTTCAGATCTGGTTACCATTCCAACATTTGATGTCGCCAATCGCTTCCAGCACCGCCATCTCCGGCGATTTCTGCCGCCATGGGACATCGGCAGCGACAACAACAGCAGCGCCGGTCCACGAGGACCACCGTCGGCCTCCAATCAGCAATCGCAGACCACGAGGACCACCATGGGACATCTCGATGCTTTCTGATCAGCAATCGCGAACGACGAGAACCACCATCTGCCTCCGATCAACATCCTACTGTTTGTAAATTCTCCCAATTTAATTTAGGGTTTTTGCGTACCTAATATATGTTGTAAATTCTCTCAATTTTTGGTCCTTTTTTTTGCTTCGGGTTGGATTGAGGCACGATGGAAGGGAGGTGAAAATAGAAGAAAGGGGAATTCAATTGATGGAGGACTTTGTGATCAATAGAAGAGGAATTCGAAGAGTACAGAAACAAACAAAGTAAAGAGCCATTCTCTGAGAATGCTGTCAAAGTTCATATTCTTCGAGAATGCTGTCAAAGTTCATATTCTCCGAGAATGCTGGTTTACGAGTACATGCAGAACACGAAAATGCTGGTTTACAGGTACACGCAGAACTTGAAAAATGCTGTCAAAATTCATATTCTCCGAGAATGCTGTCAAAATTCATATTCTTCGAGAATGGAACACATCATCAAACTTGATTCTTGAAGGTTAGTATGTGTTATTCTCTAAGAAGGGAACACAAAAATTGAACCAATTCTTGAAGAATGGAATGCAGAAAACACGTTTTTATTGAATGGAAAACATCATGAAAGTTGATTCTTGAAGAATGGAATGCAGAATTGAAGAATGGAATGAAGAAGAATGTAATACAGAAGAATGGAAAACAGCTTCGAAGTTGATTCTTTAAGAATGTTCGTTCTTTTTTAATTCTTATTCTTTTAGAATAGTATTACTTTGATGTAATTTTCTTCAATGACTCATCATTCTTTAAGAATGTTTTTGCGTTATGTGAAATATTATCTACTGCAACTTACGACAGTATCATTTTTTTACTTCGAAATTTGTTGAAAACTAATTTAAAAGTCGAATTTGATTAAAAACACTTTAAATTAAAATTGAAAAATTAAACCTGATAAAGGAAATATTCAAACTTGCCTCCTGGAAATCCGCCACTTCCTAATTTATTAAAACCAAAAAGTCCTATTTACCCTTCTGGAGGTTTTAATATAGAAAATAATTAATTTTTTTCCTTTTAATTACCATCATGCCATTATGATCATAACCCTCCATTTTTTTGATCTAATGGCCACAAATTGGTCCTACAGTCTCACAATACTTAGAAAATGTATTTAATACTAACTCTATATATATATATATATATATATATATATATATATATATATATATATATATATATATATTTCAAAGACTTCTAAGTCTCTGATAATTTATTTCAACTACTGATCTGTATTTTGTCTTAAAGTCACGATCTAATGTCACGGAATAATCAAATAAAGTACTGTATACCCCCACACAAATTGGCCCACCAGTTTGACGGTCATCGACTTGAATCCTTCATCTTGACAGTCGGCATTATACAAACTTTCTTGGGGAGAATCTTCATATACATGCATCAAGTTAAAAACAAATCACCAAAATTTGCATTTACATTATGAGTTCTTGTGACTTTTATGATTTTCTAACTTCTCTTGATACGCCTTGAGACACAACAATCTATGTGGAAGACTTCCTGCTTCCATAGTATATAAAGTTCAACTCAAGGTATTGCATTTATACACGGTACTACAAAACAGTACACTATCGACGGCCAAAACCAGCTAACCCGTCGTCGATGGATTTTTACCTTGCGACGGATGAAATTATGTCTTTAAGTTGCGTTTGTAATTTTTAGTGTTTGAATTTTCCATGGATACAAAAAGTTAATTAACAAATTTTGCCGTTGGTAATTAGTAACATGCTATCGACGGATTATACTTTTAATAGATTACCAACGGATTATATTTTTACTGTATTACTGATAAATGACATTAGTGACTGTAACACTTCAGTTTCATCAGAAGAATTTATGCTATTGTATTAAATTTTCACTTAAGTTTAAACCAATATACAAAATATGGCTAAACAAAAACCACTATATATCCCTAACATTTAGCAATGTAAAAAATATTTTATTATTATTTTTAATATGATCGGTCAATTTTATCAAATGTCGACGCGTAGCCAATGTAAAAAGTATTTTATTATTATTTTTAATATAATCGTGTCAATTTTATCAAATGTCACGCGTAGCCCATATATCTAGAAGGTTTTCGCCCCTGTAATCTAAAGGTCTTGTGCTCAGTTTCACAACGTCATCTTTTTTCACATTACGTATTTTAAAAATACATATTAGGTTCCTTAATTTTTTTCTCAAACATACCCTCTTGTAGCTTTTTCACAAATACAATTTTTTTTGTTTTACAAATTCACTTCCAATATTTAGTTTTTATTTTTCCAAATATACCTTTTTCTTTTTTTACCAAATAGACCCTTATTTTTGGAATAAATTACAGATTTGATCCCTGTGGTTTATACAAATTTACACTCCAAGTCCACAGTCCTTTTTACATGCTGAAGGTCCCCGTAGAGACAAAAAGGTATCAGATTTGGTCCCTGGGATAGAAGGGTTGTTTTCGAAAACTAACCCAGTGGGATAGAAGGGTTGTTTTCGAAATCACGTAATCATAGAGGGTTCAAAAAGAGCAGAATAAAAGACGTATTGTGAGGTAAAGACGACTATAACCCTAAAAAGAACAAACCCATCAAAGAAAACTAGCATCTTTACTGAAAAGCACATTTAGCAGTGTGTATGCAAAAAGAAGTAGTAGCAAATATTTTGAATATGGAATTTGAAAAAAGGAAGTGAGGTTGCTTTCATTCGAGAAGCATGGGCGAGTGGAATGGAGGACTCTCTGTCGTCTTCCTTTCTCGTTTCCTTCTTTGCTGGTTTTCTGTTTTTTAGTCCGTCTATGATGCAAGCAGAATGTTGTTGTTCCTTTGTGATGTTTTATAATCAAACTTCAATTTCAAAGAATACTCAATGAAGGTCGTTCATGACCCAACTTTGGTTTTTCCCTTTAGGGTTTTCTATAGAAAAATTCGGATATTTTGGAGAAATAAACGAAAAATCCCAAAATAATTTTATTGACAAAATACCCAGAAAACTGGTAAAATTATTCAATTTAGCCATTTTTTACCGGTAGCCGGTAAAAAAATGGTTAAATTGAATATTTTTTCAAGTTTCCTGGGTTTTTCTGTTCAAAAAAAATATTTTATGACTTTTTCGTTAACTTCCCCAAAATATTGGGACTTTTCTGTAGAAAACCCATTTTCCATATTAGGTTCCTTAATTTTGTTTTTTTCAAACATTCCCTCTTGTAGTTTTTTCATAAATCCACTTTTTTTGTTTTACAAATTCACTTCCAATATTTAGTTTTTCTTTTTAAATATACCTTCTTTTCTTTTTTACCAAATGGACCCTTATTTTTGGAATAAATTACAGATTTGGTCCCTGTGGTTTACACGAATTTACACTCCAAGTCCACGGTCCTTTTTTCACGTTGAAGGTCCCCGTGGTGGCAAAAAGGTAACATATTTGGACCCTAGTCCATGTGAAAAGACCAAACTGTATTTTATAATTTCTTTTTGGTTTTTTCAATCTATTGTTTAATTAAATTAAAAAAATCCACCTACCTCTATACCCCATTGTGACGATCTTTGAGGCGAAGGCGGCGGAAAATTAGGTCTACTATAATGGAAGATAGATGAAGGCGGCGATTGTGACTCTGTTTGCGACTGCATCCCAAAGAAACTATTGCGATTTGATCACATAAACACATAAACTCATGCAGCGGAAGACAGATAAGATCAAATCACATAAATTCCATGAATATTGTTCAGGATCATGCAGTTCCATGAACATAAACACATAAACACATGCAAGTCTCCTTCTTTATGCTCTGGTCAAGGCCATTATTGCAAGGATGAACAGGATCCAAACTAGAACCCCTCTAGTGATTCACACCCAGTGATCTCCAGAAAACCAGACAAATCAGAAGCAAAGAACTCTAACCCCAGAGAGGGAAGAGATGGTGGCACTCACGCCTTGGGATGCCTTAGGGTTGAACCCCAAGGCCTTTATTTATAGTACATGGGCTCCTACGGTTTCAAACTTAGGAGTCTTTTGGCGGCCGCAACCCCTAGACTTGTTATCTTTGATTAAAGAGTAAATTACAGTTTTCATCCCTGTGGTTTGGGGCAACTTGCAATAAGAGTCCTACTTTTAGATTTTCACTATATAGGTCCTCAAGGTTTGATTTTTCTTTCAATAAGAGTCCAAAGGCCATTAAAAAGACTAAACTACCATTTTTAATTTCTTTTTATTTTTCTTTGAATTTATTATTTATTTTATTAATAATAAAAAATACACCCCTTTTCATGTTTTAAGGATTCAACGTAATCTGAGTTTAGTTTGGATAGGGATTCCCTCACTTCACCCATCAGGTTCGCCAGATCCGATTGTTTGTTAGGAAAGCAGATAACCGTCCCTACACTAATAACGTTTTCGATCAACTTGTTTGGCAGCGGAGGTAAAGCCCTTTTTCGTAGATTCACGAATGTGAACAAAACATGAGGAGAATCTGGGCTAAATGGTCGGAGGGTGGAGGCAGCTTTCGCAGCAGACTTCCAAAGGACGGCTGCCATGACCTCTGTGCGAGTTAACTTACATGTCGATGGTCAGAGATACCAGAAGGCGGCGGAGAGGCTGAACGCGACTTTGAAGGACTTGAAGGCTCGCTACAGGGCTCACACTGTTGGATTAGGTGTCTAAGCCATGACTTTATATTTGTATTTACCTTATTAATTAAAGCAAAGTCCATTTGGGTTGCCTTCATATCAGGAGGATTGATGTAGAAGTCAGTAGAGAGAAATGTTGATTTATTAATTGTTTAATAAATCAATAGAAATAAATAAATAGTTTATTAATATATTTAAGTGTTAATATATTAATTAGAAACTATAATAATTAATTATAAATTAATTTAGAATTAATTGGATTTAATTTGGAGATTAAATTAATTAATTAAAAGTGCAGGGACTGGTTTGTATTTATTCAATAGTTGAATAACTGGCAAGCCAGTAGACAGGGGCCAAAGTTGGCGCCAATATGGAGGGAACTCCATAGTTGACGAAAACCCTAATTAGGGTTTAGAAGCCTTGATCCAAATGGTCAACAGGCTTGCCTATTAAGGAGGCTCCTCTAGGGTTTCAGCTGTAACCCTAGGAGGCTATAAAAGGAACATCTGGGCTCCCCATTTTCTGCGCCAACTCTCTCTACCAGAAGAAACTCTGTTGTCTTCTCTCCTCCTTTGCTTGGGTGTGACTCCACTTGAGGCTAGACACTTTTGCTGCTAGCTTCTAGATTAAGAATCAAAGGTTAGTGCTTCTGAATTATTCTTTAGAAATAATTGTTGGCCTTTAGGTTTATTATTATATGTTCATAGAAGAAAACATAGATCTCTATTAGGGTTGCATGTGAACTTAGGTGATTTTCTAGTTCAAAGTTTGTACAAAACCCTTCAGTGGTATCAGAGATTGGCTGTTTTCTTGTGAATTGCTATAATTGTTTTGTAACCAAGGGTTTTGTGCGAAAATAATAACCATTGGGAGGCCAATTTCGTTCATGGTGGCTAGGGTTTCAAAAAACCCTAGCCTCCCTCCCCTTTTGGTGATTTCCTAGTTGCCTTGGATAGTAGATTGTTATTTTTGGTAATTGTTGATTAATTAAATAACCAGAATCTTTTATCCCATGCTTGCAATTTTCGAAATCTAGGGGATAAAAATATGTAATTAATTTGATTAAATAGCAATGCCTATATTTGATTTAATTAATTTAATTAATAGTTTAATTAAAGAGAAATTAAATCACTTAAAGGGTTTAAATTTAATTTTAAATTATTTGATAATTTGCGAAAATTAAAGGATTAAATCCTAAATATTTTAATAAGATTAAAATACATCTTATACATAGTATAATTAAAAGTTAATATTATTTGTATAAGATTAAATTGGTTAGTCTTACCGTTAGTAGGCCTCATTCACAAAACTGTCCTACAAAGAGGGTATAAGGCGACTGCCTATAAAATGGTAGTCTAATGGGTGTCCACTCTCACCCACCGCTCTCCTGGTCAGTCGAGTGTCGTTAGCCGAACGGGTTTGATAGAACCGCTAAGCCTCTTAAAAGTATAATGCTGTAATTGAAAGTATTAGAACCTTGAACAAAATCCCAATCTAGTTACTTTAGGTCAAAAATGTGAATGAGTTGCTAATCCATGAAATTGCACATTGCACTTTGTGAAACATTGGTGGAGCGTGTGTGGTTAACCGACACACCAATACGGGTTCACAAAGAGTTGCAATAGGTTTCTCGATTTTACCATTATTGATGGAGCGTGTGTGGTTAACCAGCATGTCAATTAGAGATGGTAATTGACTTCGAGAGTACCAAGCTAACTTACATGGTTATTCACACCCGGTTTGTGATCCTCGGCATCCTAGTCACAAACAGTGGGGCACATCCGATATTAAACATGCCATTGAACAATTCAATGAATCTCAACAGACCTAGGAATTTCATATGATGAAATTGATAAGTGTATTATCTACCTTAATGACCATTATGTTGTGATTATGACATCCCTCTTCACATCATAGTTAGGGCATTTTGGGTCCTAGCCTTAAAAAATAATAAATTGGGTAATTATTTAAAAGGATTGATTAAACTAATAAATTCTGTTTATTGTAGATGTCTGAATCAAGTTTCTATTCTCATCCCTATCCTCATTCACCCATTTCTGAGAGCGTCAGAAAGCACCTGCGAAATATGGAAAAGCTGACTGGCCTTAACTGTAAGGAATGGCTTCGCAATTGGAGACTAGTTCTCGTTATTGCGGGCAAGCTACATCTCATCGAGTATCCGATCCCGGTTCCACCAAAACAAGTCATCATAAAGAGTCTTTATGATAAGCATGACTCCTTATTTGATGAATCCGAAAAGATTCGTGACCTCATACTATTGACCATTGACCCCGAGTTCCGCAGGGATTTTGAGTCCATGGGGCGATATGAGTTAATGCAATTGGTTGAGGAAAGGTTCCAAAAACCAGTTGAAGAGGAACGAGCTAGGATCTTCAAAAGACTTGCAGAGTGCAAGCTAAAATAAGGAAGTAGCATCGATTCGCATGCTCTTCAGATTGAAGCTTACATAGGCGAATTGTACAAACTTGGTTATTCCATGAGTCAGGAGATGAGCGTTAACATCCTACTCGCTTCGCTGACTAGTAAGTACGATCTGTTCATTCAGACATATAGAAAGGAAGACCAGAAAAAGGATTTAATGGAAATACGTCCACTGTTGACTTTATACGAGTCACTCTTGGACAGGCATAGCTCCAATGATTCAACTACTTCTGGATTGAGTCCCGTGAAGAGACGTAATAAGAAACGATCCAGATCGTCTGGACATGTCTCAAACTGGGAATCCACAAAATCGGATACAGTCGCAGAAAGATTGGAAGACGCTCCAAGGTCAAAATCTTTTGAAAGCTCAGGTATATCTAAAAACCTCAAAACTCCTGTTCCATAATTCCTTGATACATAATGTGATAGCCACATTTTGGTTTGTATGCAGGGAATCAGTAAGGTACGGGACTTTGGTGCATAGGAGCACATTTGGATTGGATTTCCAGCTCATGCAGTTTTGAAGTTTAGCTAGATATTAAAATCATGTTATTAACTTATTATATGCGTATGACATTGTCTATCATATAATACATTGTTCAAGGATTTTGTTTTAATAAAATTGTCGATTTTCTTTTAACACCTGTTGTTTGAAATTATCCTTGAAATGTTGTATGAATGTGTTAAATGCATGATTAGTAATAACTTGAATATTGATGCATCCAAAGCGTTTGGATTCAGGAACTGTGTCCTTTATGATTGTTAAGATAAATGTTATAAGAATCAATTCAACCAAAGGTCAAGTTGGACAGGACTTTGGAATCATTTGACTTAGAGTCACATGATGAATTGAGATCTTAATGTGGCAAGAAAAGAATCACCCAAAGATCCAATTGGACAGGACTTTGGAATCATTTCACTTAGAGTCAGATGATGATTAAGTTCTTTATAAAACACATATGGTAAGAAATGAATCACCCAAAGGTCCAGAGGATAGGATTTTGGAATCAGTTGACTTAGAGTCAAGTGATGATTGCAAGTCTTGAACAGAATTAACAAAGTCATAAGTTTACATAGAGATGTAAAAGACATTGAGATTAGGAGCAACGGGCACATCAGTTACTATGTATTGCTCGAATCTTCAAATAGAACACAATTGCTTGTACTTCACAATATTTGTCAATCGGTATGACGAATATGGCTTCGCTTATCAGAATAAACGATTGAATTGAAACCTTGAACATTTCAAGGATTTCAAAGGAAGTATAAGATCAACATAAACTGAGTGACATCACAAACTGAGAAAATGTTTCACAGTTTATTCTCTTCCAAGAACATTAATGGTTATAATGTGTCTTAGGGAAGATAATGGAGCCTTAATCGAAATAGTTCGATCCTCGATGTATGAGATACATCTTCAATCAGTTTCCGATAAATTGGATACTGAACCAGTCAGACCATATAAAACCATATTCCGACCACATCCTATACTAAGTAGGTCTTGAAGACATCGTCTGAAATGTAAAGCTGGGATTGTCCCACTTGCACATAGAAAGTCCAGGGTCTTGTAGTGTTTGTCCGAACCTCATGGCTGGCTGAACCTGATCAGCAATGTCGTATCACTGGCTATCCCTCTGTACCTGTAAAGGAAGAGCTCTTCTAAAAGGAACTCATGTTCTAAGGAAATAATGGGAGTTGGGATAGTCCTGAATGAGTTCAGGATTAGCCAAGTGAAAGAACCTTTAGTCATCACTAGGCTTGGAGCAGAAATCAGATTTCTGTTTTACAACTGACATAATCTCCTCTTGACCAGTAGTATTGATCACTGTTATAAGTAGTTATGATCGGGGTGACATACCGATTGGTGGTAAAACACTATAGTTGGTATGGCTTTACAATCCGACTACTTGGAAGCATTGGTGAGCCTGGTTGCTGCCAATTAAGAGAACCTTAGGATGAGATACAGTCTATGTGACAGTTTGATTGATTTTACATCTGGTCTAAAAACTAGTGGGAGTAATTGAATCATCAAAAGAAAGCAACATGGACAGAAACGTACCTTCAAAACATCTAGTTGAGTGAGACGATACTCAGAGTCAAGTAATTGATTCCGAGAGAAGCACTCTCAATAGAAGATGAAATCCAAAAGGATACTATATGGCACATTGTAAGTCGTTAGTGGAGCGCGTGTGGATCACCGACACACTAATAGGGACTCACAAAGAGTATGCCAATACAAAGGTACATAAGCCCGGGATTACACCCACGGGCATCTCGCAAGAAAGGATATTCAGATTCTCAAAATATGCCAAAGGATTGGATTTTTGAGAAAGGGCTGAAAGATTTCCATTAAGATGTCAGAAAGGTTTGGATTCTCAAAATGTGCCAAAAGTTCTGGATTTTGCGAATAGTCCATAACCGTGTCCAAGCCAGTGGGAGTATCGTTGTTATCTACTATCCCTATATGTGAGTTACACACTATTTCTAGGAAACGTCTCCATTCATTACAAAATGTAATGACTTGGTGTTAAGAGACGGATCGCTATGAAATACTTAATAGAGATACGACATACTAAAGTGGTTGTAAATGTCTATGAGATAGATCGAAACTCTTCCAAGAGGATCTTGATGAGATTCAAGATGCATTGCCCCAGGAAAGAGTTTTCTATCATTGCAAAGTGTGATGATTAGGCATGAGAGACATAAAGAAGGTGCAACATACTCACATAATCCATAGACATTTATCAGATAGATATTATCATCAGTCTAGACCTAGCCATAGTATGCATGATCTTGATAAGATTCAAGATGCATGAGAAAAAGTCTCAGGAAGGAAATAGTTATTAAAAGTCGATTCCAAAAGGGTTGGAATAATATTAGATCGGATTCCACGAGCTTCATGGATCGATCAGAAGTGTCATAAACATGTCCTGATGACTCAATGCTCAAACCATAGTGAGTCAGACTCAGGATATGACCTAGCTGGGAATACTTAATGGATTCTGTATATACATGAGAAATCATTGAAAAATGATTGGGGTGAATGTTAATAGTATTTTGAAAAGAGTTTCAAATAAGTAAAAAGACTTACTGGTTAAAGAGTTTCGTTCGTATTCCGATGGAGCGCGTGTGGGTCACCGGCACATCGTAATATCTCGAAATAGTCTTAGAATGAAATCATGTGGACTAAAGATCCCAAGAACCATGGAAAGTCACAGTACACATAATTGAGAGAATGACAGTATATGACTAAATTGAGATATCATCGGAAGAATGTCCGATTGGATGAAGTGTATCAATGTGAGACATTTGGAAACATAGGAAGAGTGAAAGGTCATATAGACATGGATACATAACATGAATTAAAAGTTTAAAAGAAATCTAGAAACCAATAATAGTTTTATGAAGAATCCGACTTGGTGATTACCTCGTGGAGATTTGGTAATAAGCAAGAGTAGCTACTAGTCAGATTTTATGTTTCGTTTTTTTTTTCATGTTTCACTTCCCGAATAATTTTATTATTCAAAGGTCCACAGTCGCTCATACTTTTAGGGAGTAAGTATGAACGAAGACTGTTGTGAGTTGGTTTGTAGATTGTCTAAGGAGTTAGATATTGCAGTAAGACTGGTACGACGTTCCCGAGTACTTAGAAATAGAGATTTGAGTATTGGATAAATCCGCGCTCAATAGATTGCTTCATGGATTACATCACGAGCAATGTTGAGACGATAATATCTTATGATCTTGAAGCAGAGACATATTAGTTGAAATTTGCGAGTCGGTCGTGCATTGATAATGCGTAAACGCATCGGTAACTCGATGTTATAAAACGCATTGTTGTGTACAATTTTGATAAGTAAAAGACACAAGCATATGAATCGAAGCTTATTCGTTCCTTGACCCTGATGGGAAACAGATATCTGTAGGCCTCTCGATGATTTTGAAGTTGACTAAAGTGCTGACCAGCCTGGACTAAATTGATGTGTCCAATTAGAAGTCCTAAAGTCATAAGCAGAATCGGAAATCGAGAAACAGAGTATCAGACAGAGATTGATCTCAATCCATGTCTCGTGTATGAAAATATCTTGTTGGACGAAGGATCATATGATCACTTATCTATGGACAGAACTGACTAGGTCAGAGTTCGGCAGCAGTTTCTAGGAAGCTGCAGGTTGTTTATTAAATAGAAGATAAATTAAAGTCATAGACTTATCCAAGTGGGAGACTGTTGGATTAGGTGTCTAAGCCATGACTTTATATTTGTATTTATCTTATTAATTGAAGCAAAGTCCATTTGGGTTGCCCTCATATCAAGAGGATTGATGTAGAAGTCAGTAGAGAGAAAGGTTGATTTATTAATTGTTTAATAAATCAATAGAAATAAATAAATAGTTTATTAATATATTTAAGTGTTAATATATTAATTAGAAACTATAATAATTAATTAGAAATTAATCTAGAATTAATTGGATTTAATTTAGAGATTACATTAATTAATTAAAGGTGTAGGGACTGGTTTGTATTTATTCAATAGTTGAATAACTGGCAAGCCAGTAGCCAGGGGCCAAAGTTGTAACACCCGTCTTTTTCTAACAAAATACACCCAAAATTTTTCATTTTTTATTCACAGTTTTAAACATACAAAACTAACTGTTTAGGTGTATAAGTTATTACAAAAAGGGTACAAGTGTATCAAGGAGTATATATTAAAAGTAAACTCCTTCTAAGCCGGCCCGCTACAACAGACAGTCCTATCCATGAGCTACATCTTTACCCTTAGCAGGGTCACGCTCACCTGCAGGGACAATTCACACATACACTGTGAGCCATAAAGCTCAATGAGTAATCATATAAACAATTTAACATGTAAATATATAATTCAGTTGTTAAAACTCAATACAGTGTACATTCTTGATTGAACCAACCTTTGGATATCAATCCAATCTCCTAGCCACAAGGGCCGTTATTATTTGGATATCACATCCAATCTCCTAGCCATATAGGCCGTATAATTTGGATACGGAATCCAATCTCCTAGACACGAGGGCCGTTAACATTTGGATACAAAATCCAATCTCCTAGCCACGAGGGTCGTTAACATTTGGATACGAAATCCAATCTCCTAGCCTCAAATGCCGTTATACCATACGAATTGGGTAATTGACTAACTTATAGATTGCCATTTCAGATGTTAAGGCTACTTTCAATTTCAAGAGTTCAGTCAATACAAATATCATAACTGATATAAGAGAGATTACTCACCTGGTATTGAGACTCTTTATGTTCTAGCTTGCACCACCGAAGTATCACAAACCTTTAAGGTTTTCCTGCACCTACACAATCACACACATACCATGTAGAGATGAAAACTTTGTTTTTCAACCATCTAGGTTTGAAACTCGATTTCAATAGCTAAGACTCGAGTTTAGAAGCATCTCAACACTTCCCAAACATGTGTATAAGTTAAATTTCTAGCCATACACAGGTGGTCCTTCACCACAACTCGAAACCAACTCCAAAAGATCAAAATCAATCTTTCAAAAGGGATAGAAGTGAACACCTTACCTTCAACAAGCCAAATATCGAAAATCACTTCAATCCAACGCGAATTGGCCTTCAATTTGGTCCAAGAACGAAAGAGGGATGATTCTAGGGTTAAAGAGAGGTTTTTAATCGAGAGAAATCTGACCAAAAGATGGATTTTCGCGACTTAAATGGGTGGGGCCTGTGCGCAGCACGACCCGTGTCCAAAACTACACGGCCCGTATAGTTTACGGTATAAATTTGAAGTTTTGGTCTGCAGAACTACACGACCCGTGTCATTATTACACGACCCGTGTAGTTTACGGTAAGAATTCATCAACTTACTACACGACTCGTGTTAAACTTACACGACCCGTGTAATCTTCGGTATGCCTAACAAGTTCAACAAGACTTCCCACACGACCCGTGTTACCTGCTTTATGCAATTTTTCAACTTCAAATTTCTTCCAAATGAAATTCTAACTACCCAAACTCATACAATAATATAATAAATCTTAATTTCACTAAGACTAATATAAAAATACTTACCGAAAGTAACGTGGTGTTACAAATTCTCCCCTCCTTTAAAAGATTCCAACCTCGGAATCAAATAAAGAGTTGAGGGTATTTCTCCCTCATTTCATCTTCAGTTTCCCACGTCATATCAGAACCCCTATGGTGTTGCCAAAGTACTTTAACCATATTAATCTTCTTGTTCCGCAGCTGTCTCACTTTCCGATCTAACACTTTCTCGGGTTGTTCTGAATACTTTAGTTTCTCATCTAGTTCAATATCAGCAAGAGGTATTCGTTGGGACTCATCAAACAATGTCTTCTGCAAGTGGGACACATGGAAAACATTGTGGATACCTTGAAGCTCATCAGGTAACTCCAATCGGTACGCCACAGCTCCGATTCTTTGGGATATCCGGAAAGGACCTATAAAACGAGGGCTCAACTTCCCTTTCTTCCCGAAGCGAATTAAACCTTTCCAAGGAGATACTTTGAGCATCACCATTTCTCCCACTCGGAAATCCAATGGATTCACTCGCTTATCAGCATACTGTTTTTGTTGGTTTTGAGCAACTTTCAAGTATTCCCGGATTTGTTTAATCTTTTCATCAGTTTGGGCTATGATCTCGGGCCCATCCAACGGTTTTTCTCCCACTTCAGTCCAACAAGTCGGAGTACGGCACGGTGCTCCATATAACGCTTCATACGGGGCCATCTGAATACTAGAATGAAAACTGTTGTTGTAAGCAAATTCTACCAAAGGTAGATGATCTTCCCAACTCCCGTCAAAGTCTATCACACACGTCCGAAGCATGTCTTCTAAAGTCTTAATGGTTCGCTCGCTTTGCCCATCAGTTTGCGGGTGGTACGCGGTACTCATTAACACTTTTGAACCCAACTGCTCTTGAAGACTTTGCTAAAATCGGGAAGTAAATCTGCTATCTCGATCGGATACAATTGACGACGGTAACCCATGTCGGCGAATTACCTCGTCAATGTATATTTTCGCCAACTTTTCGATTTTGAAATTTTCACTAATCGGTAGAAATTGCGCCGACTTTGTCAGTCGGTCAACCACTACCCAAACAGTATCATGACCACGCGGTGTTCGGGGTAGTTTTGTTACGAAATCCATTGTGATATTATCCCATTTCTTTTCTGGAATTGGTAACGGTTGAATTTCGCCATACGGTTTCTGGTGGTTCGACTTTACATGCAAACAAGTCAGGCACTTTTCTACATACCTTCCAATATCTCTTTTCATTCCCGGCCACCAATACATCGGTTTTAGCGTTCGGTACATCTTGGTACTGCCCGGCTGTACAGCATATCTGCTACAATGCGCATCTTCTAAAAGTAAACTCCGCGTCTCACCTTGCTTGGGCACCTACACACGGCCTCTAAAGGTCTTCAACCGCTAAGAGTTTTCAACTAAATGTTTTACATACCCGAGCATTCATTCACTTTTCACGTTCTCGGTCTTGCAGGCTTCTTCTTATGCCACACGAATTAACTCGGGTAGTCGGCTCGCCACACCCATACACGAGGATGTAATCTTCAAAGGGTATTGTTTTCGGCTCAGGGCATCTGCAACCACATTCGCTTTGCCGGGATGGTACAATATTTCACAATCAAAATCTTTGAGTAGATCCATCCACCTTTGTTGTCTCATGTTCAGTTCTTTCTGGTCAAATAAATACTTCAGGCTTTTATGATCCGAATAGACCACAAACTTCACGCCATACAAGTAGTGTCTCCAAAGCTTTAAAGCTAAGATTATTGCAGCCAATTCGAGATCATGCACCGGGTACTTCTTTTCAGCTTCTTTTAATTGACGGGACGCATAAGCAATTACCCGACCTTTCTGCATTAATACACATCCAAGGCCCACCCGTGAAGCATCACTATAAACCACGTAGTCTTCCCCGTCTTGCGGTAAGGCTAAAACCGGGGATTCACATAAGGCTTGCTTTAATTTCTGAAATGCTGCTTGTTGTCTATCCGCCCATTCAAACTTTTCACCCTTCTTGGTCAACTTAGTCAACGGGGCAGCAATTGAAGAAAAATTCTCTACAAATCTTCTATAGTAACCCGCCAGTCCAAGAAAACTACGTATTTCCGTTGGACTCCGAGGCGGTTCCCATTTCATCACAGCCTCAATCTTCGTTGCATCAACTTTGACACCTTCGCTATTAATAACATGCCCAAGAAACTGTACTTCTCTTAGCCAGAATTCACACTTGGAAAACTTCGCGTATAACTTTTCTCGGCGAAGTAATTCCAATATTTGGCGTAAATGAACACCGTGTTCAGACTGGCTTCGAGAATACACCAAAATGTCGTCAATGAATACAATAACGAAAGTGTCAAGGAATGGACAACATACTCTGTTCATAAGGTCCATGAATGCTGCCGGAGCGTTGGTTAACCCAAAAGGCATAACCAAAAACTCATAATGACCATAACGAGTACGGAAAGCGGTTTTTGGAATATCTGATTCTCGAATCTTCAACTGATGATACCCTAACCTCAGATCAATTTTCGAAAAATACGTCGCCCCCTGAAGTTGATCGAACAAATCATCAATTCTCGGTAATGGGTATTTGTTTTTCACCATGATTTTATTCAATTCTCGATAGTCGATACACATACGCATCGACCCATCTTTCTTCTTTACAAACAGGATAGGCGCTCCCCATGGTGAAGAACTCGGTCTAATGAAACCTAGATCTAGAAGTTCTTCTAATTTTTTCCTCAATTCCTCCATTTATGAAGGTGTCAATCGATATGGAGCCCGAGCAACAGGTGCAGCTCCCGGAACTAATTCAATTGCAAACTCAACTTGTCGGTCTGGCGATAACCTAGGGAGTTCTTCCGGAAAAACGTCTGGAAATTCGTTTACAATTTTTACACTTTCTTTTCCCATTTGTTCCGATTTAGCAACAGACACATATGCTAAATAAGACGTCCCTCCTTTACTGACACTACTCCGGGCTTGAGCAAAGGAAATAACCGGCATTCTCAGACGCGATCTTTCGTCCTGGATTTTAATCCATGCCCCATCTGGTGTTAAAACTGTAATATTTTTATTTCTGCAATCCATGTTAGCATAATTTGTTGCCAACCAATCCATACCCACAATTACTCCAAACTCCTTGGTAGTCATCGGCTTCAGATCTATAGGGAAAGTGGTCCCGTAGATCTTAAGCTGACAACCTTCAATATGTTCCGACACCCAAACATACCTACCATCTGCCACTGATACTTCCAAACTTTCATCCATAGGAGTTAAGGGAACATTTAAACGAGACATCATAGATGTTGACACAAAACAATACGTAGCTCCAGGATCAAATATTACGTATACTGGAATTGAATTTAGAGTGAAAATACCTGTAACTACGTCAGTCTTTTCACGAGCCTCTTCCCCTGTCATTTGGAATGCCCGTGATGCCACTGGTCCTCCCCGACCCTTTACTTCTTCTTTCTTTCCTCCCCGCTCCTCTCTGGGTTTATCACTAGGTGCTCCAGCTTTTATCTGGGGACAGTTTGGGCGAATATGATCTGTAGCTCCACATTGAAAACACCTCCGCTCCGCTCGACAGTCTCGAGCGATATGCCCTTGCTTTCCACAGTTACGACAACCCGACGATGGAATATCAGTTCGGCAATTTCCAAAGTGCTTTTTCCTGCACTTTTCACACCACTTTGCTTCCTCTTTCGGACCTTTGCCTTTAAAATTGGACCACGTCTGTTGCGACTTTTTCTGGGGCGTCCACGGTTGTTCCTTCGCTTTTCGTTTAGTTTCCACAACTTTCTTTTCCTCCTCCTGTCTCTGTAGTTCCGTCTCTCTTTCTGTGGCTCTATCTACCACCTGTCGGAAAGAAGACAACTGAAGCGGTTGTACAATTTCTCGGATTCTAGTTTTCAATCCCCACACATATTTATCAATCTTTCTCTTCTCAGTGTTTATCTAATGCTCTGCAAATCTAGATTTTTCAAGAAAACTCATCGTGTACTCTTGCACCGTGTGAGATCCCTGTTCCAAATGCAAAAACTCCTCTTCTAGCCTTTTCACAGCCACCTCGGAACAATATTCTTCATTAAACTTCGTTTTGAACTATTCCCAAAATAAAGACTAGGTCAAGTCGGGACCCAATGCTTTACTGAACACTTGCCACCAATGTAATGCATTACCGGTTAATTGATTCGTGGCAAACTCCACCTTGTCTCCCTCAGCACACTTACTGATTCGAAACACCTTCTCTGTATGCATCAACCATTCCATAGCTTGCACCAGATTATCCGTCCCTGAAAACTCTTTGGGCTTGCAGCCCAGAAAAGTTTTATAAGTACATTCAGTCTTTTTCCCGGAACTTCCTTCTCCTTGGACTTCTTTCTCAACACGAACTTTACTTTCCTCTTGACTCTCATTTTCAGGCTGCTTGTCGTGAACTTGCTTTGCAATACTTTCATCACGTGCATTTACCAAGGTAGGTAATAGTTCACGTACCACATCAGCTACAATGGTGCGTAAATCTGGTGGATTTTCATTTGCTGGTCCACTCGCACCTCTTCCCACCGAGCCTTGAGAACGGGGCCGACCACCTTTTGAGGCTCCACGCCCCGAATTTCCTCGCGTAGGATTACTTCTAGTACTTCTCATACTTCAAAATTTAACAAATGGTTAGGTTATATGTAATAACAACTTATATACAACCAAATGTTCAACATGTCTATTATCTCTCAAGGTTTAAGTCCAGGGATCTATTCTACAGACACCTATTTCACTTAAACCACGACTCTAATACCAACTTGTAACACCCGACTTTTCAAACAAAATACACCCAAAATTTTTCATTTTTATTCACAGTTTTAAACATACAAATTTAACTGTTTAGGTGTATAAGTTATTACAAAAAGGGTACAAGTGTATCAACGAGTATATATCAAAAGTAAACTCCGTCTAAGCCGGGCCGCTACAACAGACAGTCCTATCCATGAGCTACATCTTTACCCTTAGCAGGGCCACGCTCACCTGCAGGGACAATTCACACATACACTGTGAGCCATAAAGCTTAATGAGTAATCATATAAACAATTTAACATGTAAATATATAATTAAGTTGTTAAAACTCAATACAGTGTACATTCTTGATTGAACCAACCTTTGGATATCAATCCAATCTTCTAGCCACAAGGGCCGTTATTATTTGGATATCACATCCAATCTCCTAGCCATATAGGCCGTATAATTTGGATACGGAATCCAATCTCCTAACCACGAGGGCCGTTAACATTTGGATACAAAATCCAATCTCTTAGCCACGAGGGCCGTTAACATTTGGATACGAAATCCAATATCCTAGTCTCAAAGGCCGTTATACCATACCAATTGGGTAATTGACTAACTTATAGATTGCCATTTCAGATGTTAAGGCTACTTTCAATTTCAAGAGTTCAATCAATACAAATATCATAACTGATATAAGAGAGATTACTCACCTGGCATTGAGACTCTTTATAGTTCTAGCTTGCACCACCGAAGCTATCACAAACCTTTAAGGTTTTCCTGCACCTATACAATCACACACATAGCATGTAGAGCTGAAAACTTTGTTTTTCAACCATCTAGGTTTGAAACTCGATTTCAATAGCTAAGACTCGAGTTTAGAAGCATCTCAACACTTCCCAAACATGTGTATAAGTTAAATTTCTAGTCATACACAGGTGGTCCTTCACCACAACTCGAAACCAACTCCAAAAGATCAAAATCAATCTTTCAAAAGGGATAGAAGTGAACACCTTACCTTCAACAAGCCAAATATCGAAAATCACTTCAATCTGGCCTTCAATTTGGTCCAAGAACGAAAGAGGGATGATTCTAGGGTTAAAGAGATGTTTTTAATCGAGAGAAATCTGACCAAAAGATGGATTTTCGCGACTTAAATGGGTGGGTCCTGTGCGCAGCACGACCCGTGTCCAAAACTACACGGCCCGTGTAGTTTACGGTATAAAATTGAAGTTTTGGTCTGCAGAACTACACGACCCGTGTAGTTTACGGTAAGAATTCATCAACTTATTACACGACCCGTGTTAAACTTACACGACCCGTGTAACCTTCGATATGCCCAACAAGTTCAACAAGACTTCCCACACGACCCGTGTAACTTCTACACGACCCGTGTTACCTGCTTTATGTAATTTTTCAACTTCAAATTTCTTCCAAATGAAATTCTAACTACCCAAACTCATACAATAATCTAATAAATCTTAATTTCACTAAGACTAATATAAAAATACTTACCGAAAGTAACGTGGTGTTACAAAAGTTGGCGCCAATATGGAGGGAAATCCATAGTTGGCAAAAACCCTAATTAGGGTTTAGAAGCCTTGGTCCAAATGGTCAACAGGCTTGCCCATTAAGGAGGCTCCTCTAGGGTTTCAGCTGTAACCCTAGGAGGCTATAAAAGGAACCTCCTGGCTCCCCATTTTCTGCGCCAACTCTCTCTACCAGAAGAAACTCTGCTGTCTTCTCTCCTCCTTTGTTTGGGTGTGACTCCACTTACGGCAGGACACTTATGCTGCCAGCTTTTGGATCAAGAATCAAAGGTTGGTTCTTCTGAATTATTCTTTAGAAATAATTGTTGGCCTTTAGGTTTATGGTTATATGTTCATAGAAGAAAACATAGATCTCTCTTAGGGTTGCATGTGAACTTAGGTGATTTTCTAGTTCATTGTTTGTACAAAACCCTTCACACACAACCCCTCAATCGGACCAGATGCATCACTCATTATGTCATCTGGGCAGTTCTTGGCTGATTTTTTGCCTCCATTCCAGCGATTACCAACCCCGGCGTGCTTCTTAACAACTGTACGAGGATTTAATTTGACAGTTACCGTCTTACTCACTTTTTCATGCCTAGCTCGACCAAGGAGAGCAGGCGATACATCTTGCACAGGAGGCGGAATACGAGCAGGTGGGATATCAGGGGGTAGCGAGTCTATTGAAGGGACCGGTAGAAAGCCCCACGCCAGAGAAGAAGACCGGCGACGGGAGAGAAAGGTGGAAGGCAGATGAGAAGGCAGTTATGGTGGTGAGATTGAACATCATTTGTCAAGAGCAGTAGCCAAATTTAGAATGATTCCTTTTTCTTTTTTATTTCATTTATTAATAATACAGTCAAACAAAAATGAAAAAGAAAATATCAAGGGTAATTTAGTCTTTTTAGTGGCCTTTGGACTCTTATTGAAAGAAAAATCAAACCTTGAGGACCCATATAGTGAAAATCCAAAAGTAGGACTCTTATTGCAAGTTGCCCCAAACCATAGGGACGAAAACTGTAATTTACTCTTGATTAAACCTTCAATTAGTTACAATAGATTCTCTTTAATTGATTCTAAATTAATTCTAGATTAATTTATCAATTAATTTATTGATCTACTTTCTAATTAATTTATTTCTCAATAAATTAATAAACTAATCATCCTTTCTTTTACTTCTGCCATTATTAGAAGTATTACCACAAGTTGATGACTTTGGACATAATTCCAACAGAAACTATCGACAACGTAATGCTAAGCCGGAGAGTGGGTATATGACTCTACTATGACAGATTCTGGTGAGTCGGGAAGTCGTTCTTCCACGAAAATCGACGGGTTCTTCTAGATCGACGGTAGTGCACTTTTGGTTCAATGGTGACGGAATTTGGGGAAATGTTGATGAACTAAGGGGTTGTTTTCTTCGTGGTGGAAAATGGCGGCGGTGTAGTGAATGAATCTAAGGAGAATTCGGTGTTCAATGACTTTTTTGATGAAGTTTTTCTGGCCTTTACATAGTTGGATGGCTTTGTCGTCCTCCAAATTTGATGATGAGATCCTATTTTCCAATCTTTACAGAGTTGGGGGAGTTTTTTGAGATGGTGAAGTTTGCCAAGAAGAGTAGTTTCTTGAAAGAGAAGGAAAGTCGCGTATGTAATAATCCAAGTAATTAGATTTGCCTAGAAACTTTGAAACTTCACATAATAGAGCAACAAGAAGACCTAAATCCCTTTTACGAATATGGTTAAGTTTCAGACTTTCGTACACTGCATGTAGTAAATCAAGAATCTCTATCAAAGTCAACTGTGTGGGAAGTGTCCAGGTGTTGAAAAGAATAACATGATTGATCAATTCGAACCATGAAATGGGATTTTGAATATTTTTTTTGAAAGATGTTGTTGATAAGAAACTCCCATGATGAATATGAATGTGTTTGGGGACTTTTTGTAGTTTTCCCGAAAATGTTTAATATGATAGCACAGAAAGAATCCCATCCGGAATCAACAGGAGAATCCACCATAGATAGATAGGCTGAGTCACCATTGCCCCACCAGGAGAATCCACCCTAGACAGATGGATTGACGAGTTTGGTGGCGAGTCTTGGTCGGGCACTCGTGAAAGCATGTGAGTTTATTGAGCCTTTTGAATCTCGAATTTCTCTGAATACATGTAAGATCATTGAGAACACA
The DNA here is from genome assembly GCA_023525715.1 of Cichorium intybus. Taxonomy (NCBI): domain Eukaryota; kingdom Viridiplantae; phylum Streptophyta; class Magnoliopsida; order Asterales; family Asteraceae; genus Cichorium; species Cichorium intybus. The sequence continues at coordinate 121,745,339 of CM042009.1, read as the reverse complement.
GAATAACGATGAGTAGCAGGTTGGGGTTCGAGCTGGTGGCCGGAGATAGCTCTGAAATTAAAAAGGGTGGTGGGGTAGAGGTGAGGGTGTATTTCATTTATTTTTAATTAATAAAATGAAAAAAAATTAAAAGAAATATGAAAAAGAAATCAAAAAGGACAGTTTGGTCGTTTCACATGGAACAATGACCAAATCTGTATCTTTTTGCAACCACAGGGACCTTCACTGAAATATTTATGTCACCACAGCAACCACCAATTTGAAATTTAAAATAATGGATTTGAAGTGTAATTAAATGTAAACCACAAGGACTAAATCTATAAGTTACTCCTTATTTTTGTTTTTTTTTCTTTTTCTAAATATTTCCTATATTATATATATATATATATATATATATATATATATATATATATATATATATATATATATATATATATATATATATATATATATGTATATTTTAATTTGCAAGTTTTCGTATGTGAGACAATGTTACTATTCATTTGGTTTTTCTATTTCAAGAACCAAAATTACTAAATAAATATTATAGTATAATTGTTAAAGCATTTGATACAAATTTCAAGTAAGCTTTTATTTGAAAATAACAATTTTGATTCTTCTTATAGCAAACTTTCCTATATACATTTTTTTTCCTCAACGAATTTCGAATTAATTGTTTTCATCCCTATTTATTATAAAGTTATATTATTGGTATTTCGTAAGTTAGGATTCCGGTCCCTTATTATATTTTAAAGTTACATTTTTCGTCCCTCACATGATTTGTTTTTTTGTCGAGCTGTGTTTTTCAATATGTCGGGCTTCCGCAGCATCGCGCGGATAGTCTAAAACTAGTTTTTATTTATATTGCAAACTATAGTTTGCATTATATTTAATTAAACTATATACCTTCTTTCGGCTTTTTTTAATGGACACCTATGTTTCTTTTTGTATCAAATAGTCCCTCATAATTTTCTTGTATATTCATTAAGGTATTTATTTAAAATTTTTGAAAATATAGATTTATACTATGTTTCATTTAAACAACTTTTTGTTATTAGCTTATTTTAAAGATCTTATAAATTTATGTTTACTATGTTTTTAAGTATGTTTTAAAACAAAATACTTTTTCTGCAACTTATCTTACTATCTTCTTTTACAACTTTATTTCTTCTGATTTAGTTTTTTTTACTAAAGTAATTTTTTACAACATTTTATATAGTTTCATTTTTCTAATGTTTTTTAAGATTTTTCCGTAAAACAATTTAGCTATTTACTAATTTATTTACAAACTTTTTTAAGATTTCAGTTCATGTATGTACACTTGTAAAACATATAAAAGTTGTCTTTTACAAATTCGTTTTCAAAAATTCTAAACGTACGCTATTGTGTTACTAAATTTGATATCCTAATTCTATAACTTATGTTACATCTTTTTTACAACTTCATTTCGTCATAATTAGTTTTTCTTATGACATCACCTTTTTACAACATTTTTTATAGTTTCGTTTTTATAAAGTTTTTTGAAGATTTTCCCATTTTTATTATTTAAAAGTTGCATTTTACAAAAAAGTATCACTAATTTTCTGCATCTTTGAGCGAGATGTTACCACTAGTTGTTTATAAATATAAACCATGAGTGTTACTACAGTTGTATCAAACAAGCCATAACAAGCAAGTTAAGATTTACCAAGAACAAAAGCTATACTTCATCTAATGATCCCAAAAGACTTCAAGCAATCCACGAGGCATCTAGATCTTGGCACTAGAATCTGGAATACATGGCAATAAACAAACAACGTAACATTGAAAAGTTTGGTGAGGTACAAGAGTTTTGGACACGAAAACATTCATAACATAACATAATCATTTTCATTACTTTTGATATGATTGGTATTAAAGCATAACTTGATTTTTATACTTAGGGCCTTAATCACTCTTGGTGATACCCCAAGTATATACTAAGATGAAAAGAACTTGATCAGTCTGCCCTAGCATCTTTTCACATTAAGGCATCTACCTTGCGAATGGGTGGTACTACCTCAGTAGAATCCTATGTATCCCCTTATGGGACATTGTAACACCCCATTTTTCTTAAAGGTTTATGTTGATATGGTTTAATATAATTCATGTCTACAAGACATGAATATCAAAGTGTGGTTTAACAAAAACCAACACAACATTCAGTTTACACATTTATAACCATGGGTGTTTCAAATTTATACCATACAAACCTTAGCAAGCAAGAAAAAGATTAAACCATATACTCAAACGTTGAGTGCTATAATCAGCTCCACTCCGTCTAATCTTTCCAAAAGCTTTATGAGTATAGCATCTTGACAACCTACTCTTTCGAGCCTAAACCTGGAGTACATGCCATGAAAATAAAATATATAAGACAAAAACGTCTCGTGAGCTACATGGGTTTTAAACCCGAGGCTTGATAAATAGAGTAAATATCATTTCAAACTTTTATAATTAAAACATACCATGACATTGTTTATCAAAATCCTTACCATTGAAGCATAGCATTATTTTGCTTGTAAGCCTTTCCATTACAAAATCAAGTAAAAATCTTTCACATACAAAGCTTTTGTTAGTTAAACTTGACTGTGATTCAATCATGACTGGATTTTTATACTTAGGGCATTAATCACCTTTGGTGATACCCCAAGTCTGTATTATGATGGAAAGAACAAAATCAGTCCACCCTAGCATCTCATGCTTTTAGGACATCTACTTCGCGAAGGGGTTGGCATAGCCTAGTAGACTCATCTGGATTCCTTTGTGGGAATGTGCTCACCCAGGTACAAGTGTATTTCAACCACTTGTCTTGCTGAATACGTTCTTATCTCATCTACCGGTCATACTTTAAACATAATGTTGCTAATCATTAAAACTAGGGCCGGTCCCGAAGATTCAAATGCCCGGGACGAGAGGGAAAAAAAGGCCCTTAGGCTTTAGCGTGTAACAAATTAAAGTACATAAACTAATTTTTTTTAAACGATAAACTTTATAGCACTAAACATAGCAAAATCATAGTATTTTAATGAGCTAACATAGCAATTAAGAAACAATACGTGTTGAATTGAACAAAGCTACTATTGGCCCAGGACTAATGGATAGCTTCTTCGTCAAACAAAGTTGATCATCGTTCATATCTTAGCTTGTAGCTAAGAAGAACACAAAATTTTAAGAGATTATGAAAAAAATGAGAAATAAGAGATGTTGATTTAATGGTAGCACAACCATAATTATTATCCGCCAATGAAAGTTCAGCCATGGAATTCATTTATTAATTATTGTTAGACAAGAATCAATCTAGGACATATAAACATTACATAAAGAAAACTTCGAAGAGAGCAGTACCAATGGTCTAATATTATATTACAATTGGCACCCTATGAGAGAAGATTTAATCCGTAATAATATGAATTATTAACACTGACCTAAGTGTTGTTGCCTTCCCATGTTTTACCAATAATTTGAAAGTCATTAAATTGATGATGCAAAACAAATTTCATGTAGATTCCAAGATTAGTTTATATGATCAGGTATCAATTAATCAAGGGAAATAATTCGTTGGGAAATGGTCTATTACATGATTGAAAATCCAGCATTTCTTGCTAGGCGTTAGCTATTAGTGGAGTATTTGTTAATTGAAAATAAAGTATTACCTCATGTGTTAGACCGGCAATATGCTGATAATTGAACAAGTAGGGTGGGCTCCAATTCTCTGTTATCATTAGTGAAGAATTATCACCAACAAATCCTTGCTTAAAGTGGAAGTGCGAGCTCATGTGATCGGGTTGACCAACGGTTTGACATTGGTTTTCTTCGAATAGGCTCCAAGACCCTAACTGGTTTAACAAAACCAAACTTATTATTTCTCTTTTCGATTGTCCTCTCCCTTGCCCTAGCCCTTGCCCTTTCCCTTGTTGCTTTAGCAAGAGGGTGATGGCGGTCTGCACTTCTTCTACGTACGCGTCATCTACTAAAAAAAACATTTGGGCCCCCTAAAATTTTGGGCCCTGTGCCAATGCCCTTCTTGCCCTCCCTTAGAACCGGACCTGATTAAAACATTCATTCACAATACATTAAGGCCAAATTCCAAAACAATCTTTCATAGCATGCATAGGCTAGATGCCAACAATATTCTTTGATGACATTTATAAGACTAATTTCCAAAACATTCTTTCATAAGCATTCTTTAAAAGAAAAACTTTCAGAAACATATCATAAGTAAAAGGCTTGCACTTCATTTCATATTTAAAATTCATGTAAAACATTTATAAATACTTTGACATGTATCCCATAGTGAAAAATACCACATGTACTCACCTTGATTAGAAGACGAATCTACTTAATTTATAAAGCACTAGTGCCCTTATCTTGAGCACCAACTTGATCACCACCTATCATAATTACACAATATGTACCCATTAACACGTATAGTACATTTTGTTCATTTACGAGTAGTCCTCATAATCATTTGATCCAATAATAGAACTTAGTTATAACTATGTATAGCTAATTGGTGTTCATACCATTTCAAGGTTATGACAAACCTAACGTTCATATGAACATAATTAATAACATCACATCATTTAAAAAAAAAATCAATTCCTTCAAACCATTCATTATTATATTTACAATCCAACTAATAATTATCCCTAGAGTTCACTTGGTATTTCTTGAACAATTAATTTCTCTAATAACACCATTTTGTTAAACATGACATATTAATCCTTATATATACATAATCCATCCATGATTCTTGTAGAATTTTAACTAACTCAACCTTCATTCGTGTGGGATAATTAAATCTTGAAGATTTGATGACATTTGATGCAAACTTTTGATTACTAGTCATTTTCTAACCATAACCAACTATTACCCATCATCAAATTCATGAAACTCTAATTTTCCCAATATTAGGGTTCATCCCATCATCAAGATTCTAAGGAATTAGCTTAAGTAAATCATAGAGAAATGTTTCTTACCTTAAGAAGAAGAGAATGTGGCAAAAATCCCCATGAAACACTTATAATTGAAGCTTGATTGAGGTTACTGATAACGCCTAGTAATGTTACATATTTTATGCGTTATTGAGTTCGGTTTTAGTTGATTTATTGTTATTAAATGACTAACATCGCTCACTTTTAGTGCAAAGTGCTTGTTTGTGTTTTTAGTATAAATATAGAGTTTATAATGAAAAATTGATGAAGTTGGAGATGAAAAACAAGGATAAGACCAAAGTCATACTCTCGGCATGGTTGATAGCCATATGCAATGCGATTAATGGGATAAAAACGCAATCCGGAGGAGTTTAAATTTCAAGAAACAAGAAAACGGGGGATAAGGATGACCTATGACGCGAATAACATATGTACACGGCGCAGAAAATCAGATTTCTCAACTATAAATAGAGGATCCTAGGTCGGATTTCAGGAGCGAAGATTGACCCGTAGAGTTGCACTCTGGCTTCTTTGACTCATAATTTTGTAGCCTTTCAGCTAGATCATTAGTTGATTCGGTTTTTGTTTTTATTTCAATTTATAGTTAGTATTTACTCTTGTGTTATCGAGGTGTCTGATTGTAGAACACCGTTAATCACAGAGGTTTGTTAGTTTTCTGATTTCAGAAGCATTCGACTCTGATTTCAGATTCGGTTGATGAATAAGTGTTCTTGGTTTGATTTTATGAATAAAAGTTGGTTTTCGGTTATTGAATGTTTGTTTGGTTATTGATATATCTTTAAGCATAGATCTGATTTCTAGATATGATTTCTGGTTTCAGAGTTAGTTTTGGATTCATTTGTGTTTAATCTATTGCTTATGCGTGGATCTGAATTGTTTATGAGTTTAGTTTTAAGTTTGGTTTTCGGTATCAAGTGTACGTAATATTCACCGACTATAGAGTAACACTATAGCGTAGTTTTATTCTAGACACAAAGTTCCAACCACAAACTCCGTGGTTGGACCCTTACTTACCGCTGTTATTGGACTATAAGGTTTTTATCTTTGACTTTGACCGAATCAACGACTGCGACACATCAGTTACACCTGCTAATTTCACCAAGAAAATACAGTGTTCTTGGGAGAGAAATGTGTTGAAGAAAGAGAGGAAAATGACAGCAAATGCTCCAAATTTTGTCCATAAAGTCATTAGGAAGTGGTGGAAAATACTTGTCATGCATATGGGGTGTTTGGTGGCAAAAATGGAGCTGATCTGGCCACCCCACGCAGCTACACGTGTCCAAGAAGTGTAGAGTGCACTAAGCTGTCTGCGTCTCACACGACCCGTGTGACCATGATGTAGTGGCTAGAGGTGAATTTTCACATGACCCGTATGAATCTACACGACCTGTGTATTCCAGATTCAACATAACCCGTGTGCCTTCCAGACAAACCATGTCAGGGATTCAGAGGTTGAAATTACTTTTCACGTGACCCATGTACAACTCACATGACCGTGTACATACCCTCGCTTAACATAGAAAATTCTCCAACTTTCCCAGCCCATCTTGACTTTTATTCAAACTTGCAACATCCATAACTTCCTCATATTAACTCCAATTTTTACAAACTTTACATGCATTGAAAGCTAATAAAAATATCTACAACTTACTCTTACTCGACCACTTCCTGATTTATGGTAGTTTGTGCCCATCTTCAATCCATCCTAACTCCTTCATCCCAACTCCAAATACTTCCATTCCTTTTTCCTGCATTCTCGTATTCTAAAGAACTCTTCTCTTCATATTGTGATAAAATTCTCAATTCAAACATCATTTTGAGTTATTCAATAATAAAATAAGTTCAGCATCCTAATTCCCTTAATTCCCTTAATTAGTAATCATTTGTCAATCTTCATCTTTATTCTTGTTCATTCAACTATGTAGCATGTAAACATCATTAAGAGCTTGATGAAATAACTTAATATACACGTTTCATAATAACACGCATTTGAACAAATTTACCACTTTCCGTCAAGCACTTAACAAAGATATAATAAGAATGTTTCACTTCATCAACATTACATAATTCTTAACTAACACCAAAAGTTTTGATTGTCACAAACATCATGGCTTGGGTAATTGTTTTCCATTCATTCACAATCAACTTACTTGTATCATATACCAGTATTCATAAAATAATAAGGCTAGGTGCCAAAACATTCATTAACATAACAAAACCAATTAACAAAACATTCATTTTCCAATAAAAAAAGGTACAACTCATAAACATCATTAGCAATTAATAGAACTTTTAAAGATTTTATACTTGTAAGACTTTCACATCAAAATGAGTTTACAAAACATGTGAAGTTGAATATATATTTGCCATGTATCACATGCATGTGAAAAATCTACATGTACTCACCTTTATTAGTTAAAGAGATGTATTCATGTATCCCCAACCATTGTGTGTTTTTCTTGGATTTTAACTCCTTCACCACATAAAGAGTTTAACAACATTAATTCATATCAACAAGGGACCAATTCATGAACTCATAAGAATATGCTAGAAGTAGGATAAGGATCCACTCAAGAAATTGCATAATAGAATTGGCATGGATCAAGAAATTGTTGTGTGCTACTTGTGTGTTCCTTTTGGACCTATGCTTGTAGTGTTAGGAAGTTAAGATAATGCTACTGGATTGTATATAATATGATCAAATAACCTTAGAATTCTTGAACTAGCCTTATTGGATGTTCCTTGTTTGGCTGTGACTTTAAGCCTTAAGGTAGGGTTATTTATTCCACTATCTATATGTTCTTATTACATATAATTACGCATTCGCGAGACGACCTGATGGTATGAGCAAAAGTTCCTGCGGTGCGGGTGAGATGTGGAATTCCTAGGTAGACTAGAAAGAGTGTTAGACACTTTGCTACAGGGTCGTATGAATGATATATGAATGTCTTTTAAAAGGAAGTGAGGCGACTGAGGGAACCGAGATGACTTTCGGGACAAGTACGAATAGGTGTGAAAGGTGGTACAAGGGCCTGTACTATTGGAAGCACAAGATTCGTGCCTGGAACGAATTGAGAACCAAGGTACCAAAGAAGCATGTGGGCGAGGGAAGCGTGTGTGTTATGTGTCATGTGGGTGTTGTAACCCGTTTTTTATATGATTTCAGAATGAGGAAGGTTGATCCAAGAGGAAATGCTTTGGGGCTCGGGTCGAGTTTGTGAGGCCAGGAGGGCCTGAGGTGACTAGGGTTGTATTTGAGATTCTCTTTCCTATGATGATTCGATCAAGAGGGAGATGCTAGCGATGTTTGATGAACGGTACGCTGTGAATGATGAAACGATGATGGCTCGGTGCCATGCTATGATGAGGAAGGAGGTCAGCGGATTTGTGGTCGCTGCTCGACGTCAGAATTTTGCTGAGATGATGTTTGCTGCTATGTCAAGGGAGATCGAGTTTGAGGCCCAGCTGGGGCAGAAGGGGCAGATTCAGGATCAGGGGCAGCCGTCAGTGAAGAGGTTTCAGGTTGCAGATCCAGGTAGAGTGGAGGACCCTTACCGCCAGGATGGTAAGCCGGATGTGAGGATTTGTGTTTTGTGCAATCAGATTGGCCATATGTGACAACCCTCAGAATTTCATGTGATTACCTAATTTGAAATCCTAAGAGTCCTTAGGTGAATGCAAAATCTTTTAGACATGAATTTAGGAGTTGGGCATTAACTCCATAGAAACCATAGAAACTTAAAAATCATTAGGCATGTTGCTTGATTTCTAGTAGATCATTCTATTTCATTACAAACTGCCAAATTATTGAATTTCATGAATTTATTCAAAATATAATTGATCTTGATGCAAAAAACAAGAATAACAATGTACTTTATTTTTAGTTAACAAATTATGTACTAAAGTGATTAATAATTAAATTAAATTATAATTATGATTAACACTGGTCTAAATAACTCTAAATAAAATTATTTGACACATTTTATAAGACATGAAGAGAATATTTAAAGAAAAACCCAAATTCACCATTATAAATAATAAAACCATTGGAAAAATTTTATAAAATAAATTCCTTTCCTTTTATAAATTATACCAACTTTTAAAAACAATAAAAATCTTCTTTTCCCCTCCCAAAATTTCGTCCCTTAACCTCCCAAGGAAGGACACACTCTCTCAAGCTATTTATTTGACACAAATCTCACCATTTTTCTTTTCCCCCAACACTACACTCCTCTCTCTTTCTCTCTCCCATGAAAATCTCTCCATTTCCTCTCAAAATTCTGCCATTTTTCAGCCAAAAGAACTCACAAATTTTGTGATTTTAGAGATCTCAAAGGCTCTTAAGTTGTTGCAGGTAAGAAAACATCATTTATGCTTCATATCTCTTCATCTTATGCACTTTTCTATTCATTTTCAGGTTCTATGCCTCTCTAATGACTAGAAACCTTTATAAGATGATTGTGGTTTGTATATTTCACTCTCACATGTGTTCATGTGTTAGAAAAAGTAAAATCCGTGATCAAACCCAACACAAGCTCAAGAAAATGCACCTTATGCACTTTTATGTTCAAAATCGGATTCATCTTCATCTTTCTCTAGAACTTTGTGATTTTTATGTTAAAACCCTTCCTTGAACATCATGAATGTATTTCAACACCATGCATGTGAAGGCAATCAGGTTGCATGTGTTGAAAACAACATGCATGTCAATGGTTTGAATGTTCTTCCTCATAGAACACTTATGAACCAAAGACATTAGTTTAAAACCATGCACTATATTTGATGTTTTTGTTTCTGAAAAATGATGGTAAGATACTGTCAAAACCGTGGTTAACCACTTGGGTGATGCATTTGGCTTGATGTTGATCTAAACATCAAGTTAGCAACCCAAAATCAATGCATGCAATCTGCCAGATTTCTTAGTCTGACTTCAAAGGATCATATCTCAACTTTTATAGGTACAAAAATCTCCATTTTTCTTCTGGAATGAACTTCTATGAGTTAGGTTTCGAAGCCAAGTGGTTTCACTAAAAAAAAAATTAAGATTTCGATCCTCAAATAATTTTTTCAAAACTGCTGCACTTACAGCTCATCTTCTGTGAAGGGTCATTTTGTTATGCATGAACAGGTGTTTATAATGATTCTAAAAATCATGATAAAAATTTTAAAGACCTCTGATATACTATGTTTTATGGTGTCCAAAAAAGGTATTTTGTAAGATTAATGATCTATGTTCAAAAATTGTAAAACTACAACACCAAAATCTGAGAAACAAAGACAAATAAGTTATATTTTAAGAATGTTTGGGTTTGAAAAGCTTGGATCTCGAAACCCTTTAATTATGGAATTATTTTTATCAGAACCTATATATTATTAAGAAGTTTATTGAAAGTTTCATTCAAAATTACTGAATTTTCGATTTTATAAATATAAGGCACCAAATAAGGACTTAATTCAGAAATTAATAGTTACAGGACGTAATAAATTCTAAAAATTGGTGAACCTGTTTTTATGATATGTTGAGGTTCCCCACAAACTTTTAGACCGTTTGGATACTGTTTAATAATCGTTTTGATTTATAAGCCCTTAATGATGGGTATTTTAGAAAACCAATATCGGGTTCTCCAAAGCTAACGATAATTTTTCTCTAACTTCGCCAACACTAGCGATAACTACAAAAATTGTTTTGGAATTTAGTTCGTCCATTTACTAATTATTCCAAAATTTTATAACAAAACAAGCTTAAAATGTGGAATAGATGCAATACTAATCTAAAAATCCCTAGAATTTTGCAAAAGCCTCATATCCCCTGTAGGATGATGAGATTAAATTTTGGTGATTTTTGGATAAGGTTTTCATGTATTTTTAAATAAATATAATTCCAAGCAAATTGTAATAAAATACCGTTTAAAACGAAATGAAAAGTCAAATCAATTCTAAGGCACTTTGTTAATCAAATGGATGATTCTATGATGCTTAGACATATAAGATAGATGAGAATCTTATTAGAACCTTTGTGTAGTCGTAGGACGCAAGTAGGAATCCCATACGCCTATCAAGCAACCGAACTTCCGAATTCGCTCGTTGCAATTGTGAGTATTCGCAGCCCCTTTTTACTGTTTTATGTTTTGGGGTGGAAAGCATGACTTTTACTCTGCAAAATGTTTATCTTGAATGTATGATTATAATTATACACAATTGTTGTATGCTTGAGATTTCTATCTTGTGCAAACTCCCATGTAGTTATTTTACACAACCTATTAACTCTTATTGAGCCGATGGTTTATATGGATAGTGCTATTTGGGATTGACCACCCCCACTCACATGGCTATGTGGGTGCATATTACCAATAAACTTACATGTTGACGATAGAACATGATTTGTAGGGGCGTTTAGTCGTTAGGATTGTTGTAGACTCAAGTTTGATTTATAATTGATCATTGCTATGATCGAATTGCATATGAAATAATTCACTTTGACAAGGCATTTTTAGAACATCAATTGTGATTTCAAGGCTATGTATAGTCTTAAACATGTGAACTCACCAACTATTTTATAGTTGACCTTTTATTTTTCATGCTTTTCAGGAACTGGTCAGTGAAAGTTTTAGGCGTATCTTATTTTGCTCTGGATAATGTTGTAAACTTTAAACTATTAATGTTATAGTGGTATTATCTTTTACCTTGTGCATGAAACCTTTGAACTGTCGCATTCCGTGTTTCTGCTTTTAGCGGGGTGTGACACCATGTCAGGGAAAGTTGTCCAGGTTTGTCGAGGGAAGTTGGTTAGAATTTATGACATGTTCCTATGAATAGTATGTAAGTTCGTCTGGTGAAGATGGAGGACATGGAAATGGAAGACGGGGCTTAGCAGCTTAGTGTAGAGGTGGAACCCCGTCAGATGATGCCAATATGTATATGTTGGTCCCTCGATCTAAACACTCGTATATAAATCTTATAGAAACGCGGAATAAACACGAGTATTCAACAAATAAATCACACAGTTTATTTAATGAGGGTTTAACGTTTTATCACACAGATTACACAAAAAGAACTAAAATACCAAGTTCTAAATCTCTCTAATTCGTCACTCACGAAAATCATCAATCACCAACCTTTTCATACAAAGGTTGTTGATTAATATAGTCAAAATATGCTCCAGGAAATATCCTAAAAATCAGGAGAATCTTCAGCCAAGATAATCTCTGCAGATCTTCAAATCAACCTAATGTTATCTGCAGATCTTCAATCAAACCATATCCCAAGATTATATGAATTTGAATCTTCAGGGATAATAACAAATCTGATCTCTAGGATAAGATCAGATCTGACCTTCAGTCGGATCAGCATGAAAGTCAGCTTCAGCCTGACGAATATCAGCACCAGCATCAGTAGCAGCTGATCCTATCAGCACCATCTGATCCGATCAGCACCAGCATTAGCACCAGCTGATGCCTGATCAACATGTCTACCATATCAGCATCTTCTGATTATCTCCAGTAACAGCAGCAGTTGTCCATCTTCAGTATCAGCATCAACTGATCAGCTTCAGTATCAGTATCAACTGATCAGCTTTAGGCACTTCACTTTATTCAGCTCTAAGGATAGCAGCTGAGACATACTTAGTTGTACTATGATCGACAGCCTCAATCTCTAACAGCTCCAACATTTACAGAATAAAGCAAATACTGCCTGACAGCTCAGCTTGTCTAAGTATAATATTTATAGTTATTATACAAGACTGATTGTCAACAATGCGCAGTCTAAACATAACTATCTAATACAAATTGACATCATCAAATTTATACAATATATTCCCAACAATCTCCCCCTATTTGATGATGCCAAAACTAAACGAATACAGAAGAAATAATAAACTAATAAAGAAAGTATGTACCATGAATTCTCAATATTTGCTTCCCCTCATATGGACAATCTTTCTGAGGTCAGCTCCCCCTCAGATAAACAATCTTCTCTCCCTTTTTGACAGCATCAATAATAACTCATATAATTTTCTTTTTTGATGATTTTTAAAAAAAAATTCCTTTTTTTATTTTCTTTGAACAGAAAAGTAAAATAGAAAGAGATTGTGGTGTCTCACATAGACTATGTTGTTGACAACGCCTAGTAATATCATATATTTTAGTCGTTGTTGAGCCCTATTCTTAGCAAAATTATATCATATATATCGTAGTATTCTCACTTTTTGTGCTAGCACTTGTTTGGAAAGAAATAATGAAAATAGGGACCAAAGGCATGCAATTTGGAAGAATTGTGAAGATCAAGGCAAAATCAGGAAAATACGTACGCGCGCCGCGGAAATCATAAAGGCGCGACGCGGTGAAGAGGCGGTGGAAAACATTCAAATGCCGAAAAAACGGGGATAAGCCAGCACACGCGACGCGGGATTCACTAATGCGCGGCGCGGTCTCGAGATTTTTACAACTATAAATAGAGGCTTTTAGGTCGAAAAAATTAGCGAAGACCTGGTGTAAAATCGACCCTCAAGGCTCTTTGACTCCGAGATTTAGCTTCTGGAACCATCTTTTGGTAATTTTATGTTTTTAGTTTTAATTTTCAATTAGTTAAACAATTAGTGATAGTTGGCTAGTGTCCTTGGGAGTGACAACCAGTGGCATTAAGTCTTTGTTGCTGATTTTAGATAGTTGTTTACTGTTTTAAAACCTTTGGATTTGATTTGGTTTGTGATTTATGAAAGTAATCATTCAGTTCAAGTATATTGCACTTTTTTCGGTATTGTTAGTGTTGAATGCTTGTTTGGATGTTTTGGGATTGTAATTGCTTCTAATCTCTTTGAAATTTACTTCTGGAATCAGTAAGTAATCTTAGTTTAGAACTTGGTTTGGTTTAGTTCATGTTTGATTTGGTTTGCTTTGTTTTTCGGTGTTTATGCTTGTGAATGAACTTTTGAGTAATTGGATTGTGTTTGGATTGCCTTTGATTGCTTCTGGATTGGAGATGTACTTCTGATTTCAGTAGGTAACAAGGTTAGTTAGTGGTTTAGTTTAGTTAATGCTTTTTTTGGATTATTGGATTTTATGCTCTTTAGGGTTTAGCTGTCAAAAGTTAGGAATTAGGTCTTCTGACTGTAGCGTGACACTGCAGTTGGTAATCTGTCACCAGTCTCGACCACGTAACTCCTGTGGATCGACCCTGACTTCCACTGTGCTAAGTGAGAGTGAGGTTATTTTTCTTATTTTTGACCGCATGACGACCGCTGTGATGTCAGTTGTAATAGTAAAGATCATTGACACAGAGGATGGAACCTGTATCTCAAGTTGTTTCAATCCTGAGACATTCAGTTCATGTAATATAAGAAAGTTTACATTTTTTAAAACGAGGAGAGGCAGAGAGGTATTACTTATCACCCTTGCCTTGAGAGAATTTCTCAGTAAGGACCAGACAATTCAACAAACACTGAAACTTGTGTTCAGTGAGTGAGGTGGGTTGGTGCTCAATGTTTCAGTAGAACATGAGACTTGACATGCGACAACATGTTTCCAGAGATAGGGTCTGGTTAAGCATAAAATAAAAAAATAACACTCAAGCCCCGATGAGATGTTTTATCAGTGGGACCGGGCAATCTCATGAGTGAGTGGCTCTATGACATCTCAAAGCTGGTATTGCTAGTGAGAAACGAGACTTTTGGTCACATGCAGCATCAATATTCTAGGGACAATTATTTTCAGTCAAAAAATATAAAACTTGGTCTCTAGGAGAAAGTCCACCGTCAATTCCATATTGGTACAAAAGTTGCATACTAGAACTCATGAGAGTTCATCGTCAATTCATAAGGTACCATGATTCAAGATTTGACACTCCCCCTGAGTTCGTGATGGAGGTTTGGGCTCAGCTTCCAACGCTTATAATTCTTCCCATGAGTTGATGTCGGCCGATGATATTAATTTCTCAGCTTCAAACAACGTTTTGACAATTTCTTAGCTTAATTTTGGTTGCTTTGCTCCCCCTGAGCTGATGTCAACTGAATTATCACCATGCTCCTTTTTCTTTGTTGTTGGTAAGAAGATTAAATACCGAACCAAAAGCTATTTAAACACTTCTTCATAGACTTTCTTTGAAAAAAAAAACAAGTGTACACTCTCCTTTTTGTTTGTAGCGTTGCAACTTTACAATCTTGATGACATCGTCTTCCCATGCTTTTGCAACTTTAATCCTTTTTCATTGCCCAACATCACCATGCAACATCTCCATATTTTCCCACATGGCTGTTAAAACACTTTAGACGAAGATATCGATCCTTAGCATCCAAAGATAATGGACCTTTCTTTCTTTAATTTTCGCCTTCCAGCACATAATGGTATGGCCTCCTTCCAAAGATTTATCTTCATAGTTCCTAGTAACAACTTTGACACCATGCAGCCACGTGTCGTTGAGAGTATTTATTTTGAAAACGTCATCAAATTTAATTCAAAACAAATGAAAAGCGCATGCTTTAAAACATCTTCTCCTTTGATTTCATGGTATCCCACGTGATAATACTTCCTTTTGTGGATGATAAAAATCCATGAACGTCACCTTTGATTTGTTGCACCATCATGTGACATGTAACCTCACTTTTCTACGACTCCATTTAATAAGTCAATTGAGTGATTGATGACACGCATCGGAGATAACCAGGTGGGATCACATGTGCCGTGGTTTTGGATGATTTAAAGATATTTGGAGAAATGTGTGGTTGTTGTAAGGCCACGTCTCATAAACATAGTACCACTTCTTGAATAAAATAGAATTGCCAGCCATACATAGTTGTTTCCACATGCGCCACGTATCATTCCTTTGTCGGAAGTTCATTTTTTTTACAACCTTTAAACAGATGCTTGACGATCATTTTGTTTGCTCTTGAGAATTTGATAACTTTTGCGTCCTCCCCACTCTCCAAATCACAAGAGTGGCTTCTATGACTTTTCTTCTTTTCTTTGCCTTGAAGAGACTTCAAAAGAGAATTATCTTGATTGATTTGAGACAACATGATCTTTACGCAGAAAATAATTCAGCCACTTCGTTTGACTTCAAAAAAAACTTTCTTATTTCCATTCCCTTCATTCGTTTCATCGTCTCCCTTACCCAATTCTTTAAACAAATTTGTCATGTCAAAATTCTTCTGTCCGGGCCCGACTCTTTCAAGATTCACAATTTCAATTTCCCTCAAAGCTACAACAGGAAAAGGACTTTCGATCAAATTAACCAAGTACAAAGTCGACCACCAATTCCCACCAAACAACTTGAAATTTCCGTCTTCTGTAGATCGATTCCATGATCATGCATGCATTAATGATACAAAGAACCAAAAACAAGGATTATGCATGCTTTTACCAAATTCGACCGTCGAGGCATCTTCTTTTATTTTGTACCCAATGTGAATGTACACATATGAAAAGAGAATCCGAAATATCTTATAATTAGCCAACCATGGCCCTTTCATACAGCCACGTGTCCAACTCTTGCTTTCCTCGGTCTTTCTTTTAACCATACCTCCAGCATCACGTGATAGTAACCGCAATTTAGTACACTAGCCATGCCTTGTCACTTCAATACGTTAACAACACTTCTTTACAAATCTTGCAACTTTAGAACTCGGTACAATTTTTGAAACCGATGACCTTGTGCCCATGACACCTATGGCTCTTGTATTATTTGCAGCTTAATTCTTTTCTTTTCTCTTAGATAACCGGTACCAAAAGAAATTCATATTTCCTTTGTGAGCCATGTGACCTTTTTTGCTTCAATTTTAATGCATCCTCACTCCCAATTCATGAGGGTGCTTTTACGACTTCTGAGAACAAACATACCCTGTCCAACAATTTGGCAATACACGTGGACCAATGTCCAGCACGTGGTCATATACAGTGGGGTTGGAGCCATGCGTGTCATTATCTTATGCACTTTCATGAACATATCAATTAAAATTCATGTACCGGATGAGAAATATGAGCATGTTGCATGGGGTATTTAACCAAGGGTTGAGTAAATGAGATAAGGTCGGGTCGGTTGTGTTAAGGGAAGAGAGGTAGGGTCAAGTGTTGTATGTATGGCCTGATCACGTGAAAAATCAGAATCACTTTGGTAATTGGTTGATGGCTCCATCACAGTAGCGAAAAAAGGAACAAACAATGGCGATAACAGAAGCCAAAAAAGGAATAAACAGTGGCTCAACCATCGGCTTAGATTTGAGAAAAACGAAAAATCTTGTCTTCTTATAACCGGAGCTAGAACCGTAAATTTCAAACCCACAAAGATCAAAACCAAATAAAGCTTGAACTTACCGTTGTTTGCGTTTTCACCAACTCAGAAGGAAAGAAGCAAGTAGCAAATCAGCGATGCAGTTCGATTCCTTGAGGATTTTTCTTTATCGAGTAGAGAAGCAGGAGGCCAGCAAACAAGAGCTTTCTCTCTTTTTTTTTTTTTTTTTTTTTTTTTTTTTTTTTTTTTTTTTTTTTTTTTGCGTTTTCACGAACTCATGGAAAGAAGCAAGTAGCGATTTTCATTCCCGCTTCTAGGTTTTTCTTTTTCGATCGTCGGAATCAAAATCATCAATGGCTAAAAATTAATAGGTTATACATTTATTACATCGACGCACATCTAGATGATTATAACAAAAAAACTCACTTCATTTTTTTTGTTTTTTTAATTTTTCGACATTATTCTTTTTCAAAAATAAAAACCGAATATACCAAAATACATAATTTTTTCCTCTACAAATAGACATCCATATTGATATATAAAAGAAAAAATTTCATAAGTACAGCTCGTCTGGATTCACAATGTGAATCTGAACTGTAAAATTTTGAATATAAGTAATTATTTTACTTCTAAAACTTTTACTACTTCAATATTATAATCATTTATAAGTAATATACTTTAATCACAAGTTGACTTACTCATATTTACACGAAAACTAATTCATATTTACATATCAAAATCATATAGTATTGAGAATTTACTTAGAAGTTTTTTACTACAACATTTTAACCATTTATAATATTTTACTCTGATTCACAATATAAATTATTTACTTTCACACAACAATTTACTCAGATTCACATATCAATATCATATGGTATTTTAAACATACTCCGAATTATGAATATGATTAATTTAGTTAGAAAAATTTTAACAATTCAACATTTTAATAATTTATAATGAATATATTACGATTCATAAGTTAATTCCATTCACATTCGCACTTATTCAGATTACAGGAAAATATCATATGCATTGTGAATGTCAAAAGTGAACAGAATGATAGTTCAGATTCACATGTGAATATCAATTGGCGGAAATTTTGAAAAAAAATCATTTTTGTACATCAATATGGATATCTATTTGATGAGGATAAAAAGTTATAAATTTCTATATATTCAGACTTTTTTTTGATAAAAATAAGGCCTAAAAAATTTAAAAAAAAATGAAGTGGTTTTTTTATTATCCGGTAGATGCACGTCCACCGTAAAGTGTACAATCGTGTGAATGAGATTAGTCCCTTGGTACCATGGTTTATATTAATCTCTTGCATATTAAACCTTCGATACGACGTCGTTTTACATGTATATCGCTTATTTTCTTATTCTCGTATTCTATCTTCGTTGATTTTATGTTCGACTCAACAATTATTTAATCCCGATCATGTCTTCCTCCTTCAATTATTCTTTAGTCCCGATACGACTTCCTACAGGTCTGAAGGAAGAAGAAAGAATCATTGAAGACAAAAGACACGATCAGGATTAAGAAATTGTTGAGTCGAATGAAAATTCAATAAACAAATAATACAGGAATAACGAAATAATCGATTACATGTAAATCGACCTTGTATTAAGGGTTTAGTACGCAAGCTTATATACATTACAGCAGTATATTCACTTTTCCCATATATATATATATATATATATATATATATATATATATATATATATATATATATATATATATATATATATATATATATATATATATATATATATATATATATATATATATATATATATATATATATATATATATATAGAGAGAGAGAGAGAGAGAGAGGAAGGTTCCATATAGAACTAAATTAAATCACCTAACCATAGAAACATCCTTATAACCCTTGGATAATTATATTAATGGATTAGATTAAGGGTTATTGTTACTGTAGCACAACAAAGTTCGATAATTTGTCCGGATTGGTCACTGAAGTTTTTTTTTTTTTTGCGCAATAGGTCATTAAAGTTAAATTTTACGTCCTAAATGGGTCATCGACGTTAAAACTAACTGGTTTTCATGTTAGTGTAGTGACTTATTTAACACGGAAATTAAACTTTAGTGACCTATTGCGCAAATAAAAAACTTCGGTGACCAATTCGGAAAAAAAAAACTTCAGTGACTTATCGCGACCAGAAATACCATAGTCGGTCTCAATCTCGCACTCTCCGTCTCGAATCTCTCTTCTCTGTTCTGCTCTCTCTCGCCATCTCTCTATCTCTTTTTCTGGTATTGATCGTGAATCACAACCGCTGTCCGTGTTGTATTCTTCTGTACCACTATTGGGTTCTTACGGTGTTCTTGTGGGTCCACGGAGAAGGATAAACGGGTTAAACGGTGGTCATTCACCAACATTTCTTCTAACTCGTCAAAGTAACAGAAGGCTAGGACTCGTTGCCGGACTGTTTTGCCTGTTTCCAACCATGTAGATAGTCGTAGCAGGAAATCGACTCTGATGAAACTACGAGATGACGTGCCCATTTAATCTATTAGGAATATCAAATTCCCCTATGAAACCTCCGCTATCAAATTCCTCTATAAAACCTGCGATGCAGTTTGATGATAACCGAACCGCAAACCGCAAATGCGGTTTTTCCTACAAAATAACTGAACAGTGTGGTTTTTTAATGTGATGCGGTTTTTCGGTTTTAACAGAACAGTGTGGTTTTTTAAGGACGATGAGGTTTTCGGTTTTAACCGAACAATGTGGTTTTTTTAATGCGATGCGTTTTTTTGGTTTTTCTTGTAGTTTTTTCAGTTTTAATATAAGATACACGGTGTGGTTCGGTTTATATTGCGATTTGCGGTTCGGTTCTTACAAGTGGTGCGGTTCAGTATTTTACGGTTTTTATAAAATTTAAAATCGCACCGCACCGAAAATTTTTGGCTTTTATGAAAATAAAAATCGCACCGCACCGGCGACGGCTGTGATTCGCGATCAATACTAGAAAAAGAGATAGAGAGGGCGAGAGGGAGCGGAACAGAGAAGAGAGATTCGAGACGGAGAGGGCGAGATTGAGACCGACTATAGTCTTTGTGGTTGCGATAGGTCACTGAAGTTTTTTTTTTTTTCTGAATTGGTCATTGAAGTTTTTTTTTGTACAATAGGTCACTAAAGTTTAATTTACGTGTTAAATAGGTCCCTACACTAACGTAAAAATCAGTTAGTTTTAACGTCGATGACCTATTTAGGACGTAAAATTTAACTTTAGGGACCTATTGCGTAAAAAAATACTTCAGTGACCAATCCGAACAAATAACCAAACTTTGTTGTGCTACGGTAAGAATAACCCTTAGATTAAAAGGGACGCCTTATAAAATTATACACCTAATGTAGGGAATCATACCCAGACAAGGGCATATTGGGGTTTTTTATCCATCCCTAAAATATAGGAGCGTCAAATGTTACATGATTTTTTGAAACATATGTTCATCTATGAACATATGTTCATTTATGAACATTATGTTCATTGATGAACACATG
This sequence comes from Cichorium intybus, assembly GCA_023525715.1. Taxonomy (NCBI): domain Eukaryota; kingdom Viridiplantae; phylum Streptophyta; class Magnoliopsida; order Asterales; family Asteraceae; genus Cichorium; species Cichorium intybus. The sequence goes on along the minus strand of CM042009.1, from coordinate 121,724,603 downwards.
TTCATTTATGAACATTAGTTCATTTACAGGGAATTAATATATAAATATAAGGAGATGAATGCATGTTCATTGATGAACATATGTTAATTTATGAACATATGTCCATTTACAAATAATGAATATAAAGAGAAGGTAATTAGCGTTTGTTTGTTCATTGATGAACATATGTTCATTGATGAACATTTGTTCATTTACTAGACGGATTTATTGGACGTTTTATTTCTAGTATTTCCATTTTACCATCATACCCATAATGAAGGAATTAAATCTAATCTAACGGTTAAGATCGTGGTTCTACAGTTAGGCAATATAATTTGGTTCTGCATTGAACTCATCCTTTTATATATATATATATATATATATATATATATATATATATATATATATATATATATATATATATATATATATATATATATATATATATATATATATATATATATATATATATATATATATATATATATATATATATATATATATATATATATATATATATATATATATATATATATATATATATATATATATATATATATATATATAGGGTGTGGATCCGGTGAGGACTCAAAAAATGGTGAGGACAATTCTCCACCACCCACTTTGTCAAGTCACAAACGTCAAACTCATTACTTGGAGGTGACGCGATCGCATGCTACGCACGTCCGTGTAACGTAATACGGACTCGATGATCTAATCGCATGTGACAAACGTTGATAGAACGTCATTTAAGTGGTTTTTTTGTTTTTTATTAATTTTTTTATTTTTATTTTTAATTTTTTTTAATTTAATTTTTTTTATTTTTAATTTTTTTTATTTTAATTTTTTTTATTTTTAAATTTTTTTAAATGTATATATACTCGATTTTCACTTATTATATTTTATTTTTTGTTTTATTTTTTTATATTTTTCGTTTTTTATTATTTTTTATAATTTTTTATAATGTTTTTAATTTTTTTATTATTTTTCGTTTTTTAGTTTTTAAATTTTCTACTACATATTTCAAGTTTCTAGTGTTATTTTATTTTTGTTTTAATTTTTCGTTTTATTTTTTATATTTTTCGTTTTTTATTATTTTTTATTATTTTTATAATTTTTTTAATTTTTTTATTATTTTTCATTTTTTTAGTTTTTAAATATTCTACTACATATTTCAAGTTTCTAGTGTTATTTTATTTTTGTTTTTATTTTTTGGTTTATTTTTTTATTTTTTTACCTTTTTATATTTTTGAATTAAATATAGGTTCGATTTTTAATGTTTAATAATTACAGAAGTTTTGAATCATAAAAAATTAAGCATCATAATATTTCAGATCATACCATCTTTGAATCATATTTCTTTTTGGATTATAAAATTTTGGATCAATATATTTTGAATCAAAGTATTTAGGATAATATCATTTTTAATCACATGATTTTAGATCAATAATATATTAATTAAATAAATATTTTGTTCATAACAAATTTTGAATCATTATATATTTTGATTCATTTAATTTTGAATCATAAAAGATATAATTAAGAATAATAAAATATTTGAATCAAAATATTTTTAGATCATAACAAGTTAAGGATCATAAAATGTTGAATCATAACTTTTTTAAATCATAAATATTTTGAATCATCGTATTTGCTTTTTTGAATTTGGATAAAAATATTTCATTGTATTTTAGAAAAAAAAAATACTTGATAAAATTAAAATATGAACGCTTCAAAAACTTATTTATAAGAAATTCTTTTTACAAAAGTCACTAGTATAGCGAATAGAAGTTTCCTTCAAATTTTCATAATTTTTGGAAAATATCTTTTTTCTTCGTTTTTTATAAAAATAGAAAATTAAAAAATTAATTTTTTTTCAAATTTTCATGATTGTGCTCATTTTGTAGAGAATTAAATATTAAAAACTTTGGTTTTTTCAAAATTTTATTTTGTAAAGAAAAAAAAAGTTATAGCCGAAAAACAAAACGGGTGGAATAAAAATATGTGGCAAAGAGAGAAAAGAGGGGGGAGAGGCACGTGAGGTGGAAAATTTCTGATTTTTTATATTTTTTTTTCTTATTTTCTTCTACATTTTAACCCTCCAAACAATTAACCTTCGTCAGAATTTTTCAAAATCTCGTAAATAATTACCAAAGTGTCATATCATCTCGCGGTATTTTGACGATAAATAAGATTAAATCTCGTCCACTTATTTTTTCAATCCTAAGGCTAAAAATTGTCCTCGCAGTCCTCATCAATTTTTGAGTCCTTACCCGATCTTATATATATATATATATATATATATATATATATATATATATATATATATATATATATATATATATATATATATATATATATATATATATATATATATATATATATATATATATATATATATATATATAGATATATATATATATATATATATATATATATATATATATATATATATATATATATATATATATATATATATATATATATATATATATATATATATATATATATAAGCGATCGGGTGAGGACTCTTCTTAAAGTGAGGACTCGTGAGGACACCTTAAAAAATTGAAAAAAAATAAATAATAAATATAAATAATAAAATGGATCATAGTACTATATTGGAGAAAAAAAAATTCGGAAAAAAACTTTTGGATCATTCTTTTTTTTTTATAATGAAACAATGATCCACAAAATAAAATTTTTTGTGGATCATTTCTGTTTCTCAATGATCCAAATTTTTTTTTCCAAATTTTTTTGGATCATGATATAGTACTATTCTCGATTTTATGATTTGTATTTTTTTTTATATTTTTTTTCAATTTTTTTGAGGTGTCCTTACGAGTCCTTACCGAAAAAAGAGTCCTCACCGGAACGGGACCCTATATATATATATATATATATATATATATATATATATATATATATATATATATATATATATATATATATATATATATATATATATATATATATATATATATATATATATATATATATATATATATATATATATATATATATACCATTATATAATACATAAATAAGTTACAACCATTTTAAGGATTAAGATCTTAAAATTAAGACTATGTACAACCCTTTAATGCTTTTGAACCAACTTTGAGCTGATGGATAGATAACTTATATTGTAATTATACCCGTCCGATTTTTTATGATCCAACATTTGTAATTCTTTTGAAAGACATGGCATGGATAGATGACATAACCCATTTGATTGCATACTCTCATCAGATCCGGCTAGACATCAAACCATCATTTGAAGGATTCAAAATTTGAAACCTCTCTCTCTGTAGAAACTGTATCGTCTCCTTCTTTATAAGCCTAGACATTGTCGCCATAACAGATCGCCTCCAACCATCTACTTTGCGCACCATCAGCCTCCACCCTCTGCCCCACCCAATTCCCCCGGTGTCATGGTCGTCTGTATTCATCTCTCTTCTCTACCATCATCACCGTCAGCAACCACCATCAAGAACATACCGTCGCCACCGTCATCACCCACCGGCGTTCGAAGATCAATAGCTTAGGCCAACAGAAGTTCCAGATTTTTTTTGCTTCAATCTTTCCAGACAAGTTCTAGACCTTCCAGATCTTTTACCATAACCGCCAAATTTCGTTCCAATTTTCTGATTCATTCAATACAAATGTTAAAATTTTGAGATTTCATATCTACAACATATGTCTAATTTCTTTTCTGCTGCAGATCAAAACCCTATCTTTAAGGTTTGTTTGAATTTTGTTCCCAAATTACGTGTTTTATGCCTCAATGTGTTAGTTTCACTCTTTTAAAAATTTATTAACATAAATTAAGAGTTTTTCTCCCTTGATTCCATTTAGGGCTCACTCCCATGGCTCGAACCTACATGAACCATATCCTTGCAGTCTATAAACGTATGAAAACAGTCAATCTTAGTATGATTATCTTCTTTCTTCATATGCTTTGGTTTATTCTTCATATTATAAAAAATAATCATTTTAGTGATTTAGATGGATAGTGGAACAAGTGAAAGGCAGTAGATTGCAGCCCAAGCGGAGAAGGTTTGGTAGCTTCAGTTGAAGCACATATCCACCTCGATCTTCATTCACTTAGGTTAACAGGGCTGTTCTAAACTTTTTGGGGCCCGAGGCGAGAGGATAAACAAAGGCCCCTAAAAAAATTTAGCAAAATATTTTCTAGCGTTTTTCATAATTATAGTTTTAAAGATATATATATCTATAACAATTACAAGTAGTCGTTTTTTTAGTACATTGGTGTTTTCCTTTAATATTTGGAACTCTTGTCATAACCTTGATCCCTTATATAATTCATATTAAGATGTAACAATTTCAATGCATCTAATAATTCATTAAAATTTTTTATTCCCGATGTATCATTTGCTTTTAAAAATTAAAAAAAAATACTCTAACAACTTATATTTGTTAGAAGACAAATATATGCATATGTATTATGTAGCACCTACAAGTTTTGGGCCCCCTAAGACGATGGGCCCTGGGCGGTCGCCCATGTTACCCACCGTCAGGAACGGCCCTGCTTAGGTATAATATCAACCGTGCTTTCTTAATTTTGTAGCTTCACAGGGTTTAGAGTATCTTACCGGCTTATCAATGTTATGATATTGGTTTTGAAGCCATATCTCTCTCTCTCTCTTGGCCCCCCTGCTGTATTAGGTTCGTATTTAGCTTCTTAGGGTTAGAAAACCCCATCAATTATGTGTAATCTGTAGTAATGGCATGTTATTTGCATCACAATTTAAGATATGTTTATGGTTTTATACTTTGATCATGTCTTATTGTTACTGTCAAGGTTCTTTTTGGTTTTTGGTTTTGACTGTGGTTATTCAAAATTATGCCCTATGGATTTTTGTATTCTTTTGATTTCTCATTCGTGTTTGATTTTGGTTATCCTCGGCTTTAAATTTGTTAATGTATTTGGGTGGGAAATCATTTATTCTGAAAAGTCAAAAGCATCAATCTTTCTTGATAAATATTCTTCTGTTATTCTTGTGATAGATAAATCTCTTAAAATGTATTTAGCTTTTTCATAATTTGACAGGATTGTATGGAATTGATATGCTAAAAACCACCAAGGGGCATAACATTATAAAGTTGACCTATAATTTATGACAACTTAGTACTTGAAAGTTAATTTACTACAAAATTCAGAATTTTGTTTGTGTATTTTTAGTTATTTCAGTGTTTATTTTCTATGATTTTTGTAAGTTCTTATTCTTATTTGTAGACAACACTAATACATAACATAGTATTGTGCCTACTAAAAGCTTAATCATATCATGGTTGGGGCTGCAAAAAGATCGATGGTGGACAGGAAGAAATGTTGGGCTAGATGGATCCGAGTGGACGTTCTGTCATAAAAGTAAGATGCCATAATAAATAAATCATTGGAAGCATGTTTTCTTATCGATTTTAATAATATATTTTGTGGGTTTTGTTTGGGATTCGAGTGGGAAGTCTGTCTTAATGGTTAGCACAACAACGATTGTAAAAAATCCTACAAGAAGGTACGATAATGCTCATTTTAAAACATTATAATAGAAAATAATGAAAGTTGGATACTATGTAACACATAATACAAAATATGTTTCTGTTTTAATTAATAAGTAACAACATACTTTCCTTGAGTTGTTTATTTTAGCATCTTACTTTAAATATTACAACATTCTAATAGAAAATAATTAGTGTGGGATGTTGTTTTAACATACAATTGAAAATTATCGTGTTATTTCAACGATAAATAACAACCAAGGTACATTCTTTTGTGAAATTATGTCATGCTGGTTTCATTTGTTTCATATATGTTATAGGTCTTTTGTTTTGGGTTGAATTGTTGTATTATACATTTAGGTTTAAGGTAAACCACTCATCCTTCTCATTTGAGTTAAAATCTGATTATTCTTGCTAATATGACACAACCGAAAAAAAAATTGATCAAATGAATATTGTTTTGACATAAATACCCCTGATATCTTACATCATCTGAGATTGGACTTTCTGCATCAATAATTGTTTCCAGCATTAGCAATGTAATTCATATTTCCATAGAACAAAGAGATTTGAAGACTATAGACATGAAGAAATGGCCAGTTATGATATACATGTTTATACCTATTTTTTTTTCCATTTTATGAATTGTATATTGTACTCCATGATTCTATATTTTTCATTTGATTATAATCGCAGTGCAACATGGAATTGAACTCAAATTGTTTGGAAGATTTTTCATAAGTGGTCATGTTATACCATGGACACGATTTTTCATAAGTGGTCATGTTATACCATGGACACGATTAACATTTGAATATATGTAATTTAAGTAATGTGATTGAATTTTTCTATATAAACAATTTAAAATATAACTTTTATTAATGATCAAGAACCAATGGATAAGATGGAGTAATTTAGTTCATAGGGAATCATAAAAAACTAAAAGGCTGGATTATAATATTGGCCAGAAAATAGTAGCCTTTAAAAAACAAATAATAGCTAGACATAGCTCTATATCGAAAATTGTGTTATGTGAGATTTTATACGCAAGCTCTGTTGGAGAATTGTCTGAGTATGATTTGAGGTGTGAATCGTATTCAGCAAAAGAGATTGGAGAGTTGTTATCCTTATCTCTACATCTATTCAATTTAAATGTGTTTATCTCGTCCATGTTTCAAGGGACAAGTATAATGTTTTAAATTGAATAAGTATAGATATATCCTAATGAGTTGTATTAGTATATATACTTGATAAACTCTGAGGGTAAAGTCAAGAGTCTATAATTGAAGTTTTGAGGTATTTTCTTCATAATGCAATTTGCGTGTTTTGGCAATAGTTTCTATTATTATACTTTAATTGGTATCAGAGCTCGGTTAAGAAGATCACCGGTCGACGATGCCCGGAGGAGAAGCTCTGCCGCCGCCGATGAAGGAACCAACGTCATTAACGTTCCAGTACCCAACGTTAACGTCGACAAACTACACCATATGGAGGATGCATATGGAAGTCCTCCTTGGCATTCACGGTGTGTGGGATGTGATCGATCCCGGATCAGATGATGCTAAAAGGAATAACATTGTGAAAGGGCTCTTATTTCAATCAATACCAGAAGATGTTATTCTTCAAATCGGAAATTTAAAGACAACTAAGGAGATGTGGGATGCAATCAAGACACGTAATCTGGGGGCTGACTGTGTGAAGGAGGCACGACTCCAAACCTTGATTGCGGAGTTCGATAGCTTGAAGATGAATGAAACTGGCACGCTAGATGAGTATGCAGCAAAGATATCAAGTATTGCTTCACGATCTGTCACCCTTGGCGAAGCGTTATCAGAAGAACAACTCGTAAAGACATTTCTTACAAGTCTGCCCAGACGTTTTGTTCACATTGTTGCTGCCCTTGAGCAAGCCCTTGACCTTAAAACCATCGGGTTCGAAGATGTAGTAGGAAGGCTTAAGACGTATGAAGAGCGGATCAAAGGAGATGACAAAGTGATTGAATCTCAAGGTAAGTTACTCTATTCTAAAATTGAGTCCACAGATCGAAACCAAGATTCGAACAGAGGTAGAGGTCGCGGGTCTAACTCGAGAGGTCGTGGTCGTGGTGGTGGCCATGGACAGGGTAACACTCAAAACCACGGTAACTCGGAGTCATCGAAAAATAGTGAACACCAAAAAGAAAAAGGAAAACAGCTTGAGCAAAGAGACCTCTCGAACATACAATGTTACCGTTGTGACAAATACGGGGACTTTTGCGTCCAGATGCCCAGACCGAGTCAAAAATAACGAAGCTCATCTAAACGAGACTCAAGACGGGGATGAAATTCATGAAGAAGGCTCATTCTTTATGATGAACGTAATCCAAGAAACGATATTTTTGAACAAAACAAAATTCATTCCCACGAAGCACGAACCCAATTCTGATGAACACGAAACTTGGTACCTTGATAACGGAGCCAGTAATCACATGACTAACAACAATTCATACTTTTCAGAATTAAACGAACGAATAACATGAAAAGTTAGATTTGGAGACGGATCATGTGTCGGCATAAAAAGGGAAAGGGTCAATCTTGTTTGAAGGCAAAAATGGTGAGCAAAAACATCTTAAGGACATTTACTACATATCGTCCCTCAAAAGCAATGTTATTAGTCTCGGGCAATCTACCATAGCCGGTTGTGACATCCGTATGAAATGTAACGTGTTGACAATGAGAGATGGAGAAGGAAGATTGCTAATGGTTGTTCCGAGGACTGAAAATCAGTTATACAAAATCCAATTAAAAATTGGAAAACCACATTGCTTACACACCAAAATCAATGAAGCAGCTTGGTTATGGCACGCACGACTCGGTCACATAAATTTTGGTGCGGTGAATGTCATGCACAAACTCACCAAAGGAGTACCGATTATCGACCATCAAGATCAACTGTGTGAATCTTGCATGGCTGGTAAGCAAACAAGACAGACGTTCCCCAAGAAAGCTACTTATATAGCAACAGAGAAACTCGAGATGCTACACGGAGACATTTGTGGACCGATAAATCCTCCTACTCCAGCTGGAAACTGTTATATCTTAGTAACCATAGATGATTACACTAGATATATGGGGTCGTTTCGTTTGAAACACAAAAGCGACGTAGCCGAAAGAGTTAAAGATTTCAAGACATTTATAGAAAACCGAACTCAAATGAAGATAAAGACTTTCCACACGGACAGAGGTGGAGAATTCACGTTGCACGACTTAAATCGCTTTTGTGGCGAGCAAGGAATTTCACGTATGCTGGCGGCACCTTACGCACCCCAACAGAGGGATCGTTGAATGTAGAAACCGGACCCTCCTCGAGATGACACGATGTCTAATGAAAGAAAAAGGAGTACCAAACATCCTTTGGGGTGAAGCAGTCCGCCATGCCACCTTCATCATAAATAGAACTCCTACTCGAGCCCTGATAGGTGTTACTCCTTACGAAAAATTTTATGATGAAAAGCCTAACTTGGAAGACTTAAGAGTCTTTGGGTGTGTTGCTTACGATAGAATTGTATCCAAACACCTAAAGAAACTAGATGACAGATCGAAGCCACTAGTTTACCTTGGAAAATAACCGAAATCCGGAGGATCTCGTCTACTTGACCCTCATGAAAATAAGATTATTATTAGTGCTCATGCAATCTGTGATGAAAATAAAGCATGAGAGTGGAACAAAGTGCTTGAAAATCAAACCGAAACAGAAGCAGGTAGCTTCACGGTTCATTGGGATGATTCGCATAGCCTCATTCCAGATCTGTCCCCGGGCCCAACTAATAACGTGCACCCACTACCTGATGACACAGCCCAACCAGAAGAAATGGGCAGCTCACCTGATCCGACCGATAGCACAGCCCAATATGTAAACAGCCCGAGTGCTGATGCAATTCCAGTCCATCGGTCAACTCGTGTACCCACTCTCCCAAGAAGATTAAACGACTATAAACTGAACATTGACCGTTTAATGTTGACACTCGATGAAGAACCGAAAAATTACAATGAAGCCAAGTCTAACAAAGAATGGGTCAAGGCCATGGAAGCCGAGATTGACTCCATTGTGAAAACAATACGTGGGAACTTGCTCACCCACCCAAACACGTTAAACCGCTTCGGCTGTAGGATCGATCATGTACGCTATGACGTGTACTCTCCCTGACGTGGCTTTTGCTTTAAGCATGGTCAGTCGGTACCAGGGAAACCCTGGAAGGGCGCATTGGATAGCTGTGAAAAATATACTCAAGTATCTGCGAAGGACAAAGAACATGGTGTTAGTCCTCGGTGGAAGTGATACTTTGAGAGTTGAAGGATATACGGATGCCAGTTTTCAGACGGATAGAGACAGTGGTCGGTCTCAGTCGGGCTGGGTATTCCTTTTGAACGGTGGAGTAGTTACTTGGAAAAGTTCCAAGCAAGAAACAGTGGCTGATTCTACGTGCGAATCAGAGTACATAGCAGCAAGTGAAGCGTCAAAGGAAGCGGCTTGGCTGAAGAACTTTATCGGTGACCTTGGAGTAGTCCCGAGTATTCAGGAGCCCTTGGAACTGTTCTGCGATAACGAAGGTGCGGTCGCCTTGACAAAGGAACCGCGAGATCATGGAAAGTCCAGACATATCGACAGAAAGTACCACTACATCAGACATAGGGTAGAAGAAGGTCACCTCCTTGTAAAGAGGGTATCATCGGAAGATAATCCTGCAGATCCCTTGACAAAGGCTCTGAGTAGGATTAAGCATAATCAGCATGCTAGGAGCATTGGATTAAGAGATGATATAAGTTTTTGCAATTAGATAGGTTTTGAAACTTATAACAATGTTATGGTATTTGACTTATGTGATTTAATAATGGAGATTTATTAATGAGTAATGGTTTACTAATTTTGTCAATAATATATCATTGTGTTTCATTTTGCATGTTTTATTTCCTGAATAATTGGATTATTCAAATATCCACAGTCGTTCATACTTTTAGGGAATAAGTATGAAGCAAGGCTGTCATGAATTAGTTGTAGATTGTCTAAGGAGTTAGACATTGCAATAAGATTGCTGCAACATTCATGAGTACTTGGAAATGGAGATTTGAGTATTGGATAAACCCGCGCTCAATGGATTGCTTCATGGATTATATCACGAGCAATATTGAGACGATAATATCTTTTGATCTTTAAGCTAAGACATATGAGTTATGATTTACTGGACGATTGTTCATTGATAATACGAAAACGCATCGGTAACTCGGTGTTATAAAACGTGTTGTTGTGAGTAATTTGTCTGGTAAAAGACATAAGTATATGAGTCAAAGTTTATTCGTCCCTTGACCTTAACGGGGAACAGATATCTGTAGGCCTCTCGATGAATTTGAAGTTGACTAAAAATGGTTGGCCAACCGGGACTAAATTTGTAGTCTAAGAGTCATATACAAATCGGAAATCGAGGAACAGTGAATCAGACCAGATTGATTTTATCCATGTCTTGAGTCTGAAAAATATCTAGTTGGACGGAGGATCATCTGATCACTTATCTTTGGACAGAACTGACTAGGTCAGAGTTCGGAAGCAGTTTCTAGGAAGCTACAGTTTGCTAATTAATCTGAAGATAAATAGACAATTAAAGTCATAGACTTATCCAAGTGGGAGACTGTTGGATTAGGTGTCTAAGGCATGACTTATAATTTGTATTTATCTTATTAATAGAAGCAAAGTCCATTTGGGTTGCCCTTGGTAGTCCAACCGGCATCAAGGTTAAATAGAGAGAGAAATAAATAGTTCGTTAATTTATTATGTGATAATAAATTAATGATAAACTAGTTTAGAATTAATCAGAATTAATTGGAATTAATTTGGAATTAATTAAAAGTGCAGGGGCTAAATTGATTATAAGTGCAGGGGCTAGAATGCAATTGTTCAAAAGTTGAACACTATAAATAAGGCTCTCCCCTCACTTGAAAACTTGCACCATTCCAAATCATCTCCTTGGAATTTCTCTTCTCTCCTTGCCGTCTATAATCCTTCTCTAAGGTTTTATAGCGAGCCGTTCTTAATAAGAGGTTAAGACAGTTAACCTCTGCTTGGGCTTCTGGGTGTGATCTCATTTGAGGCAGGACACTTGTGCTGCTCGGCTTCAAGAATAAAACTAAAGGTTAGTTTTATTAATTGTTTTATGTAGAAATTTCTGTTAGTCGTTATTAGAAATTTCCGTTAGCCGTTAGAATTACTATTATATGTTCAAAGATAGAAAACATAGATCCTTTCTAGGTTGCATGTGAACTTAAGATTTTAGTTCATAGATTGCATAAAAACCTCACAGTGGTATCAGAGCGTTGGTTGTTTTCTTATTGAATTGTTATAATTATTTAATTAAAAGATAAATTAAATCATTTAACGGTTTAAATTTAATTTTAAAATTAAGAGTTAATTTTTGAAAAATTAAATAGATAAAACAGAAATATTTTAAAAGTTTAAAATACATCTTATATATATTATAATTAATAGTTAATATTTTATATATAAGATAAATTGGTTAGTCTTACCGTTAGTAGGCCTCATTCACAAAACTGTCCTATAAAGAGGGTATAAGGCGACTGCCTATAAAATGGTAGTCTAATGGGTATCCATTCTCACCCACCGCTCTCCTGGTCAGTCGAGTGTTGTTAGCCGAACGGGTTTGATGGAACCGCTAAAGCCTCTTAAAAGTATAATTAAATATTTGAAAGTACTAGAACCATTATCAAAATCCCAATCTAGTTACTTTAGGTTAAAAATGTGAATTGATGCTAATCCATGAAGTTGCACATTGCACTTTATGAAACGTTGGTGGAGCGTGTGTGGTTTACCGGCACACCAATGGGGGAGAATAAAGAGTGGCAATGGGTGTCTCGGGTGTTATCATTGTTGATGGAGCGTGTGTGGTTTACCGGCACATCAATTTGAGATGATAATGGACCCCGAGAGTACCAAGCTAATTTGCATGGTTATTCACACCCGGTTTGTGATCCTCGGCATCCCAGTCACAAACGATGGGGCATATCCGAGATTAAACATGCTATTGAACAATTCAATAAATCTCAAAAGAAACTAGGAATTCCATTTATAATAAGATTATTTTTCCGCGATGGAATTGGCTGAATCGTCATTCGCCTACCTTTATAAAATTTGCTTATAGATTACGGCATCCCTCTTCTATGTTGCAAATTGTTATAATTGGATCCTAGCCTAATTTTGTATTGGGTTATTATAAGGACCGACAAGTATCCAATTAAACTTACCTTCTTTTATAGATGTCTTCTGCTGATCAATCCGCTCCCCACTCAAACTCTAGTGTTCCCTCTATCCTCTCACTGTGTTCCAAGGTTCAATTGAACGGGACAAACTATAATGACTGGATTAGAAATATCAAGATGGCTCTGAGGTACGAGAACAAAGAGTATGTCCTCGAGACCGAGCTTGTCGATATTGACTCTGAAACTGCTACTCCCGAGGAGATTGCCTCGTACCAAAAACATTCTGATGATGCGACCAAAGTGGCCTGCATCATGATAGCCACAATGAACCCCGAATTGCAAAGGATATACGAAGACTACTGGCCCTTTGAGATGCACAAGGAGCTTGCGGAAAAGTTTCGCAAGCAAGAGCGCATCGAGAGGTGCGAGGTGGTCAAGGACTTCACGAACAGCAAACCTAAAGATGAAGAGTCCATCTGCGCTCATGTGCAAAGAATGCAAGGTTACGTGGAGCGGCTTAGAAAGCTTGCGATGCCTGTACTGGAGGAGTTGGCCGTTGACATAGTGCTTAACTCCCTACCGAGTTCTTATGACCAGTTCAGGCTGGCTTATCATTTGAACAACAATCAGGCTAACCTGACTGAGTTGCATCGCATGCTTCGAGTTGCTGAGGACGGGATAAAGGGTAAAAGTGTACCCTCGGTAAATCAGCCCGTCCTAGCCATTGGAAGTGGCAAAGGAAAGAAGAGGAAGGGCCCTCCTAAGCAAAATTGGAGGGAAAAGGTTCAGGTCGGGTCATCAAGCAATGGCTCGAGAACCAAGTCTTCCCAGATTCCTTGTGTGGCCAACCCCGATGAAGCCAACTGTTTCTACTGCAAAGAGAAGGGTCATTGGAAGAGAAGCTGCCCCAAATACTTGCAGGATGTCAAGGATGGGAAATTAAAGCCATCGACAGCAGGTATATACACTATCTCTAAAAACTCACCATCTTCTAATTCTTGGGTCCTTGATACAGGATGTGGTTTTCACATTTATTCTGATCTGCAGGGCCTAAAGGAAAGCAGGGAGGTGGAGCACGGTAGACTGAACTTGATCATGGGCAATAGGAGATCGTCCCCTGTTACCAAGATCGGCGTTTACAGTTTAGTGCTTAGTAGTGATGTTAGTATAGAGTTAATTAATTGTTGCTATTCGCCAGAAATGGCAAGAAACATTATTTCATTTCACGCATTGTTCAGACAAGGATTTCAATTTTCTTTTGTTAATAAAATTGGTTCGATTTCTGTTTTCAAAAATGGTATTTTGATTTTTACTGCTTATCCTTGTGATGGTGTGTATGAAACCGTTGAATGTGTTGACAATTTAGGACATAATGTAAATTATATTGATTCTACTAGTGGTGTAGAAAAGGCATGTCTGTGGCATAGTCGGCTCGGGCACATCAGCAAGAAACGCATCGCCCAACTCCAAAAGGATGGAGTGTTGGAATCATTCGACCTCAGGTCGGATGATGTATGCGAATCTTATCTGTTGGGCAAGATGACTAAATCACCTTTCAAAGGGTCTTTTGAAAGAGGTGAGGGTCTACTGGACATCATTCACACGGATGTGTGTGGTCCATTCAGATCAACCACAAAGGATGGCACGCGGTTCTACGTAACCTTTACTGACGATTTTAGTAGATACGGTTATATCTACTTAATCAAGCAAAAGTCAGACACCTTTGAAAAGTTCAAAGAGTTTAAGAACGAGGTAGAGAATCAATTAGGCAGGAAGATAAAGATGCTCAGGTCCGACAGAGGCGGAGAGTATCTAAGTATCGAGTTCCTAGACTATCTAAAGGAATGCGGAATAGTTTCGCAGTTGACACCTCCCAGGACACCACAGTTGAACGGTGTTGCGGAGAGGCGCAACCGAACCCTATTGGACATGGTTCGTTCCATGATGAGTCGAGGTTCACTTCCCATTCACTTCTGGGGGTATGCCTTAGAGACAGCCGCCCATATCCTCAATCTTGTCCCTACTAAAAAGGTTGCTAAAACACCTCATGAAATGTGGACGGGGAAAGTTCCCTCGTTGGCACATATCAAAGTCTAGGGTTGTGAGGCTTTCGTTAGACGAGAGACTCAAGACAAACTCGCAGAAAGAAGCGAAAGGTGTTTCTTCCTTGGTTATCCCAAACAGTCCTTTGGATATCTATTCTACAGACCGAGCGAGGACGTGGTCTTTGTAGCTAGATGAGCAGTCTTTCGAGAGAGAGAGCTCATATTCAAAGAGGACAGTGGGAGTACCATTGATCTGGAAGAAATTCAAGAGTCATCAGATAACGCAACCTTAGGAGAAACTAGCAACCAACATGAGGAAGAAGTTCTTGTTGGTCCGACAGATGTATCCTTACCTCTTAGGCGTTCCGGTAGGGTTAGCATGCCACCCGAGTTTTATGGGTTCCATATAACTTCGGATGGGGACACGTTTGTCAGTGATAGGACACTGATAAATTTGGATGAACCAGCTAACTACCAGGAAGTAGTGGCGGGCCCTGAGTCTGCCAAGTGGAAAGAGGCCATGGATAGCGAGATCAAGTCCATGTATGAAAATCAAGTTTGGAACTTGGTTGACAACGTAACGGGTCGAAAGACAGTCGGGTGCAAATGGATCTTCAAGAAGAAGACCGACATGGACGGAAAGGTACACACTTTCAAGGCAAGACTGGTTGCGAAGGGCTTTACTCAAACCCCAGGGGTTGACTATGACGAGACCTTCTCACCAGTAGCCAAGATAAAGTCTATTAGGATTATGCTGGCCATAGCTGCATTTCATGACTATGAAATTTGGCAGATGGACGTCAAAACCGCTTTCCTTAACGGAAAGTTGACTGAGGATGTTTACATGAATCAGCCAGAGGGTTTTGTCGATGCAAAGTATCCCAATAAGGTGTGTAAGCTTGAGAGATCAATCTACGGATTGAAGCAAGCTTCTCGCAGCTGGAATCTTTGTTTCCATGAGAAAGTCAATGAGTTTGGCTTCTCTAGGAGCGAGGATGAGTCCTGCGTATATGTCAAGGCTAGTGGGAGTATAGTCACCTTTCTAGTGCTGTATGTCGATGACATACTGCTCATGGGAAACGACATTCCAACCTTGCAAGATGTCAAGGCTTGGCTTGGGAAATGTTTCGCCATGAAGGACCTAGGAGAGGCTGCCTATATTCTCGGGATAAGAATATTGAGAGATAGCAAGAAGAGACTAATTGGACTTAGTCAGGGTACATACTTGGAAAAGGTACTAAAGAGGTTTAGTATGGAAAATTCCAAGAAGGGAGAGCTACCTATCCAAAGTAATGCAAAATTGAGTAAGACTCAAAGTCCGAGTACAGACGAAGAAATAGCTGAAATGAGTCGGGTACCTTACGCTTCGGTTGTAGGATCGATCATGTACGCTATGACGTGTACTCTCCCTGACGTGGCTTTTGCTTTAAGCATGGTCAGTCGGTACCAGGGAAACCCTGGAAGGGCGCATTGGATAGTTGTGAAAAATATACTCAAGTATCTGCGAAGGACAAAGAACATGGTGTTAGTCCTCGGTGGAAGTGATACTTTGAGAGTTGAAGGATATACGGATGCCAGTTTTCAGACGGATAGAGACAGTGGTCGGTCTCAGTCGGGCTGGGTATTCCTTTTGAACGGTGGAGTAGTTACTTGGAAAAGTTCCAAGCAAGAAACAGTGGCTGATTCTACGTGCGAATCAGAGTACATAGCAGCAAGTGAAGCGTCAAAGGAAGCGGCTTGGCTGAAGAACTTTATCGGTGACCTTGGAGTAGTCCCGAGTATTCAGGAGCCCTTGGAACTGTTCTGCGATAACGAAGGTGCGGTCGCCTTGACAAAGGAACCGCGAGATCATGGAAAGTCCAGACATATCGACAGAAAGTACCACTACATCAGACATAGGGTAGAAGAAGGTCACCTCCTTGTAAAGAGGGTATCATCGGAAGATAATCCTGCAGATCCCTTGACAAAGGCTCTGAGTAGGATTAAGCATAATCAGCATGCTAGGAGCATTGGATTAAGAGATGATATAAGTTTTTGCAATTAGATAGGTTTTGAAACTTATAACAATGTTATGGTATTTGACTTATGTGATTTAATAATGGAGATTTATTAATGAGTAATGGTTTACTAATTTTGTCAATAATATATCATTGTGTTTCATTTTGCATGTTTTATTTCCTGAATAATTGGATTATTCAAATATCCACAGTCGTTCATACTTTTAGGGAATAAGTATGAAGCAAGGCTGTCATGAATTAGTTGTAGATTGTCTAAGGAGTTAGACATTGCAATAAGATTGCTGCAACATTCATGAGTACTTGGAAATGGAGATTTGAGTATTGGATAAACCCGCGCTCAATGGATTGCTTCATGGATTATATCACGAGCAATATTGAGACGATAATATCTTTTGATCTTTAAGCTAAGACATATGAGTTATGATTTACTGGACGATTGTTCATTGATAATACGAAAACGCATCGGTAACTCGGTGTTATAAAACGTGTTGTTGTGAGTAATTTGTCTGGTAAAAGACATAAGTATATGAGTCAAAGTTTATTCGTCCCTTGACCTTAACGGGGAACAGATATCTGTAGGCCTCTCGATGAATTTGAAGTTGACTAAAAATGGTTGGCCAACCGGGACTAAATTTGTAGTCTAAGAGTCATATACAAATCGGAAATCGAGGAACAGTGAATCAGACCAGATTGATTTTATCCGTGTCTTGAGTCTGAAAAATATCTAGTTGGACGGAGGATCATCTGATCACTTATCTTTGGACAGAACTGACTAGGTCAGAGTTCGGAAGCAGTTTCTAGGAAGCTACAGTTTGCTAATTAATCTGAAGATAAATAGACAATTAAAGTCATAGACTTATCCAAGTGGGAGACTGTTGGATTAGGTGTCTAAGGCATGACTTATAATTTGTATTTATCTTATTAATAGAAGCAAAGTCCATTTGGGTTGCCCTTGGTAGTCCAACCGGCATCAAGGTTAAATAGAGAGAGAAATAAATAGTTCGTTAATTTATTATGTGATAATAAATTAATGATAAACTAGTTTGGAATTAATCAGAATTAATTGGAATTAATTTGGAATTAATTAAAAGTGCAGGGGCTAAATTGATTATAAGTGCAGGGGCTAGAATGCAATTGTTCAAAAGTTGAACACTATAAATAAGGCTCTCCCCTCACTTGAAAACTTGCACCATTCCAAATCATCTCCTTGGAATTTCTCTTCTCTCCTTGCCGTCTATAATCCTTCTCTAAGGTTTTATAGCGAGCCGTTCTTAATAAGAGGTTAAGACAGTTAACCTCTGCTTGGGCTTCTGGGTGTGATCTCATTTGAGGCAGGACACTTGTGCTGCTCGGCTTCAAGAATAAAACTAAAGGTTAGTTTTATTAATTGTTTTATGTAGAAATTTCTGTTAGTCGTTATTAGAAATTTCCGTTAGCCGTTAGAATTATTATTATATGTTTAAAGATAGAAAACATAGATCCTTTCTAGGTTGCATGTGAACTTAAGATTTTAGTTCATAGATTGCATAAAAACCTCACAAGACCTTGGCGAATTATCTTGCTACTTGGGTATTAAAATCTCGCAAGATGTCGGTTGCATTAGAATTAATCAAGAACGCTATGCCATGAAAATTCTAAAAGAAGCAGGTATGCAGGATTGCAATGCAACCTAATGTCCTATGGAGCTAGGACTAAAATTGTCAAAAGCTGAAAATGGGCCAGAAGTTGATGCTACTCATTATCGGAAAATAGTTGGTTGCCTACGATATCTCATACATACACGTCCATATTTGGCATACTCGGTTGGAGTAGTAAGCCGATACATGCAAAACCCGAAGGATATGCTCGTGCCATCAAACAGATCCTACGGTATCTACGTAGCACAACTTCATTTGGAATAGTATATGAACGTGGAAAAGATTTAAAACTACTTAGATATAGTGGCATCAGTCATAATGTAGATGTAGAAGACGACAGAAGTACGACGGGGCATGTGTTCTACCTCGGTGACTCACCCATTACTTGGTGCTCACAAAAACAAGATACTGTAGCGCTATCTTCGTGTGAAGCTGAGTATATGGCAGCCACTGCAGCTGCATGTCAAGAAATTTGGTTGAAGGAATTACTATCAAAAGTGATGGGGGAGGATAAGTAGGAAGTACTGATTCGAATAGATAACAAGTCAGCTATTGCTCTCTCAAAGAACCCAGTATTTCATGGAAGGAGTAAGCACATCCATACCCGGTACCATTTTATTCGTAATCGTATCGAAAGAAAACGAGTTGCAGTAGAACATGTTTCCAGAGACAAGCAAAAGGTTGATCCTTTGACAAAGGCATTGGCACATATAAAGTTCAAGGAGCTGAGGTCGTCACTTGGTGTGCATAATTTGCCCTCCACTCAAATATTCAGGGGGTAATTGTTGGCGAATTGTCTGAGTATGATTTGAGGTGTGAATCGTATTCAACAAAAGAGATTGGAGAGTTGTTATCCTTATCTCTACATCTATTCAATTTAAATGTGTTTATCTTATCTATTTTTCAAGGGATAAGTGTAGTGTTTTAAATTGAATAAGCATAGATATATCCTAATGAGTTGTATTAGTATATATACTTGATAAACCGTGAGGGTAAAGTCAAAAGTTTGTAATTGAAGTTTTGAGGTATTTCCCTCATAATGCAATTTGCGTGTTTTGGCAATAGTTTCTATTATTAGACTTTAAGCTCATGGTTTCTTGTAAAAGTAAACAAAAGTAACACATAACAATATATATTTAAACTATAAAGTATTTAAAAAAAATAAGTTTTTTTATTACTTTGAACTTTATATCTATAAAAATAACACTTAAACCAGGACACACATATTTAAGTCATATAATATTTAATTTAAAAAATTAAATATCTCATTTTAGTAATTAAGTTTCAAGGAAAGATACATTGATAACTATTTATTCTTATTATATTGCTTATTTTGTAAACGAATAGAGTTTATTTTTTTATAATAACAAAATTGCTTATATTTAAATGAGTAAATTACACGGATGGTCCCTGTGGTTTACCAAACTTAACACTGAGCACCCAAGTATTGAATTTACATTAGATGAGTCACTAAAGTTTCGTTAAACCGACACATTGGTCCCTGGTCCATATAAAAAGACTTTTTTGCCCTTTTCATTTTCTTTTTTCTTTTTCTTTTTACCCTTTTGCTTTTTTAATAAATAGAAAATAAAAAACCACCCCACCCACCCCACCCCACCCCACCCCCGGTCTCTCTCTCTCTCTCGCACACACATACAAACGAAAACACACAGTAGATAGAAAAACGAAAACTCCTGTGTCTCGTTATCCCTTTGAGAAAGAGCAAGTGAAATCCGCACCTGAGAGTCGTTTATCTAGTGACGTACATCAGGTAATCTATCATCAAGTAATATACAAACATGGATTCAACGATCGACGCTCACAGAAGAAAAAACAGTTGCGACAATGGAGGTGGATTGTCTTTATTACCCTCGTCGGAAAGTTCTGAGAACGAATCAAAGTCGCGGTTTCCCCTTTCATGGATTCAACGATGACTAACCCACGATGTTTCCCCTTTCATGGCCCACCTGAAACTAAATCCAGATCAAAAACAGCTAATAAGCATGATTCCTAAAATCGATAAGAACATGAAAGAGAATAGAATCTTGAGTGGGAAAAAACAAGATTCACCCAATCTGTCTCGATTTTTGCCGAGAAAACGGATTTATTTCGATTTGAGGGGTTTGAGTCATGGAGACAGATTCGTTGCATACATGTGAGTCACGATGAAAGAAACTTGAAAGCAGAGTCGATTGTTGCAGGTTACTCCGATGAGGATGGAAGTGAAATCGATTCAGGATCCAATTGATATTAAACAGAAAGAAGAAAAAAATTAATAACGAATTACCTGCAAATGGGTGGTCTGATTCGTTGAAGCAGATTCGTTGGTGATAGAATCTTGAAAACCTGCAACAATCAGATTTCACTCTTTAGCGGACTGAAGGAGGCAGATTAGTAGCGTGATCATTAGGGTTGAGAAGAAGATGGGGGATCGGGAACCATTGAAGCAGATTAGATATCCAATTGGGGTCTGATTCTTTGAAACATATCCAATTCGGGTCTGATTCGTTGAAGCATATCCAAATGGGGTCTGATTCGTTGAAGCATATCGATGGTGGTCAGATTGTGGCATTGGTAGCCCAATTCGGTTAGTATTAGCAAGGTTGAAGTATTAGCAAGGTTGAATCTGTGTGTGGCCGGACATGTGGATGGCGGAAGGAGACGTTCATGGAGGAAGATGACGTGAGAGAGAAAGAGAGAGAGAGAGAGAGACGTGGGGGTGGGGTGGTTTTTTATTTTTTATTTATTAAAAAAACAAAAGGGTAAAAAGAAAAAGAAAAAAGAAAATGAAAAGGGCAAAAAAGTCTTTTTATATAGACCAGGGACCAATTTGTCGGTTTAACGAAACTTTAGTGACTCATCTAGTGTAAATCTAATACTTGGGTGCTCAGTGTTAGTTTTGGTAAACCACATGGACCATCCGTGTAATTTACTCTATTTAAATATGTTTTGAAAAAACAAAAATACATTTATATCGTATTTAGTTACAGTATTAGATATAACTATATATAGACCATATCTTAGTAAATAATGATATTTTTGAATAACGTAAATTTATATGTATCGTGTTAGCAATCCAAACCATATTACCTTTCAAATAAAAATTGAATACGATGTTTTTTGTTAAATACAATTAACATATGATTTTATTTTGATAAGGTATAACATTATCCAAAACAAATAAAAATAAACAGAATTGGTTAGGAACAAATTCCGAGTCCATTTTGTTTTCAAAACGGTCTCAAACCAATTTGTTTATCATACACACATTTTCTTTATTGAAATGTCGTTTTATACTTATAATCTTAGCAACTAACTAAAATGACATCTATTAAGTTGTAAAATCGAAAAAAGTATTTCTATTTTATTTAATTATTTTGACAATTAATATACTTACCAATTAGAGTAACAACAACGTATTTTTATTTTAAATAAAAAACAGTAACCTACTTTTAATATTTTTTTCATTCTTATCCTCCTAACCATATTAAATGGTGACAAACGTTTTAAATTATTATTATTATTAAATATGACATTTGTCATTATTTAGCATGGGTATGAGCATAAATAGGAGGAAAAATTAGAAGAATATATGATTTCTTTAAACCTATTTTAACGCCCCTCCCTCACCCAGGAAACGCACAATAATGCCCATCGCATTGTGAAAAAATAACATCACACTTTTTTTTAAACTTAAGACGGCAATGTAGTTTTTAACAAAAAATATCCATCGAAATGAAATTAATTATAGAAAGAAAAATTATTCATTAGTCGCTGCATCGCGCGGGTACGCACCAAATATATATATATATATATATATATATATATATATATATATATATATATATATATATATATATATATATATATATATATGTATGTATGTATGTATGTATGTATGTATGTATGTATGTATGTATGTATGTATGTATGTATGTATGTATGTATGTATGTATGTATGTATATATATTTATATACATACATACATACATACTTATATATATATATATATATATATATATATATATATATATATATATATATATATATATACCTATATATATATATATATATATATATATATATATATATATATATATATATATATATATATATATATATATATATGTATGTATGTATGTATGTATGTATGTATGTATGTATGTATGTATGTATGTATGTATGTATGTATGTATGTATGTATATATATATATATATATATATATATATATATATATATATATATATATATATATATATATATATATATATATATATATATATATATATATATATATATATATATATATATATATATATAGGTTCAGTGGAGAACTAAAATTAAACAATGAACGAATCCTACAGCCAGAATGCAAAATATCGACGGCCAGCGATAATGATGTAAAATTCTTAATTGGACGCGCGTGTAGCGGGTCATACCAAAAAGCCCACTTCGTTTCTTATGTTTTTTTAATTTTTAAGCGTATTCTTTTTTCGAAAAAAAATTAATTATACTAAAATTCATAATTTTTTCATCCTCTATAAATAGATATCCATATTGATGTACAAATTTTTTTGTTTTTTTTACTTCAAGTTCGTGTAGATTCACCTTGTGAACCTGAACTGAATTGCATTGTTTTAAATATATTTATTCACATCTAAATGAAAAATCTATCTAATTTTTTTAATAATTCTTTACCAATCACATGTGAATTTTAAGTAAATCATTTATGAATCTCAGTTAATTTAATTGTATATGATATTATAACATTGAAATAGTAAAAACATAAGTGATTTTTCTTGAAATCACATCTGAAGAAATGAATAACAATTATTGAAATAATGAATCCATTGATCATTTACATATGAAATATCTTCCATACAAATTTAATACAGTTTATATTCACATTGCGAATTTTAACAACTTCTTGTATTCTACATGTTAATTCACATATAAATGGTAATTGTACCTGACTTTTAAAAAAAAAACTTTATTATCCACATATGAATTTTAAGCAAATTAATTTCTGAATCTAAATTAATTCATTTTTGTATGATCAAAATGTTAAAAATAGTGTGCATCTAGTTTTAGATATATTAATTCACATATAAATGATAATTGTACCCTATTTTTTTAGCAATTTTGTGTTCATTCATGAATAAGTTTAAGTAAATTCATTTGTGAATCTTAGTTAATTCAATTGTATATTACAAAATGTTGAAATTGTAAAGAAAATATAAAAAAATTTAATTAAATTCAATATGAAAATTTTGTGAGATTCATGTCTGAATCTAAAAGTTTATTTAAATCCACATAAGTTGTTATTGAATGATCAATGATTGTTGATAAAAATAATTTCAATGATCATTCACATGTGAATAATCTTCTGTAAAACTTGTTATAGTTCAGATTCACATTGATTAACTGTTGTGAATCTGAACATGATTTTTGAATATTTTTTTTCCTTTTTACTATATTGATATGAATGTCTATTGAAAGAGAATAAGAAATTATGAATTTTGATATATTCGATTTTTTATTTCGATAAAAAATAAGATCTAAAAATAAAAAATAAATAAATAACGAAGTAAGTTTTTTGGAATTATCCGCTACATGCGTGTTCAATTAAGAAATTTACAACCTTATCTTCGGTCGTTGATTATTTGAATTCCGATGCTCACGATTGGTTCATTGGTTCATTGTTTTATTTTGGTTCTCTATTGAACTTATATATATATATATATATATATATATATATATATATATATATATATATATATATATATATATATATATATATATATATATATATATATATACTTAGGATCTTTTGAGAACCAACTTCACCCCGAGAACTCCCAACTCCTTTTGGATCAATCTTATATCTCCTAAATCGATATTTTTTTTCAAAAAACCGACCCCATAGACCTCTTAGACGCTCAAAATGGGCCTGGGGCGCTCAAAAATTTTTCCGAAAAAACGATTTTTTTATTTTGAAAAAAGTTGTCCATGTGCAAAAAAAAACGTTTGGACATATATACACTATTTTTCAAGTTTTTTTTATGGATGTTTTTCTAACATATATTTAAGGCGTTCTGTAAAAAAATTTGAAAAACAATGTACGTATAAAAAAGTTTGCACATGTGCAATTTTTTTTCTTGCACATGTGTAAATTTTTTTCAAAAAAAAAAAGTCGTTTTTTTTTGGAATTATTTTTTCTAAAATGCTTAAATATGTGCATTTTAGTCCCCTATATTTTTGGTTTTTCAAAAATTTTGACCATTTGGGAATTCTCAGGTTCTCGGGGCATGGTTGGTTCACAAAAAATCCCAACTATATATATATATATATATATATATATATATATATATATATATATATATATATATATATATATATATATATATATATATATATATATATATATATATATATATATATATATATATATAGGGTTGGGTTCAACAAGGGACTAAATTAATCCATGGTACCAAGGGATTAATTACCATCGTTGGATCAAAAAAATGAAGGATCAAGATTTTGGTTGTAAAAACTGCAAATAAACAAAGCTGTAGCCAATTCTAACAAAAAAAAACGGAAGTAAGGGGGTCATTTTCATAAATTCCAAAACAAGGAGATAACGTCTATACGTTAATCGCATTCAGTTACCTCTTTTACTTTTACACTTTTCACCGCGATCTTCATCTACTTCAAACCGACGCCGACGACAAACGACACCGGCAACAAATTCATCTGAAGTACCTTCAGTTTATTTACGATGACTAACTAAGGTAACAATATTCGTGTCGATTTTAACAGTTCTACCTCGAATTTCTCGGATTTCACCCGAAAAATTTGTCGAAACCCTAGGTTTTCGATTTTCCTTAATAATCGCGACTACATAAATCGATTTTTGTTATGAATCTACATTAACATTCTTTCAATGATACGATTGCATGAATCGATATCATATTCAGGAACTATTTATATGAAAACGAACGACTAAAACAAAAACCTAGGGTTTTGTGAAAAATTAATGTGAAACGCTATGAATCTGCATTAATATTCAGATTCACTGATACAATCCCATTAATCAAATATAGGATCTCATTAATGTTCATTTATATGATTACGTGATCCAATTATTTAATGATCCGAGTTCATATTTTTGAAAAGCATATATATTATCTCATTAATATTCATTCAATGATAACTAATTTTGAATGAATTGTATTAACTGAATCATCAAAACGAAAACATACATAAAAAACTAATTGTGATTGTGAATCATCAAAACGAAAACATACATAAAAAAGAAGACCTAGGTTTCTGAATAACTAATTTTGATTGAATTGTATTAACTGGTTACTTTAAATTGAAGTGTTATATATGATGTTATAGCTTTTCTATTATGTTGAAGATACATTTAAGTTGCTTGTTGATCATAGTTTCAAACATATATACAACTTTAAAAAACTAATTGTGATTGTTTACTTTAATTATTGGATCGATAATGGAAAGAATTGTGGTAGTTTTGATTAATAGATTCACAAAACTCACTAAATAAAAGTTCACATCGATTATTTATGTCTAAATTTTGTTTGATACTTTATATTTGGGAACACTTATAATGTGAATATATCATTTACATGTTTTTCTTATTGGAATATATACAGGAAAAGGAAAAATATTGAATGAACAAAAAGGTTAGTTATGTATTCATTATAATTTGAAGTGTTCATTTTCTATTTAACATCTATTATTTACTAATGTATTAATAATTTCATATCATGCAGATGATACTTCAAGACCTTCTACACCACTAACTCTAAAATCCATATTGAGTAAATTTAAAGATATTCCTAAAGGAACACCAAACATCTATCCGAAGAATCAAATCCAGGTTGATTACCAAATTTAATTCTGTAAATATTGATTCACAACTAAAATTTTTATTTCAATTACTTAACTTTAAATATATCATTGACATTCTATATTTGATATAAACAGGACAAACAAAAACAATTCCATCAAGCACAACAGTAGGAACACCACCCAGTCCAATCACTATTAAAAGCACTCCAAAAAAAAGCAACAAAAGGTTTGTATAAACATCTTAATGATTTTTCATTCATAGACTTATAGATTCTATATATTGAAAATTATTATTCATTCACAGAAACATCACACCCTGAGCCTCCCATAGACATCCAAACCACACCAAGTATACCAACTAAAGGTTTGTACATTGTTTCATTAATTTTTGTGACAAATTTACTTGTGAATTAATATTCTTTCAGATAATTATTTTTAAAAGAATGTTCACATTCATTGTTAATATGATTTTTCTTCTGAGTTTGAATGTTAATGCATTAAAGATTCACATAGTGAATTCTTGTTATTAAAGGTTTGTACATTGTTTCATTAATTTGTGTAAAAAATTTACATGTGAATTACTATTCTTTCACATAATTATTATTAAAAGAATGTTGACATTTTTCATTGTTAGAATGGTTTTTCTTCTGAGTTTGAATGTTAATGCATTCAACATTCACAAAGTGAATTCTTGTTATTAAAAGTTTGTACATTCTTTCATTAATTTGTGTAACAAATTTACATGTGAATTACTATTCTTTCACATAATTATTATTAAAAGAATGTTGACATTTTTCATTGTTAGAATGATTTTTCTTCTGAGTTTGAATGTTAATGCATTCAAGATTCACAAAGTGAATTCTTGTTGTTAAAGGTTTGTACATTGTTTCATTAATTTGTGTAACAAATTTAGTTGTTAATTACTATTCTTTCACATAATTATTATTAAAAGAATATTCACATTTTTCATTGTTAAAATGATTTTTCTTCTGAGTTTGAATGTTAATGCATTCAACATTCACAAAGTGAATTATTGTTATTAAAGGTTTGTACATTGTTTCATTAATTTGTGTAACAAATTTAGTACATTTTTTAATTCACAAACTCAAACGATTATGAGTATGTCGGTTATTTTGAATTCTCATAGAAATCTACATGTAAACTTCACGGGTGACAGACAAAGTCCACGAATAAAGTGAAGGGTTTTCTAGCAAACAATGAACACAAAAATTCTTATGGTTCACATGCAACCCTAGAAAGATCTATGTTTTCTTCTATGAAGATAATAAACTAAAACCTAAAGGCCAACAATAATTTCTAAAGATCAAATCAGAAGAACCAACCTTTGAATCTTGTTCTTGAAGCTAGCAGCAAAAGTATCCTGCCTCAGATGCAAGTCATACCCACAGCAATGGAGAAGACAGTTCAACAGAGTATTCTTGTTCAAATTGGCGCAGAGAATGAGGGTGCCAGGTGCCTCCTTTTATAGCCTCCAAGGGTTACAGCTGAAACCCTAAGGAGCCTCCAAGTGGGCAAGCCTGCAAACCAATTGGACCAAGCCTTTTTCTAAACCCTAATTAGGGTTTCGCCATTTTGAGGAACCCTCCTCAATTGGCGCCATTTATGGCCCCTGTCCACTGGCCAGCCTTTTATTCAACTATTGAATAATTACAAAACCAGTCCCTGCACTTTTAATTAATTAATTTAATCACTGAATTAAATCCAATTAATTCTAGATTAAATCTTAATTAATTATTATAGTTTCTAATTAATATATTAACACTTAAATATATTAATAAACCATTTAATTAATTCTATTGATTTATTAAGCAATTAATAAATCAACCTTTTACTCTACCGAACTCTATCCTGATCTCCAGCTATGAGGGCAACCCAAATGGACTTTGCTTCAATTAACAAGATAAATATAGTTGTAAAGTCATGGCTTAGACACCTAATCCAACAGTCTCCCACTTGGATAAGTCTATGACTTTAATTTATCTTCTGATTAATAAACAACCTGCAGCTTCCTAGAAACTGCTGCCGAACTCTGACCTAGTCAGTTCCGTCCAAAGATAAGTGATCAAATGATCCTCCGTCCAACAAGATATTTTCAGACATAAGACATGGATTGAGATCAATCTCTGTCTGACACTGTTTCCCGATTTCCGATTTTGCTTATGACTTTTAGACTTCTAATTGAATGAATCAATTTAGTCCCGGCTGGCCAGCACTTTAGTCAACTTCAAAATCATCGAGTGGCCAACAGATATCTGTTTCCCGTCAGGGTCAAGGGACGAATAAGCTTCGACTAATATGTTATATCTTTTACCCGACAAATCACTCACAACAGCACGTTTTATAACACCGAGTTACCGATGCGTTTTCGTACTATCAATGAACAACCGCCTTGCAAATTATAACTCATATCTCTCCACTTCAAGACCATAAGATATTATCGTCTCAACATTGCTCGTGATATAATCCATGAAGCAATCCATTGAGTGCGGGTTTATCCAATACTCAAATCTCCATTTCCAAGTACTCATGAACGTTGCAGCAATCTTATTGCTATGTCTAACTCCTTAGACAATCTACAAACCAATTCATGACAGTCTTCCTTCATACTTACTCCCTAAGAGTATGAACGACTGTGGATATTTGAATAATCCAATTATTCAGGAAGTAAACATGCAAAAGCGAAACATAAAATCTGACTGGCAGCAACTCCTGCTTATTACCAAGTCTCCACAAGGTAATCACCAAGTCGGATTTATCATAACTATTATCGGTTTCTTATTCTCTTTTAAATTTTCAATTCAAGCCTTTCATATCATGTCTATGACCTTTTCACTCTTTCTGTGTATCCAAGTGTCTAACACTTATACACTTTATTGCAGATGATCCTATCGGATACTCTTCCGATGATACCTCAATTTGTCATTCTATCATTCTCTCTCACATCTCCATTCCGGTGATGTGTACCGTGACTGCCCATGGTTCTCGGGTCTTTAGTCTACATGACTACACCCTAAGACAATTTCGAGGTGACATGATGTGCCGGTGAACCACACGCGCTCCATCAGAAACCAACGAAATTCTTTAACCATGAAATCCTACAGCACCACGTTCTGGTGTAAACAATTACCGATTTGAAAACCCTTTCAAATCAATTACCCTAATCATTTCCCAATGACTTCTTACGTCTGTTCAAAAATTCATCCAGTATTCTCAGCCAGGCAATATCCTGAATCTAACTTACAATGCTCTAAGCATTAAGTCATCAGGATATGTTCATTAACACTTCTGATTTGTCCAGGAGTCTCGAGGAACTTGATGTAATCTTATTCCAAGCCCTTACGGAATCCTAAGATTATCAATAATCCTTGTGTCATGATTTCCGGAAACCATTTCCTTTCGGAGACTCTTTCTTATGCATCTTGAATCCCATCAAGATCATATTCTCAATGGCTAAGTCAATACTGTCAGTCTCATCTATCTGATAGATGTCTATGAACTACGTGGGCATGCTGCACCTTATTTGTTTCTTTCATGCCAATTCATTACACTGTGCAATGACAGGAAACTCCATTCCTGGGTTATGCATCTTGAATCTCATCAAGATCATATTGGCAGAATTCTGATCTATCTAATAGATGTTCATAACCACCTGAGTATGTTGTATCTCTTAAAGTCTTTCATAGCGAATCGTTTCTTAACACCAAGTCATTACACTTTGTAATGATAAGAGACGTTTCCTAGAACCAGTATGTAACCCACATATAATGATAGCAGATAACAACGATACTCCCACTGGCTTTGACACCGTTATATGACTCTTTCGGACTATTCACAAAATCCAGAACTTATGGCACATTTTGCGAAACCGAAATCCAAACCTTTCCGACATATTAAAGAAAATCTTTCAGGCTATTCACAAAATCCAAACCTTTTGGCCTATTTTGAGAATCCGAATATCCTTTCTTGCGAGATGCCCATGAGACGAATCCCAGGGCCATGTACCTTTTGCAATGGCATGCTCTATGTGAGTCCCTATTAGTGTGCCGGTAAACCACACACGCTCCACTAACGACTCACTCTATGCCATGCAGAATCCTCTTGAATCTCATATTCTATTGAGAGTGCTCTTCTCGGAATCAATTGCTTGACTCCAAGTGATCACTCAATCAATCAGATGTTCTGTAAGTACATTTCTATGTTTCCTTCTTTTGATGATTCAATTACTCCCACTGGTTCCTAGACCAGTTGTAAAATCGATCAAACTGTCACATAGACTGTGTCTCGCGCTAAGGTTCTCTTATTTGGCAGCAACCGGGCTCACCAATGCTTCCTAGTAGTCAGATTACTTATCCGTACCATCTTTAGTGTTTTACCACTAATTGGTATGTCACCCAGATCATAACTCTTTATGGCGGTGACCAAAACTACAAGTCAGGCGAAGAGAGGGTATGTCAGGTTTAACAGGAATCTGATTCCTGGTCAAGGCCCAGTGGTGACTAAAAGGTTCTTTCACTTGGCTAATCCCTGAACTCCTTCAGAACTATCCTTACTCCCACTGTTTCCTTAGAACATGAGCTCTTTCTAAAAGAACTCTTCTTTCAAAGGATAACTGGGATGGCCAATGAAACGACATCGCTGATCAGTTTCAGCCTTGTCATGAGATTCGAACGAATGCTACATGACCCTGGACTTTATATGTACCAGTGGGACGATCCCAGCATTACATTTCAGACAGTGTCGTCATAACCTACTTAGTCTAAGATATGGTCGGAATATGGCTTCTGTGGTCTGACTGGTTGAATATTTAATTCATTGAAATACTAATCGGAAATGTATCTTATACATCGAGGATCAAAACTATTTCGATCAATGCTCCATTATCTTCCCTAAGACACATTATAACCATTAGTGTTCTTGGAAGAGGATAAACTGTGAAACATTTTCTCAGTCTATGTAGTCATTCAGGTTCTGTTGATCTTATACTTCCTTTGAAATCCTTGAACACTTCAAGGTTCCAATGAATCACTTATTCCGATAAGCGAAGCCATATTTGTCAAACTATTTGGCAAATATTTTGAAGCATAACTAATCGTGTTCTGTTCGAATATTCGAGCAATACGCAGTAACTTATGTGTCTGTCGCTCAAAATCTTAATGTCTTTACATCTCTATGTAAATTTATGACTTTGTTAATATTGTTCAAGACATGCAATCATCACCTGACTCCAAGTCAACTGATTCCAAAATCCTATCCATTGGATCTTTGGGTGATTCCTTTCTTGTCACAATTAATTTTATTAAGCACTCAATTCATCATGTGACTCTAAGTCAAATGATTCCAAAGTCCTGTCCAACTGGACCTTTGGTTGAAGTGATTCTCATAAAATTCACTTTAACAATCATAAAGAACACAATTTATAAGTCCAATCCCATTGGATGTATCAACATTCAAGTTATTACCATTTATGCCATTAACACATTCACACAACATTTCGAGGATAATTAAAACAATCATGTTTTAAAAGAAAAAATATTTTATTAAACCAGGATTATCCTCAGGACAATGTTCTATGCGAATCCATGTCATATGTATCAATAAACTAATAACAAGAACAAATATCTAGCCTAACTCCAAAAATACACGAGCTCCAGATCCAATCCGAATATGCTCCTGTGCGACAACATCCCGCATCCTACAGAGTCCGTGCATACAGAGCAAATGTGAGAAAACACATACTGTATCAAGGAAATGAGGATCAGGTATTGTGAGTTTTAAGATATTACTGAGTTTGCCAAACGGTTTGGCTTTGGAGCATTTTCCAATCTTTCTGTGACTTTGTCCCACCTTATGGATTCCCAGTTTGAAACATCGAACAATCGGTCCAGACGATCCGGATCATTTCTTGATGTACCTTAAAACTGGACTCAATCCTGAAGCAGCTGAATCAATGGAACTATGCTTCTCCATGAACGACTCATACAGCGTCGACATTGAATGAATTTCCACGATTGTCTTATCCGATTACCCTTTCTATTCATCTGGGTGAACAGATCAGCGAGTCGAGCTAATGCTTAACTCCCGATCACAAAGGGAAACCAGTTTTATACTGTTCGCCTATGTATCCCTTAAACTTGGGAACATGCAAACTAGTGCTACTTCCTTCATGCTTGAAACTTCAAGCTCTTTGAAGATCCTAGTTTGTTCCCTTTTTCAAGCAGTTCTCGAAACCTTTCCTCAACTAGCTGTGCCAACTTATCTGACCCCAGGAATTCTAAATCCCTGCGGAACTCGGGGTCAATGATCAATGGCATAAGGCAACGAACTTCCTTGGACTCAATGGTCAAAGAGTCATGCTCATCACAAGCTGCTGTGTGATGTTATGTTTGGGAGCGGACACTTAGTCGGATATGGTTCCCCAGCAAAACTAAGAACTATTCTCTAATTGCAAAACCATATCACACAGTCAAGGCCAGTCAGCCTTACCATATGTAACAGGTGCTTTCTGAAGCTCTCAGAAATGGGTGAAGGAGGAGAATGAGGAGAATGACACTTTCTTCAGACATATATAAAATTTGAATTTATTAGTTTAATTAATCCTTTTTAAATAATTACCCAATTTATTATTTAACAAGGCTAGGACCCAAAATACCCCAACTATGCTATGAAGAGGGATGCCGTAATCACAACACAGTGGTCATTAAGGTAGATAACATTTATCAATTTCAGTCTTATGAAATTCCTAGATCTGTGAGACTCATTGAACTGTTCAATGGCATGTTTAATCTCGGATATGCCCCACCGTTTGTGACTGGGATGCCGAGGATCACAAACC
Source organism: Cichorium intybus (assembly GCA_023525715.1). Taxonomy (NCBI): domain Eukaryota; kingdom Viridiplantae; phylum Streptophyta; class Magnoliopsida; order Asterales; family Asteraceae; genus Cichorium; species Cichorium intybus. The sequence goes on along the minus strand of CM042009.1, from coordinate 121,691,428 downwards.
GGATGTGAATAACCATGCAAATTAGCTTGGTACTCTCGGGGTCCATTATCATCTCAAATTGATGTGCCGGTTAACCACACACGCTCCATCAACAATGATAACACCCGAGAAACCCATTGCCACTCTTTATGAACCCCCATTGGTGTGCCGGTAACCCACACACGCTCCACCAACGTTTCATAAAGTGCAATGTGCAACTTCATGGATTAGCATCAAATTCACATTTTTATCCTAAAGTAACTAGATTGGGATTTGTTCAAAGTTCTAGTACTTTCAATTATAGCATTATACTTTTAAGAGGCTTAGCGGTTCTATCAAACCCGTTCGGCTAACGACACTCGACTGACCAGGAGAGCGGTGGGTAAGAGTAGATACCCATTAGACTAACATTTTATAGTCAGTCGCCTTATACCCTCTTTATAGGACAGTTTTGTGAATGAGGCCTACTAGCGGTAAGACTAACCAATTTTCTTATATATAAATAATTAACCTTTAATCATAAATATATAAGATATATTTTAATCTTATTAAAATATTTTAGAATTAATTTTCTGAGAATTTTCGCAAATTTATTTCTATTTTTCGAAAATTTTAATTAATTCTTTAAGCTGATTTAATTTATCTTTTAATTAAACAATTAATTAAATTAATTAAATCTAAGATAGATATTATAAATTAATCAAATTAATTTTCTATCTAGAAACCTAGTAGGTCGAAATTTGCATGCAAGGCAATTAGGGTTCCAGTTATTCAATTTAGTAAACTACCAAAAATAACAACCAACTAAACAAGGCAAGCAAATCAAAGAGGAAACAAGGGGTGGCGGCTAGGGTTAGGAAACCCTAGCCTAGATTTCGACCAAAGCCTCATCCAAGAGGTATTTTTCGCACAAAACCTCAAGGCAAACATAAATTAAGCAGTTTATATCAAACACAAGAAAACAGCCTAAGCTCTGATACCACTGAAGGGTTTTCTAGCAAACAATGAACACAAAAATTCTTATGGTTCACATGCAACCCTAGAAAGATCTATGTTTTCTTCTATGAAGATAATAAACTAAAACCTAAAGGCCAACAATAATTTCTAAAGATCAAATCAGAAGAACCAACCTTTGAATCTTGTTCTTGAAGCTAGCAGCAAAAGTATCCTGCCTCAGATGCAAGTCATACCCACAGCAATGGAGAAGACAGTTCAACAGAGTATTCTTGTTCAAATTGGCGCAGAGAATGAGGGTGCCAGGTGCCTCCTTTTATAGCCTCCAAGGGTTACAGCTGAAACCCTAAGGAGCCTCCAAGTGGGCAAGCCTGCAAACCAATTGGACCAAGCCTTTTTCTAAACCCTAATTAGGGTTTCGCCATTTTGAGGAACCCTCCTCAATTGGCGCCATTTATGGCCCCTGTCCACTGGCCAGCCTTTTATTCAACTATTGAATAATTACAAAACCAGTCCCTGCACTTTTAATTAATTAATTTAATCACTGAATTAAATCCAATTAATTCTAGATTAAATCTTAATTAATTATTATAGTTTCTAATTAATATATTAACACTTAAATATATTAATAAACCATTTAATTAATTCTATTGATTTATTAAGCAATTAATAAATCAACCTTTTACTCTACCGAACTCTATCCTGATCTCCAGCTATGAGGGCAACCCAAATGGACTTTGCTTCAATTAACAAGATAAATATAGTTGTAAAGTCATGGCTTAGACACCTAATCCAACATAAAGGACATATTTTCTTCAAAACAACCAACACCAATACAAATTGACAGCAGTCTTCCGAAGAAAACAAGAAAGAAGATAATAGGTTCGTTTATATTTTAATTACATTTTAATAAAATTATTTATTATTACCAAATATTAATTTCTAGCAATTTTTCAATAATTTTCACAAGCTAAAAGAAAGAGGAAACAAACATCAAAAACAGGAGAAAAAAAAAAGGAAAAGACTGCAACAAAGAAGAGAAGAGTACAAAAAAAGTTCCAATAAATCCAAACAAGAAAACTTATTTAAGAACAAGGATCAGCATGAACACATTCTACAATGTTATCAAATCATTGAAAAAAGACCAAAGAAAAGCAGTCAGAGAAATGGGATTTGGATCATTGTTACAAATTTCAATAGATGGATTACCGGGAAAACTTTCACGATATGTTGTGAATCATTTCAAACTAGAAGACATGAAGATTAACATACCATAAGGTTCAATAAAGATCACAAAAGATTTGGTCCACAAGTTAATGGGAATTTCGATGGGCATGAAAAGTTTATATGAGATTGAACACTGTGATCATTCTATAAAAGAATTCGTTTAATGGAAGGAACAATACGGAAAAAAGCCAATGAGACCAACTGACATTGAAGCAACAATAAGAAGATCAAACGACTCAAGAATGCTTTTCAGAATTAACTCTATTATATTGTTTGCAAATTCATTTTGTGAAATTCATAAACTTGGAACATGCAAGTTGACAATATTACCACATTTATTTAAACAAGACATCAAAGACATAGACTGTGTCACACCCCCAAACCGTAATGGCGGAAACATTCGAGGGTGGATGACTTCATGAACAATATCATAACAAAGTTGAATAATAGTGATTCCAAGCAAAACAACCATCATTAAATAATTGCAAATGTTACATCGTTTAAAAGTTGCATGTTCCAAATACAATTACAAATGATATCAAAATGAACAAAAACGACGTCGTAACGTCCCTTCAAATAGCGCTGAAGGATTACTTTATCAATTTCCTGAGAATACAAGTAATTTGAAAAGTGTCAACAATTAAGTTGATGAGTTCATAAGATTTTTGCGTAAGAAATGTCATTTGTTTGTAAGTGATAGTGTTGAAAACCAAGAAAATCCAATATTTTCTCATAAAATATCCAAGTCTTTAAATCCCAAAGACTAAAATGTGATATGTAAACTGTAGTGTAACTTTATTTGAAATGTGTTTTTACACGTAAACAATTTATAAAAATATTAAGTTGATTATTTTTCCCCATGTGAGATACCCTATAACCATACTGTGACTAGTTGGCCTGCTGCGACGTTCTTCAGGCGTCGGAATGTTAGACATTTGGACACCTCAGACCTGCCGGTCTAGCTGTAGCTAGCAGCTCAGGTGCGGGGTTGTCAAGCCCGTATAGATCTATACTCAAATATCGCGCTCTCTTACCGAGACTCTGGTTATAAATTTCAGGACTTATAGTAGGTACTTATAGAAGTACTATGAAGATCCATCTCACAAAAATATATGTATTCAATCAACTTGTTTACGTAAAATTTGTATATGAAAACTCTTGTAATTATCCATTATCATTTTTCCCATGATAATATAGTAATGTATAATAATTATATAATTTTATATAATTATTTTGTCTTGTTCAAAATGTCATAATAACCTTGTGTTCATAAACTATTCCAATAATAGTCTATTTTTAGTATTCTGTCGTGATGATCATATTTTTACGAATAATAACGAAATAACTTATTCAAATGATTATAAATATCATCTTTTAAGATATTTCCCACAAAAATGGTATAATAACTTAGTTATATCCATTTTTGTTAGAAAGTAGTATTTCCGGTCACAAAAGCGTAGTTTTTATTAGTTTTCGTTTTTATGACGTTTATATTAAAGATCTAGTATTTTTACACACTTTATTTATAGTTTTGTAACTTTTACACAAACATAATATGTCATAATGTTTATAATACATAGATGTAACCATATTTCATGTCAAAAACGTTTGTACACAACTTCTAGTTTTATAAACTTGTGTAAATCGTTATTTATAACATATAAACATATATAATCTTGTGTAAATCATCATTTTTAACATATGAACTTGTATTCTCCCCCAAAACGTTTAGAAAAGATGAAAATGAGGGGTATGAACTCACCCTTGGAGCGTGCTTTACTTAAAAATAAGGTTGATCTTGCGGAATTTACGGTAGGAAGCAAGATCTAGGCTTCGTAGCTCGAAGGATAGTTGGACAAAACTATTACCCAATAGTTTTATGTTGATGTTAGTGTGTGTAAATGGAATAAAACTTGTGTAATAAAATCACTAGAGAAAAGTATGTTACCAAAGAGAAGTGAATTACACTTGAAATGGTGGTGGTTTGTGGTGGTTTGAGGTGGTTTATGGTGACTTGTTTTGGTGGGTGGAGAGATGAGAGGGAGAGAGTAATGAGCCGAGAGTGAGAGAAGAGAGGGATAGTTTGAGAGTGTGTGTATTCCAATGAGATGAGAGTTAGATGTAAAGTGGGTTTTAGTTAGTTTTTAGTTTAAATTAATTAGATTATAGGTTTTGACTTTTAGCCTTTAGACCTTCTAATCATGTAAGACATTGACACTCGCATTTTCACAATGGGGAACATGCATCAGCCGATGGGGTAGGGGGGGGGGGGGGTAGGGTGGATTTGTTTTAATAAAAATGCATTATACTTATATAAAATGAGTGATTTTTATAAAATCGTAAGACTTTTTAGTGAAATTTTATTTGTTTTTGACGAAACGAAGTTCTAAATAAAAATTATGTATAAAAACATTGTAAAAAAATTTATTTAGATTGAGTCGTAGCTCGTTAAACTATGAAATACGCGTCTAAGCGCAGTATTCTTCCGATTACGTGATTTTCGGCATTTTACCGAAAATTGTATTTGACTTTGAAATTAAATACTAGATAGTATTACGTTCTATAATATATGATTTGTTATCCCATATTTGATGTTTAAGGCACCACATTTTGTATTTTGAGACCAAACCCTGTGTACATTTATCTGTTCACAGCGGTTTAATCGTTGTAACTTTCACATACGAACTCCGTTTTCGACATTCTATATATCCACAGGTTCGTATTTACGAGTAGATCGTTTTATGAATATTATTATTCTCAAAATAATAATTGTACGATTATCGAATTTTTGCGCTACAGTAGTTTATTATCCGTATTTTCAACGTTTAATAGATAATTGTTTTGAATTAGTGTACGTAGTATTATAATGCCTAATAATACGTTGCAATATCATGGAAAATTACTTTTCAATATATGGTTTAACGTACGCTTCGTTTGACTACAGTTGACTTTCGTTGACCAAAATTTACAATTGTCACATTATCTACCCGTTAGAAAGAATTTCTTCCCGAAATTTCACGCTTGAGTAGATCCTCAAGGGTTTGGGAAGAGATGTGGATACTTCTGTTTCATTTGGTCTTCACGCTCCCAAGTAAATTCTGGTCCACGCTTGGCGCCCCAGCGGACCTTCACTATCGGTATGTGGCTTTGTTTCGTTCTCTTGATCTCTCTGTCCATGATTTCTACGCGTTCTACAACTAAATGAAGGTTCTCGTTCACTTCAATCTCGTCGAGTGGAATGACTAGAGTCTCATCGGATAGGCACTTCTTTAAGTTGGATACGTGAAAGGTGGGATGGACTTTGCTGAGCTCTTGTGGTAGTTGGAGTTTGTAGGCTACTAGACCGATCCTAGCAAGGATCTCAAAGGGCCCAATGTATCTGGGGTTCAGTTTCCAACGCTTTCCAAAGCGTATCATTCCTTTCCATGGTGAGACCTTCAACAACACTCGATCGCCAACCTGGAATTCCAAAGGTTTGCGTCGTTTATCTGCATAACTCTTTTGTCGGTCACGAGATGCTTTCAATCGTTCATGGATCTGAACGATTTTCTCCGTCGTCTCTCGTATGATCTCCGGACCGGTGAGAGTGCTGTTAGGTACTTGACCTCTGGCTAGTTGAGTATCACCTACCTCAGCCCAGCACAGAGGAGATCTGCACTTGCGCCCATATAAAGCTTCAAATGGAGCAACTTTGATACTCGTGTGATAACTATTGTTGTATGAGAATTCGATGAGCAGTAAGTGAGTGTCCCACGCCTTACCAAAGTCTATCACACAAGCCCTCAACATGTCTTCCAGCGTCTGAATAGTTCTTTTACTTTGCCCGTCTGTCTGTGGATGGTATGCTGTACTCATATCGAGTCTAGTTCCCAAGGCTTTTTGCAATGATTGCCAAAATCGTGACGTGAATCTGCTATCCCTATACAAGATAATAGAAATTGGCGCACCATGCAATCGTACTATTTCTTTAATGTACGTCCTTGTAAGTTTCTCCATCTTGTCGGTTTCCTTGATTGGTAGGAAGTGAGCGGATTTGGTTAACCTATCGACGATTACCCATATAGTGTCTAACCCACCAGTTATCTTTGGTAACTTGGTTATAAAGTCCATAGTTATCCGCTCCCACTTCCACTTGGGTATCTCCGGTTGTTGTAGTAAACCCGAGGGCTTTTGGTATTCTACTTTAACCTTGGCGCAAGTCAGGCACTTGCCCACGTAAGTAGCAATTTCTGCCTTCATGTTTGGCCACCAATACAGTTTCTTGAGGTCCAGGTACATCTTGTCGGACCCAGGATGAACGGAGTATCTAGTCTTGTGAGTCTCATTCATGATAATATCTCTGTATCCGCCGAATCTCGGGGTCCAAATTCGGTTCATGAGGTAACAAGCTCCGTCATCCTTAACTTCGAGGTTTTTATCGATCCCTCGCAAGGCTTCATTTGCGACATTCTCAGGTTTTAAGGCTTCTAGTTGCGCCTCCTTGATCTGAGTGGACAAATGGGAACGGATCGTTATCGACAGAGACTTTACTCGTCGGCCCGAGTACTCTTTCCGACTAAGGGCATCTGCCACTACGTTGGCCTTTCCTGGGTGATATACGAATTTCGCATTCATAATCACTTAACAGCTTTACCCATCGTCGTTGTCTCATGTTGAGTTCTTTTTGGTTGAGGATATGCTAGAGACTCTTATGGTCGGTGAAAACCGTACACTTAGTGCCGTACAGGTAGTGTCTCCAGATCTTCAATGCGAACACTACTGCCCCCAACTCGAGGTCATTTGTAGTGTAGTTGACCTCGTGAGTTTTAAGTTGTCTTGAAGCGTAGGCCATGAATTTTCCTCTTTGCATGAGTACGCAGCCCAGACCCTGGTTCGATGCATCGCAATAGACCACAAAGTCTTCTGTTCCTTCTGGAAGGGACAGAATGGGTGCGGTGCACAAGGCTTTCTTTAGGGTATGGAAGGCGGCGTCTTGTTTATCTTCCCACTTGAATGTTACACCCTTCTGAGTCAGGGCAGTAAGTGGCTTCGCAATTTTGGAGAAATTCTGTATGAATCTTCGGTAGTAGCCAGCAAGGCCCAAAAACTAGCAGATTTCTGTCGGAGTTCTTGGTGCTTCCCAGTTTTCGATGGCTTTGATTTTGGAGGGATCCACATGTATCCCTCCCTTGCTGACTACGTGGCCTAGAAAGTCCACCTTTCGAATCCAAAATTCGCATTTTGAAAACATCGCATACAACTTTTCTGCCCTTAGCGTCTCCAAGACTTGCCGTAGGTGTTGGCTATGTTCCTCCTTACTTCGTGAATAGATAAGTATGTCGTCGATGAACACTATCACAAATTTATCTAAGTAAGGCCGGCATACGCGGTTCATCAGATCAATAAACACTGTGGGCGCATTAGTCAATCCGAAGGGCATCACAACGAATTCATAATGGCCGTAGCGAGTTCTGAATGCCGTCTTACGAACGTCTTCTTCTTGGACTCTGAGTTGGTGATACCCCGACCTTAGATCGATTTTTAAGAAGTAACTCGATCCTTGGAGTTGGTCAAAAAGGTCGTCGATTCGGGGTAACGGATACCGATTCTGGATAGTGAGCTTGTTCAACTCCCGATAGTCAATGCACATGCAGAATGACCCATCCTTCTTCTTCACGAACAAGACCGGCGCTCCCCAAGGTGAGAAGCTCGGCCTGATGAACCCTTTACTTAGCAGTTCGTTTAGCTGGCTGGATAATTCTTGCATTTCTGCCGGGGCTAATCGGTATGGCCCTTTTGCTACTGGGGTGGCTCCAGGTATCAAATCGATTCTGAACTCGACTTGTCGTGTACGTGGTACTCCTGGGAGGTCTTCTTGGAATACGTCAGAAAAGTCGCAGACTTCAGGGATCTCTTTGATGCTCTTTACTTCTTTCTTCTCGTCAACAACGTGGGCTAGGAAGGCATGGTATCTTTTCTGTAGTTACCTTCGAGCTTTGATGCAAGACATGATTCGAAGATTGGTACTGGGCTTATCACCGTAGACAACAAGGGTCTTGTCATCCGGCAGATGAAGTCGGATTCCTCGTTCGTAACACATGATGTCGGCATGATGGGGAATTAGCCAATCCATACCAAAAATCACGTCAAAGCTTCCTATTCTAACAGGCATTAAGTCGATTTGAAAGGAGTGATCGTCCAGAGTAAGTGTACAGCCTATGTATATGTCGTTTGTGCTTTCTGTTTTGCCATTTGCTATTTCTACCGTAAATGTTTCATTGAGTGGTTGAGGTTTTTGTTTTAGTAAGTTTTTAAATTTGTGGCTTACGAAGCTCCTCTCCGCACCGCTATCGAATAGAATATAATCATATGAGTTATTGACGAGGAACGTACCGGTAACCACGGTGGGATCCTCCACCGCTTCCGCGCGTCCCATGGCTAGGACTCTTCCATTTCTCCCAACGTTATTTGTCTTCGGGAAATCACGCTTAAAATGCCCCGTCTCACCACAACCATAGCAAGCTTGACTCACCCCAGCATTAGAGGCTTGGGTGGCTTGTGGAACTGGTGCCCTGCAGAAACGGGCGGTATGACCCTTCTTGTTATAGTTCGAGCAGTGTATTTCTCTACAGGCTCCAGTATGGTGGAAATTACACTTGTTGCACTTGGGTAGTGTCTCATTATATTGCTGGGTTGCTGTTGGGGTAGTCGGGACAGTGGCTGCACGGACTGCCACAATCTGTTGTCTCTTGGCACCTTCTTGGTTAGGCTGACCCCTCCCCCTGTTCCAGGGTTTCCTTTTGTGGTCTTTCTCCTTTGGTTGATCAGCTTTAGGGGTCATGGTGCCCTGGCGAACCCCATTTTCGACTAATCGTTGGGCCAGTCGTTTGGCACTGTCGAAGGTGGCGGGGCTTGCCGCTTCTACGTTCCCCTGGATCTGAGGAGATAGCCCCTAGATGTAGCGTTCCACTTTCACAGATTCTGGCATGACCATAGCAGGGCAGAGGGTTGCCAAGTCATTGAATTGATTTGTGTAGGTGGTCAGATCTGAACCTTTCATGGTAAGGTTCCACAGCTCCTGTTCTAGTTTTTGGATCTCCCCTCTGGGACAGTACTCTTTCATCAGCATGGTCTTCAGTTCCTCCCAACTCAATGAGTTGGCTACAGGAAGTGTCAGGGCCTTAACATGACCCTTCCACCAGGACATGGCCGTCTCAGCAAAGGTACAAGCGGCGAATTTTACTTTAAATTCTTCGGGGCATGCAGAGATATCAAAGATTGATTTAGTCTTCTCAATCCATCTTGTGAGAGCAAGGACACCACCAGTACCGTGGAAAGCCACAGGTTTGCAATTAACAAAGTCCTTGTACGTACATACTCGCGATTGGTTTGATGTTTCTCCATTTGTGGAGTCGTTGGTGCCATTTCTGCTTCCGTTTCCATTCGACCCATTCGAGTTTATCTGAGCGATAGCAGCTGCTACCGCAGCAGTAACAGCGGCTTGGAAAGTAGCTGAGTCCATCATGGGTGGCTCGGGTGTTTCGATTGGTGTGCGCCTAGCGTTTCTTCGACGGGGTGGCATATTTCTGCCACAAGGATTCAGGATTTGACGTTGGTTAGTTCTTGGTAAGGGTTATCAAAGTACAGCGTTTCTATTATACATTTATGTCGACTATGTAGTGATAGGGGTATAATAGGTGCATAATGAGTCTAGATGTATGGTTTTATAGTATCACAAAATACTCGTATAGTATTTTTGTTTTATGTTTTGTTCTAGTGTTTTGCTTTGTACATGGTTCTTGGTAACTCTTTAGAAGTTGTTATAAGTAAGGTGATTTCTAAGGGGTATGAGAGGTATGTAAGAGAAAATTCTAAATGTACGACTTCAAAGTATTCATAAAATACTCCTTTAGTATTTTAACTCTATGTTTAGTTATATAGCGTCTTAAAATACTCCCATAGTATTTCAACTTTATGTTTAGTTATTTGGTTATTGGTAAGTGTTCGGACTTGTTGTTCGCCACGACTATTCCTAAGTATACGTTAATCATATCTTGGACCAATACAGTTGATCAGGCTCTATTTATCCAAGATATAATTACCAAATCACTTAGGCCTATCCGTAGTGTTCAACTCATCTTACCACTTTTGTATGTTTTCGTTATGATATCATTCTAGTATGTATGTATGTACTTATACTTTTTATAAAAATTATCGTTGTAATTTTAAAAGTATACTTGTACGAAAATGTTTTCGAGAGTTTTAGTCCCATTGTATTTATAGTTGTATATCTTTAAATGGATTGATATACTTAGTTCACTATAAACAATGCTCTGATACCAATCTGTCACACCCCCAAACCGTAATGGCGGAAACATTCGAGGGTGGATGACTTCATGAACAATATCATAACAAACTTGAATAATAGTGATTCCAAGCAAAACAACCATCATTAAATAATTGCAAATGTTACATCGTTTAAAAGTTGCATGTTCCAAATACAATTACAAATGATATCAAAATGAACAAAAACAACGTCGTAACGTCCCTTCAAATAGCGCTGGAGGATTACGTTATCAATTTCCTGATAATACAAGTAATTTGAAAAGTGTCAACAATTAAGTTGGTGAGTTCATAAGATTTTTGCGTAAGAAATGTCCTTTGTTTGTAAGCGATAGTGTTGAAAACCAAGAAAATCCAATATTTTCTCATAAAAATGTCCAAGTCTTTAAATCCCAAACACTAAAATGTGATACGTAAACTGTAGTGTAACTTTCTTTGAAATGTGTGTTTCCACGTAAACAATTTATAAAAATATTAAGTTGATTATTTTTCCCCATGTGAGATACCCTATAACCATACTGTGACTAGTTGGCCTGCTGCGACGTTCTTCAGGCGTCGGAATGTTAGACATTTGGACACCTCAGACCTGCCGGTCTAGCTGTAGCTAGCAGCTCAGGTGCGGGGTTGTCAAGCCCGTATAGATCTATACTCAAATATCGCGCTCTCTTACCGAGACTCTGGTTATAAATTTCAGGACTTATAGTAGGTACTTATAGAAGTACTGTGAAGATCCATCTCACAAAAATGTATGTATTCAATCAACTTGTTTACGTAAAATTTGTATATGAAAACTCTTGTAATTATCCATTATCATTTTTCCCATGATAATATAGTAATGTATAATAATTATATAATTTTATATAATTATTTTGTCTTGTTCAAAATGTCATAATAACATTGTGTTCATAAACTATTCCAATAATAGTCTATTTTTAGTATTCCGTCGTGATGATCATATTTTTACGAATAATAACGAAATAACTTATTCAAATGATTATAAATATCATCTTTTAAGATATTTCCCACAAAAATGGTATAATAACTTAGTTATATCCATTTTTGCTAGAAAATAGTATTTCCGGTCATAAAAGCGTAGTTTTTATTAGTTTTCGTTTTTATGACGTTTATATTAAAGATCTAGTATTTTTACACACTTTATTTATAGTTTTGTAACTTTTACACAAACATAATATGTCATAATGTTTATAATACATAGATCTAACCATATTTCATGTCAAAAACGTTTGTACACAACTTCTAGTTTTATAAACTTGTGTAAATCGTTATTTATAACATATAAACATATATAATCTTGTGTAAATCATCATTTTTAACATATGAACTTGTATTCTCCCCCAAAACGTTTAGAAAAGATGAAAATGAGGGGTATGAACTCACCCTTGGAGCGTGCTTTACTTAAAAATAAGGTTGATCTTGCGGGATTTACGGTAGGAAGCAAGATCTAGGCTTCATAGCTCGAAGGACCCTTGGACAAAACTATTACCCAATAGTTTTATGTTGATGTTAGTGTGTGTAAATGGAATAAAACTTGTGTAATAAAATCACTAGAGAAAAGTATCTTACCAAAGAGAAGTGAATTACACTTGAAATGGTGGTGGTTTGTGGTGGTTTGATGTGGTTTATGGTGACTTGTGGTGGTGGGTGGAGAGATGAGAGGGAGAGAGTAATGAGCCGAGTGTGAGAGAAGAGAGGGATAGTTTGAGAGTGTGTGTGTTCCAATGAGATGAGAGTTAGATGTAAAGTGGGTTTTAGTTAGTTTTTAGTTTAAATTAATTAGATTATAGGTTTTGACTTTTAGCCTTTAGACCTTCTAATCATGTAAGACATTGAGACTTGCATTTTCACAATGGGGAACATGCATCAGCCGATGGGGTGGGGGGGGGGGGGTGGTAGGGTGGATTTGTTTTAATAAAAATGCATTATACTTATATAAAATGAGTGATTTTTATAAAATCGTAAGACGTTTTAGTGAAATTTTATGAGTTTTTGACGAAACGAAGTTCTAAATAAATATTATGTATAAAAACATTGTAAAAAAATTTATTTAGATTAAGTCGTAGCTCGTTAAACTATGAAATACGCGTTTAAGCGCAGTATTCTTCCGATTACGCGATTTTCGGTATTTTACCGAAAATTGTATTTGACTTTGAAATTAAATACTAGATAGTATTACGTTCTATAATATATGATTTGTTATCCCATATTTGATGTTTAAGGCACCACATTTTGTATTTTGAGTCCAAACCCTGTGTACATTTATCCGTTCACAGCGGTTTAATCGTTGTAACTTTCACATACGAACTCCGTTTTCGACGTTCTATATATCCACAGGTTCGTATTTACGAGTAGATCGTTTTATGAATATTATTATTCTCAAAATAATAATTGTACGATTATCGAATTTTTGTGCTACAGTATTTATTATCCGTATTTTCAACGTTTAATCGATAATTGTTTTGAATTAATGTACGTAGTATAATAATGCCTAATAATACGTCGCAATATCATGGAAAATTACTTTTCAATATATGGTTTAACATACGCTTCGTATGACTACAGTTGACTTTCGTTGACCAAATTTTACAATTCTCACAGACTGGTGTGGCCATGTACTTAAGTGTTTGGGAATATGCAAGCATCAATGGGATGAAACTGATCGAGGGGACTACTTCTGTGGACCACTTACTGTTTTACTGGTAATATTTTTTATAGCATATATATATATATATATATATATATATATATATATATATATATATATATATATATATATATATATATATATAATGTTATTTTGTTATTTTTTATTCAACAAAACTAATTATATATTATTCACATTGCAGCTTTTTTACTTGGAATTTATGACAAGTTTAAAGAAAGAGAAAATTGAAAGAAAAGGTCTTCCTGTTAACTATTTGGATGTAAAAAAGATGAAAAGAAAAGAAGATGAAGCAATCTTAAAAAGATCTTCTGGTGATGTTGATATTGAAGATCATTGTTCAGAATCAGAAGAAAAAACAACAGATGAAGATGAATGCATGACAGTTGAGGTATAACATATCTATATTCACAATGTGAATTTTCACTTACAAAACTTTATATATAAGTTAATTTGTGAATTTTTTAATGAGGTTTTGTTTTAAAGTTTTAAATTTAAGTTATATATTACTTTTTTCAAATTTCACTGTTAATGTAAATACCTACTATAATAATTCACATTGTGAATTATATACTTTTAGCTTATTTCACTTTATGGAATATGTAATAAGATAATTCTAATTTTGAATTTACATTTTTCTTTTTGCAGGAATTGCTTTCTAATATACAAAAAAATATAAAAAATTAGTGGATGATAAAATGAAACTTGGAAATTTTATAAGTTCTTCACTTACAAAATTCCCAGAAAACAATGAAATCATAAAGATGAAAAAATTGTTTGAAGAACAATTTGTTGGTGAATCAACAAAGCATTTTGATGAACCTGAAGCTGGTGATGAGACAGAAAACAGAGAAGGGTTGAACATGAACGAGAATGTGGAAAAACAATGTGGACATGAAGCTGGTGATGAAACAGAAAACAGGGAAGGGGTGAACATGAACAAGAATACAGAAAAAGAAGGTGGATATGAAGGTGCTGATTAAACTGAAAACATAGAAGGGTTGAATGTGAAAGAAGTTGGACATGAAAGTGAAAAGTCTGTTGAGAATGAAGAAGACTGTCTAAATGAACCAATAACCCCAGCAAGCAAAAAAGTGAAGTTTCAAATATATTGCTTGGCACACCAGGAGATATCTTTACAGATCCAAAGGTTCTTGATTTTGTTGATTCTCTAGAATGCTATATAGATGATATTGAACTAGAAAATTCAAACACCATTTGTAAACAAAATCTAAATATATCACATGCACCTAGTTTTTCTCTTGGATTAACTCAAGAGTTTCAGGAAACAAATGAGGGTTTTCGAGAAGAAAAGGGAAAGAAGATGGTAAATGAAGAAGAAAATGAAAATTTAAAAGAAATCGAAGAATATGAAGACATTCTCACAACTGAAAATGAAGAACACACGGAAAAAGTCTCAAAACGAGTCATAAAACCATCAGTATACTTGTGTTCTCCTTATTGTAACAAGAATGTTTCAATGTACTCTTTCCTAGAGGTTGATGAATTGAAAGTATCAAATAGAGTATCTGCTAGGACTGGACATTTCAGGTAAGAAGTTATTTTATCTTTTATGTTCAAAATTAATTATTTTTCAAACACTAACATTTATTCTTTTTGATGGTTAAATTAGTGAAAAGATATTTGAAACAGAAAAAAGGTACTGTTGTGCTTAGAGGAATTATTGAAACATATAAGCAGGGTTATGGGTACATGTAAATGTGATTGATGCATGGTCTGCAGTGCTTAATTATGAAGAAAAAAAATCAGAGATATTTCTTTGACACAACAATATTGGTAAGTTTCTAGTACAATAACAATATATATAAAAAACACTGACTGTTAGTTTAAATTCACTTTGTGAATCTTTATTCTCTTATGTATATACAAATGTGAATATGTACACATTGTGTTTAAATACACTTTGTGAATCTTTTCTCTCTTATGTATATTCAAATGTGAATTTTCTTATAAAACATTCAGAAAACTTATCAAATAACATTTTAATTAAAATTTGTTAATTAATATATTGTTATACTCTGTGCAGAGACCAAGCTTATATGATTTAAGAAAACCTTTTGTTGAAAGATATAACAAAATTGAGGAAGATATCAAAGATGCAATGAAAGGAGAAGAAAAACTCATGACATTTGAAGAAATTGATCTGGTAATTCATCTTCACATTTAATAAAAAAAATGATGTTAAATATATTATAAAAAATTAAAAAATTTATCTTCTAATTCATAACAGGTATTTTTTCCTGTTCATTCTGCAAATCATTATTATCTCATTTGCATAAACCTGAAAGAACCAAGAGTTGATGTACTCGACAACCAGTTATCAAATGCAAGAACGAAGAATAGTTACCATAGTGCACCAAAAGAACTTGTAAGTACTGTAAATACGTGAATTCTAATTAAATAATATTATTAAACCAATAATATCTGCTAATTTTGTTATTTTGCAGTCATTGATGTTTTCTAGGTATTTGATGAGTGTGAGTCACAAATCAGCAATTAAACTTCAAGATGTTTGTTGAGTCATAAATATAGATTGAGTCAAAGATGCTGATCGGATTTATAGCCAGATTTTATGCCATTAATTTTGTCACACCCCCAAACCATGATGGCGGAATCGTCTGAGGGCGGAACGGGACATAGCATCACAACCATTGCATACATTGAAAACATAAGTAGATAACAACCATCATACATTATAATTGGAAAGTTACATTGTTCAAATGGTATTTTTTCAACCCAATTACAGTATAATAAAGAAATAAGTAAAAGAGACGTCTTCGCGTCCCATTCCAAAAGGTTAGTCGGACTTGACTAATTGTTACCTGAGAATACAAGTAATTTGAAAGAGTGTCAACATTACGTTGGTGAGTTCATAAGATGTTTGTATTGAGAAAATCCATAGTCCCTTTTTCCTTGTAAAGAGATAGTGTATGAAACCAGAAAATCCAATATTTTCATATAAGTGAGTCGTAGTCTTAAAACCCAAAGACCGAAAATGTATACGTGTTTCTATACTTGAATATAGTATTACATAGTCTTATTTTTGTATGAAACCATGTAAATACATGTTTATTCGTAGAATAATTGTAGATCTAATTCCGTGAAACCTTTACGTAGGTAAAATCGTACTTTTATTTATATCTTGATAAAATGTAGTTTTAATTCCCATAAAACCCATAGGTATAAGTAAAACCATACTTATATTTGTAACTAGTTAGAATGTAGTTTTAATACCATAAAACTCGTATGTATAAGTAAAACCGTACTTATATTTGTACTGTCACACCCCGATCCTTGGCGGAATCGATCAAGGCGTGATATATTGTTCAAAGTCTCATGACAACTATGTTATAATATGATTAGATTCAATTAAGTACTAAGTATGCAAACAAGATCCACAACATACAAATACAAATCAAAATACAATAACATTTATTACATCAAATTTAAATAGTCTTGTGGGTTTCTAAGGTACACCCTACTTTTCATCAACTTCATTCTTCAAATCTGCATCATGGGTAAAAACAGGTCAACTACGAGAGTTGGTGAGTAATCTAGTTTTATTAAAGAAAATTGTGAGTTTGAATAATTTGAAATTTGTTTTCTTTTGAAGTTGGCAAGCAACTGTTATTGAGATAACAGTTTATAAATCAAAAATTGATTAACAAATGATAACAACAACAATAAGTCCTCACCCTATATATATACATATATATGTATATATAGGATGGAGCATCTAATCATCATACACACACAACCACGTGCGATCAATCACCTTAGCGTCCCAAGGCGGGGTGGTCAACCCAATAGCGCTATTATTGTCCATAACGTACCTCAAGATTACGGGCATAGTCATGGAGATTAGACTAAAAATGATAATGCACTACAAGTACATGTAGCGTAAACAAACAATAATTATACAAATAATGATTCAAGTATAAATGTCCCAACAATGTCTCAATTGTGATAAAATAATAAAATGAAGTTGAAAACATATTAGAACCACATGATACACCCAAAAAATATTGAAAATTATAAAATATGGGGTAGATTACTCACATTAGTCCAAACGGAATACGCGTGTTGTACGATAGACGGCTCGGGTCAAAACGACGTGGAACCTATTATAATTAATAGTTTTGGTTTAGGAACTACTGAACGGGAATGGAGTATTAATAAAAATAATTAGACACATATTCTTATATTAGATAAATTAACAATAATCAAATTTTGTTTTGAATATTAATGTATTCATAGGTTAGATGAATTTTAAATTGAATTAATTACTTTGCTTAATTAATTTATATTTTCACTTTAGGCAAGATTTTAATAATTTATTATTAAAATAATAACTTGTCAAATTATAAGTATTTACAGATTTTATATATTATAAAAAATTATTTATATGAAATAATCATTAAAAATGCATTTTTACATGCTTAGATATTTAGGAAAATGGTTTTAAATACAAAACAGTAATGAAACATTATGAAATTATCAGAAAATCATTATTTCATAAAATAGTAATTACTGTAAAATTTTCATATTTTTCTTAACTGCTTTAGTATTTATTTAGTATTTTAATAATTAAACCACAACAAAATTCGGAAAAAATAATAAATGATTCCCAAAAATTCTGGAAAATTAACCATAGTTTGATAACAATATATTGAGCCTACTATAAATATGTTGGATATTTTGGGCTATGGGAAGTATTTCTTATGTTTTTCATTATTAACTAATCAATAAAATCATAAATAATAGGGAAATATTAAGAGAAATTCATTAGACTTTTTATTTATGATTAACATGTTATATATGCTATTCTGATAAGGTTTTATAATTTTTGGACATGTGTAGCTATTTATTATTATTTTAAACCTTTAAATAAACATTAAATCAGGATAAATACGCAAACCTTCTTACAAAAAGCTGTATATTTTGTCATGGAGTCATTAAAATGTGTATTAGGTGCAAAAAATATAAAATCTAGATTTTAACATACCTAACTATATTTTGCAATTTATTTTTCTACAACAAAATAAAATACAAAATGAGCATCAAACAGTAATATAAATGCATGAAACTTTATAAATCCACTTTACACGATATATGGGTTGTTCCAAAATTTTACCAGAATTTATTGACTGCAAAAAGTATTTTATGTGAATTATTGCCATATTTTATTGCAATAATTATAGTAATTCAATAAAAATAAGTTATTTTCTGAAAATTTCCAGAACTTCTTATTTTATTTATGAGAGTCTGAGAAAAATCAGGTTTATGCATAAAATGAGTTTTAGATATTTTGGTGGATTTAATTTGTTTCATGTATGAATTTGGAACTTTTAACAACATACCTTGATGAATGCTTCAAGAGGCATGGAGATTTGAGTATATTGAAGTGTTCTTGGCTGAAAAATGAAGATTTCTAGGAGGAATTTCGAGATTGAGAGTGAGAGGAAGAATAGATATGGTTTGAGTGGTGATGAGAATAATGTGTTGGGAGAAAAATGAAAGGAAAGATGATGGAAGGTGTGAGTGGGAGACAATGGGAATAACCTTTTACTTTTGGTGGTCTTCATAATTCCCCACTAACACAAGCATCTTAAGAGTTTTATAAAATTTAATGTAGTGTTTATAAAAATAGAGTTTTATAAAAAAATAGGTTATTATTTGATTATAACAATCTACTTTGATTTGAAGTTTAATTATAGCATTCAAGTTTGATTCTTTTAATTTAATTAGAGCATCATACTTTGATTTGATTTTAATATGGTATCATAATTTAATTTTATTATAGTTATAACGTTATACTATGATATATTGCTATTAACGTCAATTTATATCGTAGTGTAAGGGTTTTGATCCTATTAGCGTCAAGAAATCTCGAGTAGGGTTTATTAAATTTCCAATTGGGTTGGGTTGAACCGAATTCATTTTAGGCGGATGTCACAGTCTCCCTTACTTTAGGAAATTTCGTCCCGAAATTTAAGAAGAGAGTACCTTAAGAGAAAAGTTGCGGGCATTTGGTACGCATTTGATCCTCACGCTCCCATGTATACTCAGGTCCACGTGCTGACTGCCACCTGACCTTGACCAGGGGAATGCGACTTCTTTTGAGTTGCTTTTCCTTTCGGTCGGCAATTTCCAAGGGTTTCTCGATAAATTGCATTGTCTCGTCGATTTGGATATCCTCGAGAGGAACATGAAGGTTCTCGTCTGCTAAACACTTCTTGAGGTTGGCTATATGGAATACTGGGTGAACTTTATTAAGCTCTATTGGTAGATCCAACTCGTAGGCTACTGGTCCGATCCTTTTCAGGATCTTAAACGGCCCTACGTAGCGGGGTGCCAATTTACCCTTGCGTCCAAATCGAACCACACCTTTCCATGGGGACACTTTTAACATGACCATGTCACCCACGGTAAATTCAAGCGGTTTGCGTCGCTTGTCGGCGTAACTCTTTTGTCGGCTACGAGCTGTGCGAAGGTTATTGCGAATCTAAGTGATTTTGTCGGTTGTTTCCTGGATAAGCTCAGGACCAACGATTGGAGAATCCACTGTTGCGCGAATTACGTGGGACTCGCCAATTTCATGCCAGCAAATAGGAGATCGGCATTTACGGCCATACAATGCCTCAAATGGTGGCATCCCGATGCTAGAATGATAACTGTTATTATAGGAGAATTCCACCAACGGTAAATGAGAGTCCCAGTTTCCTCCGAAATCTAAGACACACGCCCTCAACATATCTTCGAGTGTTTGAATTGTCCTCTCAGATTGACCATCGGTCTGAGGATGATAGGCGGTACTGAGATCGAGGCGGGTTCCCATGGCTTCTTGAAGTGATTGCCAGAACCGAGAGAGAAATCTCCCATCACGATCTGAAATGATGCTGAGAGGGATGCCATGCCGACTAACTATCTCGTCGATGTAAATCCGAGCAAGTTGTTCGACCTTGAAATGTTCACGGATGGGAAGTAAGTGAGCAGATTTAGTCAAACGGTCAACGATTACCCAAATGCTGTCATGTCCCTTTGTGGTACGGGGAAGTTTGGTTACGAAATCCATGGTGATCGCTTCCCATTTCCACTCGGGGATTTCCGGTTGGACCAATAGTCCAGAGGGTCGTTGATGTTCTGCTTTGACCCTGCAACATGTAAGACATTTGGCTACGAATAAAGCAATATCCTTTTTCATTCCCAACCACCAATAATTGGTTCTCAAGCCATGATACATCTTGTCAACGCCCGGATGAATAGAATATCGAGTTTTATGGATTTCTTCCATCAGGAATGTACGAAGATTGTCGCGATCTGGGATCCAGATGCGATCTTGATAATAGAAAATACCATCAGATTTAGATTCCAACTCCCCATCAATTCCCGTGGGCATGTCATTTTCGGTAATTGCCGAGTGTTGGGCTCCTCGAATTCGGTCGCTGAGATTGGACAAGATAGGAGAACATATTAAGTAAAATGCTTTGGCATGTTCTTTTCGACTTAACGCGTCGGCTACGACGTTCGCCTTTCCCGGATGATAGCGTATTTCACACTCGTAATCATTTAGGAGTTCGACCCATCGTGTTTGCCTCATATTGAGTTCCTTTTGATTAAGAATATGTTGCAAGCTCTTATGGTCGGTGAAAATTACGCATTTAGTGCCGTAAAGGTAATGCCTCTAAATTTTAAGAGCGAAAACCACGGCACCGAGCTCCAAATCATGAGCCGTATAATTCCTTTCATGGATTTTGAGTTGTCGCGATGCATAAGCTATAACCTTTCCCCTTTGCATCAAAACACAACCTAGACCGAGATTGGAGGCATCGCAGTATACCACGAAATCTTCGGATCCTTCAGGGAGTGTAAGAATTGGAGCATCACACAATCTTTGTTTAAGAGTTTGGAAAGCGTATTCCTGCTTGGGTCCCCAATCAAATAGCGTACCCTTGCAAGTGAGCGAAGTAAGCGGTAAAGCGATCTTTGAGAAATTTGAAATGAAACGCCGGTAATATCCCGCTAAACCGAGGAATGACCGAATTTCCTTGGGGGTACGTGGGGCTTTCCAATTCTTGACTGCTTCAACTTTTGCGGGATCAACTAAAATACCCTTGTCACTTACAATATGACCGAGGAATTGTACCTCCTTTAACCAAAACTCGCATTTCGAAAACTTGGCATAGAGCCGATTTCCTTGCAACGTTTGGAGAGTTAGGCAAAGGTGTCTTTCATGCTCTGCCTTTGTCTTGGAGTAAATGAGGATGTCATCAATAAATACGATAACAAAACGGTCGAGATAAGGTTTAAATACCCGATTCATCAAGTCCATGAATGCGGTAGGGGCATTTGTTAGGCCGAAAGGCATAACAGTGAACTCGTAATGACCATAGCGGGTTCGGAAAGCGGTTTTGGGGATGTCTTCTTCCCGTACTCGAAGTTGGTGATAACCCGAGCGAAGGTCGATTTTTGAGAAGCATGAAGCTCCTTGAAGCTGATCAAAAAGGTCGTCGATCCGAGGTAACGGATATCGGTTCTTGATGGTCAATTTATTTAACTCCCGATAATCGATACACATACGAAACGAACCATCTTTCTTTTTGATGAAGAGAACCGGGGCTCCCCAGGGTGAAGTACTAGGGCGGATAAATCCCTTATCGGTTAATTCTTGGAGCTGACTTGCCAATTCTTGCATCTCGGTTGGAGCCAACCGATATGGAGACTTGGCTATGGGAGCAGCTTCAGGAACGAGATCGATGCGGAACTCTAGCTCACGTACTGGAGGGAGTCCAGATACGTCATCAGGAAAGATGTCGGGAAAGTCTCGTACAATCGGAATATCTTCTATCTTCTTTTCTGTGACCTTTGTTTCCACCACATGGGCTAAGAAAGCCATGTATTCTTTACATAGATATGATCGAGCTTGAGTACATGACATAAGACTAAGCTTTTTCGAACGAGTCTCGCCATAAATACGAAGACTTTGACCGTCGGCAAGAGGAATACGAATGAACTTCTCGAAACATACTATTTCAGCATGGTTTTGGGATAGCCAATCCATTCCCACGATGATGTCGAAGCTACCAAGTTCCATAGGAACTAAATTGACGGAAAATTTATGACCGCAAAAATCGATAGTGCAATCTTGGATGACTGCATTGAGTGAAATGTATTTTCCATTGGCGACTTCTACGGTAAAGTGTTCATCAAGTATCGTGCGAGGTGTGTGAAGTATGGGTTCAAATTCCAAAGACACGAAACTTTTATCGGCACCTGAATCAAAAAGCACTGACGCGTAGCAGTCATTTATGAGAAACGTACCATTTACGACCTTGTTATCGGTCTGTGCTTGGGTTGCGGTAATGACAAATGCTCGGCCTTTGGGAGCTGGAACCTGCATTGTTGGATTTGCCTGGGCTTGAGTGTTAATGATATTGACAAGCCTAGGACACGCGTTTCTGAAATGGGTAGGGTCACCACAGTTGAAGCATGTTCCAGTTGGATACCGGGTTTATGTTTGCAGATTTGAGGGTAGAGCGAATGGTCGCTGAGTTTTTGGTGCACGGCATGTGTCCGCCAAGTGGCCATAGCGACCACAAGTCGTACAAAGGCGACACGGGCTGGTGGACATATGGTGATAGTTACAATGATTACAGAGGGGGTGAGGTCCGGTATACGGCTTTTTGTTTGGTTGGGTGACTTGGGTGATAGGAGCAGCAGGGGTAATAACAGCATGGTTGTGGTGATGGCTTTTCCGCTTCTTTTTGGCGTGTCGGTGTGAGGACTCGGACTTGACAATTAGGGGAGTCTCAGGGGTCGGCTTTTCAGTTGTCATCTTTGAACCCTTGCGTGGGAGGACACCATCGTTCATATTATCCTCGTTGAGTTGACCTGCTATTTCAATAGCGGATTCCAGAGTAGATGGCCTGTTGCTGGTCACCGAATCACGGATCTGGCGCGGTAACCCTTTAATGTAGCGGCGTATTGCAGTTTTCATAGGTTGAACCATGTGAGGTAGATTACTCACATTAGTCCAAACGGAATACGCGTGTTGTACGATAGACGGCTCGGGTCAAAACGACGTGGAACCTATTATAATTAATAGTTTTGGTTTAGGAACTACTAAACGGGAATGGAGTATTAATAAAAATAATTAGACACATATTCTTATATTAGATAAATTAACAATAATCAAATTTTGTTTTGAATATTAATGTATTCATAGGTTAGATGAATTTTAAATTGAATTAATTACTTTTCTTAATTAATTTATATTTTCACTTTAGGCAAGATTTTAATAATTTCTTATTAAAATAATAACTTGTCAAGTTATAAGTATTTACAGATTTTATATATTATAAACAATTATTTATATGAAATAATCATTAAAAAAGGCATTTTTACATGCTTAGATATTTAGGAAAATGGTTTTAAATACTAAACAGCAATGAAACATTATGAAATTATCAGAAAATCATTATTTCATAAAATAGTAATTACTGTAAAATTTTCATATTTTTCTTAACTGCTTTAGTATTTATTTAGTATTTTAATAATTAAACCACAACAAAATTCGGGAAAAATAATAAATAATTCCCAAAAATTCTGGAAAATTAACCATAGTTTTCTAACAATATATTGAGCCTACTGTAAATATGTTGGATATTTTGGACTATGGAAAGTATTTCTTATGTTTTTCATTATTAACTACTCAATAAAATCATAAATAATAGGGAAATATTAAGAGAAATTCATTAGACTTTTTATTTATGATTAACATGTTATATATGCTATTCTGATAAGGTTTTATAATTTTTGGACATGTGTAGCTATTTATTATGATTTTAAACCTTTAAATAAACATTAAATCAGGATAAATAAGCAAAACTTCTTACAAAAAGCTGTATATTTTGTCATGGAGTCATTAAAATGTGTATTAGGTGCAAAAAATATAAAATCTAGATTTTAACATACCTAACTATATTTTGCAATTTATTTTTCTACAACAAAATAAAATACAAAATGAGCATCAAACAGTAATATAAATGCATGAAACTTTATAAATCCACTTTACACAATATATGGGTTGTTCCAAAATTTTACCAGAATTTATTGACTGCAAAAAGTATTTTATGTGAATTATTGCCATATTTTATTGCAATAATTATAGTAATTCAATAAAAATAAGTTATTTTCTGAACATTTCCAGAACTTCTTATTTTATTTATGAGAGTCTGAGAAAAATCAGGTTTATGCATAAAATGAGTTTTAGATATTTTGGTGGATTTAATTTGTTTCATGTATGAATTTGGAACTTTTAACAACATACCTTGATGAATGCTTCAAGAGGCATGGAGATTTGAGTATATTGAAGTGTTCTTGGCTGAAAAATGAAGATTTTTAGGAGGAATTTCGAGATTGAGAGTGAGAGGAAGAATAGATATGGTTTGAGTGGTGATGAGAATAATGTGTTGGGAGAAAAATGAAAGGAAAGATGATGGAAGGTGTGAGTGGGAGACAATGGGAATAACCTTTTACTTTTGGTGGTCTTCATAATTCCCCACTAACACAAGCATCTTAAGAGTTTTATAAAATTTAATGTAGTGTTTATAAAAATAGAGTTTTATAAAAAAAAAATAGGTTATTATTTGATTATAACAATCTACTTTGATTTGAAGTTTAATTATAGCATTCAAGTTTGATTCTTTTAATTTAATTAGAGCATCATACTTTTATTTGATTTTAATATGGTATCATAATTTAATTTTATTATAGTTATAACGTTATACTATGATATATTGCTATTAACGCCAATTTATATCGTAGTGTAAGGGTTTTGATCCTATTAGCGTCAAGAAATCTCGAGTAGGGTTTATTAAATTTCCAATTGGGTTGGGTTGAACCGAATCCATTTTAGGCGGATGTCACATGTACCTTGATAGAATGTGGTTTTAATCCCATAAAACCCGTATGTATAAGTAAAAACCATACTTATATTTTGTGTAGAGCAACATGTAGTTTTATATTTATATAAAATCATTTGAATATGTTTTTCCCCAAACTAAGGATATTCGTTGTCGTTCATGTGAGTTATTATAACTTTGCTGTGACTAGTATGTAGGCCTGCCACGACGTTCTTCAGGCGTCGCAATGTTAAGACATTTGTCACCTCAGACCTACCGGTCTAGCTGTAGCTAGCAGCTTAGGTGCGGGATTGTCAGTCCTGTATAGATCTATACACAACTATCTCGCTCATGAATGATTAAGGTTATAATCCAGGACTTAATGCGTACATCTTTTAGTACTGTGAAGAAATGTCTCACATAACCACCCAACGTGATGTTTTATCCTAGTTCGTATTGAAATGAAAACCCTTTTGTATTTGTAATTATCAAGATATACTCATGATAATTATAGTGTAAAGCCTTGCTTGTAAATGTAGTGAAAACTCCTTTGTATTCGTAATTATCAAAATGTCCATGATAATTATAGTATGTAAATATACTGAAAACTCATTTACGTTTGTAATTATCAAATTGTCAATGATAATTATAGTATGTAAATATACTGAAAACCCCTTTACATTTGTAATTATCAAATTGTCCATGATAATTATAGTATGTAATAATTATATATTTATATAATTATCTTTAGTATTTCTGTCGTATCTTTGTCGTTCGTTTCATAAATTATGCCCATTATAATTTATATAAATGTTTTCGTTGTGTTAACGTATTTAAGCCTAAAAGATGTCAATGAGTTGAAAAGTATAATTTCTTACATCTAAGGCACTAAATATTCTAATAAGATATATTTAAAGTTTATCAACATGTCATGGCAAGAAATTTGTTTTAGTCATCTTACATGAGTGATGACAACATTTTCAAATCTTGTCTTTTTGTCAAAATGATGGTAATCTTTCCAAATGGTCATTTTTCATACACATTATTTCGAATATAGTCATTTTTGGTTTAAAATACCAACTTCCTTGTAAAAATATCATTTTCCAAGTTTATTATGACGTTATAAGTCTAAATAGTCGTTATTACGTCAAATTGACGTTCTTTTTATAAATTACTAGAAAAGCAGTATTTCCAGTCACAAAAACATACTATTCCTATAATAGTCTATTTTTAGTATACCGTTGTAATAATCATATTTTTACGAACAATAATGAAATAACTTATTTAGATGATTATAAATAACATCTTTTAAGATATTTCCCACAAAAATGGTGTAATAACTTGGTTATAACCATTTTGTTAGAAAGTAGTGTTTCCGGTTACAAAAACGTAGTTTTTACTAGTTTTCGTTTTCATGACGTTTATATTAAAGATCTAGTATTTTTACACAATTTATTTATAGTTTTGTAACTTTTACACAAATATAATACCTCATAATGTTCATAATACGTAGATCTAAACATATGTCATGTCAAAAAAAACGTTTTTACACAACTACTAGTTTTATAAACTTGTGTAAATCATTATTTATAGTATATAAACACATATAAACTTGTGTAAATCATCATTTTTAACATGTAAACTTGTATTATCCCCCAAAAAGTTTAGAAAAGATGAAAATGAGGGGTATGAACTCACCCTTGATGCGTGCTTTACTTAAAAATAAGGTTGTTCTTGCGGGATTTACGGTAGAAGACAAGATCTAAGCTTCGGAGCTCGAATGACCCTTGGACAAAGCTATTATCCAACGGGTTTATGTAGATGTTAGTGTGTGTAAATGAGATAAAAGTGATGTAATAATGTTTAAAATCACTAGATGAGAGTATCTTACCAAAAAGAGGTGTTTTACACTTGAAATGGTGGAAGATGGTGGTGGAGATGGGTGGTTTACGGTGGTGGTGGATTTGAGAGGTGGTGGTGGGTGGAGAGAGTTGAGAGAGAGATGGGAGAAGATGTTGGGTGTTGGTGTAAGTTCAAATGAGATGAAAAGTTGGTGTTTATGGGTTTTAAATTCATTTTTTTTTATGTACAATATGATTTAAATAAGGAGACATGCCTCTTAAAAGCAAGACATGGGTGTCCCATGATGGCTCATGGTCGGCCAAAGGGAGGGGGTGGGGGTGGGGTGGGTTGGTTATATAAAAATGCCACTATTTTATATAAAAATAAGTAGTTTTTTATAAAATCGTAAAACGTTTTAGCGTAATTTCATGAGTTTTTGAAGAAATGATGTTCTAAATAAATATTATGTATAAAAACATTGCTAAACATTTATTTAGATAGAATCATAACTCGTTAGACGATGAAATACGCGTTTAAGAGCAGTATTCTTCCTATTACGCGATTTTCAGTATTTTACCGGAAAATGTATTTAGCTATGAAATTAAATACTAGATAGTATTACGCTTCATAATATATGATTTATTATTCCATATTTGATGTTTAAGGCACCACATTTTGTATTTTGAGTCCAAACCCTGTGTACATTTATCCGTTCACAGCGGTTTAATTGTTGTAACTTTCACATACGAACTCCGTTTTCAACGTTCTATATATCCACGGGTTCGTATTTACGAGTAGATCGTTTTATGAATATTATTATTCTCAAAATAATAATTGTATGATTATCGAATTTTTACGCTACAGTAGTTTATTATACGTATCTTCAGCGTTTACTCGATAATTGTTTTGAATTAGCACACGTAGTATTATAATATTTAATAATACATCGCAAAAGTTATGGAAAATAACTTTTCAACATATGGATTAACGTATGCTTCGTTTGACTATCATTGACTTTCGTTGACCAAAATTTACAATTGCCACATCATCTACCTGTTAGAAACAATTTCGTCCCGAAATTTAGCACTTGAGTAGATCCCGAGGGTTTGGGAAACGATGTGGGTATTTCAGTTTAATTTGGTCATTACGTTCCCAAGTAGATTCAGGCCTACGCTTGGCGTTCCAGCGGACCTTTACTATCGGTATGCGGTTTTGTTTCGTCTTATTGACTTCCATATTCATGATCTCTACAGGTTCTTCAACGAAGTGGATATTTTCGTTCACTCCAATCTCGTCAAGCGATATGAAGAGAGTCTCGTCGGACAGACACATCTTCATGTTTGACACGTGGAAAGTGGGATGTACATTTGTTAAGTTCCTGTGGTAATTGGGGTCTGTAGGCTACTGGGCCGATCCTAACAAGGATCTCGAATGGCCCAATGTACCTTGGATTTGGTTTTCCACGCTTCTCAAGTGTAACATTCCCTTCCAGGGTGAGACCTTCAACAGCACTCGATTGCCAACCTGAAATTCTAAGGGCTTGCGTCGTTTATCCGAGTAGTTCTTTTGTCGGTCACGGGATGCTTTCAATCGTTCACGGATCTGAACGATTTTCTCTGTCGTCTCTCATATGATCTCAAAACTGGTGAGAGTGCTGTTAGGTACTTGACCTCTGGCTAACTGAGTATCACTCACCTTAGCCCAGCACAGAGGGGATCTGTCCTTGCGTCCGTATAAAGCTTCAAATGGAGCAACCTTAATGCTCGTGTGATAACTATTGTTGTATGAAAGTTCGATGAGCGGCAAGTGGGTGTCCCATGACTTACCGAAGTCTATCACGCTAGCTCTCAACATGTCTTCCAGCGTTTGGATTGTTCTCTCGCTTTGCCCCGTCGGTTGTGGATGGTAAGCTATACTCATGTTGAGCCTGGTATCCAAGGTCTTTTGCAATGATTGCCAAAAACGTGACGTAAATCGTCTATATCTATCTGAGATAATGGATATTGGCGCATCATGCAATCGTACAGTCTATTCGATGTACGTTCTTGTCAGTTTCTCCATTTTCTCTGTCTCTTTTATTGGTAGGAAGTGTGCGGACTTGGTTAACCTATCGACAATTACCCATATGGTGTTCAGCTTACCAGTTGCCTTGGGTAACTTAGTTATGAAGTCCATGGTTATCCGCTCCCACTTCCACTCGGGCATTTCTGGTTGTTGTAGTAAACCCGAGGGCTTTTGATATTCTACCTTGACCATGGCACAAGTCAAACACTTGCCCATATAAGTTACAATCTCTGCTTTCATGTTTGGCCATCAGTATACTTTGTCTTGCGAGTCTTTTCTAGAACTAACTCCCTGAAGCTACCAAACTTTGGTGTCTGGATTCAGTCCATGAAACACCACCGGGGCATTGGTCAACTCAATAGTTATCATGACCAATTCCGCAGTGGTCATACTGAGTCCTAAATGATGTCCTTGGAACGTCCTCCTCCTGAACTCTAAGTTGATGGTACCCAGCTTTCAAATCGATCTTTGAAAAGTAGTTGAATCCTTGTAACTGGTCAGGTCATCGATTTTGGGAAGTGGGTATCTGTTATTGATAGTCAACTTGTTCAGTTCTCTATAGTCAATACACATTCCAAAGGATCCATCCTTCTTTTTCATAAATAAAACGGTGCTCCCTAAGGCGAGAAGCTCAGTCTAATGGATTCCCTTTCCAGTAGTTCATGTAGTTGACTAGATATCTCCTGCATCTCTGCTGGGGATAGTCTATATGGAGATTTTTCTAGGCAGCAGCTCCTGGGATCAAGTCGATTCTGAACTCGACCTGTCATGTTGGGCGTATCCCCGGAAGATCTTCTGGAAACAAATATGGAAAGTCACAAACTTCTGGTATGTCAGCGATTTCCTTCCTTGATCGCATCTGGCTGGACCCCTTTGCCTTTGAGCAGTCGCTCTTGAAGTGCTCGGTTTCGTCATACCCAAAACAAGCGTGGCTCAAACCCAAGTTGGACGCTTGATTGGTTTCCCAGTGCCAGAGTCTTGCAAAAGCGGGCAGTATGTCCCTTCTGCTTGCAGTCATAGTATGTCATCTCTCTGCAGGCACCAGTATGATGAAGGTGGCATTTGTTGCGCTTTGGGAGATTCCCGGAATACTGTTTCGATAAAATTTCCTAAAGGTACATACTAAGGATAGGCAGCGAAGTTTTGATATGTCCCAAATGTAAAGACTGTTCAAGCATCGTCTACAAAGCAAGTTATGAAATGACCAAAGATTCTTGGAGTCACAATTTCTGTTACGAGCACTCTCCTTACAATAGAACCATATTCGAAGAATATGTTTAGGGAGTCATTGTCTCTAACGGGGGCGGTGAAAGCTCATGATAGATGAAACAACATGATCTAGGTGATGTTAGAAGGGTTTAGAACGATAAGTAACTTCACTGTTATCAAAGTGCGTTACAACTCCGGGTGAATGAAGACGCTCGTGTGGCAACCAGACGAGGTAGTAAGAGAATGAAGAAATTCCTTATGATAAAGGCGTAAGTCGTCGATGTGGGACTCGTGTAGAACTATTTTGATTTCAATTTTGATGAATTATCCAACTGTTTAAGTCACGTAAATTTTAAATTTAGAAGGAGTCGGAAAAAAAATGAGTTTAGGAGTTAGGAACTTATTTGAAATTGTAAAGGTAGAATGCTACTCCGAAGGAAAGCATAAAAGTATCGATCATTGAGATTGTGTACAACCTCAACTTAGTGATTCTAGGAAAGCAATCCTTTGGAGGATAGTGAATTATAACATTTAAGACTTCTCTCTCCTCAAAATAGAGGACCTAGCAAATTGTTTGTACAACGTTTGGTGTGAATGCAGTTTTTGTACCTTTTATAAGGTCATCGGTTGAGCTATAGGTTTGACGTGTGACTTAAGGTGATTTAATCCTTGATAACAATGAGAATACCAATGACGTTAGAAGGACACGAAGGAATGTATGAAAACGATATGAGTCGAAAGATAACTCAACGTTGTAGGAATTTCCATGTGTCGACGAAGTGCGAAGTTGATCTGGGAACGAACAGTGTAAGGTAGATGATTGTTCTAGAAAGATGTGAGTAATTTGGAGAGTATAACATGATGGTACACTTGAGAATATCACTCATGTATTCTGAGGGCCTTGAACTAAAACTTAGTAATTTTTGACATAGTGGATGGGGTTTGTGTATTACGATATACGAAGTAAAGGTGGTTGGGTAAGCATTCCCAAAAAGGGAGGTTTAGAATCAAGAGATATCCTAGCTTAAGTCTTAAGCTCGAGATAGAAATAATCCTAAGACTGAAATCGTAGCGCAAAAGGAAAGTCTCACGTATCGGTCAACTATGAGTTAAACTTCCGTGTCTCCTTGTGAGTCATATCGAGAGTACTCACTAATGGTTTTCAAGTCGTGACTACTCATGGAGACTCAATTGTCCCTTAACGTGAAGCTCCCGTCGTCGCCCTTGTCGGCATTAGAACCGTTTTCTTAGTCGTAACTCAAGTAAGCAGACGATAAAGAGGTATTGAGATAATATTGATATTGTTGGAAATCAAGGTTCATGTAATTAGTTTCAAAAACAAGAGTTTGCAACGGAAGCATAAAATCATGAACACAAATTCCATTTTCAAGAGGATCATGCTACATGCATGTAGAGATAAGATGAAGAACAAACATAGTTTAAGTTCAAGATCATAACCTTTGTTCTTGGGTTTGGTTTGGATGATTTTGATAGCTAGGAATCAAATTAGAATCCCTCTATAGTTGATCCACCAGAAGCTTGAACACCCTTGAATGCTAGTTCCACAACTTGCAAGATATGACTCCTTTTCTTATGAAACCAAAGACCAATTCTTTCTAAGAACTTTAGGAGAGTTTTTGGCTGATTTCTTGAAGCAAGAATGATGTACAAACCCTCTCAAAACCGTCCACCATATATCCCACCAAGGCAAGAGAAAAGCACATGCAACTAGCTTAAAAGAAAGATCCATTTGATTTCTATAATCAAAAGCTAGAAGACACAAGGCATCTTCCTTTTCTTTTAAGTTCTTAATGCATTCTTTTCCTTCCAATATGGCTAGTTATATGATGACTAATGAAGTGCTAGTGGGTTGTTATTATTTATAAAACTTAGATAATTATAAGTTTATAAATAATACATCTTCTTATTTCTTTAATGGAATAACATTTAACCCATAATCAAATATATAAATAAACCATCTAAATATACAATCTTAATTGTATAATTATATATATATATATATACATATATATATATATATATATATATATATATATATATATATATATATATATATATATATATATATATATATATATATATATATATAACAATATATATATATATTTTTTATTTAATTTACTAATTAAATTAAATAAAAGGCTTACTTATAAATCAATTAAATCGTTTAACAATTTAAACAATTTAATTGTTACTTAATTAATTCATCACATATGAATTACTAATCAACCTTTAATTTTGTAGTTATTATTATTTACCTCAAATAATAATAACCTACAAGATTAAATTGCAAGTTTAGTATCATTTGATGTTAAATCAAATTTAACGTTCTAAATGATCAATTGGTGTCAAACTTGTTGTTGGTGTGACCCTATAGGATCATGTATTATTAGTAATATCATTTTATGATCATCCTTGGGCATATAGAACTAACAATCTCCCACTTGCACAAGGTTGTATCATAGAATGATATCGACAGTAGTAAACGTCTAGCAACATTTTACTGCCCCAAATAACACATGACATTGTGCCATTCAACAACATTCAATTCTTCAGAAAACACGAGGCTCTAATTGATGTATAAGGTTATCTTATCAATTATCCCTTTGTCACAGACATCATGTTGAACATGAGACATGGATCTTAATCATTCTCATTTTATGTTCAACTTTCAAACAGGCGCCTTAGATGTCTAACTCTTAACACATAAGAGGAACAAATCCCGTCTTGACTACATACGCCCCTCATATAGTTAGTACTATGCATGAGTATGGCCTTTATGGTTGTCTGTATTTCAAGAACAACAGTAATCCATATCAAAGCATAGTACACTCTACACTTGAGTCCCAAATATGTATCTCAGGTCATAGGATACAATGATAATACCTTTATTCAAGAATCACTTATGATGATTATCCATGGAGTGATCTTGAAACGGGTCTAGTCCAATACTTGTTCACTGACAAGTACCTATGAATTTGGTTGCAACCTTTTGCTACTTTTACCCATAAAAGTCAACCAATCCAATTCATATTAGTCTTACTTCATAATTGCTCCCACAACTATGATCGACTATGGACGTTTAGAATAACTAAATTATTCAAGGATTAAACATGCTAATAAAACACAATAATTATGAATGAAACATCACGTCACACATATTACATAATTCTTGTCGTTTACATAAGTTCATATTCATAAAACATTAAACACAAATCAAATCCATTCATTAGAAAAACGGAGTCCTATACCCTTAGCATGACTTTCATGCTTAGTTTGAGGTAAAGGTTTCGTGAATGGGTCTGCCAAATTTTGATCTGTATGAACCTTGTGAATACTTATTTCACCATTCTTAACTTCATGTCTAATGTAGTTATACCTTCGGTGAATGTGTTTGGTTTTTTGATGCAATCTAGGTTCCTTTGCTTGAGCTATAGCACCTAGATTGTCACAGAAAATTTCTATAGGGTCCCGAATGGAAGGAACAACCCCTAGATCTTCTATGAACTTTCTCATCCAGACAGCTTCTTGAGCAGCTTCTGAAGCAGCAACATATTCTGATTCTGTAGTGGATTGTGCAATCACTTCTTGTTTGGAACTCTTCCAAGACACGGCTCCTCCATTTAAAATAAAGACATACCCAGATTGAGATTTCGAATCATCCCTATCTGTTTGGAAGCTTGCGTCAGTGTAACCCTTTACCTTTAAGCTTTCTTCCAAACCGCCATAAACTAAGAACATATCTTTATTTCTTCTCAAGTACTTAAGAATGTTCTTTACAGCAGTCCAGTGGGCTTCACCTGGGTTCTGTTGATACCTACTAGTCATACTTAAGGCACATGAGACGTCGGGCCTAGTGCATAACATGGCATACATGATGGACCCAATTGCCGAAGCATATGGGACATGTTTCATCCTTTCAAGTTCAGTCCTAGAGTTTGGGCACTGAGACTTGCTTAGGATGGTGCCATGAGGCATTGGCAAGAATCCTCTTTTGGAGTCTTGCATCTTGAACCTTTTCAAGATTTTATCAATATATACACTTTGGCTAAGACCAATAAGTCTCTTAGATCTATCTCTATAGATCTTTATGCCTAATACATAAGCAGCTTCCCCTAGATCCTTCATTGAGAAACAACTCTCAAGGAACGCTTTGACACCTTTTAAGGTTGGGATGTCATTTCCAAATAAAAGTATGTCATCTACATACAATACTAGGATTATGACAATGCTCCCACTAGCCTTTTTGTAAACACAGGAGTCATCCTCATTTTTGATGAATCCAAAACTCGTAATCTTTTCATCAAAACGGATGTTCCATGTTCGAGACGCTTGCTTTAATCCATAGATAGATCTTTTAAGCTTGCACACTTTGTTTGGATGCTTGGGATCGACAAAACCTTCAGGTTGTTCCATATAAACATCTTCCAATAAGTATCCATTAAGGAAAGCGGTCTTGACATCCATTTGCCATATCTCATAATCATAGTATGCTGCTATGGCAAAAAGTATCCTAATCGACTTGATCATTGCCACTGGAGAAAAGGTCTCATCATAGTCAATACCATGAGTCTGTGAGTATCCTTTAGCGACAAGTCTAGCCTTAAAAGTGTGAACATTTCCATCCACGTCGATTTTCTTCTTGAAAACCCATTTGTTCCCAACAGTCTTACAATTGGTGGGAAGATTAACCAAGTTCCAAACTTGATTATCGTGCATGGATTGCATCTCAGTGTTCATGGCCTCAAGCCATTTATCAGATTCAGGATCTGATATTGCACTCTGATAGTTGACGGGTTCATCAGAATCTATCGTATAACATTCCTCTTCCATCAAAAGGTAACCATACCTTTCTGGTTCAATTCGAACCCTACCAGATTTGCGAACACCTTGTGTTACAATTTGTTCCTGATCAACCGTTTGTTCAGGTTCAACAATTTCTTGTTGAATGCTAGATTCAACTTCTTGTGTATCAGGTTGTGGTTCCTGAAGTTCCTCAAGTTCCACAAACCTCCCACTAGCCACTTCTGTCAGAAACTTGTTTTCTAGGAATTCAGCTTTTTGAGAAATAAATATCTTATTCTCGATGAGATTGTAGAAATAGTATCCAAGACAATCTTTTGGATACCCTACAAAGATACATTTAGTTGAACGGGGTTCTAATTTGTTTGAAGCTTCTTGTCTAACATAAGCTTCACAACCCCATACCTTGAGATAGGATAAAGATGGAACCCTTCCATGCCATATCTCATAAGGCGTTTTATCTACCTTCTTAGTAGGTGCCATATTTAGGAGACGAGCAGCTGTTTGTAAAGCATAACCCCAAAATGATAAAGGTAGAGTACTTCTACTCATCATGGATCGAACCATATCCAATAGTGTTCGGTTCCGCCTCTCAGACACACCATTATGTTGTGGTGTTCCAGGTGGAGTAAGTTGTGAAACAATTCCACAAGTCTTACAATGATCCATAAAGTTTGTACTTAAGTACTCACCTCCTCTATCAGAACGAAGAACTTTAATTGTTTTGTTGAGTTGATTTTCCATTTCACTTTGAAACGTTTTGAACATTTCAAACGCCTCATGTTTATGTTTAATTAAATAAACATATCCAACACGACTAAAGTCGTCAGTGAAGGTGATGAAATATCTTTCACCATATCTAGTCATTGGCTTGAAAGGACCACATACATCCGTATGTATGATTCCTAACAAGTCCTTTGCTCTCTCATTGGTTCCAGAGAAAGGAGCTTTAGTCATCTTGCCATGTAAACAAGATTCACATATATCAAATGAGTCATTCTCATTTGCCTTCAAAAGTCCACTCTTTTGAAGTTGGGATATGCGATTCTTGTTTATATGCCCAAGGCGACAATGCCATAGATAGGTTTGACTCAAATCAAATTTGGGTTTCTTGGTGAAAGTGTGGTATAAAGAGCCATTGTTAGTCTTTTCATCAAGGTTTACTTCATAAATTCCATTTAAAGGCCTAGCCTCAAAATAGAATACATTATTTTTGTAAACACAAATATCATCATTATTAAAGGAAAGATCAAATCCACATTGTCTTAATTTAGCAACCGAAATAATATTCCTAGTCAAGCTAGGAACATAGTAAACATTCAACAATGTCACACACAAGCCATTAGGTAGTAATAAATTAAAACTTCCAATTGAATCCACCGCAACCCTTGCATTGTTTCCAACCCGAAGTACTACCTCATTTGCCTTCAGTTGCCTACTCCTTTTGAACCCCTGCAACATATTACATATGCGAGTTCCACAACCAGTATCAAATACCCATGTGTTAGGAGATAAATTATAAAGTTCTAGGTCTATCACATAGATACCTGAAGTGCCTTCACCGGCCTTCTTTTTCTTCAACTCCGCAAGATAAGTAGGGCAATTTCTCTTCCAATGCCCAGCTTTGCCACATTCAAAGCATGTTTCATCTTTGGCAACCTTTGCCTTCTTCTTGGGCGGATGGGAAGGTTGGACAACTTTCTTGCCCTTACCTTTGAAAGCTTTTGCTTTCCCTTTGCCCTTGGAGTTGTTGGGGTGTTCTGGTCTAGTTCTCTTTGTTCCACCTTCCTTGATCATGAGAACTTGAGTGGTTTTCTTAGGCAGATTCTTTTCCGCGGTAATTAGCATCCCATGTAATTCCGGGATAGTCTTATTGAAACCATTCATGTTAAAATTCATGACAAAAGGATCAAAGGACTTTGTCAAGGAGTTAAGGATCATATCCGTTGCTAGCTCTTCGGGCATCACAACTCCAAGACGTGCCAAATGATCAATGTGACTCTTCATTTTGAGCACATAAGAGCTTACCGACTGCCCATCCTCCATCTTGCAAGCATGGAAAGCCCTAACAGTTTCGAACCTTTCCGTTCTTGCAAGTTGTTGGAACATTTCCTTTAGTTGATGAATCATGTCATAGGCAGAATGATTCTCCAAATCCTTCTGAAGGTCGGGAATCATGGTTGCCAACATGAGGCATGATGCATCGATGGAATCATCCATCTTTTTAAGCCATGCATCGTGTGCGGGCTTAGGAATGGCAGGGGGCTCTTCTGGAAGTGGTTCATTGAGAACATATTCTTTCTTTTCTTGTTTGAGAACAATTCTCACACTACGGTGCCAATCCAAGAAGTTGGTATGGTTAAGTTTTTCTCCTTCAAGGAGAGACCGTAGTGAGGTTTTGTTAGGAGCCGAGTGTGTGTTGTTTGGTGCCATCTACAAAATTTTAACAAGGTTCTTTTTAGTAAATTATGATATTAAGTCCTTAATAATTAATACCCTTTCTTGTTTCATAAACTTTAATTAATTAAGGTCTAGAATCCAAGTTGCATTACGAATAAGTGGTTAGGTATCCTTTATCCCGCCTATTCGAATCAACAAGGTAGGTAACGGTTTACCAATTATATCCAAATATAATTTCTAGAGTTATGGGATCCCATTATAACATTTATAAGTTTGGCATGTTTGATCCCATCTATGCCTTGGATTTCTAATGCTTAGGTGACCTTTATCACAAGAGATTTCCAAACGAATCATCCTACTTAAACGGACGTGTAGTTTTGACAACTATTAATGGTTAGGTGTCCTTTATCCCATCAATATTGCAAAACTACTTCTTGTATCACAAGAAGACTCCAAGTGGTTAGGTATCCTTTATCCCGCAAGGAAATACAAGTGATACATGAGTGTCTTTAAGAAGGACGGCATAGATTCGTATTTCATAAGGGATTTGTATGTTTTACAATTCTAATTTTTGAAAAACATATGGTGTCATGTAGATTGCATGCATCCAATGACCATGGTACCATTTAAATCTTATTTTGTTAATTGGTTCCTAAATCATAAAATCTCCATTTTATTGATTCTTTGTTTGTGGTCAAGATTACAATTAATATCCAATATTAAGTTTGAATTTGATCACATATATTAGAACAAATTTATAATCCTAAATAATTACCATTATTACTTAGGGTTGGAGTTTGTAAGAGTTTATAAAATCTCCATTTTATTTCTTGTTTTAATCATTTTCAAAACTTGACTTAATAGGTTTTAAACAAAACCCATTTTAATAAAACCCATTTTATCACATCTTATGTTTTAAATGTCAACTTTTGAAAATACAAACTCCTTGATGATTATGTTTAATTATCTAGGTTGTCTAGCATGCAAAATCTTATTTTCATCCACAACATAACATAATAAAACATTCAAACATCACAAGCATGCATGGGTGCATAAACACAAGCCAACTAGTTTGATATTTCATGTGAGCCACACATGAAATATCAAGTCCAAACCTAGGGACAAAAGGGTGACAAAAACTCAACCAAATGATCTTCGATTTGGCTACAATTTTGCCAAGCTTCTTATATCACCATATGATACTTGAACCACCATTTCTTGACATCATAAAGTGAGATATTATTTTTTCTTCTGGTCCTCAAAAGTTGCGAAATCCAGGGGCTGTCAGGAAGAAATTTTGTGTTTTTTGTTGCATTTTTCAATTCATTCTTGGCTATATTGATGCTAATACTTGTTGAAACTTAATGTATATACTAGATATTAAAGTTACCAACAAGTATATCACCAAATAACCAAGATATGAATTTATAAAACACTTCCAAAACATTTTTGAAATCTGGACAGCAGCTCTTCAGAAAGTGCTGCTGTTGGGTGCAATCTTTTCTTACTTCCTTCTCTTGTTACATTTTGTGAATGAAATAAAATACAACTATTCTAACAATTACAAAATGAATATCAAGAAGGAAATAACTAATTATTATTACAAACCATTTGAATAAAAGAATAGATTACAACCAAATTGAATATAAACACAAAACATGCATCATATGGTCCTTGGCTTGTTTATGCACCATTTTATCATATAAAATCATAAGAAAACCAACACTTTGTTTTTCTAAGGCAACAAATTTATGTAACCAAAAGCATGCATACATAAGATATAGTTGGTTACATAAAATCATAGATAATCTACTTGCATGTTGCCAAAGAAGCCATGCATGAAACTTTCATTTAAGAATATGAACATTCATGGCTTCCAAAAACCAAGTTTATCCAAATAAACTTATTATTTAAACATGCAATATAGCCATGGCTCTGATACCAATTGTTGGAAATCAAGGTTCATGTAATTAGTTTCAAAAACAAGAGTTTGCAACGGAAGCATAAAATCATGAACACAAATTCCATTTTCAAGAGGATCATGCTACATGCATGTAGAGATAAGATGAAGAACAAACATAGTTTAAGTTCAAGATCATAACCTTTGTTCTTGGGTTTGGTTTGGATGATTTTGATAGCTAGGAATCAAATTAGAATCCCTCTATAGTTGATCCACCACAAGCTTGAACACCCTTGAATGCTAGTTCCACAACTTGCAAGATATGACTCCTTTTCTTATGAAACCAAAGACCAATTCTTTCTAAGAACTTTAGGAGAGTTTTTGGCTGATTTCTTGAAGCAAGAATGATGTACAAACCCTCTCAAAACCGTCCACCATATATCCCACCAAGGCAAGAGAAAAGCACATGCAACTAGCTTAAAATAAAGATCCATTTGATTTCTATAATCAAAAGCTAGAAGACACAAGGCATCTTCCTTTTCTTTTAAGTTCTTAATGCATTCTTTTCCTTCCAATATGGCTAGTTATATGATGACTAATGAAGTGCTAGTGGGTTGTTATTATTTATAAAACTTAGATAATTATAAGTTTATAAATAATACATATTCTTATTTCTTTAATGGAATAACATTTAACCCATAATCAAATATATAAATAAACCATCTAAATATACAATCTTAATTGTATAATTATATATATATATATATATATATATATATATATATATATATA
The DNA here is from genome assembly GCA_023525715.1 of Cichorium intybus. Classification (NCBI taxonomy): domain Eukaryota; kingdom Viridiplantae; phylum Streptophyta; class Magnoliopsida; order Asterales; family Asteraceae; genus Cichorium; species Cichorium intybus. The sequence goes on along the minus strand of CM042009.1, from coordinate 121,651,311 downwards.
TATATATATATATATATATATATATATATATACATATATATATATAACAATATATATATATATATATATATATATATTATTTAATTTACTAATTAAATTAAATAAAAGGCTTACTTATAAATCAATTAAATCGTTTAACAATTTAAACAATTTAATTGTTACTTAATTAATTCATCACATATGAATTACTAATCAACCTTTAATTTTGTAGTTATTATTATTTACCTCAAATAATAATAACCTACAAGATTAAATTGCAAGTTTAGTATCATTTGATGTTAAATCAAATTTAACGTTCTAAATGATCAATTGGTGTCAAACTTGTTGTTGGTGTGACCCTATAGGATCATGTATTATTAGTAATATCATTTTATGATCATCCTTGGGCATATAGAACTAACAGATATTAGTGTCGACTTAGAATTGTCATTAGTATATGTTAATAATAACTAATACTATCAAAAGTATTTATGTTAAGTGTTGACGTGGTTACTAAGTGTTGTAGGATTCTCGAGTTTTTACTCCGTTGTCCATTATGCTCACACTTAGTTACATGTCGGTCAAACCCTAGTCAAACGTAGTTGATCAGGCTACGTTTCCCCATGGTTTGATAACATATTATACTAAGTCTAAACGTAATGTCCAACTTAAACTCTAATGTTCTTGTACTTGTTGTATTGTGATACTATCTTTGTTTGTATGTGTATACTTTTATATAAATATCATTGTATTTTAAAAGTATACTTGTACGAAAAGTTTTAGAGAGTTTTAGTCCCATTGTATTTATAGTTGTATATCTTTAAATGGATTGATATACTTAGTTCACTATAAACAATGCTCTGATACCAATCTGTCACACCCCCAAACCATGATGGCGGAATCGTCTGAGGGCGGAACGGGACATAGCATCACAACCATTGCATACATTGAAAACATAAGTAGATAACAACCATCATACATTATAATTGGAAAGTTACATTGTTCAAATGGTATTGTTTCAACCCAATTACAGTATAATAAAGAAATAAGTAAAAGAGACGCCTTCGCGTCCCATTCCAAAATGTTAGTCGTACTTGACTAATTGTTACCTGAGAATACAAGTAATTTGAAAGAGTGTCAACATTACGTTGGTGAGTTCATAAGATGTTTGTATTGAGAAAATCCATAGTCCTTTTTTCCTTGTAAAGAGATAGTGTTTGAAACCAGAAAATCCAATATTTTCATATAAGTGAGTCGTAGTCTTAAAACCCAAAGACCGAAAATGTATACGTGTTTCTATACTTGAATATAGTATTACATAGTCTTATTTTTGTATGAAACCATGTAAATACATGTTTATTCGTAGAATAATTGTAGATCTAATTTCGTGAAACCTTTACGTAGGTAAAATCGTACTTTTATTTATATCTTGATAAAATGTAGTTTTAATTCCCATAAAACCCATAGCTATAAGTAAAACCATACTTATATTTGTAACTTGTTAGAATGTAGTTTTAATACCATAAAACTTGTATGTATAAGTAAAACCGTACTTATATTTGTACCTTGATAGAATGTGGTTTTAATCCCATAAAACCCGTATGTATAAGTAAAAACCATACTTATATTTTGTGTAGAGCAACATGTAGTTTTATATTTATATAAAACCATTTGAATATGTTTTTCCCCAAACTAAGGATATTCGTTGTCGTTCATGTGAGTTATTATAACCTTGCTGTGACTAGTATGTAGGCCTGCCACGACGTTCTTCAGGCGTCGCAATGTTAAGACATTTGTCACCTCAGACCTGTCGGTCTAGCTGTAGCTAGCAGCTTAGGTGCGGGATTGTCAGTCCCGTATAGATCTATACACAACTATCTCGCTCATGAATGATTAAGGTTATAATCCAGGACTTAATGCGTACATCTTTTAGTACTGTGAAGAAATGTCTCACATAACCACCCAACGTGATGTTTTATCCTAGTTCGTATTGAAATGAAAACCCTTTTGTATTTGTAATTATCAAGATATACTCATGATAACTATAGTGTAAAGCCTTGCTTGTAAATGTAGTGAAAACTCCTTTGTATTCGTAATTATCAAAATGTCCATGATAATTATAGTATGCAAATATACTGAAAACTCATATACGTTTGTAATTATCAAATTGTCCATGATAATTATAGTATGTAAATATACTGAAAACTCCTTTACATTTGTAATTATCAAATTGTCCATGATAATTATAGTATGTAATAATTATATATTTATATAATTATCTTTAGTATTTCTGTCGTATCTTTGTCGTTCGTTACATAAATTATGCCCATTATAATTTATATAAATGTTTTCGTTGTGTTAACGTATTTAAGCCTAAAAGATGTCAATGAGTTGAAAAGTATAATTTCTTACATCTAAGGCACTAAATATTCTAATAAGATAGATTTAAAGTTTATCAACATGTCATGGCAAGAAATTTATTTAGTCATCTTACATGAGTGATGACAACATTTTCAAATCTTGTCTTTTTGTCAAAATGATGGTAATCTTTCCAAATGGTCATTTTCCATACACATTATTTCGAATATAGTCATTTTTGGTTTAAAATACCAACTTCCTTGTAAAAATATCATTTTCCAAGTTTATTATGACGTTATAAGTCTAAATAGTCGTTATTACGTCAAATTGACGTTCTTTTTATAAATTACTAGAAAAGCTGTATTTCCGGTCACAAAAACATACTATTCCTATAAAAGTCTATTTTTAGTATACCGTTGTAATAATCATATTTTTACGAACAATAATGAAATAACTTATTTAGATGATTATAAATAACATCTTTTAAGATATTTCCCACAAAAATGGTGTAATAACTTGGTTATAACCATTTTGTTAGAAAGTAGTGTTTCCGGTTACAAAAACGTAGTTTTTACTAGTTTTCGTTTTCATGACGTTTATATTAAAGATCTAGTATTTTTACACAATTTATTTATAGTTTTGTAACTTTTACACAAATATAATACCTCATAATGTTCATAATACATAGATCTAAACATATGTCATGTCAAAAAAAACGTTTTTACACAACTACTAGTTTTATAAACTTGTGTAAATCATTATTTATAGTATATAAACACATATAAACTTGTGTAAATCATCATTTTTTAACATGTAAACTTGTATTCTCCCCCAAAAAGTTTAGAAAAGATGAAAATGAGGGGTATGAACTCACCCTTGATGCGTGCTTTACTTAAAAATAAGGTTGTTCTTGCGGGATTTACGGTAGAAGACAAGATCTAAGCTTCAGAGCTCGAATGACCCTTGGACAAAGCTATTATCCAACGTGTTTATGTAGATCTTAGTGTGTGTAAATGAGCTAAAAGTGGTGTAATAATGTTTAAAATCACTAGATGAGAGTATCTTACCAAAAAGAGGTGTTTTACACTTGAAATGGTGGAAGATGGTGGTGGAGATGGGTGGTTTACGGTGGTGGTGGGTTTGAGAGGTGGTGGTGGGTGGAGAGAGTTGAGAGGGAGATGGGAGAAGATGTTGGGTGTTGGTGTAAGTTCAAATGAGATGAAAAGTTGGTGTTTATGGGTTTTAAATTCATTTTTTTTATTTTATGTACAATATGATTTAAATAAGGAGACATGCCTCTTAAAAGCAAGACATGGGTGTCCCATGATGGCTCATGGTCGGCCAAAGGGAGGGGTGGGGGTGGGGTGGGTTGGTTTTATAAAAATGCCACTATTTTATATAAAAATAAGTAGTTTTTTATAAAATCGTAAAACGTTTTAGCGTAATTTCATGAGTTTTTGAAGAAATGATGTTCTAAATAAATATTATGTATAAAACCATTGCTAAAAATTTATTTAGATAGAATCATAACTCGTTAGACGATGAAATACGCGTTTAAGCGCAGTATTCTTCCGATTACGCGATTTTCAGTATTTTACCGGAAAATGTATTTAGCTATGAAATTAAATACTAGATAGTATTACGCTTCATAATATATGATTTATTATTCCATATTTGATGTTTAAGGCACCACATTTTGTATTTTGAGTCCAAACCCTGTGTACATTTATCCGTTCACAGCGGTTTAATTGTTGTAACTTTCACATACGAACTCCGTTTTCAACGTTCTATATATCCACGGGTTCGTATTTACGAGTAGATCGTTTTATGAATATTATTATTCTCAAAATAATACTTGTATGATTATCGAATTTTTACGCTACAGTAGTTTATTATCTGTATCTTCAGCGTTTACTCGATAATTGTTTTGAATTAGCACACGTAGTATTATAATATTTAATAATACATCGCAAAAGTTATGGAAAATAACTTTTCAACATATGGATTAACGTATGCTTCGTTTGACTATCGTTGACTTTCGTTGACCAAAATTTACAATTGTCACAAATTTTGCTATCGGTTATGGAATGGGTCTGTCCTTCCATACTTAGTTTTTGTATAAATAGCATGCACGTATCCTAATTAGGGTTAACTTTTGTAATCTTTTCTACAGCACTCATACAGAATAGTTCACATCGAATTGTTCTTGAGTTGCATATTAATCATTCGACATCAGTTCTTCATATTGTCTGTTCTTGATCTTGTTTATTTATATTATTCTGCATTATTTGAATCTCGATCCGACTCTTGTGTTTCAACAATTGGTATCAGAGCAGGAGTTTGTGTTATTCACAGATCTGTTTTGATTATCTTTATCGTTTTGATCGATTTTGGATATCAGACTTTGATCTTTACGTTCGATTCTTCTTTTGATTTGATCTTACACTTCTGATTCAAACAGTAAACAAGTTTCAATGGCTTTTGACGACTCACATACTCAGTCTTTCAATCTTTCAAGCAGCATTGGATCCACTACCAGGACTCCAATTCTATTTACTCAAGAGTATGAGGTCTGGGCGTTGCATTTTGAAGATTATGTTCTTGGCATTGAAGAACATGGAGCAACGATTTGGCAAGCTATTACAGAAGAAACTCATGTCCACACGGCCACAAGGAGGGTTATCAAAACCCTAAAAGAATACAACAACCTGCTTGTTACTCACACAGACATTCCTCAAGACGAAAAAGATAAACTAATGTGCAACATTAAAGCATTCAGAATTATCAGATTCGCTCTCCAAGCAGACACTCTTCGCCTGGTTAGTTCATGCGAGACGGCTAAAGAGATCTGGGATAGACTTAAAGAATTGTATTCCGGAGATGCTGACCTTGAGCACTCAATTCAGACCACTCTTCTTTCCGATTTCGGATCTTTTGCACAAGGTTCGGAAGAAACTCTAACCCAGACATTCAATCGATACAATCATCTTCTCAGTCGATTATTAAAATACAATCTGGCTCGGACTGTTATTGAGCAAAAGGTTACTTTTCTTGATGGTCTTCGTTCCGAATGGAAGGCTATCGTATCAACCATAAAAACGCATGAACAGTTTAAAACTTACACTTTGGCTAAAGTTGTGGGAATCCTCAAGTCACATGAAAAGGAAGTCATTTCGAAAGCCAAAGCGACTATTGGTCTTGGTTCACTCGCACTGGTTGCAGCCGGAAAGAAATCGGCTGAAATCGATTCCGACTCAGATTTTTCAGACGATGATCTGACTAGAGAAGACAAAGCATTAATGGTATCAAATCCCAAGAAGTTCTTTAAGAAAAACTTCTCCAAATTCAAAAACCAAAGTCGACAAGGAGGTTTCAATTCTAAAAAGTCATCGGAAGAAAGCCAGAAAAAGAAAGGTGATGAGGAGAAGAAACTCGTTGGCGACTCAGGCTATGATTGCCATTACTGTAAAGGTAAGAACCACTTTGTGAAAGACTGTTTGCTCCGAAAGCAAGCTGAGAAGAAGGAGCAGGTAAAGCATGAAGCTTATTACGCAAAGAAGATTGCGGAACTGAAAAAGAATGATGCTTCATCTACCAAAGCAGCCTTCGTGGTAAAGGAGGATAGTGAGTTTGGTGCCATTGAGGTATGGTCAACGGACTCGGAAGATGAGGAGGTGAGAAATCCGACGCACGGCCAATGTTTGATGGTGAAGGCTGATCATTCCGACAGCAGAGGGTACTCTACTGATGGGTGCCAAACGTCAGCAAGTTGTTTTGCTGCGAAACCTGTTTCTGAACAAGTAGATGAATGTGAGGCTGTGGTCAACAAGGTATGCTCTATCCTTAAATCTTTAAATATTTGCTCTTCTAGTTATGATACTGAATTAGATGATCTTAGATTCACTGTCTCTAGTTTGAGTGATAGCTTAAAAAGAACACGTCTAAGCAATTCTAACCTAAATGATCAATTGAGCAGGGTATCGAATAAGAATGAGGAGAGACGAATGAGAATCGAGGCGTTGGATAGTGAGTTAGTTAGAGCACGAGATGATATCATTTATGTCAAAAGGGATAATCTAGTTCTTGTCAAACAGAGAAATATTTTTTGTTTAATTGCAAAGCGTCTTTACAATAATATTACTCAATTGCATCTTGACTGTGATATAGGCAGGGGTTTACACAAAATGATTTTGCCCTTTCTTGAGTTGAAAGAGGATGAAATCGATGCAGAATGTCACAGATGTGAAACCATTGTTTCATCCGATGAGGTTTCGGAAGCTTATCGAATCGGACTTGATAAAATTGAAAGATATATTCAGTCCAAAGAACATAAAAATATGGTTAAAGAATATTTTTTAGAAAATGACCATGAGGAAATTAAAACAGCGACTTTAAAGAATTTTCACTCACTATGCTCTAAATTAAATTCTGATAATACTCTCATTAATGAGAATATTTCTGATTTTGATGAAAGTGATATGAGTGAGATATTTGTTGAGGATGAAATTGACTGTTCGGAATTCGTATCCAATTCTACTGAAACTAACAAAAATCTCATTTCTGGAAATTCAGTTGCTTTTGCGAGAATTGTTGAAAATGAAGGATCACACACTTTAAACGAACAGGCCACTGTTTTTCCAAAGATTCAGACAATACCAAATCAAGTTTTCGTTAAACCAGGTCTAAATACAAAAGATGTAACTGAACTTAAAGTCCTAGTCGATAACGATAATTCCGATGTCTGTGATTCTTTCTTTTGGTCGGAACCGATTGACAACTCGGATGAAACCAAAGGTCTTTCCGAAATGACCTCGTGGAAGTCTCGTGGTAACTACATTTCTGGATCGTTGAACTGTAAAAATTCTGTCTCTCAAAATGGTTCATGGGGTACAAAGAATTTAAAATTCAATTCTTCAAACTCCAAGACAAGTACTTTCAAATCCGACTCTAACCACTGCTCAACATCTTGTATTCATAAGTCTCCTGAAGAGCTGATCGCCAAAAGGAAACAAATGAATGCCAGGTACAAAAAGAATTTGAAAGAAAGAAAACAGTTTTGGAGAAACAAAAACGACTTAAACACAACCCAGAAAGTCAATCCAATTCCAATTCCGAAACTTGAGCATACTTCAAAAACAACACCCATAGCATCAGTTTCAACAATACCAACAAAGAATCCCACTCGTGTTCTCGGTTCAAGTGATTCAAAAGGGAAGGCAAAGCTCTATCCTAAAACCACTCAGGATCTTAAAACCAACAAGATTCACCCAGCAGTTATTTTTAAACCAAAATTCTCATCTCAGTCAGTTAAACTTTCAAATCCTACTTATCACTCTCGCAGTCAGAAAACCCATTAGTATCAACTTTCCAACAAGTTCACTCCAACGAAATCTCGTTTTGTTAAAGAACAATGGCAATCCACAAAAATGAAAGTGTTCCGAATTGAAAATAAGAAAAATCAACCATCTGTGAGAAAATCCTTTTGGGTTGAAAGATCATGCATTTTTCCTATCTCTCGTAAACTCTCACATGGGCCCACATTGGTTTGGGTTCCTAAATCTCTCTAACTTGTGCAGGTTCTACGTGACGAACAGTATGATCCGGAATGGTACATTGATAGCGACTGTTCACGTCACATGACAGGGAGGAAGGAGGAATTACGAGAATATCGCTCACTAATGAATGGAGGAAAAGTTAGCTATGGAAACAATGCAACTGGAAACATCAAAGGCTATGGCATGATCACAAATGGTGAAATTTCGATACGGAAAGTAGCATATGTTGAAGGACTTCAGCACAACTTAATCAGTGTTTCGCAACTAGTTGTCGGAACAGGTCTTAAAGTTTCATTTGATGAAGATGGCTCTGAACTGGTTGAAAAGGAATCCAAGAAGATCATTTTGAAGTCAAAAAGAAAAGGAGAGATGTTTCCTTTGGACATGCGACCCATCCAAGGAAAACCTGCCATCTACTTACTCACAAAAGCTACGAACGATGATAGTTGGTTATGGCATAGACGTTTATCTCACATGAACTTTCGTGATATTAATAAACTGGTACTTGGTGATCTTGTGTGAGGATTACCGCTACTCAAGTACGACAAAGACCGACTGTGTGATGCATGTGAGCTAGGAAAACAAAGCCGGAAGAGTCATTCTACAATCATCAACACAAAGATCATAGAACCATTGGAACTTCTGCATATTGATCTCTGTGGTCCATCTGCCATCGAAAGCGTTGCTCACAACAAATACATTCTGGTTGTGGTAGATGACTTCTCCCGCTTCACATGGGTGTTCTTTCTCAAGCAAAAATCTGAAGCAGCGATCAACATGATTAACTTCATCAAGCAGATAGAAATTCTTCTCCGAAAGCAAGTTCGGATGATAAGAAGTGATAACGGCACAGAATTCAAAAATAAAGTTTTAGATGATTATCTTGTCAATAAAGGAATCTCGCATAACTTCTCCGCCCCCTACACTCCTCAACAAAATGGAGTTGTAGAAAGACGAAATCGTTCTCTTTGTGAAGCCACTCGTACAATGCTCTCTTTTGCGAAACTTCCTCTATACTTCTGGGCCGACGCCATCGCAACTGCTTGTTACACTCAGAACCGATCAAACATCACCAAACGATTTAATCTCACTCCCTATGAAATTCTCAACAAAAGAAAACCAAACGTGAAATTCTTTCATGTTTTCGGATCTAAGTGTTTCATTTTTAACTCCAAAGAGAAACGAGTTAAATGGGATGAAAAAGCTGATGAAGGTATTTTTCTGGGATACTCTCTTACCTCAAAGGCCTATCGTGTTCTGAACAAAAGATCTCGGAAGATTGAAGAAACATACTACATCACCTTTGATGATAGATACAATTCAAGAGCAAAGCACTTTACTACAAAGACTGAAGAAATCTTTCCCGAATCAAATACATCAACAATTCCTCTTATGGATCTATATGAGGAATTCATGAATTTGTTCGATGAACAAGAAAACGCAAAATCAGCAGAAGCAAAGGCAAGGAGATATTGGAAGAACAAGTCTCTGATCAGGATGCTGCCAAATCAACTAGGGAAAAGGAAATTGATGAAATCCTCAACCTCACTCGCAAACTTGATGCTGAGGAAGCCGCCAAAAGAGAGGCTGAATTACTCTTGAAAACTCAGATGTCATTACTTCCTCCCTGGCACTTTAAAAGGATGACATTGGAAGCAATTACTGAGCCTGTGGAGAACTAGCTTCAACCAGTGACCTCGTATAACACAAGCAATGATGTAAACTCTCAGCTTGACTTTCCGATGACGGTGAAAGCACTTTTGTTCCGAGGGTTTGAGGAACTCAAAGACACCCGTCTTTCTAATTCGGAAGTGAATGATTTGTTGTTCACCTTCTATTTGAAGAACGCGCTTCCTCAACATTTAACCTGGAGTTTGAAGAAGATTGTACAACTGACTCCCCGTCTTCCTGAGGTTATTGTTCCATTCAAAAACACAAGATTTTTGGCATTCAGAGGCGATGATAAAGAGAAGATGGAATTTTCTCTTGCTGATCTACCATTTTTGAATCCATTCGACTGGATATCTCTGTTCAACATCTTGTCGAGAGAACAAAAGTATCATCCTCTTTTTGATCATCTCAAAAGAATGATTGGATACTACATTCTTGAAGTTGCGAAGTTGGATGTTGAAGTCGCTGGTGTTCTGGACAAGATTCCTTTGACTGTAAGACGTCCTCCTCCCAAAAATCTTAGTAAGCGTAAAATCGGAAAAATTGTCAACTCAAATTGGAGTGTGGCATACAACTCAAAGGAAGGGCTTGAGAATATTAAAAGGATATTCTATCTTTCCGACAAACATCTTCACAGAACTCCAGTGTTGGAACACATTCTTCACATCATCAACAAACTCCAATCCAACACCACTGATGATAAAACATGCATCAACGACATGTTAAGATGGTACATAGAATTTCGAAAGAGGATCCTGGCCATCATTCCGAAGGTGTTTTATAGACAAACAAATGAAGTGAAACCTGAAGAATGAAGATAAGTCGCATTTTTGACTCAAAGGGGGAGATTGTTGAGTCATAAATATAGATTGAGTCAAAGATGCTGATCGGATTTATAGCCAGATTTTATGCCATTAATTTTGCTATCGGTTATGGAATGGGTCTGTCCTTCCATACTTAGTTTTTGTATAAATAGCATGCACGTACCCTAATTAGGGTTAACTTTTGTAATCTTTTCTACAGCACTCATATAGAATAGTTCACATCGAATTGTTCTTGAGTTGCATATTAATCATTCGACATCAGTTCTTCATATTGTCTGTTCTTGATCTTGTTTATTTATATTATTCCGCATTATTTGAATCTCGATCCGACTCTTGTGTTTCAACAATGTTGAACTGGAAAGAGTGAAGATGAGTTGGCATACAAAGAAGAATGATGTGGATTGTGGTGTTTTTTGCATGCGCCACATGGAGACGTATATGAGGGATCAGAACTGGGATTGTGAATTTCAAAAGGAATCAGAATATCAAATTACTCAACTAAACAACTTGTGAAACACCCTCGCTTAAGGTTTTTTTTATAAAAACACCTTTTAAATCCATGGTTTATCATCATTGTTCAAAAATCATCCTTTGTGAAAAAATTTAGTTTCAACATCCTCAAAAATATTCAAATTCCTTCAAAAAACCATTTGTAAAACACATTGGGTTTTAATAAGAAATTGTTTCAGAGTTTCAGTTGCGGAAAAATCATTTGGTCCCACTTTATATAAAATATCTTTATTTAGTAAAAGAGCGAGGTTGTTACAATCTGAATACCATTACACAACTTAAGGGAAACCACATAATCCGTGGCCTTCTATAAATATCCAGCTCCTCTAAAGTCATCTAAAACTCCTCAACTTGAGTACACATCAAAATAAGTTAGGCAATTGAAATGCCTAGTGAGCTTACCCGAGGTTGACCCATTTCGAGTGGGCAGTGAACTACCACACTCGGGACAAATCCCCAAAAAATAGTTTTGAAACACACTTCAAAAGTTATTTAAAACATCATAAGGATTTACTCAAAATAGATAGTTATGATATGCGAATGCAATGCATGATGCAACTATCCCAAACACACGTCTATCTCATAAAAGTCCAACACACCTCACTGGCACCTACCTAGGTTCACAAATGACACGCACAAAGCATATCACTCGATCCCCGTATAGGTTAAACTAGAACTAGTGGCCATCACACTAGTCCCATGAGGGTTAGCAACTCCCTCATGCGGTTCCCTATTGTCAGGAACAACATCTCCTCACCCTTTTTATTTTAGAGAAGGATAAAACTCAAAACATCTCCTCACCCTCTTTAATTGAGAAAAGGGCAAAACTCAGTCTCAAGGGCTCACACGGTCAATCCCATCCTATATGAAATGTAATGCACAATAGGATGCTCAAAACACTTCTCAAAAACAACATTATAGTCTTTGTTTGAAAACATCTTTAAAAGGACTCATTTCATGCAATGCACACATAGTACTCATATGACAATTAGCACATAAAAGCATGCATGAAAACAGTTGATAACACACACAAAGGATAATAATAGGGATGTGTACTCCCGGTAAACTCACCTGAAGGTCAACTGAAAAGTCAACACTAACTCCACACAAGGTTTGATGCATTTGGAGGCGCTCCTAGACATCATTCCATCCATCAAATCATCCTATTTGAGTGCTAGCTCAAGTCCTTAGTCTCACCCCCAAGTCATAACAAAACATCTCCTTCTTACAAGACAAGGATGGAAGGTATCATACTCGATTCGTCTAAAAGTCGCATTATAATTACTTCTTTGAACTAAGGAGGAACCATCATTCATCATCTCAAATTGAAGTCCTTGACTCTCTAATATAACGAAAATCTTAATTAAAACATCCCCAAAGTTTGGCATTAAAACAAGGACCCAAGGCCTAAACCGAAAAGCTCGAAACCCAAAAAGTGCCCAAAATCTAGACAGAGACTTACACGGGTCGTGTAAATGGTTACACGGGTCATGTAACCCTCTTTTTGACAGCACGGGTCGTGTAACTCTCAGTTGCAGCTCCGTTTTTGGTCATTTTCACCCCTTTTTGACCCGATTCAAGTTCTAAAACCTCCCAACACTTATAGATATCAAAAGGACATTATTATTACCCAAAATATACATCATTAGACTAAATTAAACTACCCAAAATCATTTCAAATTAATCAATTACATGCCATGATCACAACTTCTCTCTATAAGCTTAAACCATGGAATACCCAATTCCATTCCTACAATTAGTGATTACAAATGGAGATTCCTTCTTCCATTCCATGGAGTCATGAGGAAATGATCCTCACTCCACTTATACATCCAAATTGATGCAATGAATACATTCATCTATTAAACAAGAGATCAATTCATCATCTACATAAATAAAACCCATTTCAACACTCAATTCTCATTTTCTAGTGATTCAAGGTTTAATACTACAAATCAAAGGTGGGAATCCTTAGGGAAACATTAGAAATGAATCCCCTCATCCAAAATCACCATATTCATTCATCAATTTCCATATTCCTCCTCTATTCATCAAATCCCCAAATTCTAGGGTTCATAACACCCATTTGAATCTAACTATTGGTTCTAGATCATCCATGGATTGAATGTAGATCCCAACAAATTAGAAACATCAAACAAACATTAGGAATCATAGGAAAAACCTCTTCCCATCATAAAACTCGGATTGGATCCAAACCCCAAACCCTAACTCGAAAATCTAAAGCTAGAAAGGTGGGTTTATACCTTAGATTGCTTGGAATCTTCAAGAACTTTGATCAATCTTCAAACTCTAGTATTTCATCCTCCAAGCTCTCTCAAACTTGCCACTCTCTCCTTCTCTATCTCTCTAAATCGTCTTTTGGCTGAAATGGGGGAAACCCCTATAAAAAACAAGTCATCTTTCAAGAATTTGCAACAATAGTCCTTCTAGTTTGGTCTTTCTACACCCAACACCTATAAAGTCCATTGTTCTCATTACAAGTCTCTAAATTCACACGTATGCCCCAAATATAATTATTTATCTCACTTTAGTCATTGTCTAGGTCAATACTAGCCCTTAGTTTCCCAATTTGGCACAAATGGTCCCTTACACTAAAATTCTTCACAATTTAGGTCCTTAATGAAATTAAAGGAATTATTTAGACCTAATTTAGACTCCACCTCACTTCCTCTAATATATCTTCTAATTTTCTAAATCCATGACTAGTCAAATTTACTTAGGGTAAGTTTGGCCAAATTGACACTTTTAGTCATTATGACAAAATTTCTCACATTTGGTTACAATTTGATTTTAAAACTATATTTGGTTCATTTATTCACAATATAAAATATTAAAAAAATATTAAATTTACTTGTTCATTTGTATTCTTCATTTATAAAATAAATTTTATTTATCGGTTTAAGTCCAAAACTCCCAGGCCCAAAACAAGGATGTTACAACTTGCGTATCAAATATCTGACAAAAATCCTCTTGTGTGACTCAAACATTCACAAGAAAAAGATTATAACTCAGTCACAAACATTTGCCAAAAAGTCAGATAAACAGATACAATCACTATTAGCAAAAGGTTGGGAAAAAAGGGATGAAAGGATTTAGTGATTTTAAGAATGTATGAAACTAAAAACTTTGTCTTTGTTTTGCACCAAGTATGAAACTCTGATGGTGTCATAATATGGTATGTGGAATGTTTTGGAATGTTTAGCTTGTAAATGGATGGAAAAAAACTAATGGATGTTAGTAGTAATATCTTAAATTCTGTATTAATTTTCTAGTTGTCTGATTTGGATTATTTCTCATTCCATTATGCGAATGTATATTTACTTTAGGTAAAATGGTGAAAAATATTCTTATTGTTGCAAATTGTCTTTGAAAAAAGTTCAAATCATATTCATAATTTATTTTCACTTAACATTTTATTGCATTTCAACCGACAAATTTGTCAACTATAACAACCAAAACAATATAGTAGCATATCAGTTACTAAAATTACTTAATTGATACTTGTATTAAGTATTTAAAATTTTTTGTTATGAATCTACACTTTAATCGAAACAGTAGGGTTTTGCTTATAAAATTCACATCAAGTATTTATGATTAAAACTTGTTTGATACTTTATATATGAGAATATTTATAAGGCCAATATTTTCTCAAATAATAAAAGCTACATCACATTAAACAAGATATAAGATAACAGACATTGACTTAAAGCATAATAGCTTACATAATAAAAAATATAACAAAACAATCAAATGGAAATTTTATTGTAAATGCATTCAAAGTTTATCAAATGAAAACTAGATCTTATCAAAATACTTACAATATATGGAAACAAAATTGACTAGTATATAAAAAACTACTTTAATATGCAAGTCCTAGCGTTATGATTTGGTTTTTGACATATAGTGCACAGCCTCAAACGCTTCTTTGCTGCATCAATTGCCTTCTCTTTATTGCTTTTGAGTCTTTTTCCAGTACCGCAACCCTTGTTTCTAATTCCAACTGGATTGTGAATTTCAATCACCTCAGGTACTGATGCACCAAGTATAAAATCTAAACTTTCTTCTTTATTACATGATGCATTTGATGAAGGATATGAATCGACCTCACTCTTCAGCTCTAGAAGTTTGATTATAAAGTTCTTCAACTCATTTGGGTCATTCGAAAGTTTATTAAGACATGAAGAAATTATAGCAAACGCCTCTTGGACCAATTTACCACCATTCTCTGCATAAGAATACATCTTCTTCAAAATTTCGGAACTGATGATATCTTTTTGCCATCGCCTCATTATGTACTTTGAAGGAATATTGTCAACCTCTTTGTTATTTAACACGTAAAAAATATGCCGACATAATATTCCTTGTTGGACATACAACATACAGCTGCAATTCATGGTATCATCCTTTTATTAACTTCTACCTGCAAAATGAAGAGTATAATATTCCAAAATTCACATGTGAATCCACCAAAAATATCATAATTCAATTAATAAACAAAAATGATAACCAAAATTAACATGAAACTTAACCAAAAAATGTTAATTAATAAACAAATTCAATGTGAATTTTGTTTGTTAATTACCAAATTCACATGTGAATTTGATTAATAAGCAATTCACTTTTTAATTTGTATCTATAAATACTGCATAAATTCACATGTGAATTGAAAATGTTAATTAGTTTCTACTATAAGGAAAGGTACAACATACCTTGTAAGAAACATTAGGACAAAGATCAGGAAGACTCTTTCTATAAATTGCATCCGATTCTTCATCATCATCCCCTTTTTTGTAGTTTCCTTTTTTCCAAAATGCCTTCTTTTTATCTTTAATAGTATAAATTTCAAGTTCATCTTCCATAAGAACAGACTCTTGAATGCAACACCATATTGAATTTTATATCTGTTTTTGAACAATCAAGAAAATAGCACGGGTATAAGCTTCAGATGCATTGCTTATGATAGGAAGAGGTTTCCGAAACTTAGGAATGGTATTTGCAGACTGATAATCAAGGGTTGACTGATTATGTCTTTGCTTTTCCATTGCACTTTCAAATGACACCATGAAGTTTAGTAAATTTGCTTCTGAATGAAAATATTTCGAAAAGGCATAATTCTGGCACTCGGATCTTGAAGTGGTTCGCATCAAACCATAAAGTGCAAAATCCCTGAAATATGATGGAATCCATGACCTCCTCATATCAAACATAAGAGATAACCATTTGTTGTTTTGAAGCTCAAAATCTTCAATCATTGAGGACCAAGAATTATCAAATTCTTCTGGATAAGTAACAGAATTCCATATAACTTTGTGAAAATACTTCTTGAAGTCTGGATGGTTAAAAATATTTTGAGGAACCTACAAAAATAAATATATAAACTATATATTCACCATGTGAATATAAAAACAAACATAATGATTAAATAAAGAATATACCTTATCAGAAAGCTTCTTATTAATGTGCCACATGCACAGTCTATGCCTAGACTCAGTTAAAACAATATTTACTGCAATTTTCATAGCTGCATCTTGATCAGTTACAATCATCCTAGGTTGCTTTTCAAATGCTTTGAGAAAAGATTGCAACAACCATACGTATGAATTGGTTGACTCACTAGCTAGTAAACCAGCACCAAAATTCACACATCGCCTGTGATTATCAATTCAAGTAAAAGGAACAAAGACCATGCGATACCTGAAACATATAAATTAAGGTTTCAATGTTTACAGATATAAATTAAAGTTGCTTATATTAACATGTATGAATTAGTTAATAACCAAATTCACATGTGAAATTTCGAATATTATGCTCTTCATTTAAGATAAAAATGAACATGTGAATTGCTTAATAACCAAATTCACATGTGAATTAGTTAAATAATGTTTTAATATAATAAAATGAATATCTTACTTGTTTGTACAAAATGTCGCATCAAAAGATACAATATCACCAAATTCTTTGTAATTGCGTTTTGATATTTCATCAGCCCAAAAAAAGACATGAAAGACGACCATCTTCAATCTTGTATTCAAACGAGAAGTTTGGAACATAAAGTCTCTTACTTTCCATTCTATTAACAACCATTTGTGCATCCTTCTCTCCGACAAAACAATTCAAATCCCTTCTATAATTCTTGAAATCAGTTGTAGTACCACCTTTAACATTATAGCCACCCTTAATATTACTCAACAAGCTGTAAGCTCTGGTTGCACCTATGTTAGCTGTACCAAGTTTTTGAATGAATGATTTCCCAACGAAATCCAGTTGCCTATTACTTCGTAACAGATGTCGATTATCTTTAGAAACAAGCTTCTGATTGTGTTCTTCAACAAAAACATATAACCAAAACTTTGAAGTAGAAGGAAGATATTTGAATTTTATATTTGCCGGGCATCCAACTTTTTTTGAGGCAGTTCTCCTTTTCTGTTTCTTCTGATTTTCATCAACAGAGTCAAAGTTACTAGATTCATCAAATCCTAATCTACTACAAATAACATATCTTTGGCTGATTGATCTATCATCAAACCGCCTCTGTGTTGAAAGACTAACATCAAATCCACCTTCTTCAGCATACCGTTTGTAAAATCAATACCATCCTCCAAAGAGTCAAACATAAGATCTACTTTTGGTTTCATGTCTTCTGAAACCTCAGGAATAAAATATTCAACATCTTCCACAGGAGATAAAGGTTTGTTGATGGATTGTTGAGTATCATCACTTTTGCCTAGGTTATGTAAAAAAATTAATAACACAAGTAACTTATGAAATTTATCTATGCATCAACATCTTCCAAAGTATAAGAATAACTTACTAGATTCACCATCAGCATCAATATGAGAATCTTTACTAAAATCCAATTCAAAAGAATCCAATGATGCTGGTGGAATATGAACTATAACATAAAAACACTTGTTTAATTAAAATACTCCTTAATAAGAAAACACTTGATGATGGAAAGCATTTGATTATGAAAAAATTTAAACCTAAAACAGAACTTACTAGATATATCATGAACATCATTATCATCAATCTCTGAATTCGAAGTATTCATTGTTAATGGTGGTAGATGAACTGTAACATAGAAACATGTGTTTAAGTAAAACAATTCTTATTCAAAAAAACTTATTATACAATATCGAAACCTAAAAATATAACTTACTAGATGTAGATTGAACATTATTATCATCATCCTCTGAATTCGAAGAATCCATAATACGAACTGTATGTCCAAAATAAAAGCCTTCAATTCAATATATATAGAGATAAAAGAATAGCGATATGATAATTACAAAAAAGGATAGATTTTATACATGATAATTTCCATATATGGTGAAGATAACTAATTTAAGATAAGAATCAAAAAATACGAAACATCTAAAACCATATCTGATCCTAACTTAACAAATTTACCGATAAACATTGAAATTACTATAATTTAGGTACGAAATCAATGAAACAAAAACATGAATTCGTAAAATAAGAAACTACATAAACCTAGAATCTGGATTGCAATTCCTCATATGACGATCACATAAATCACGAAGAATGCATAATTCAATTCCTAATTTTTACAAAAATCACATGCGAAATCAATAAAACAAACATCGATTAGCAAAGAATCAACAACATAAACATTAATTTTCGAATTACAATGCCTAATTGATTGATAAATTAAAGAAAAACGAAAAACGAGCATTGCAACTGACAACTAAACGAATTAGATCAATGTACCTGAAATTTTCGATCTTGAATCAAATATAATTCTCCTCATTGATAGAAATCTACTCCGATGGAAGAAACTAACCTCCGACAGCTATCTACGAGCTAAACTTCCGATTAATCATCTTGATACTCATACGTAGCTTGAAATAAACGGTACTGTTTCAGTGTTTCACTAATGAAGTTGACGGTAACAGAAAGTCAGAAACGTTAGTGATATCTTTTTCTCGACAAAAATACCCCTCCGCCTAATTACTAATCAAATGGAATCAGTGGCTAAGATTAGATCAGATCTAATGGTCCATATTAATCCCTTTGTACCATGGCTTATTTTAATCCCTTGTTGAACTTTCATATATATATATATATATATATATATATATATATATATATATATATATATATATATATATATATATATATATATATATATATATATATATATATATATATATATATATATGTATATATATATATATATATATATATATATATATATCCATGTGTGTGTATCATTGGTGGAAATTTAGGTGTAATTTAGGAGTAGGTTAGGCGTTCCAAAAAAAAAATTATTCTCTCTTGCAAATCAGTTTATAATGGCTGTTTTTACCACCGACATTGAGGGTACTTCTTCCCTTCCCGCTATTAAACTTTTCAAGGCCTTTGGCGACTTCGACACTCTCGCACCTAAGGTAGACCCACAAGGTTTCAAAGCTGTCACTGTTATCGAAGGTGATGGTGGTGTTGGAAGCATTAAGAGTGTTACATTCGGCGATGGTAAGTATTACATAAATAATTGATATTGTGTGTTTACTATCATTCATGTACTCTGAGGATCGTATATATCATATGAGTAGTTTTATTAATGATTATTTCCAACCGTTTCATGTAATGCGTGCATGTGTAGGTGTTCCGTACACAAATTCGAAGTTCAGAATGGATGTCATCGACATAAATAATTTGACCGTTATCTACACAATCTTTGAAGGCGACGCCTTGTTAGGTATTATTGACTCAGTCGTTCATCATATGATATTTGAACCTTCTGCTGATGGTGGATCAGTGTACAAGCACAAGACTGTCTTAAATTGTAAAGCTGATGCCCAGCTTACTGACGATATGCTTAATCATGGCAAAGACTCAATCAAGAACACCTTCAAGGCAATCGAGGCCTATGTTATCGCTCATCCTGAAGCTTACTAGTTCTTCTTGAATGACCATGGTTTTCAATGAATAATGCTTCGATTATCGAGTGCTAAAAAATGGAAATGATTCCGTTCTTGTACGTGTTTTCCAGGCACTTTTTTCACTTAAATAAATGGATACTTGTTGTCATTCGTTTGCTTTGTTTTTTTGGACTTGAGGACAATAAACATGTGGTTTTGTTTGCTACTTAATTATATTTCACCTGACCAGTAATGATTAGATTCCTTTTTATAAAAACTGAAATATTTTCCTTAAAATTTTAAATCGAACAATAAGAAGTAAACCATGAGTCAAAAGAAACACATGAAATTTTATAATATGGCGGAAATTTGAAGTTATAACGAAGTGGACAGTAAAATATTCTCCAGAAACCATCTTAAAGCTTACTAGAACCAGACGTGTAGATTCAGATTATATTCTTCAGTCATTATTTCGATTGGTGCATGCCACTATAACTTATTCATAAGTAAGCAAGTTTACAAGTAGTTAGTGTAATTTCAACATCATAAATGGTGCCCATGGCTCGGTATATATGCAGCGTCCATGACTCTATTGCCGATTAAGAAAGCATGCTCGATGGAAAAAGACCATTCTCGGCTTAGGCTATGCGGAGTGCCTCACGCTCCCCACGCCGACACATCAGCCACGCCCTCCTCCACGCCGTGGAGGAGATGGTCTCCACGTCCGGTTGCTGTGCCCAAGAAGAGAGAGAGCGAGAGAAGAAGAGAGAGACAGAGAGAGAAGAAGAGTGCCTGGCGTTGCTCGACGTTGCCTCGTCCACGCCCCGCCACATCCACGCCACCAACGCCAAGGGGGGGCGGTGTGCCACGCCGTGGCCAGGTGCCACATAGACCCACGCCGGTTGCGTTGGGTGCACTCCGCATAGCCTAAGTGTGTTCAAACCATATAATGCATGTCGATTAAGGATTTGGTAAGGATATAAATATGTAGTCCTTGTTGGTAAGTTACTGATTCCACATGTACCCAATTCAAAGCTGTTAGGTGAATGTGAACATTTTGAAGTTGTTTTTTCAAAGGTTGGTGAAGAAGTTTGGTGCAGCCCCTATTCTTGAAGGAAACTTCTTATGTTCCCATTGTGAATAATGCACCTCATGATATGTATAAATAGACCATTAAGTTGAAGAACAATATGCACCACAACACACAACACATGCTAGAGTTGAGTGTGTATCTCTTGTAATCTCCTCATTCAAATAAGATTTAGTTGTAGCCCGTGGATGTAGGATTGACACCGAATCCGAACCACGTAAAATTCCTTGTGTTCTTCTTGCTTTATTTTCGTGAGTTTGTGTGTGTGATAGTGTGTTTCCGCTGCGTGTATCCTGTCCGATTCCTAACAACTGGTATCAGAGCTTCGGGTTTTTCGGAGGAGGTCTCGGTTTTAGAAATTAGAGTATGCTCTGTGGTTGCAGTTTTGTCTGATCTTCCACATCATAAACTAATTTCTATTAATCGTATTAAAGGTATCTCGGTACTTTGAAGGGTACTGTTCTGTCACACAAAAGTACTATAAAATATTTGTCTCTTGTTTGTCGTAATGGCTGAAGACAAGATTGTAATCGAGAAGTTCAACGGTTCTGACTTTAGCTGGTGGAAAATGCAATTAGAAGCATTGCTATGTCAGAAAGACTTGGACGTGGTACTTGGAGACAAACCGGAGAAAATGGAAAAAGCTGTTGAAGATGCGTGGAACTCAAAGGAAAAGAAAGCTAAGGCGGTTATTACGTTGTCGTTGGAAAGGAGCGTTGCTTTCAACATCATGAAGGAAACCACGGCACGTGGTATGATGGATGCTCTGACGAACATGTATGAGAAACCGTCGGCGGCTAACAAGGTGTTCTTGATGAGGGAGCTGTTCACTACAAGGATGAATGAGGAAGGCTCAGTTACGGTTCACATTAACAATCTAAATTCAATTCTGTCCAGATTGTCATCTGTAGGAATTAAATTTGATAATGAGACTCAAGCTTCACTACTACTAGCTTCACTACCTGATAGCTGGTCAGGAACAGTTACTGCTGTTACGAGTTCCGTGGGGACCAGTGGTATGACTTTTGAAGGGGTTAGAGATTTGGTTCTTGGCGAGGATGTCAGACGCAAGAATCAAGGTTGATCTTCTTCTTCTGAGTTATTAAATATAGGAAGAGGTAGAGGGAATAGCAGGAATAGTGGGAGCAGTGGGAGTCGGGGAAGAAGTTCATCTAGAACTTGGAAGAATGTGAAGTGCTGGAACTGCCAAGAGGTGGGACATGTTAAGAGTCAATGTCCAAAGAAAGAATTGAACATTGCTGGTGCTGAGGGTGTGTCTGAGGATGATGCACTGATACTAAGTATGGAAAGTTCTGTAGACTCTTGGGTCATGGATTCAGGAGCTTCGTTTCACGCCATGGACAACGGAGAAACGATGGTGAATCTAAAAGAAGGAGATTTTGGGAAGGTACGGTTAGCAAATGACGAGATGCTTCAAGTAACGGGCATGGGAGATATTGATCTGGTTACTTCATTGGGAACTACATGGAACTTGAAGAATGTCAGGGTGATTCCGGAGCTGAAGAAGAAATTGATTTCTGTTGGTCAGCCGGATAAACAAGGACTGGAAGTAAGGTTTGGTGGTGGTAAATGGAGGGTGGTCAATGGTAATTCGGTGATTGCTCAAGGTATGAAGCGTGGGTCATTGTATATGGTTGAGGTACCTGCTGAGGGAAGTATGACCGTCCCCGTCAAGCATGACAAAATCTGGTTCGCTAAATCTAGTGCTAAGAGAGTTCATTTTGCAAACATGAATTCTGTAGCCAAGGGGATGTTAGCTGAACGAGTCGGAAAGTCTAAACCATTCAGGGGATTTTGTGACAGTGGGAGCACGGGGTGTGTTCCGGGTACAGTTACAAAGAGCCGTTGGGTTTTGAAGACTAAGACTGAAAAATTCTCTCCTGTTGGAAGTTTGCAAATTTTGGAGAGTGTTAGTGGTCCTCGGTGTATCTCTGGATCCGGTGGAGTGTCCAAGCCGGTTGAGACAGGGGATGAGTCGATGGTGGGATTAGCCACGGCTGAGTTGGAGCTAGTGGGAGCTTCAACTGGCCCTTCTAATACTTGAAGATGAGGGGCGGCTACAACTAAGGGAATTTGACTGGGTCTTAGCTTGTTCTTTGGAACTGGAAGCTTGGAAGACCGGTTATGTTAGGAGATTAATGAGAGATGTTCAAAATCTTCAAGTGGGAGATTGTTAGGTGAATGTGAACATTTTGAAGTTGTTTTTTCAAAGGTTGGTGAAGAAGTTTGGTGCAGCCCCTATTCTTGAAGGAAACTTCTTATGTTCCCATTGTGAATAATGCACCTCATGATATGTATAAATAGACCATTAAGTTGAAGAACAACATGCACCACAACACACAACACATGCTAGAGTTGAGTGTGTATCTCTTGTAATCTCCTCATTCAAATAAGATTTAGTTGTAGCCCGTGGATGTAGGATTGACACCGAATCCGAACCACGTAAAATTCCTTGTGTTCTTCTTGCTTTATTTTCGTGAGTTTGTGTGTGTGATATTTGTACGCACAAATTGCTATCCATACATAACAATTTAATGTTTTTTATTTTATTATTATTATTATTATTATTTTTTGCAAATTGTATAACTCAGTCTAAAATCTGCATTGTTGTGTATGGATTAAAATTCCTATGTGCAAATCACTTCCCATTTAAAATTGTCCCAAAAGATATATATTTGGGTCGATTATCATCCAAACCTTTAAGAACTCCTAATATTGCTCATGAAGTTATAAGATGTCTGACTGCTTTTTATTTTGAAGAGTAGTGTATGACTATGTTTGGGATTAAGAATCAACTTTAGAAACTCAAACATAAAAATAAGATGCAAAGTCTAAACAAGAAGATAAAAGATTTAAGGTGGTTCATTTGACTAAAGTAATCAAACAATATTACGTTATTATGTTTTATGTTTTCGATATTATTTGTTTCAAATCGTTTATCCTGTATTTTGAATAATTTTTGCAATTTTAGTTTTATATTAATAAATATTAATAATCTCAAAAACTAACACTACAACAAAATAGACTTTCACCCACGGTTATATCTGTGGGGTAATGGGCTTTATCCACGGTTTTCCAACGGAACGTAATCTGTGGGTAATATCCTCATGGGTAATTTTTCCCACGAATTACCCTCATTTTTACCGACGGATTATCCACAACAATTTTACACATGGATTTACCAAGGATAAATTACCCACAGATTTATCCACGACTTTTTTACCCATGGATTATCCACATAATTCTTACCCACAGATTATCCATGGAACTTGTACCCATAGATTATCCACGACAATTATCACACACGGATTTATCACGGATATTTTACCACGGGTTATCCACAAATTATTTTACCCACGGTTTTCCACAAAAAAAATGTTGGTGATTCCGTGGGTAACAAAACTGATTCTTTTTAAAAACGTTTAAAATTTATAGAAAATCCAGATTTTTTATAATTGATACAAAAAAATCTAATGTTCTTCCATGAATTTCAAATATAAATCTAGAAAGCTTCAAAAACAATAGCAACCAAAGTCAAACATAAATCTAGAAAGTTTCAAATACCATAACTACAAACATAAAACTAATTGTTTTTTCCATCACTTTGCATGAATTTGTTCCAAAGTTCTTCCATACGTTTTTCCATAGTTTTTTGACGTACGATGGACTCCTCACATTCTTTTCGAAGTTGTTCTAATTCTCGTTGATGACGGACTTCAAACTCCTCACGTTCTTGTTGATGACGGGCTTCAAACTCCTCACAGTCTTGTTGTTGACGTGCTTAGGACTCCTCGAGTCAGGTGTGCAAGACAAGTATCTAAAAAATGTTAACACAAACAATATAATTAGTAAAGAATATAGAAAAAACCAACATACTTACTAATTTTACCAAAAAATGATTAATGAAACAACAATAAGAATGTTTGTACTTGTTTTACCAAAAAAATTAAATCATACAATATATTTATTAATTATATTTATTTTTATCCATAACGGCAACATAGTTTACTACTTTGCCAATATATATATATATATATATATATATATATATATATATATATATATATATATATATATATATATATATATATATATATACATATATATATATACTTAGATTCATCATCGACAATAACAACATATTTATATGATATCTATAATAGCAACATAGTTACATTTAGAAACATACTTTTCTCATAACACATCACAATATTAATATAATAAGTTAACAAATATAGACATATGAATTTACCACTTTGTCAACTTAATAAATCCTAAATATACCACTTTAACAATTTAACAAACCAAAACATATGTACAACTTTAACAATAAAGCAAAATATACCACTTTAGTAATCTAACAAAACCTAATAATAGAACTTTGACAATTAACAAACTAAAACACCTCACTATAACAATTTATCAAACCAAAAGAAATTATAAAATTATGCATGCTGTTGAGATTGCATGTAATCCATAGAGGATGACCCATAGTAAGGCGCCCTTGTCACAACGAAACTGAGATCTGAGCTTCCTACCCCAAAAACTCGGCTCTTCTTTCTCCCGCTCACACTATGCTCCCACAACCCAGCATCACCAAGCGGACGTTGAGTGGGACATCGCCATACTTATCCTCGATTCCCTTCTGATACTTATCCTACAATTGACCAAAATAATACGATCATTATTATAATGAAGACTGAGAAAATACATCAAACAAAAAACCTAAGATGGAAAAATATAACTTACAAATACTATCTTAGACTTGGGGGTAATGAACTCTAGTTGCTGGCTGTCACTTGATTCCTCTCCAGACACCAACTTCGCCTTTGAACTTGCATTGAGGTGTGTCATCAAATAAACTGTCTCCCATTCATTTATTAAGTTTTGCAAAATACGAAATCAAATCAATTAGGTTTAAGGGCCAGAATGTGAAAAACGATTCTGGTCTGTGGGTAATACCAAAACAATTACCCACATATTTTCAACGGATTCACATATCGGTGGAAAATCCACGGAATACCGACGGCGCAAGAACATTTTTACCATTTTTCGTCCATTAAACCTTATTTTTTTTGGTTTCATCTTTCGTACAACTTAATGAGTCAATGTGTTGCTATCTTTCACCAACTTATTATACACATAAAGATACCCACACCAACACATACCTACGTACATACAGAAACCCACTTACCCACATACATACACATACAAATGCATAGTCATGCATATGTATCTATACAATCATATAAATATACACACATGCACTTACACACACATATACACACAAACATATATATATATATATATATATATATATATATATATATATATATATATATATATATATATATATATATATATATATATATATATGTATGTATGTATGTATGTATGTATGTATGTATGTATGTATGTATGTATGTATGTATGTATGTATGTATGTATGTATGTATGTATGTATGTATGTATGTATTTATATGTGTGTATGCATGTGCATGAGTTTAATAAGTTTGAGATACAAATAATACATTGATTTATTAAGTTTTGCAAAATACGGAATCAAATCAATTAGGTTTGAGGGCCAAAAACTAAAAAACGGTTCTGGTCCGTGGGTAATCTGTGGGTAATACCAAAGAATTACCCATGGATTTTCCACGGATTCACAAATCTGTAGAAAATCTTGGGTAATACCTATGAGATTATCCACGGAATACCCATGGCCCATAACACTTTTTCACTTTTCGACCGGTAAAACTTATTTTTTTCGTTTCATCTTTCGTACAACTTAATGAGTTAATGTGTTGCTATGTTTTATCAACTTATTATATACATATACAAACACACACCAATACATACCCACACACATACGCAAATCCACATACATACACATACACACACATACTGCCGGTCTGTTGATATTAAGGGCCATGTGCGAAAACTAAAAAGGGGCCCCTAAACCTAACTTTTTTACAAATAACCAAAATTCATTCGTACTACCATAAGTGTTAGAAAAATGATTCTTCTTCTTCTTTTGAAAAGAAACTTCCTGGGGTTTTTTTTTAAAATTTATCTAGAGACTCACTTTGAAGCTTTGTTAAAATTTCATATCTTTTTCTTCTTTTATGTTTTTGACTAACATATAGATATTTAGGAGGTATAATTTCTAAAGATAAATAAATCATATAACAATTCAAGAACCATTGAATAAAAACTAAAAATTAAAATAATAACAAAAAATTTAATAGGCTAGGAGCTTCGATTTGTACTTATATTGAAAACTTGGGATTGACCAAAGCTAGAACTAAATTTGAATAACAAGCTTCAAAGGTTTCATAGTATTTCCTAAACTTGAATAACAAGTTACAAAATATTTGAATAATCACGATGGAAAAAAAATTTCATTTGGGCTGAAGGGAAAAGGGAGCCCATTACTGTTGTCAATTGCCAAACATAAAAAGCGGAAAAAACAATACATTAATTGCTGCTTCGTAGAATTGAACCCATGACCTAAGGTTATGTGGTACAGTGCCTTTACCATCTTATCCACGTAGTTAATGTAGTATTTTCCGTAAACTTAATAAATATACACATGTATACTGTATATATAAAAAAATTTGGACCCCAAAATAACACGGGCCCTGTGCGATCGCCCACCCCGCACTTGCTTAGGGCCGGCCCTACTCATACATAAATACCTACACATACATACACACATGCTCTTAAACATACATACCTACGCATACTCATACATAAATACATATACATTATACATTTATTTGTTTTAAGGGTAAAAAAGTGAAAAACGATTCTGATCGGTGGGTAATCTGTTAGTAATACCACAAGAATTACCCACGGATTTTCCACAGAGTCACATATCCGTGGAAAATCCATGCGTAATGTCTATGAGATTACCCACGGAAACTTAATTTTCTAAAACACTTGTGTTTTCTTTTCTTTTAACCACAAATTACCCACAAATTTGAAGTTTGTGGGTAAGTCGTGGGTAATGGCCACGCTTTTTCCCATAGATTTCCCACAAAATTGATTTATGTGGGTAAACAGTGTAATCTGTGGTAAATGTTTTATATAATATGCCTTTTTTACATTTGTAGAAAATCCGAGGCAAATCAGTGGATAATTACCCACGGAATTTGTCCATGGGTAATTTTTGTGGGTGAAAGTCCTTTGTGTAATAATAATAATAATAATAATAATAATAATAATAATAATAATAATATTAAAAAAAAAATATTAGCGGCGACATTTAGAACGTATTACCGGCGTCGAAATACGACGGTGACACGTAATCACCGGAGATTGAAACATCATTCAGCGACAGTAACAGCGGCGACAAGATGTATTAGCGGCGACAACAAGGCAATACCGACGAGGCATTTGCGGTGACTCTTTTCCGGCGATTAGTCGCGGCTAAAACCTTTACCGGCGACAAGTCGCCGCTAAAACCTTTACCGGCGACATATCATATCTTTAGCGGCGATTAAAGTTGCCACTAATGCAACCATATCTTGTAGTGAGTTCCTTCCAGCCTACCAATTATGTAATATCCTCTTCATCAACGTAGACTTGGAATGGAAACGCATCCTCTTGTACACAACAAAAAGGTAATGTTCCAAGGAATTAAAGAATGAAGAAAACTGATACACACAAAGTTTTGGTGATACTCTACTTCATGAACTAGGAAACAAAGCCATATGATGGCTTACATCAAAACGAAATGCAAGGAAAATAGCTACCCACTAATTGCCACTGACATAAGACTAAGTCAAAGAAATAAAGCGAAAACAAACTCACACGTTCCCAGATAGCATAAACAATAAACCATGCATGAGATACCGATGCAATGTAAAGGTGTTGCCACTCAGTATATCCAATTTCAAATAGATATCCAATTTTAACTTGGAAGTCAAAACTGCCTTATATACATGTAGGTATTGACCTCCTTGTGTAGGTATTGATCAAAATTTTGTCAAAAACTTTAAACAGAAATGGAAATATAGAATTTAATCGAAAATTGCCAATTGTCGCCGCTCTTGATGTCGCTGTTATTGGTCGATACGCATGAGTCCACTCGATTTTGATCTAGTCGTCCATTTTAACACCATCTTGATCGTTGGTTATCAATTGCGGCAACAAAATGCTGCCGCTAACGCTTACGAAACTTTCCCGCATGAGTCCACCCAAGTTTGATCCGGCCGTCCATTTTAACACCATCCTGACCATTGGTTATCAATAGCAGCGACAATATGCCGCCACTAATGCCCATGAAACTTTCCCGCTGTTGGTGTCGTTGCTATTGCCTATGAACTTGTCGCCGCTATTGCTGACGAACAAAACATTGTACAACGGCTTTTTCTCTTCATTTCTGCCGGTTTAAAATTAGTTGCGACATGTTAACATATTTAGCGACGACATCTTTTGCCGGTACCACATCGTCACCTGAGACGGTCCTCACCTGAGACCAGTGGCGGACTCAGACTAAAAGTTCAGGGGTAGCACAATTTTTTTCGACATAGTATATAATATGATAAAAGATTAAAAACTAATATTTCATTACATACGACAAAATCACAAAGTGACAAACTAATCTAGGCATTACATTTTAAAGTTGACCTCTTCGGTCTTTCATTTTCCGGAAGCAACTTATCACATTTTCAGTTTTAACATTCATAAGTGCTTCCATTTCTACACTACAAATCAAAGCATCATTCAAAAAATCGTCACTCATTCTATTACGCAAATCGGTCTTCACACGTTTCATTGCGGAAAAACACCTTTCAACTGTTGTCGTTGCAACGGGCAAAACCAAAGTTAACTTTAATAACCTATTAACAATCAAACAATTAAAAGGTTGACATCGATCTCTACAGGACCACATACACATTCCACTTTCTAGATTTCAATAATCAATTAACAATGTTTTCACATTCTACTTTATAGATTTCAATAATCAATTAAAAGGCCTTAATCCGACTAGATAACACTTTTGTTGACATAATGAGTAATCAGTAATGACATCGGTTCCCAAATCCCAATCCCACATTCTACTTTCCAGAAAAAATAAGTGTGATTGATAATTTCAAATGTTAAATTATCATATTTCCAGCAAAAGATTAAAGCATAAAAAGTTAAAAAAAAAAACCCTAAACTGAAAAATAAACTAACAGAGGAGAGGAGAACCGAGAATAGTGATTTACTTGTTTCATATTGCATTCATAAAATTGGTCGGCCGAAGGACTGGAGGGGAAGAAAACGCCGGCAGGCGGCACTCGGCAGCGGCAACGAGGGCAGGGGGAGACCGGAAAACGGAGAAGCAAAGAGGGCAGGGGGAGACGGAGACCAGCGGGAGACTATAGTACAGCCGCTTCCGATCAAAGACGTAAATTCTAGAATTCAACGTCATCTATTTTTTTTGTTTGGGCTCAATTCAAGTGGGTTTTCATTTTTCAGCACTTGGGCTTCTGATTTTGATTATTGGATTATGACTATAGCAATTGAGGGGCAGCACTTATTTATTTTAGGGGTAGCCTCATATATTAAAAAAAAAATTCTGGAAATTTAGCATTAATATTAAACTTTTCAGGGGTAGCACAGGCTACCCCAGGCTCTCTAGATGGTCCGCCAATGCTGAGACGGTCCATTCAATGGTGGCGACCATAGTTGCGGCGTTATTGGGCATTCACGGTGACACTAGTAATTACCAGCGATAAAATCATAAAAGATTAATACCGGCGTCGCATTACCGGCAACTTTTTACCGACTACTTGTCGCCCCTAATACTTATAGCGGCGATTTTTGTCGCCGCTGATGCGTGTAAACCTTGTAGTGACATTTCATATAATTTCGTTATTTCACTATTCATGGCATGTTGTTGCATTTCACAAGAGACAGTGAATGTGTACTTGTGTAGTCCCAAGTATATAAATGTAGATATTGAACTCCTGTATCGGTATGGATCAAAATTTGAACAAAAAATTTAAACACAAATGAAAATATAGAACTTAATCTGCTTCTATTTATATAATAATAACAACCACTGGATCAATCAAACCGAACACATTCGCCCCTGTTATCAAAGCATTCCTACAAGAACTAGAACAGAAAAAGGAATCAGAGATGGACATATACGATTTCTTATGAATCTCCAATGCTTGAAAAAGAATTCAAATGTTCAAGGAGCTGTGGTTTTGGTCAATTTACATATGTATAAACAAAATTTGCTAAAAAACAATTTATCAACTTACTAGGTTATAAGCCCGTGATAATCGCGGGTTGTCA
Organism: Cichorium intybus; assembly: GCA_023525715.1. Classification (NCBI taxonomy): domain Eukaryota; kingdom Viridiplantae; phylum Streptophyta; class Magnoliopsida; order Asterales; family Asteraceae; genus Cichorium; species Cichorium intybus. The sequence goes on along the minus strand of CM042009.1, from coordinate 121,620,098 downwards.
ACTTAAAATTGTATATGTAATTGGAAAAAATGGCAGAAATAAAAATTCATCAAATACAGACATACGAAAAAAAATCAAGGTACACACTATCAATCGTATCAAGGAACAAACCTCTTCTCTTGCCAAGAAATAGAAATTAAGTTTTCATTTCACTTTTGGCAAGTTTTTAATTTTTTCAAAAATAAGTATATTTCATTTCTGAAAACTATTTATAAAATTAATATTTTTGCTGACAGGAATAAATATTCATATTGTTAACTCATATTTTTTATAATTTTTTTATTCCAAACTCATAAATGATGTGCCACATTTCCTCAATAAAGATATAATTTGTATAGGATTCAATATCAATCATCTGGACTTGTAATTATGTACTTATACAATTGTTAGCTTTTATCAAAGTAATTAGAGGTCTCAACAAAATTCATTTGTCAAGCATTAAAGAATCCCAAACAATTTTGCACCTGTAATTAGGTTAGAGACATACCTGCTGATATAATCTCCAGCCCATATTGGACCTCCTTTAACCATAGAAAATCTAATATTGTAATAATAATTTAGATATTTAGACAGAATTTATATTAGGCTAAATTACATCTATCATCCCTCTGGCCAGTAAAACTTATTAATACTATATTTGGAACTAATTTTTCACATGGACCGTTTCCCTTTTCAGATTCAGCTTCTTCAACGTTCTCCGGTTGCTTTTCTTTTTCCGTTACACCGGAACCACCATCCTCAGCCAGTTTCTATTTTTCTGATTTCTTCTTAAGTCGTGTAATAAGTTCTCTTTTTTTTCCGGTTCACCTTTCGCTTCTTTAGATCTTGATTCCCCATCACCGGATTTCTTACCATCAGAATCAGCCACCTTTGTTAGGAAAATATATACGTGAAAATGCCAATCGAATAGGAAAACGAAGTAAAATGCTGAGGCCTGTGTTTGACACAGTTTCCTTAAAACAAATTCTCCCGGTATGGGTGTTTGTTTCCCAGGATACAACAGCGGAAAACAATTCTTCTAGATCGCCCGAACCGTCACTAGACCCGGATCGTACCTTGGTTGTAGGATTAGAACGAAGTGAATGCACAAATTGAGAAGAAGATGAAAACGTTGCATCTGGTGTGTCTCAACAGTAGCTTGAGCGTTGTATTTATACAGCGAAACGAAACTGACGAATTAAAGACACAAACGATTAAAGTCTCCTTAATACCAATATCAAAACCGAAATCAGTGTTTAATGGCTTTAAATTTTCAGTTACGAACAATTAAGAAAAGGAAAATATTTGCAAAAAGGTCCTTGAACTTTTCTGGAAGACCGGTGGTGCATTCGTACCCGCAGGACGCTCGCACACAAGTTCAGTGAACCCAACCCAATCTGGTTCGCATTTTGCACCCCCCCCCCCCCACTCTGCGCACGCAAGAGAGAGTCTTTGTGCTTTAAGTCTTACAAAGCATGAAAGCCTTTTGACTTATATACCCACTTCCTTTTCATTCCCCCACCAATGTGGGATGAGTTAAAACCCACTAACTCATTTTACAACTTCTTCCAACTACCTCATTTTGAGATACAATTTCTCATTCATCTTAAATTATTTTATGGAAAAAATAAGAAAACCCATTTTATGAAATTAATTAAAATTAATTTTCCAACAACCTTTACATCCTCCTTCTGCTTTTCTATTTCTGGTCCACCGGAACCACCTTCCTCAGCTCGCTCTTCCTTTTTTTTCGGTTCATCAAAATATTCCTTAAGCTTGGCTACCATAATTCCTCTTGCGCAACAGAACGTTCTGCAGGCTGCATTTAACAAAATTAATCCCATTTAATAATTTTGATGCAAAAAGAGAAAATTGAATGTGTAATCAAGAAACACATATGAAAGTACAATGCTATAATTTGGTAGTCATATCAAAGTAGAATGCCTTTATAATAGCAAAGTTTTAAAAATTTTCAATAGTGCAATTTGCCAACACAGTCACCTATTTGAATCACTTGCACATATTTAGTCCAAGTCCATAGCATGAGCAATAGTCAGTGATTCAGTCCAGTTGTCCAAGTCAACTATAGTTTCCATCGTGACCTGCAGTTGACCCTTTGTTTTTTCCTTCCATTTACCCGAACTTGTACTTACTTTCTTAAATATTTACAAATATCATTTATCCAAACAACATTTGCTAGCCTTTTGTGTACAAATCCATATAAACATATGGAGGCAGATTACATATCCGATCCAATTTTAGTTTGAAAGATAGATCTCGGTAAGAGAATAAAACATGTCATACTTGTTCAAATTCAAATAATATAAGTTTAGAATGACAACCAACCTCCAGGAATGAGATCAGTGCCCCAGCAATACCAACAACAGTACTTAACACCAATTCCCATAAAGATTAGGCGTCACCTACAAAAGACTATGATAATTCTCAACATTTTTCTAGTAAACGTAAAATTTTTAAATAAAATCAATTAATAACTTTATAAACTGTGTTAAAAATATATTACTTCTCAGTGTTTTACCACAAAAGGCAATGCACTTTAACATCATTAAACGATAATGAAAATAACAAAATCACCGGGATCAACAACTCTCTAATGGCATATCGGTAATCCAAATTCACAACTCAAAATCCAAAATAGAGATTAAACGTTAGAAAACGTAGAAATTCATAGCCAAAATCAAACTTGGAACTAGAATGTTAAGGCTTGTAAACTCTTCAAAATAGGAAGGTCTAATAGAAGGCCACGTGAGAGTCATTTTACTCTTTTATTAGAATAAGAATATTGCGTTTAATTATAGTTAAATTCAAATGCTTTTTGATACCACATATAGTAATAAACTCATTTTCTTAATAAAAACGAAAAGAAAAGAATATATACTGCTTTTAATAAACAATCCCAAACATCCCATAAAAAATTTCTATCCTATATTTCCCGCCCCACATTCCCCCTTTCACAACATAAAGTCCAATTATTATTTCTTTTAAAATCCTTCCCCTAATTACTTAGTTGCAGGATCTTCGACTTTGATGCCATTTATAATTCATTTCATGACTGAAAGCCAATCAGGTAATGCAAACGAACAAATTCTTCATGGCTTGAGCGAGGTCTATGTCGCTTAATTTGGCCGTCAAGTATGCTGATGTTATCTATTCAGTTATCTAGCAGTATGATTTTTACGGAAATTAATGGCCTATATTGAATCGAATAAACTTATTATAATAAATTTAGTGGTATGATCATAATTGACTTGATTGACATCGGGGTTTTCTTTAATTATGTTTAAGATGATTTTTCAATTTTCACCAAAAAACGTTGACCCCATTGGAAGATAGATTCAAGTACACTTTCCGGTAAGTTGGTTCAGTCTGGATTCACTTGTGATTTATCTTCCTTTTACAAGGGTTCAATTCTGTTTAAGCTCACATTTGGTGATTCGGTGAGGCCATCTTATGCTCTTACTCTGACTAGGTCTATATAGCTTAATTGGCGGTCAAGTATGCTGATATTGCTATCTATTCAATTGTCTTACAGGTGCGATTTTTACTGAAATTAATGGCCTATTTTGAACTGAATCTGTGATTGCTGTCTTATTTATCAAGCTCATGACCGGTTTTATTCAGTGTGTACCAGAATCGTGACTTGAAATTTTAGATTTATGTCAAAAAAATAATTGACGTCAAATTGGTTTGCTGAAGCAGAAAGATGTGATCATATGACATATCCACTCCAAACATTTCTTGATTGCTATGTGTAGACTAGTTAATTAGGAACTATGATGTAGGAGGACATGGTAATAATGACCCAAAATAAGTCTACTAACCTAGCCTGCCACTGAAATTAGGTTTTCTGGTAAGAGTGATGATATTTGTGTAAATATAGTGGAAATGGGTTTTAAAAGTTGCAATATTCTTTGGAAACAATAGTTATGAGGATAATGGCTGTTTTGAAAGTAAGATTATAATTATTGGCTATTATATTATATGTTGATTGCTCTGGTAGCTTGTAAATACTTGTGATTTATCTACTCATTCCTGCTTTTGGGCTTGAGAGTGAAAAGCTGAACCGATTTACGTTAAAACGAGTCAATGTTAGTTATATATGATTGATCAAAATTGGATCAAACTGGTAAACGAAAATAATTTTAGCTGATAAATGGGTCAGATGGTTCAAAAGTTGGCATATCATACTCAAATTTTTACAGTAGTTGACTATGGCTGACAAGCATGGTATATTTGAATCTGCAAAATGTTAAGGCTTGTAAACTCTTCAAAATCTTGTCAACCACATTAAAGTTTGTTAGTATTACAATGATTTTAGAGTTGGTGTTAAATTATGAACAGAATCCATCAATCACCAATGAAAGAAATTTTCATTAAGGCTGGATTATCAAACATGAACCTAACTGAAAAGTTTCAACCTTTGTTATTGTTAGGATCGAGACACTTAGCATACGAACACTAAACTCACACACTCTTCTCACAAATTAAGAACACAAGAATTTAACGTGGTTCGGTCCAAAAATGACCTACGTCCACGACGGATAACTAGGAATGTTTTATTGCTCTGTGTTTTTGTGTTGTGTGGTACATCTAATCTCTTCAACTGAACCTCTATTTATATACATCTTGGAATGTATATAATATACATAAATTAGTGTGAAAATGAGAAAGTTTAATTCAAAGAAAGAGGAAAGCTTTGAAAAGGATCAATCATCCAGAAGTTCTTCCTCCTTTTGTTGACAAGGTTGTTCAACCTTCACACCTAATAATCTCCCACTTGAAGGCTTGGACAACTTAGTATTTCGCTGCCATCCAAATCTTGCAACGGACCTTAAACATACACACTCTCTCTCACTTGAAGCCACGGAACAATCTTCACCTGTGCTTCAACTGTGTATTAAAAAAAACACTTTTGATCTTAGCTCCTTCCTAGTTACCCTGGCCTTCTCTTCAATTATCCTGAAGGCCAGTTGAAGCTATGCAGAGCTTCAACTTCTCTAAGGTAACAACCTTAGTCAATATATCAGCTGGATTTTCAGTTCCTTTGATCTTCTTCAACTTCAGAGTACCATCATTAATTCTTTCTCTGATGAAGTGATATCTCAGCTGTATGTGCTTTGTCTTCGAATGGAAGACAGGATTCTTTGCAAGGTGTATTGCACTTTGATTATCACAAAACAGTGCACAATCAACTTGTTCCTTGCCAAGTTCTTCGAGAAAGTTCTTCAACCATATAAGCTCTTTGCTTGCTTCAGCAACTGCCATATACTCTGCTTCTGTGGTTGAAAGGGCAACACTTTTCTGGAGTTTAGACATCCAACTTACTGCAGTGCCTCCCACTGTAAAGACATACCCGGTAGTGCTTTTGTATGAGTCTTTGCAACCACCAAGGTCTGCATCTGCAAAACCCTTCAGAATGACATCTTTCCCTTTAAAATGCAATGCCACTTTTGAAGTCCCTTTCAAATATCTTAGCAGCCATTTAACTGCTTCCCAATGTTCTCTCCCCGGATTGGACATAAATCGACTAACAACTCCCACTGCATGTGCAATATCTGGTCTCGTGCATACCATTGCATACATGAGACTACCAACTGCAGATGCATAAGGTACTTTAGCCATTTCTTTCTTGTCCTCATCTGATTTGGGTGACTGAACTTTAGAAAGCTTAAAGTGACTTCCCAAAGGTGTGCTTCTGATCTTGGCATCTTTAAGGCTGAATTTCTCTAATACTTTCTCAATGTATTTCTCTTGAGAGAGTGTCAAAGAGCCATCTTCTTTGTTTCTGAAAATACTCATCCCGAGTATTTGGTTTGCAGCTCCCAAGTCTTTCATCTCGAATTCTTCAGACATTTGCTTCTTTAACTTCTTAATCTCTGTCATGTCTGAGCCTGCAATCAGCATATCATCTACATAGAGTAGTAGAATGATATAAGAACCCTTAAACTTCTTGATATAACAACAATGGTCATTGTCACATCTCTTGTAATCAGCTCTTCTCATGAAGTTATCAAACTTCAAATACCATTGTCTGGGTGCTTGTTTCAGACCATACAAGCTCTTCTTCATTTTACACACCAAGTTTTCTTTGCCTTTAATCTGAAAACCCTCTGGTTGTGTCATGTAAATTTCTTCATCTAGGTCACCATGTAGAAAAGCTGTCTTGACATCTAGCTGCTCTAGATGCAAACCTTCTGCTGCTACAATGCTGAGAACAAGTCTGATAGTGGTCATCTTCACTACTAGAGAGAATATTTCATTGAAATCGATTCCCTCTTTCTGTTGAAAGCCCTTGACTACTAATCTTGCTTTGTACCGTTTGGTACCATCATGTTCATCCTTGACCCTGAAAACCCATTTGTTTTGAAGAGCCTTCTTCCCGGATGGAAGCTTCGTTAGAAGCCAGGTCTTGTTCTTCTCAAGCGACTTCATTTCATCTTTCATTGCTAGCTCCCACTGCAATGAATCTTTCAACCTCTTAGCTTCAGAGTAACACTGGGGTTCACCATTTTCTGTCAAAAGAATGTAGTTGACAGATGGTGAGTATCTTTGTGGTGGTCTGATGACTCTGGAAGATCTTCTTGGTTGAACTTGAGGTGTGACTGGGGATTCTGGAGTTGGAGGACTAGTTTCTTCATCTTCAGAATCATTACTGGAATTATCCCCTGAGCTCCCACTGTTAGTTGAATCTTCTCTAGATTCAGGGATTTCAACTGAAGCTTCTTTCTTCTTTGCACCACCTTCATATTCAACGTACTCCTTCTGAACTTCTGGACTTTTGTTGTTTCTGTCTTTATATAACTCAGCTTCGTTAAAGGTGACATTCTTGCTTTGGATTATCTTTCTGCTTTCACTATCCCAAAGCCTGTAACCCATTTCATCTGACCCATAACCAATGAATGTGCACTTCTTGGTCTTTGAATCAAGTTTATCCCTGTCACCATCTTTTAACAAACTGTAAGCAGTACAACCAAATACTTTCAGGTGTTTGAGACTTACTTCCTTCCCTTGCCATATTTCTTCTGGTAATTTGAAATCCAAGGGAACACACGGTGAACGGTTGATCAAGTAGGCTGCAGTGTTAACTGCATCAGCCCAGAATGTCTTAGGTAAACCAGCATTCAACCTCATGCTTCTAGCCCTTTCATTCAAAGTTCTATTCATTCTCTCAGCTACACCATTCTGCTGAGGGGTTCCTGGGACTGTCTTGATCATCTTTATCCCTTGCTTGGCACAATAGTCAACAAACTCCTTGCTTATGTATTCACCACCATTATCCGACTTCAGGCATTTTACCTTCAAATCAGTTTCATTTTCAACAGCAGATTTCCATATCTTAAAAGTATCAAATACATCATATTTATTTTTAAGAAAATAGACCCATACCTTGCGTGTTGAATCATCAATAAAGGTTACATAGTAGTTTTTGCCTCCTAGGGATGAAACTGGTGTTGGTCCAAATACATCCGAGTGAACAAGCTCCAACTTCTGAGCTTTCGGTGTCTTTCCCGTCTTTACAAAAGTAACCCGTTTTTGTTTCCCGAGAACACAAGATTCACAAAATTCAGTTTCAACTTTCTTCAAGTCTGGAAACTTCCCTTTCTGAGCCAACATCTTCAATCCCTTATTGCTCATGTGTCCGAGTCGTTGGTGCCATAAATTAGATGGACTCGGATTTGTGGTTACGGCATGAACACCATCACTAGGTATCTCTACCATGTATAGAGTGCCTTTCTTCTTTCCTTTGGCAATCACCAAGTTGCCTTTGATCACTTTCCATTGTCCACCCCCAAAGTGAACATCAAACCCTTCATCATCCAACTTACCAACTGAAATCAACTTTCTCCTTAAGTTTGGGATAACCCTGACATCTTTCAATGTCCACGTGGTTCCAAAGGAGGTCTTCAAATCTACGTCTCCCATACCCGTAATATCAAGCACTTGATCATCAGCCAAACGAACTTTGCCAAGAGCACCTGTTTGTAGGTTCTTGACCATATCTGGGCATGAGACGGCATGGAAAGAAGCACCTGAATCCATAATCCAGGATTCTGCTGAATTCTCAACACAACATATGAGAAAATCTCCTGATTCTTCAGAGGATACATTGTTTACTTCTTTCTTTTCAGCTTGTGGTTTTGGGCATTGGCTTCTAAAGTGACCTTTTTCTTTGCAATTCCAGCATTCAATATCTTTTCTGGTTTTTGACTGGCCTCTTTTTCTAGACTTTGATTTGCCTCGACCACGTCCTCTTTCGTTTTTTCTTCCTCTACTTTTTGTATGCAATATAGAACTAGAACTAGAAGTCTCACCATTGCTTCTCCGTCTGATATCTTCATTTACAATTAAGTCACGAATACTTTCGAAAGTGAGTTTGGTAGTGCCAGATGCACTACTAACAGCTGTGACTGTGCCTGACCAACTGTCGAGCAAAGATGATAAAAGGAGGAGCGCTTGTACTTTATCTTCAAACTTTATTGCAACTGAGGCTAAACGAGAAATAATCGAGTTAAACTCGTTTATGTGAGCGGTAACCGACATGCCTTCCTTCATCTTGGTGTTAACCAGTTGTTTGATAAGGAACACTTTGTTTGAAGCGGACGGCTTCTCGTACATGTTGGACAAAGCCTTAAATACTCCATAAGTAGTTGTTTCATTGACAATGTTATACGCAACACTCTTTGCTAATGAAAGCCTAACTACACCCAAGGCTTGTCGATCCAACAACTTCCAATCTTCAACATACATGTTATCCGGTTGTTCGCCCAACATAGGCAAATGCAAACTTTTCTGATACAGCATATCTTCAATTTGCATCTTCCAAAATCCATAATCAGTTCCATCAAACTTATCAATCTTGATTTTACCGTCTTCAGCCATTTTAACGGACAAAATGCACTTTTCTTTCAGAAATTAAGGGTGAAAATGCAATTTTTCTGAAATTCAGGGGCTAAACTGCAATTTTCTGAAAGTTTAGGGGCTAAACTGTAATTTTCTGAAAGTTCGGGGGCTAAACAGCAATTTTCTGAAAGTTTGGGGGCTAAACTGCAATTTTCTGAAAGTTCAGGGGCTAAACTGCAATTTTCTGAAAGTTCAGGGGGCTAAACAGTAATTTTCTGAAAGTTCGGGAGCTAAACAGCAATTTTCTAAAAGTTTGGGGGCTAAACTACAATTTTCTAAAAGTTCAGGGCTAAACCGCAATTTCTGGAAATTCAGGGACCTGTTTTGCAATATCTGGAACTTCAGGGACTGTTTTTCAAAATATGCTACAGTACCGCTACAGTACCGCTACAGTGTCGCTACAGTACCGCTACAGTATCGTCTTCTCCGGCGAAACTCCGGTGCTACAGTGTCGTCTTCTACGTCGGACTCCGGCGCTACAGTGTCGTCTTCTCCGACGATCTGGTTTCTTCGGTCACTATTCCGGTGAACGTTTGACCGGCGATTTGGAGGTCTTCCGGTGGTCGAAAAATTCCAAAAAATATATTTTCGGAATCTGCGGAACGAGACCTTTCCAACGGCGTAAACCAAAATCGTTTTTGAGACAAAAAATTTTCGACCCAAAAACAGAAAATCACTCTCTGGAGCTATATCAAGGCTCTGATACCACTTGTTAGAATCGAGACACTTAGCATACGAACACTAAACTCACACACTCTTCTCACAAATTAAGAACACAAGAATTTAACGTGGTTCGGTCCAAAAATGACCTACGTCCACGGCGGATAACTAGGAATGTTTTATTGCTCTGTGTTTTTATGTTGTGTGGTACATCTAATCTCTTCAACTGAACCTCTATTTATATACATCTTGGAATGTATATAATATACATAAATTAGTGTGAAAATGAGAAAGTTTAATTCAAAGAAAGAGGCAAGCTTTGAAAAGGATCAATCATCCAGAAGTTCTTCCTCCTTTTGTTGACAAGGTTGTTCAACCTTCACACCTAATAGTTATCTGTTCATAATACACATTTGTTGGCACAAAAAGTGTCTGATTATTGCATAGATACATATTTGTTGGCACAAAGTGTTGAGAATTTGTATAGACATTGTTGTTAGTACTGAAAAGATAAAGGTTCTGTACATTTGCTTATACGCCAACTTCTACTATTATTTCCAAATCGTGATCTTTTTTCATTTTTTATTGATCCTTAATTAGTTAAAGTGCCTGGATTAATATATGTTACAGGAACATAATTATTCATTTTTTGTCTCGTAGTTTCTGTTTTGTTCCTTGGAAATTAATCTCCGTATGCTCCACACATATATTTATATGGCCAAGACTTATAAGTCTTGGAATGTCTAATTCAGGCTAATTTATTAAAATTACTTATTAGTTGGCCTGCATAATATTATCTGTTAGATGAATGATTTGAGAAAAACAAATATTGACCAATAAGTAGTACACTGATTTGAGGCTATATGCTATATAGACTTTCATCGCAGCATTTATTTAATACATCAATACAACCAAAATATCAAAAATTAAGATCACCAAGATTTGCATTTACATTATGATTCCGTGTGCTTTTTTAGTTTTCTCCCTTCTCTTGCTGTACACCATGAGACTACAAATGCCAACCAATTGGTAGCAGTGGGAGGAGGGGGAGATGCTAATGGTGTTTTGAACAAGTTCTTTTTTAAGGAGAGAGATGCTCTCCTTGATTTTAAAGCTCACCTTCAAGATCCTCATGGTACTCTCTCTTCCTGGAGAATTGAAGTTGACTACTGTAAATGGATTGGAGTCACATGCAACAACCAAATGTTGAAATTCATTAGACATGGGAAATTCATCAATATTTATAAGTTGATTATGATTATGATTATGATTATGATTACGATATGATGATTATGAAGATCCCAAAAATTTAGGAACGATATTTTGATTCTTCAATTTAATTATCCAATTTAGGGAGAATTTCGTCTATATCATTGTAAACTTTCATAATTACGTATATATCATTATAAAACTTCAAATTACATGCATATCCTTATAAAACCTAATAAACTCACATATATACCCAAATACTTAATATAATGATAATTAATATTTTTAAAAATAAAAATATCTTTAAAGTATTTTTTTATTATTAAAAAACTAATTAACTTATAACATTACAATATTATCCTTTTCCAAAAAATCCTAAACTGGCTAAATATAGCGATAGAATCTAGATGTAGTCGAAATATCAACCGTTTGAAAAGATTAAAAAAAGTTTGAGTCCCAAATTCAAAATTTGACATGGTTCTACAATAGACATTTATTTCATCAACCAAAATCCACAATCTATTGATAACTACTTCCAAGATGCCTATCGATAACATCGATAACAGATTGAACTCACCTGTTTAGAGCTATCATCGATCCGAAGTAGTTATTAAATCCAAAATTCTACTCTAGATATCGATCTATTGAACAATGTGAGAGTCTCATATCCAAAATCTGTCATGAAATCAACCTAGATTTATAATAAAATTTTACTTGAAAGAATGTTGTTTAATTTTTAAAAAGATTCATTATAATTAAATTAAGTATCTTCCTATCCTAATAAAAGAGTAAATCTAATGACACATGGCCTTCTCTTATGCCCTTCTCCACTTTGTAATGCCACGTGGTCTTCTCTTATGTCCTTCTCCAATTTGTAATGCCACATGGCCTTCCCTTATGCTCTTCTCCACTTTGTTTTCTAGCTCAATGAATTTACGTGACTTATGACTATCAGTTACGCAAAATCCCTTAATCAATGGGATTGATTTTAATTGCAGGAATCTTACCTTTTCACGATAACTAATTACTAATTTTTAGGGATTGCTATCAGTTCGTATCCGTTAATTCAGGCAAGTCTTTCAATTTCAATTTCAATTTCAATTTTCAGTTTCAAATTCCCATTGATAAAACCTTATTCAAAACCCACGTGTTCGTATTTGTCCATCTAACCCCTTTTCTCAAAGTCGCTTTCAGTTATCGGAGGGGATCGGAAGCGCCGATTTACTGTCGCTGCTAGAGACCGGCGATTGGAGCTGCCGATATAATTTATATACACCAGGAAATTAGAGAAGGTTAGTCAGCTTCCAATTATAGGTTAACGAAAATAGGTTGGTACTCTTAGGAATCTTCTCTTAATTTTTCTATCGCCTTCTAACATTGTAGAAGGCTGAACACCTCTATTATCCAGCTTCGCCATGACACTAACATAAAGGCAACTAGGTAGGGTTTTTTCTTCCAAGTTTTGATTTTGATTCCAATTTTCTAACATAAAAAGAAACGCAGACCATCGCATGTGAGAAGCACGCGATGCGGCATCTTAACCCTTACGAACCAGTAAGTAAAAACCCATGAAACGCACAAGCATTCGTAATCACAAGAACAAGAGACACAAACAATGAAAGATTTCTTCTTCAATAAAGTTGTTTCCTGCCTTATATCTGATTCTTACATGTATAACCCTTTGGTTTCTCCTCTACCCACCTTTGATTTCCCTCCACCAAAACTGATCTTCATTTTTCCAGAAAGTTTTACATCTAGGGCTCTTCAATTCGTATATAAATTAAAAACGTACTCTATTTTATTCTAATTTGGGGTTTTTTTTATGAAAATGGTTTAGTAGGTTGGCCAGTGAGATGTGGCTCTGCCAATTATGGGAAGCAACAAAAAATTGATTAAAAAAGCTGTGGACTTTCTGGAAGCTGACTGCTATTTGTATTCTCCTTTGCTTACTTATGATCATCTTTGTTTTAAAAGTCATCCGGCAACTCCACGTTCAGGTACACTCACTGTATTTAACATAATTTTCTATTAATAGCATGTTTTCATCTGGGTGTTTGTGGATCATAATCATGTACTATTGCTCTTTTACCTAAGTCGACTAGATTTCATTTTGTGGGTCCCATAACAATGTGATTTTGTGATTTTGGCTTGATTTACATGGATATACATGTCGATGATTATAAGTATCGCTACAAGTGTATATTTTGTAATCATTTGCACTATATGATACGTTTCAACTCCAACACTCTAGATATATGCATAACTGCTGACAATTTCTATTGCATCGAAAATGCAGGATTAAACTATGAAGCTTTTAACAAACATCATTCTTCCCTTACAGTACTGTTAAAAGAAATCATGAAGGACTACAACTAGGGGTGGAATTGGTACGATACCGGGGTTTTTTCTTGTATACCGTGTACCGTACCAATTATAATTGGTACAAAATTTTGGATACCAGTACCGTACCAAGTATACTTAGTACCAACTTATTTGGCTACCAACAAGTTTGGTTGATACAAATTGGTATTGGTATATACCAAAAATATTACTTTTAGTATTGTTTGCCCTAACTGATCATCGCTTACTTGCGGGTTACTTGTGTAATTAGTTTGATTTTAATATCTATTATTGTATGAAAAAGAATTAGTATTAAGAATTGTTTTAGTAATTAATTTATGAGTGTGACTTGTTAGTTATTACTCCTAATTAAAACATAAAAATATGAGTATTAATTGGAATTGACATATATATATATATATATATATATATATATATATATATATATATATATATATACATATCAATTGGTTGGTATGGTACAACCGTGGTATTCAAAATTTTGTACCGTTACCGTACCAAGATTGTTTAATTGGTATGGTACTACCAGCCAAACATATTGGCTACCAAACATGTTGGCTACCGACTTTGTTGGTACGGTTGGTAACATGTTGGTTGGTTCTCCACGGTACATTTTTTCCAGCCGTAACTACAACTAGCAATTTGTTCTGTTTTGGGTATTTTCAGCATGCTTTATGATCTTTCAAAGGTGCCCTTTGCAATACCTACACTTGACTATTTTAATAAGCTCAATGATGTAAAATATAAAAAATTCTCCTGAATCTTAACTTTTTCTTTTTAAGTTTCTAGGATGTTGTCATCTGCAACCAAACCAATTCCTGTTGTGTTATAGCCATCATATCTCTAATATCATTCTTCTGGAATCCAGTCAGAAACAATATATAAAATTGGTATACGTTAAATATACAAATCCACAATCATGGGGTTTTTTTAGCGAAAGCAAATGAGTTGCATTTGTGTTGACTTAGATATTTACTCATATAAAAACTCCCTCCTAAGTTTGACATTACATTTTTTTTAAATATAATATAATAGGGCCCATTTTTCGATTTTTCCATAGGCCCAAAATATGTTTGGACCGGTCCTGAATTTATGCTATGGAAAGTAACTTATAGGTGAACTGAAAATGCATACAATACTTATATATTTTTCCGTAGCTTGCTTGATTGACTGACTTAAGTATGCTACAAAACTGAATAATTTGTCTATATAAGTTCTTATCTCATTTGATCATTACTATTTTTCATTAAGTTGGTTCTTGATTTCAGTTACAATCTTGATATTTTTAAAGATTCTAAAAATCCATCCTTTTAATTTGGAACCAAATGTGTTGATGAAAAATAAGAGTCATGTATGCGATCCATCACAAAATGCATTAACACATTCTAATCCTTTAAGGGAGCTTGATAGGAATAGCTTAATTGCAATTGAGAAGAAAGATGTGGTTGAATCTGTTAGGCAAGATATATATTGTTGTGAATGTAATTCTAGCAGCAAGGCTTCTGATGCAGAAACAGACACAAAATGTGCAAAATAGTAAGCAAACATTCTATCTCTCTCATATTTTTCTTAGATTTGTTTGATTTTTGCCAAATTTAACACATTTTAATTGTTTAAGGCTGATGATTCTACCTTTTGCAGGTGCCACCCAGGTTCTTATTACTTTTCTCTTTTAAGATAAGCGAAGTACTATTAGGTGTGTGGTATCAGTGGCAACGATGACATTCCCTTATTAACCCTCAATCATATTTTCCCGCTGAAAGGCTCTATTACATTCAGCGTTTTCATGAATCCTGAAAGTATACTGGTATTTAGGTAATTTACCCTTTTTCTAATACTAGATGTTATACCTTGATTTGGTAACGAATGAGCTACTTCAGAATATGTTTTGTTGCTGAAACTTGAAGTTTCAAGAACAGGAAAAGAGAAGCTTGAAGTGTCTAAAAGTGGAGGATTCATCATCCTATAGGATTGCAATTTTTTTTTGGGTGGGTTAATTACGGATCAACAAAAAGTTTCTCCGAGGATCACCATTAATCATTGAACTCTCTAACTTCCTTGGCTTTGATGCGATTTAAACCCGTTCATTTACTTATTGATGATATACAACACTTTATCATAAAGCTTTAAATTTTTTGGCATAGGAATAATTCATTGACTTGGCATCCATATCATATGATTTCTTTTAAATAGATGAAATGATATTAAAAAAACTACCAACAACATATCAATTATATATTTTATAAAATGATGAATTCATATAAAGAAGCTCTACCACTATGGCAGAATAACGAAATATAAAAATTGAAAGACAATTCTAATATGGGTATGCCAAGTGATTACAATGTCAATCTATCGTTAACCCATTGATTGTATTTTAACCTAGAGAAATGAGATGTATTGTATATAATCCACTAATACTGGAATCTTTTTAATAATCAATGTGTTAACACCATAAATACTACAGAACCCCATATTACATTAACTTTGCATAGTTAAAATAAATCCGATTGTGAGATTTCAATTATGTAAGTCACAAATTGTCGTAATTACAATCAATATGGACTTAACGTTAAGTAATAAATATCAGTTTCTAATCGTACTCTCAAATTCCATTTAATATTCTTTTGATGTCATTACACCTGAATTATGTTCTGCAAAATAAGGAAATGATCGTTTTGCATTGATTTATGTATTTGCATGACATTTATTTATCTATATATTTATTGATCTATCTGTGTAAGTAAATTTCTTTTTCACGTTAAAAATTTTAAATTGTCAACCCGTGTTTAACATGGGCTTATAACCTAGTTTAGGTATGTATGTCAGTTTATGTAATTTAAAATCTTACAAGGATATAAACCTAATTATAAAAGTTTACAAGGATATAGAAAAAATTCTCCCTTTAATTTATAGCACGACTCCAATTGTTTAGGTTTTACACTTTTCTTCTTCGTCTTTGCATTGTTTACGGCTCCATCGATCATTGTTTCTATTGGGATGAGGGCAGTTTGGTTTTGAATTTCAAGTGAATAAAAGATATTGGATATTTAACTTGTATTAATTATTGTATGTAAATGACAGGAATATGGAACTCATATCATTTCCATGTTTCAAACTGTACCATATATTTGAGTATTCAGATGGGAGTATTCAGATGGAAGGTATGTGGTTTTTTCTCTTCCAAAATTGCTTCAATATTTACCAAATGTGTTTTTAATTTCTTTTTTTTCCAGCAAAGTAGAGGTTCAAAAGCTAGTACTACAAATCCTAAAATCAGAGTGGTGGCTTCTTGGGAACCTACAGTTTTAGCAACAATTATTATCCTAAGTGAGTAAGCTCTAAAATCCATAAATTTTATCCCCAAATTGGATTCCGTAGGAATTGGCCGGAATCGGAATTCAATTCCATTCCATTCCGATGTTTGCTTGGCAAATGAATACGAAATTGACTTCCATCGAAATTTACAAAATCCCGCTCCTATAAACACATTGATTTTAATTCCAAATTTCAAATCCTCTCACATTTGTATTAATGAGTAATGACTGAAAAACCCTTTTGAAGGTATATGAGAGTTGTTATTAATCTTTGCTCTGAAGAAAGAGGGGAACAACTAGAGTATTCATTTATCGATAGGTAAGTTGAAAGGGTACATTGTATTTCATATTTCTTTTGATTTAGTTTTTCAATATAACCATCTTGCTCTTATCTGGTATTAAATCTTTGTTATCGCTTACATACAGTCAAAGGGCGTTTACGAAGTACATGTTACCTCTAAGGGAAATTGTTGTTGACTTTTACAATGAAATAAAAAGCATTACATCTGGTTATGCATCATTCGATTATGAAGATTCAGAGTAAGACCTTAATTTACAGTTTTAATCCTCGGGAATCCATTCTAGATCCGGGCACCCAATATCTTGATTTTTTTCTTAAGTTATGAAAGAATATATAAACTCATATTTAAAGTTAATTATGTATATATTAGTGCTCAACTTCTATAGGTGTTATTTTTTCAAATTCTATAGGTATGATAAAAAAAGCTCTAGAAATCTGTAAGATGCTATAATATAAAGAAATTGGAAAGTTAGAAGTTAGATGTTGTAATAGAAAAAAGTTAGAAATAGGATGTTGTGTAAGAAATTGGATTGAAAGTAAGATGATGTAATATAAAGAAATTGGAAATGCGATGCTGTGATAGAAATTGGTTTTTCCTCATGTTTTGCTTTTGACTGCTGCTTGGTATGCAACCATACGGATGCTCTATGTTTATTGCTAATTTTGGTTTTAGTTGTTTTTTATTCTGGCATGTTCATCCCCAACTGATTTAGTGTAGAGTTGAAATGTATAAACATTACAAAAACTCATCATCAACCTTGATTTATAGAGATTGTATCATCAAGGGCAAAAGCGTCAAATCAGTGCCAAAGTTGAGATTATAGTTCAAATTTCATTGTGAAATTCTACCATCAACCAAATTGACATTAAACTACATAGAACACCACCCATTTTTAATTGCTTCAATGAACCATATTACTTTAATAAAGTGCAATTGTCTAGATATACGTATCAGAAACTTTATAATACTTAATGTTATCTTTTATTTTGTTTTTTTATTTATGTTCTTCATATTATTACTAATATAATATAGGTATCGGAAAATCTCCAATAAATTCCTAATGTTTTTGACTCAGTTTATGAAAAAATATCAAATTAATTTTTATTAACAAAAAAGTCTCAAATTAATTTTTATTAACAAAAAATGATAGAAAACCGGCTAATGTTGAGACTTTTCCGTAAACCGTGCGAAATTATTAGGACTTTATTGAAGATAAAACATATAGTTTTTGTCCTTTTTTATTGATAAAAATTAATTTGGGACTTTTTTATTAATAAAAAATAAAAATTAATTTGGAACTTTTTCATAAACTGAGCCAAAATATTAGGACTTTAATGGAGATTTTCTTATAGATATCTAATAAAACCTTATAGATAATTTAGAAATCATTGATTTTAATACAAGTTGTATTTATTTGAAAAGATCATTGTTCTTTGGTTTGTTAAATCATCAAAAGACATACGGTGTTTGGGAATCGAAATTGTTATTTTGTTTCCTAATTTCCAATAGTCATTAATGTAAGCTTTTACTATAATGTAAATTATATTCAATAATATGTATACATTAATTTTGTATATAACGTACTTATTTCTAATGTGTTTTATATTAACAAATCTTCATTGTTTACACTATATTATTTATTTAATTAATTTTATTTAAACTGTGTAATACATAATCATTTACAAGAATATCCAAGTTTCAAACTAGTATAATACCAAAAGAATATAAATTAATAAATTTGATTTTTGATAAATACCAACCAATGCAATACACCTTTATATTTGTATCATTGTTGTTGTCATATCCATTATATATGAAATTGAATTATTAAATAAAATGTTTTTCTTGTTATATAAGTCTTTTTAATTGTTAACCGTGTTATACACGAGTTTATAACCTAATACAGTAGATAAAAGATGTGTAACACACGATTTGAAAAAAAATCACTAGCATATCGTGTCCATTACTAATTAGAATAAAAACATTATTTTTCAGCAAATTTAAAGCCTTTCTATAACTCTATTCATATACTAGTTGTAAAACCCGTGTATTACACGGGATGATACAAAAAAATTATTAATTAAGAATATCTAAACATTAATAATTTTACATAAGAAATTTGTTTGTGTATCGTGACATCTTGCTTTTGATTTTTACTATTACAACTTTGTATTTTGATAAATATAATTGATTATGAGAATGTCACCGGTACTAAAATCAAATTCACTATTATGGTTGGAGTCGTTCTTAAAAATATTATGACGTCAATTGTCTCTCTATGGTCTTCCAAATCATTCTACACATTAAGAAAATAATATGATATTAAAAATCAATTATTTTTGAAATTAAATGATAACAATTAATTTTGAAATTGAATGATAATTAAACCGATCATTAATGAGTTAGAAAGGTTTCAAACCAATTAGCTTTTTTTTTTAAATTTAAAATTATGAGAAAATGACATGTGGCAAAATGAATGTGATGATGACATGTGACTTTGAGTTAGTTATTTATTAGGATATGATGCTATAACGAACAAAGATGCACGTCTGATCCCAAGGCAAGAACAAACGACGTTGGATAAAAAAAAAAACAATTTTCTCTCTTTTGCTAAAAGGATAAGGTAAACCGGTAAAGTGTACTGTACGGTGAACTTTACCCTCAATCTTCGTTCACCATCGCTATCTTTTTACAGTCACTTCGAGCTCCCATGGTCTCATCTTCTCCGTCTTCCATCACCGTCCCACGTCGTCGCCGTCGCCTTCGCGGTCGTCTCCATCGTCCCTCGCTTCTCATCGTCTCTGTTTTCCATTAAGTTCTCGCACTTCTGAGGTACTAATTGCATTTTTCTCTGTCCTCGATCGTCTCTATTCTTTGTTTTCTCGATCCGTGTTTTCTATTTTCTGTTGAATAACTTTTCTTTTCATCTTTGCTATTTGATTTTTATTTTTTCTGTTGAATGGTGGGATTGTGTTTCTTTCAAGAATTTTTTTCAATTGATTTCATAAATTAGATATGATTCTGTTGAATGCTGGGTTTATGTTTCTATTGAAACTTTCGAATTGACCTCATAAATCTGTTTAGGATAGAATGAAGTGTGTTAACGTGGAATAAACATAAATTTTTCTATGATAAATGGGAATATGAGACACATAAATTGCTGTTAAAAGTGGGGTTAATCTAATATTTGTGAATATAAAGGACTCGTTTACATTCGGATTTTGTTTTATGGGGCAAGGATGCATCAATAAAGGTTCTGAGAATATGATATTTCCTTTATTTGTTATTTGGCATTTTTTGTTCATTTAAAACTTTTTGGAGACAATCATCATTTATCTATGCAAACACTTCATGGAAAAAGAAGAAACCGACCGTTAATAAATATCATATTTAAAAGAACTCCGCCCTCATTAATCTGTAAATTACTTATCCTATTTATAGTTTTTTAGAGTTGTTACTGACATATCGCTTTTTATCAGAATGATTATTTTTAACAACAGTATTAAAGAACATGGATCAAACCAAAATGGACCAACTTGAATTCATTTTCACAATATTATTAATCCGAGTGAGAAAAGTTTATTTCATAGTCAATAAATTTATACTCAAATAATGTGATATCCCTATTTTAATGGATGTTTATTGTATTTGAGTCCATCAATTTGTTTTTTGGGGTTATATCTCATAATTTGAGGACCAAAAGATATCACAAGACTGGAAAAGATGTTTATAATAAATACAAATTGTCAAGACTTGCAAGTCTTTGAACGTATAATTTGGGGAATTTCTTAAGTCTTCATCTCAAAAGTGTCTTATGGTTTGGTTTAAATTTCATGGAACTTAAGAATTGTACGCCCCACACAAACAGGCAACCAATTTGACGCCATCCACTTGAATCATTTATCTTCACAGTTGGCAGTATATAAACCTCGATGGGGGCATCATAATATAAGCATCAACACAAACTGAAAATCATCAAGAATTGCATTTACATCATGCATCCTTGTATTTTTATAATTTTGTCACTTCTCTTTCTAAACCTTGTGGAGGCCACAACTGCTAATCAATTGGTAGCAGTGGGAGGAGGCGGAGATGATGCGAATGGTGTTACCAAAAAGTGTTTGGAGAAGGAGAGACACGCCCTCCTTCATTTCAAAGCTGGCCTTCATGATCCGAATGGTAATCTCTCAACATGGACAGCTGAAAATGATGACTGTTGTAGTTGGCTTGGAGTCATGTGCAACAAGCAAACAGGTCATGTGACGGAGCTTGATTTACAGTCCTTGGATATTGTAGGTGAGATCAGTGATTCCTTACTTAATTTAAGCTACTTAGATTGTCTTGATCTTTCCTTCAATTCTTTTCATGGACCTATTCCCACCTTTATTGGTTCAATGACTCGATTAAGCTACCTTGACCTTGGATCGAATCATTTCAATGGAACCATTCCTAGTTCGATTGGTTCCTTGACCAAATTATGGCACCTTGACCTTTCCAAAAACTTTTTTTATGGAACCATTCCTCCTGATTTTGGAAACCTCACCAACTTGCAATGGCTTCGCCTTCGAGATGTTGGTAGCTGCAGAGTTGAAAACATGGAGTGGTTGTCTCATCTTTCTCTTTTGGAAAGACTTGAAATGGACGGGATCTCCCTAGCCAAAGCAAATCGTTGGGTGAATGTAGTTATAAGTCTCCAAAAACTATCATGGTTAAGTTTAGTGGGATGTGAGCTGTCACAGGTCATGTATCCATATTCTTCACTTCCCAACTCTTCCTCTTCTGTTCTTAACCTTTATCTCGAAAACAACAATCTGACCTCATCCGCGTATCATTGGTTGTCCCGGTTAATCGGCAATAAGCTTTCTCTTCTAGATCTCTCTAGAAACATGTTAGATGGGATACCCAAACATTTTGGCAACCTCTGCAGTTTGGAAACTTTGTACTTTGATAATAACTCTGTTGTTGTCAGATTTCCTGATTTTCTGAACAACTTGTCTGGATGCACATCGCGTTCATTGGGACAGTTGTATGCTAGAGGAAGCCAATTTATAGGGTCATTGTCCGATGACATCCAAAATTTTTCATCCCTAAGAGACTTGTTCGTATTTGAGAATCTCTTAAACGGAACCATAAGTGAGAAATTGTGGGAACTACCCAACCTTGTTTTTCTCGACGTCTCTTCCAATTATCTCAGAGGTGCTATCTCTGAAAACATTCGAAAGTCAAAGGCTTCATTTATAGGTCTTTCAAAAAACTCACTGCTGGAAGGAGTTCCTTCAACAGATCACATGTCAAATCTTTCCTATGTAGAGCGTATTGATTTGAACTCTTGCAAGCTAGGGCCTCACTTCCCCAAATGGGTTCAAACACTGAAAAATCTTACCTATCTTGACGTTTCCAATAATGGAATTTCAGACATAATTCCCCTGGGGTTTTGGAAAACATGGCCTTCTCAATTAGCATATTTGAATCTCTCTTCCAACAACATCAGTGGGAAAGTACCAGATTTGTCATCAAATTTTGACTACAAATCGGTGTTAGATCTGAGTTCCAACAGCTTTCATGGTCTGATACCGAATGTTTCTTCCACTTTGCAATTTTTAAATCTTTCCAGAAACAAATTCTATGGAGGAATCTCATTTCTATGTCAATTTGTCGATGGGTTGTTAGAATTTCTCGACCTCTCTCATAATTTTCTAAGCGGAAAACTTCCAGACTGTTTGTGGCATTTCAAAGAACTAAAAGTTCTTAATCTAGGAAACAATGGTCTATCTGGAAAGCTTCCTGCCTCTGTTGAGTCTTTGATAAAACTCGAGGTGATGGATTTATACAACAATGTCTTCTATGGTGAATTGCATTTGCATCTAAATAACTGCACAAGTTTGAAATTGTTGAATTTGGGGGGCAACAAGTTTTCTGGTAATGTGCATCTTTGGATTGGAGAAAAATTATCCCGGTTGTATGTTCTTATCTTAAGATCAAACTTCTTCTTTGGAACCATCCCTTTGCAGTTATGTCATTTAGAAAATCTTCAAATTCTGGACTTGTCAAGGAACCATCTCCATGGAACCATCCCCTCATGTTTGAATAATCTTACGAGCATGGTTCAAGCAGGATTCTTACCGCCACCAAACGTACATTCCATTTACACCGATTGGAAACATCAAAACATGGTCAATGGTTATTCCTTTTACACTCAGTATGTTGACCATGCGACAATTGAGTGGCAAGGAGATGAACGTGAATTCTTTAGCACTTTAACATTGGTGAAGAGCATTGACATGTCATGTAACAATTTAACCGGTCAAATCCCATCCGGAATTACCAGTCTTCATGACTTGGTTGCCCTGAATTTGTCAAAGAATGCTCTACTTGGAGAGCTTCCACAAAAAATTGGTGAAATGAAAAACCTTTTGACTTTGGATTTATCTAGAAACAAACTTTCTGGAGGGATACCATCAAGCATGTCTCAAATGACTTTTTTGAGTTATTTAGATGTGTCATCTAATCACTTGTCAGGGAGAATCCCATCAAGCACTCAACTCCAGTCCTTTGAGCCATCAAGATACGATGGAAATTTAGGACTATGTGGACCCCCCCTTTCCAAAAAATGTCCCGGAGATGAATCTGAAGTGCCACTGGTCCTTGGTAATAACGAGGGTGGTGGGGAAGACAAAAATGATGTTTGGGGATGGTTTTATGTTGGTGGGGGCATGGGTTTTGTTACTGGATTTTGGATTGCATGTGGCGCTTTGCTTCTCAACCGTCGTGGGAGACATGCATTTTTTCAGTTTTATGATAGCTTCCGAGATCGGGTTTATGTGAAGGTGATGGTGTTCATTGCAAATCTGCGAAGGGTTGGACATAAATAGTTTCTCATCTGCTTTTTTCTTTTTGACATATTATTTTCTAGTATGTATCTTGTCTCTGTTTGTATTTGGGGCTAGAGGTATATCAATGTAATTTAGCAGGGTTTTTAAGTCCCCAATATCAATAAAATTGTCACTAACACCAAGGGTGGCCTTTTTCTCGTGCTGTATGAAATAAGACATCGTGAAAAGTCCATACTTTTGTAGCATATAATCATAAACACAATATGAAAATGTAGGTAATATCATAATGGACTATTTTTCAAGGAAAATTCTCAATTTAGATTATTATGTGTAGAATTGGTACTTACCAGATGATACATCCATCAGTTAAGATTATTATGTCTATAAAGAAGCCTTATATGATGAATGAGTTGGCATGCATGTACCATTCCAATGAGTATAATGATCATGCAATGATTAAGTAGCCAACGAGTTTTACACAAATGTAACTGCAATTTATTGAAGAGCATGTCCCCTAAGCAACAATCTAACATGAATCTCATTTATTTTGGCAATTTTAGCATCATCAAATCCTTCTGAGTATTTAGAATAGTATCAAAGACTTATGAATCAGGTGGTACAGAGTTCATGATTGTAAACTGTTAGTTTGATCCATGATATGACAAATGGTAGGGGTGTTACTTATCCATTTGGATGATTTCTTTCGTGTATATATACCGATTAAACCAAATTTATAATGTTAATGCTTTAGGTAGTAACAGAATTTAAGAGGTGCAATATGTATAACATGAAGATACAACTCCCTACTGCATTATATTGGACGGTAAAACTCTAATATGCTTCTTCTCTTTATTTTTTCTGTTATATTTCTTCCTCTCTACATCAACATCTGCCAAGGTTTGGGGTTTTTTGGTTTATCTTATTAAGTTGTTTTTTGTGATTATTCTTAATGTTTTTTGTATTATTTATTGCTTTGTTTCAGGAAATCCAAATGCCCAAATTTCTCTAAGAGAAGAATAGAACCCAAGGAAGCGAAGATGTGAAGTTGGAGAAGAGAAAACCATAGAAGATGTGAAGTTAATAAATTACCAAGTTACCCTAACATGTATCATGATTACTCACTCACTCTTGAATTTCAGAGCGTGAAAGACATCAATCATATGCGATTTCAAAAGCTTTGTTCAGCAACTTAGTATTTATTCTATATTGCCACCAACAAAGTCATCAACAGCAAACCACACTATCTCTCTCTTTCTCTCTGTTTAAAAATATTTTTTAAAACTATTTCATGTTCTATTACAGCCTATGTTTACCTAGAGATCATGTATCATAAACAACTACCTTGCAATTAGATTCAGACTCTACCATTTTAAATATTATTTTTTTTCATGCATTTGACCCTTTTTATAAAAATGCAAATTTTTACCTTTTGAATGTTTTTTAAAACCATCTCTGGTGTTGATTTCTTTGGAAATTTCCAACCCCACACCAAAGAGGTCATCAGGAGTGTAGTGATTTTTCAACAAGTCCGTACCAAACTTATTCTCTGTTTTCTCGGGTTTACATTAAGTTCTCGGACCATCTCAAGTACTCATTGCATTTGTTCTCTGTCCTCGATCATCTCTATTCTCTGTGTTCTCAATCCTTGTTCTCAATTTTCAATTGACTAACTTTTCTTTTATCTTTGTTGCTTGAGTTTTATTTTTGTTGTTGAATGGTGGGTTTTTGTTTCTATCATGAATTTTTTTAAATTGATGTCATAAATTAGATATGTTTATGTTGAATGCTGGGTATTATATATGTTTCTGTTGAAACTTTCTTATTGGCATCATAAATCTGTTTAGAATATAATAAAGTGTGTTAACCAGGAATAAACACAAGTTTTTAATGATAAATGAGAAATTGAGAATATGAGAAGCATAAGTTGTTGTGGGGTTAAACTAATGTTCGAGCATATAACGACTCCTTTACATTCTGAGTCTTAGTTCATTTAGCACTTTTTGAAGACGCTCATCATTTATCTATACAAACAGTTTATGGAAAAAAAAAAAAAAAAAAAAAAAAAGCCTGACCCATAGTATCAAACATATCATAAAAGAACTCCGCCCTAAATAATTTGTGAATTACTCATCCTTTTTGTTAATTTTTAGAGATGTTACTAATGTAGCGCTTTTTACCGGAATATATATTTTTAACAACAATGTTAAAGAACATGGTTCAATCCAAAATCGACCAACTTGAATTCATTTTCACTATTTTTATTAATCTGAGTAACAAAAGTTTATTTCATAGTCAATAAATTTAGACCCAAAGTGGGGTTATATCTCATAATTTGAGCCTTTGAGGTCCAAAAAATATCACAAGATTCAAAACGATATTTATAATAAATACAAATTGTCAAGACTTTTAAGTCTTTTAATGTCTACTTAGGGCAATTTATTCAGACCTCAACTTTAAAGTGTCTTATGGTTCGGTTCAAATTTAATGGAAATAAAGTATTGTATGCTCCACACAAATAGACAAACAATTTGAGGCTATCGACTTGAATATTTTATCTTTACAGTTTGTTTTGTATAAACTACATGGGGGTATCTTCGTATAAGCATCAACACTAACCGAAAATCACCAAGAATTGCATTTACATCATGCATCCTTGTATTTGTATAGTTTTCTCATTTATTAATCCCATAATTTTCACATTATTTTTGTATTATTCTTTTATGCAGGGACTAAATATGTAATTTTGGTATTACATTGAGACTAATTTTCTAATTAAGCTTTTATATCGACCATTTATAATCATTATTATACATGGATAATTTTGGTAACTTTATTTTGCTGTGGATATGTTATTGTAATTTTATCTAAGATACGAACCATTTGTATAATGTCGCTATTATATTGGACCATTTCTTTACTTTTCTCAAATATAAGGACCATTAAATAATTTTGCAAATACCATTTCTGTAATTTTCTATATAGACCGCTAAATGAAACATAAATTTTATACAATGGACTATTTTAGTAATTTTCTCAGACATAGGAATAATTTCTATAGTTTGTTCAAACATAAGGTCCATTAAATAACTTATAGGGTCTATTTCTTTAATTTCCTCAAACATTGAAGATTATTATATAATTTTATAATTTTATAAGGATCATTTTTAAAAAACAATAAAAAAGACTAATCAGCAATTCTATAAAATATACTTAGACAATATTTGTGCATATTTCTAAAATGGAAAAAGATAAAAAATATATATATAACGATAAACCAGATAAAAATGAAAAAGTAAGGAATTTACAATCTAGACACAATTTTCTATTTTTACTTCTTTTTACCAAACATGCTCTGAATTTACTTTACTGTCAATCTTTCATTATTTCCAACACTAAGGCTGAAAGGAGTGGTGCCTCCAACATTTGGGAGGCAAGCCCGCCACGTAGGCGCCACGTAAGATAAATGTTTTTGTTGTTGAGTTATATTGTGGTCAAGGAGTGGTGTTGGAGGCATCTAGACACAATATATATATATATATATATATATATATATATATATATATATATATATATATATATATATATATATATATATATATATATATATATATATATATATATATATATATATATATATATATATATATATATATATATATATATATATGGAGAGAGTGTGAGAGAGAGGAAGAGAAAGAGAGAGGAGAGAGATAGCGGCATATCCTTGCCGCTCAACTTTTGCCTCCCAAAATGTTTGGGTTAGGGGGCGGTGTTGCCTCCAACAAAACCATGCCACATAGGCTGCCGCCGGTAAAAATCATTCCCACTCCGTTCAGCCTAATAACGTAAAAACTAATTTTAAGAATTTTAGTTTTTTTATCATTATATAAGAACGTGAATGTGTTTTAAATCTTATAAACAGAAAAAAAAAACAAATCATAAATCACATTAAAAAAACATAAAGTGCGATGTTTAATTAAACATTTTTTTTGTAAAAATAAGTTTTTTCTGAATTAATCAATATAATATAAAATATATTAAGAATAAAAATGTAAAGGAATTACAAGCTTATAACTTTTTGTCAGTTTTAATTTATTAAGTGAGAATATATGCATGTTGTAGTGGACTTATTAATCTCATCATTTTCACATTATTTTTGTATAATTCTTTTATACAGGGTCTAAATCAGTAATTTTCTCAAATATATAGACTATTAATTAAAACATAATTTATACATGGACTACCAAATGTTGCAGCGTCTATTCTTTAATTTGTTCAAATATAAAGACTATTAAATAATTTGTAGGGTCTATTCTTTAATTTTCTCAAACATTAATGATCATTAGATAATTATATAGTTTTATAAAGACTATTTTTATAAACTATAAAATAACCAATTAACGACTTTATAGAAATATTAATAAAATAAAATTTGCACATATTCCTAAGTGTTTGAGAGTGCTTATAAAATCAGCTTATTGACTTGTTGACTTTTTGAAAAAGTCATAAATCATAAGTAAGGGCTTCCTTACTTATTAAAAACTGTTTATTTGTCATTGCTTATAGCTTATGACTTTTCCAAAAAGTCAATAAGCCAATAAACTAATTTTATAAGCACTCCCAAACACCCCCTAAATAAAGAGTGATTAATAGATATAAAAGAGATAACAAATTAAAAAATAAGGAATTTACAATTTAGACATCGTAAAATGATACAAGGATAATCAAGAAAATTAACGCTATTTGTAAGACCCGGGAATCCCGGAAGGAGAGAAGAGAGAGAGAGACAGAGACAGAGACAGAGAGAGAGAGAGAAATGAGTTCTTTCCAGATCTGATTTAGACCCCAACACTTTTAACTTTTGGACAAGGGGGAAAAAGATGACAAGTTGCTGAAAGACCAAGTTAGCGACGCTAACGTTAACCATTAGCGATGTTAACCTTCCCCTTAGCGACGCTAATGGTCTGTTGCGGAAAATCTGGGCTGTTGCGATTTCTGGGCCAACCAAACGTAGTCTTCTGGAGGACCAAGGTTAGCGACGCTAACCTTGGAGTTAGCGACGCTAACTTCCTCCAGGCCTATAAATAATGGCTCATTTCAACCTAAGAAGGGATTTAGAAACCCTAATCAATTCCCACGACCTGTAGTGTGTTCAAGGCATTTTTCTGAAGGTTTAGAAGGTCGAGTCACATCTTTCAAGATCCGGGTTGCATACCTTTGGTCGTGTATCAAAGTTTTAAGTATCGATTGTAGCGGTTTCCGATTTAACTGTAAGACAGGTGAGTATCCTCACCTTACTATATGATGTTGCATGTTAGGTAACTTGCGTGTTATTTACAGTTATATGATTTGTTCTATAATTGTGGTTATTATCTGTTGTTGGGCTGGACTATCGCCTTGTCCCATCAGTGTTGTATCAAGGGTAGGGCCAATACCGGGAACCCATAAGTGTTGTATCATGGGTAGAACCGCCCCGTGTCCCATAGATATTGTATCATGGGTAGGGTCGGGTCGTTCTCATTGCTAGGTTGTTGAATATGTGGGCATGTATGGTATTTTGTGGACTCACTAAGCTTTGTGCTTACACGTTGTTTCAAAAATATTTTAAGGTACTGCTACTGACAAAGAGAAGGGCAAGGCTTGACGGCAGCGCATCGCATACACAGGACCTTGTTATGTTATTTTTATGTTATGATTTTAAATACTTTCTATTGTTGGTTTAACATTTATTTTGACACGGTTTTACTTTCAAGAGAAGCTATGTTTATACCTTGGAAATAAATGGAAATTTTTGGTTGAAAATTTGGGTCGTCTTCTCTATTGCATCTCATGCACTCATTGCATTTGTTCTCTCTCCTCGATTATCTCCATTCTCAATTTTCTTGCTTTGTCTTTTCTATTTTCTGTTGACTAACTTTTCTTTTTATCTCTGTTGAATGGTGGGTTTGTGTTCTTTTCAAAAGAAGATTAATTGATAACATAAATTAGATATGTTTCTACAGTTCTGCCGAAATCTGGGTTTATGTTTCATTTGAAACCTTCTAATTGACAACATAAATCTATTTAGGATAGAATGAAGTGTGTTAACCGGGCATAAGCATAAGTTTTTTAGTAAGAAATGGAGAAATTGGAATAACGACTCCTTTACATTCTACGCTTTGTTCGTTTAGCACATTTTGGAGACAATTATCATTATTTATTCAAACACTTTATGGCAAAAAAGAAACTCACCCTTTGTATAGATCATATTATAAAAGAACTCTGCCCTATATGATTTGTAAATTACTCATCCTATTTTTAGTTTTTTAGAGTCGTTACCAGTGTAGCACTTTTTATCAGAATATTCATTTTTAACATAAATGTTAAAGAACATGGATCAAACCAAGATGGACCAACTTGAATTCATTTTCACAATTTTATTAATATGACTTAGAAAAGTTTATTACATAGTCAATAAGTTTAGACCCAAATAATGTGATATCCCTATTTTAATGGATGATTAATGTATCTAATTCCAGCAATTTGTTTTTTGGGGTTATATCTCATAATTTGAGGACCAAAAAATATCACAAGATTGGAAAATATATATATATATATATATATATATATATATATATATATATATATATATATATATATATATATATATATATATATATATATATATATATATATATATATATATATATATATATATATACAAATTGTGAAGACTTGTAAGTCTTTGAACGTCTATTGGGGCAATTTAACAAGTCTTCATCTTTAAAGTGTATGATGGTTGGGTTCAAATTTAATGGAAATAAATTAGTCAAAGACCCACAAATAATAAATTAGCTGTTGTTCTAGGCCCTGATGGCAGCTGATTGAGGGAGACATGGTCCTGGTCCGGTTTGCACAACACTTTGAAGACTTCCTGGTGTCAGCCCATTGAGACCCATCCTCTCTGTTTTCGAATCGGGTTAATGAGGATAATGGCTGTTTTGAAAGTAAGATTATAATAATTGGCTATTATTATATGTTGATTGCGCTGGTAGTTTGTACATACTTATGATTTATCTACTCATTCCTGCTTTTGGGCTTCAGAGTGAAAAGTTGAACACATTTACATTAAAACGAGTCAATTTAGGTTATATACTAGTGATAAAAAAAATGGATCAAACTGGTAAAAGAAAATAATTTTAGCTGAAAAATTGGTCAAATGGTTCAAAAGTTGGCATATCATACTCAGATTTTTACAGTACTTTGACTATGGCTGACAAGCATGGTATATTGGAATATGCAAAATGTTAAGGCTTGTAAACTCTTCAAATTGCCAACCACATTAAAGTTTGTTAGTATTACAATGATGTTGGTGTTGGTGTTAAATTAGGAACAGAATCCATCTATCACCAATGAAAGAAATTTTCATTAAGGATGGATTATCAAACATGAACCTAACTGAAAAGTTTCAACCTTTGTTATCTGTTCATAATGCATGCATAAATGCTCACTTCTTGAACATCATTAGACCAAATGGAGCCGTGGCCACTCACCCCAAGGGGTTTGACTGCCACGTAGGCGCCACCTCAGTTTCCCCTCACCAACCATTTACCCTTTTAATTCTAGGAAATGGTAACCCTTCACTACCACTCACTTTTTTTAAATAAATAAATAAAACACAACTTCAAATTCAATTTTTTTTTAAATTAAAGCATTTCAATAATTAAGAAATAAAAGTTACAACAGTAAAATAAAACGACAAACATAAATTAAAAACGACAAATAAACCCACAACCTACAAATTAAAAAAAATGACAACTACAACAATAAACGAAACACGTAAATAAAGACAATTAAAATGATAAACGAAACACGTAAATAAATATCCGATTTTAATTTTAGAACTATCTCCCGTGCTTCGCCCTCGAGACCCTCCTCCGGATTCGACACAAAAACTTGATATCTTTAAACGCTGTTTCTATTTGCGGATTTGGATACGTTCTTCCCGGGCTAGGTGTTTGTCTTCCAATGCTTTTTTGTTCAACTCAATCCGCTCGGCGATACTTAAATTGTAGCCACATAAGTGAGACATCTTCACAACTTTCCGAACCCCCTCCTACACTCGACGAACTCATTTTTCTTTTTCCTTTTACGGCATCTCGTCCCATCGGCCGGCGGAATTCGGGAAATTCGAGGTGGTCTTCATCGAGGTCATCGTTTAAGTCGATGTTGATACAAGTCTTCTAGGAGGTAGTGTGGTGGCTTGACTGGGAAGTTTTCGAACGCTTTCTTGCTGGAGCCGCAACGTCGTTTTCGGCGTTTGAATCATGCCATTTTTTGCATTTTTCAACAACCCACCAAAACTCAACGTATCGGAAAGACGTTCCATTATTGTCGGATTTGTACACTTTAGCGCTTCCTCGAAAACATGTTGCTCCGTTTGGCAGCACTTCTGATGCGTTGGTAAACTGTGGAATAATTTGTTAAACTTCATTACCGCACGGTTTATATCACGGTATTTTGTTGTCAACGAGTCTTTGGAACGGTAAGGCTCGCAGTGTAACTCTTGGTGAAAGCGATCCCGTATCTGCATCCAAAAGTGCTCGACCGCTTGGGCATTTCCGGCAGCCGCATCCTCGGAAACGTTAATCCACTAGTGGGCTAACGCGATTTCTTTTTCGGTTGTCCATTGTTGTCTCTGTGCTTTTCCTTTCCTTTGAACCGCGGGTTTGGCTTCCGATTGGGTTTCCGGCACTAGTTCCGGTGAACCTTGCGTGTCGGGAACGGAATCGGTTATTGGGTTTTGGAAATGTTGGTTTGGTGTGTCGGGAAATGGTTGAAAACTATGGTATAAATTTTGCAGTTGCATTTGGGGGTAACCCGACATTTGATATGGGAAAACATTGGGTGAGTAAATCGATTGGTCTATTTGTGGACGGTAAAGGTTGGGTGTGTAGTATTGATCGAAACCGTAAACGTTCTTTCGGTTTCGAACGATGGTGGGGTTTGATTGTTTGGAGAATCTTGAGAAGATTTTTTTTTTGAAATTGTTTGTAAGAGAGTTAGATTAAAAAGAGTATATAGAAATGTGATCTTATATGTGTAAATAAATAGTATATATAGGTTGGTAAAAATTTTAAATTTTTTTAACCGTTACATAAAGAGTCGTGCGGGGTTTGGACCCCATTCACCCGCCTTTACTGCGGTACACCACCCAACTGGGGTGGTGTTATCGTGTGGGGTTTGAACCCACATCAGACACCGCACCCCAAGTTGGAACGGCTCCACTTGGTCTTAGATCATTTCAACCTTTGTGAATAAATAAGTTTTTTCTTCATTAATCCGTATAATATAAAAAATATTTAGGATAAATGTGCGGGTTTTGAACGCCACAATAAGTTTTTTCAGTTTAAGTTAACTAGTGAGAATATTTACACGTTGCAGTGAGCTTATTGATCTCATAATTTTCACATTAATTTTGTATTATTCTTCATGCAGGGGCTAAATCTGTACTTTTGGTTTTACATAGGGACTAATTCTCTAATTAAGCTATTACAATGATCATTTATGACCAATATTACACATTGACAATTTTGGTAACTTGCAGAAGATCGATTACTGTAATTTTATTTAAGATACGAACCATTTGTATAATGTCGATATTGTATTAGACTATTTCTGTAATTTTATCAAATATAAGGACCATTAGATAATTTACAAAGACCATTTCTGTAATTTTCTCAACTATATAGACCACTAAATAAAACATAATTTATACAAGGATTATCTTTGTATTTTTCTCAAACATATGGACAACTTGTATAATTTGTTCAAATATAGAGACTATTAAATAATTTGCAGGGTCTATTCTTTAATTTTCTGATCATTAGATAATTTTATAATTTTATAAATACTAATTTATAAAATTAAAAAAACAAATCCATAAAAATATAATAAAACAAAATTTACGCGTCTTCCTAAAGCCTGATTAATGGATAAAAAAGATAAAAAAAATTAAAACATAAGACATTTACCATCTAGACACGGTAAAATGCAATTTTTTTACCATAATATAGTAGTTAAAGAAAATATTTACCAAAATGTGGTACTTTTAAATTTATTTACCATTTAATTATACTTTAATATGTTTTCAATTTATAACAAAACTAATCTTTTTAATTGATAACCATCGACAATCCTTATCACTGCCGCTAAAATGTAAGTTAACTTTCTTGGAAACCACCAACAATTCTTATGGTGGTTTTAGTTACTAGAAAACTATTTTCTGTTTTTTATTTTTTAATTTTTGAAAAAGTGAAAAACAAAATAAGTTTTCATTTTCAGTTTTCAATTGAGCTTCTAGAAAAATCGTTTAGATAAAACTGATTCCGTTTTCATTTTCTATTTTTGGAAAAATAGAACACATGTTTAGATATATATTTTTGTATCAATTTTCATTTTTCAATTTTTGTTATTTCAAATAACTCACATACATCCCATCAACCCACCCTATCCATTGCCTACCCCACCGTACCCTAACCTATCCCCACCTACCCATTAACTCGCCCCAACCTACCTCAGCCACCTACCCCACCGTACCCTACCCCACCCCTTTACCTTACTTCACCCTACCCACCTTAGCCCACCCCTCCACCTTACTCACCCACCCCACCCCCACTAGGGATGGCAAAAAAACCCGAACCTAACGAGGCAACCCGAAACCCGAGCAAAAATCCCGGAACCCGAAAATTTAGGGTATAGGGTCGGGTTTTGGTCTCCTCGCCCCGACCCGACCCGATATATATATATATATATATATATATATATATATATATATATATATATATATATATATATATATATATATATATATATATATATATATATAATATTTATATTCAATGACCGGAAACCCGACCCGAAAACCCGAAACCCGATAGGACATCGCCCCGAAACGACCCGAAACTTTTAGGGTTGGGTATGGGTCTCCCCGCTCCGCCCCGAACCCGACCCGTTGCCATTCCTAACCCCCACCTACCCTAAACCTACCCTTAGCCTCTCCACCTTACCCACCCCACCCCACCCCACCGACCCACCCAACCTACCCCACCACACCCACTACCCCTTAGGGTAGGGTGGGTAAAATAGGGTGGGGTAAGGATGTGGGCAATGAAAGGGCGGGGTGGAGTGGGGTGTGGGTGGGTAAGGTGGGGGTGAGGGTGGGTTTTGGGTAGGGGTAGAGTGGGGTGTGGGTGGGTAAGGTGGGGGTGAGGGTGGGTTTTGGGTAGGGGTAGAGTGGGGTTGATACTATTGGTCGTAGCCTTGGCAAGGTCTAAATGGGCGAAATGCTCTTAACATGTTCAACGACTCCTGGTCCTAGCCTTGATACGACTTATATGGGAACTTGTGCCAGGGAGACACTTCGCCTAAAGTAGCTTTTCCCGATATCAACATATTTACTCTTCACATATGTGAAGTATCTACTACAAAATCCGGACCTGAGCAAGGCTTGCCTCAGTCCTGCTAATCTCTTGGTTTTCTCTGAACTATTGATCAACTAAAGGAGTATGAGAATATGCCTTGCACTCATGATACTACTTTAAATTGTCAATCTCGTTCCCGTTTGCCCAACCTAGGCGAACAACATTCCTCGGATAAGGATACTGATCCAAACGAAGCACAACCTTCTGACTGCACTAGCAACCGTGCCTCGGTTCCTGGTTGCTTCAGTCTGCTCATCCTCTTCGGCCCCAATGTCTTCCTCGGTTTGCATTACACTTCACATACTTAATATTCTCCTACTTGGAGACAAATCAAAACTTGATTCTTCTGTCATCCAAGTTGTGGCAATGAGACACTTCTCCCTAGTTTCTTGTCTTTGCCTATTACCGTGGAAGATCGGTTGAAGTCATACACAACTTCAACTTCTCTGTTAGGACTATATTGGTGAACATATTTGCTAGTTTCTTCGCTCCAAAGATTTTCTTCAAGATGAAAGTGCCATTTGTGATCAACTCTTACATGAAATGGTACGTCATTTTGATGTGTTTCATCTTGCTATGAAACACCGCTGGTTATCACAATACATCACACAATCCTCATTATTCAACCGCAACTTTGAAAGGAAGTTCTTCAACCAAACAAGCTCATTACTAGCTTCTGCCAAAGCCATATACTCGGCCTCGATGGTTGAAATAACAACACTCTTCTGTAGTCATGACATCCAACTGATTGTGGTTCCTCCAATTGTGAATACATAACCGATAGCGTTATTGCCTTAGTCCGTACAACCTCCCAAATGAGCATCATCATAACCTTCTAGGTCAACCTTTTACCTTTAAAAAATGTATTTATACTTCTAATAACAAAAAAACCTAATTTTAAGAGCTTTAGTTTTTCATCATTATATAAGAATGCAAATGTGTTTTAAATTTTATAAACATGTAAAAAACATATCCCATAAGTAACATTTAAAAAACATAAATATGATGTTTAAGTAAACACTTTTTGTAAATAAATAATTTTTTTTTGTATTAGTCCGTATAATATAAAAATTATTTAGGATAAACGTAAAGGAATTACAAGCTTAAAGATCTGTTTTTCAGTTTAATTTAATTAGTGAGAATATTTGCACGTTGCAGTGAGCTTATTCATCTCAAAATTTTCACATTACTTTTGTATAATTCTTTTATGCATGGGCTAAATATGTAATTTTGGTATTACATAGGGACTAATTCTCCAATTAAGCTATTACAACGTCAACGATCATTTATGATCAATATACACATGGACAATTTGGTAACTTTATTTTTCAGAAGATCAATTACTATAATTTTATTTCAGATTTAACCATTTGTATAATGTCGCTATTATATTAGACTATTTCTACAATTTTCTCAAATATAAGGACATTTAGATAATTTCACAAAGACTATTTCTGTAATTTTCTCAAATATATAGACCCTTAATAAAACATAATTTATACAAGGATTATCTTTGTAATTTTCTCAAACATATGGATAATTTGTATAATTTGTTCAAATATAGAGACTATTAAATAATTTGCAGGGTCTATTCTTTAATTTTCAGATTATTAGATAATTTTATAATTTTATAAAGGTATTTCATAAATTAAAAAAACTAATCTATAAAAATATAATAACACAAAATTTGCGCATCTTCCTAAAGCCTGATTAATGGACATAAAAAAGATAAAAAAAAATTAAAACATAAGGAATTTACCATTTAGGCTGGAGGGAGTGGTTAGCATGTGCTGAACATGCTAAACTTGCCACATCAGCTTAGCACATGCTGACCAAATTTGGTGGAAGCAATCAGCATGTGCTAACCATGCTAAAAGGTACAAGTCTCATGCTAAAAGGTACAAGTCATGTTGCTGATGGCTTTTGGCGAGCTCGTCGATTCCTTGGCGAGGAGGTCTTCAGCGAGATGGTCAGCGAGGGGAGGCGGTGTGGTTTAGCATGGATGGCGAAGGGGATGGCGAGGAGTTTGGCGAAGCCACTCCCCCTAGCCTTAGGCTGGAGGGAGTGGTTAGCATGTGCTGAACATGCTAAACTTGCTACATCAGCTTAGCACATGCAGACCAAATTTGGTGGGAGCAGTCAGCATGTGTTAACCATGCTAAAAGGTACATGTCTCATGCTAAAATGTACAAGTCATGTTGCTGATGGCTTCTAATGGCGAGCTCGTCGATTTCTTGGCGAGGAGGTGTTCAGCGAGTGGCTTGGCGAGGGTGGCGGTGTGGTTGGCGATGATCGGCGAGTGGGTTGGCGGGGGGTTTGGCGAAGCCACTCCCCCCAGCCTTAGACACGGTAAAATGATAGGAGGATAATCAAGAAAAGAGTAAATTATAGTTTTGGTCCCTGTGGTTTACCAAAAGTCATACTTTTGGTTTAAGTATTGGGATTTGTACATCCTTGTCCATGTGGTTTGAAAGAAGCACGCCTGAAGTCCCTGGTCCATGTATGGTCCATATAAAAAGACTTTTTTGTCCTTTTCATTTTATTTTTTCTTTTCTTTTTTATCATTTTATTTTCTTTTAGTATTTTAAAAAAGAAAAAAACCATTTCACCCCACCCACCTCGTCTCACACACACATACACAGCTCCACCAAGAAGGTCGACGGAATCAAGAAGTTCGATGGAATCCTAGGGCAAATTACTATGAGCAACAAACCCATTTGTTTACTAAAACTCAAGGTCGATGAAATTCCTTTTCCAAGTACGCAGATGGAAGACAACCAGATAACCAGTGTTTATTGGAACTCACCAAATAGCAACGACTCCTTCTTAGAGTGTGTTTGGATTTGTGTTTTAAAAGAGCTTTTTAGCTTTTTAGCTTTTCAAAAAGCCAATAAGCTGAAAGGGGTGTTTGGATACCAATAAGTGCTTTTAATTTTAACTTTTTATACCTCCTTACAAACGCAATTTCAAAAAGTTACGGAATCTTGGCTTTTTGACTATAAAAATGCTTTTTGACTGTCAAATTACACAATTACCCTCACACTCAACTACCAACCCTAGGTTTTTTACGTACATCAACGTCCTCCTGTATACAAATCACCGAACACACCAGCCTCCACCATTGTCGCTGCATTCCAGCCCCATCTCCTCCGGCGAGTAGAGCAGTCCTTCTCCGGCGATTCCAGCGGCGTTCCCCTCAGCTCCGGTGACTGCTGCGCCGTCCAACTCCTCCGATCGGTAAGCTTCCATGCCTGTTATTCTTGAATCCATTGTTCCATGCCTGCATCTCCTTGCATCTCCGATCGGTTTCTTGAATCTGCTTCCCGGAGGAAATGGGTTATTCTGATTTCTTGTTATTCTGCAATCCATGAATCTGATTTCTTGTTATTATTCATAGGATTGCATTGGAGCTATTGATGGGACACATGTGAAGGCAATAGTCTCACAGAAGGATCAAGCGAAGTACATTGGTCGGAAGGGGTATGCCACACAAAATATAATGGCGGTTTGTGACTTCAATATGTGCTTCACATTTGTATGGGCTGGATGGGAGGGGACCGCCCATGACACTAGAATATTCAATGAGGCGTTACAGAAACCAGAACTTCACTTTCCACATCCAACGGGTGGTTAGTATAATCATTTAACATTGCAAGTTTTAAGTTTTCCATATTGTTCGAAGTGAATAACTGTTTGTTTTATTTGCAGATAAATATTATGTTGTCGATGCCGGTTACCCAAACACTAGAGGGTATCTTGCTCCGTACAAGGGTACGAACATCCGTTATCACCTACCGGATTTCCAACGTGGACATACAGCTGCAATGCGTGCTCCCCGTGGACCGAAAGAGAAGTTTAATTATTATCACTCTTCATTGAGAAATATTATAGAACGAAGTTTCGGAGTGTGGAAAGCTAGATGGGCGTTATTGAGAGACATGCACGTTAATTACACATATGAGAACCAAGTGCGTCTTGTGATAGCATCAATGGCGCTCCATAACTATATCAGAAAAACTAATATTTTTGATGATGCGTTTGACAGAGCTGAAAAAGAATCTTACACTCCAAATGTAGGTGGTACGGATAACGAAACCAATGAAGAAATTCCAAGTCTAGGTCGTAGGAACGGCAATGACATGTATATGGCAGCGATACGAGATATTATCGCGCAAGACATATTGGCATTGCGGGGATGATTGTAATATGACTTTATTTGTGTGAACTTAATTATTTTTAATATTAGTATTGCGTAATCAAACAAATTTTCTAAACAAAATAATTTATTTTAAATATTATTATGGTGTAATAAAAAGAACTTAATAAAAAATTATATTTTTAAATATTTTGTAAAAAAAGATGCAACATAATTATAAATTTTGTCAAAAAAAAAAAAACAGTTAAGTACTTAATTATTTGTAAAAATTAGTAAATAGTTGTGAAAATGTAAAAATGTCCTTTTTGGTCATTTTATATATATAAAAGCTTATCCAAACGCTTTTTAAACCTCCTTATCAACTTTTAGCTTTTCCCACCACATAAGTTTATCCAAACACTTTTTTAAAAACTACTTTTTGAAAAGCCAAAAGCTCATAAGCACTTTTGTCCAAAAGTGCTTTTGAGGTAAATAAGCTTATCCAAACAGGCTCTTATTTCTTCAAATCCTGAACCAAATAGCAATTCTTGAACCAAATAGCAATTTGTTCACATGCTTGTATTCAGAATGCCAGAAAATATGCCCATGAAATTTAATCGGAACAAGTCGAGGAAGACGAAGTTTTCTTCACGTTTCAGATCACCCCTGTTTGAAACTTTCAGAAAGAAGTTTCAAGCGGATCAAAATCTAGAATTGAACAATCACATTACAGAATGTCTAATCTATCATCCTTCAATGGAGGATTCTGAAGATCCGTTGGAATATCTTCAGAAAATTGCAACATAAGCATCAAAATACGGATTTTAGCCAGTTTTACTGTTTTCATCGACCTTGAGAACCAGCTTTTGGTTTGTTGATGTAAAAGCTTTTGGTTCTGTAATTTTGGTGAAAGTTTGAGAGGAATGAGAATTTCATCGACTTTGAGAACCAGCGATAATCACAGCCGTCGGTGACCACCACTAGTAGGCCCTTCCCGTCTTCCCTGTCTCTCTCACTGAACCTCCGCCGGCGACCACCACTGATCGCACATCAACAATCTCAGAATCGATACCTTGGCTGATTTTGGTAAGGAGGGAGGAAAAAGACGGATTATGGCCGACGACTTTAAATTTCAGAGGTTTAATGATCTGAAATTTGAAGCTTCACTCGATCGCACAACTTTCCTCCTCCGCCCGGCGACCACCACTAGCAGACCCCGTAATGCAAAAGTGGGAGAGAGGGAGAGAGAGGGAGGGTGGGGTACGGGTGGGTTAACTTTTTTTTAATTTTTATTTATTTAAAAATAAAAGGTTAAAAAGAAAAAGGAAATGGAAATGGGCAATAAGGTCTTTTCATATGTTGAGGTGTTTGTTTTGGAAACTACAGGACTTCCGGTGATGGTTTTGGAAACCACAGGGACAAGGACGTGCAAATCTCAATACTTGGACCAAAATTATGACTTTTGGTAAACCATAGGGGCCAAAACTGTAATTTACTCTGAGGAAAATTAATGCTATTTATATTTGCTGTTTTAATGCTCTGAACTTAGGGGCTGTTTGGTTCGTTGGAATTCGAGGGAATTGGAATCCAATTTCTTCGAATTCCTGCGTTTGGTTCAAATTTTATGTGAAGGAATTGGATTCCAATTCTATTGAAACGGAGGGAATGAATTCCTTCGGTGGATGGAAGGAATTAATTCTCTTGGAGGAGGGAATGCGCAACATTACCATTATACCTATTCCATTACCTCACAAATTGAAACCCTCTACCACCACACACCACCACCACCACCCATCGCCGCCACCACCACCATCCACCGCCGCCACCACCATCGCCACCCACCACCACCACCACTACCAACCGTGACCAACCACCACCGTCGCCGCCACCAAGCACTGTCACCACACACCACTACCACCGCCACCATCATCACCACTACCCACCACCATTAATGCCTATTACCATCACCCATCACCACCACCACCTACCGCCACCACCAACCACCGTCATCCACCGCCACCACACGCCACCACACCACCACCACTACCCACCACCACCAATACACGTTACCATCGCCTACCACCACCACCTACCGTCATCACCCACCACCGTCACCCACCGCTACCGCCACCACACACCACTACCACCGCCACCACCACCAACCACTGTCACCAACTACCACCACCGCCACCCACCACCACTACTGCCAACAACCATCACCCACCACCACCACCCACCCACCGTCACCCACCACCACTGCCGCCACCTACCGCCATGCACCACCATAGCCCACTACCGTCACCCACCGCTACCATTCACCACTAGCAATAAGTTATATAAAAAGTAAATATTATGCAAAACACAATAAGGGCAAATCTTTCATTATTGCTATCTTTTTACAGCCTTTCTTTCGTACTTTTATCCGCTTCTAGCTCCGGTCTCATCTTCTCCATCTTCCATCACCGTCCAATCGACCCACAAAATCGTCGCCGCCGCCGCCTCCATTGTCCCTTGCTTCTCATCTTCTCGG
The DNA here is from genome assembly GCA_023525715.1 of Cichorium intybus. Taxonomy (NCBI): domain Eukaryota; kingdom Viridiplantae; phylum Streptophyta; class Magnoliopsida; order Asterales; family Asteraceae; genus Cichorium; species Cichorium intybus. The sequence goes on along the minus strand of CM042009.1, from coordinate 121,578,388 downwards.
TTTTCCATTAGGTTCTCGGACCATTTCAGGTACTCATTGCATTTGTTCTCTGTCCTCGATCATCTGCATTCTCTGTTTTCTCGATCCGCCTTTAATATTTTCTGTTTACTAACCTTTCTTTTTATCTTTGGTTCCTGATTTTTGTTTTTGCTATTGAATGGTGGGTTTATGTTTTTTTTTCAGATTTTTTTTAAATGATACCATAAATTAGAGATGTTTCTGCTGAAATCTGGGTTTATGTTTCTGTTGAAACCTTCTAATTGACAGCATACATATTTAGGATAGAATGAAGTGTGTTAACCGGACATAAACATAAGTTTTTCAATAAGAAATGGGAATAACGACTCCTTAACATTTTAGTCTTTGTTCAATTATCATTTATCTATTCAAATATTTTATGGCAAAAAAGAAACTCTCCCTTAGTATACATCATATTATAAAATAACTCTGCCCTATATAGTTTGTAAATTACTCATCCTATTTTTAGTTTTATAGAGTCGTTACCAGTGTAGCATTTTTTATCAGAATATTTATTTTTAACAAAAATGTTAAAGAACATGGATCAAACCAAGATGGACCAACTTGAATTCATTTTCACAGTTCTATTAATATGACTTAGAAAAGTTTATTACATAGTCAATAAGTTTAGACCCAAATAATGTGATAGCCCTATTTTAATGGATAATTACTCTATCTAATTCCAGCAATTTGTGTTTTGGGGTTATATCTCATAATTTGAGGGCCAAAAAATATCACAAGATTGAAAAAGATATATATATATATATATATATATATATATATATATATATATATATATATATATATATATATATATATATATATATATATATATATATATATATATATATATATATAATAAATACAAATTGTCAAGACTTGTAAGTCTTTCAACGTCTATTGGGGAAATTTAATAAGTCTTCATCTTTAAAGTGACTGTGGTTGGGTTCAAATTTAATGGAAATAAATTAGTCAAAGACCCACAAATAATTAATTAGCTGTTGTTATTGGCCTTGATGGCAGCTGTATTGAGATTTGAGGCCTGAGGGAGACATGGTCTCGGTCCAGTTTGCACAACACTTTGAAGAGTTCTTGATGTCGGCCCATTGAGACCCCATCCTCTCTGTTTTGGAATTGGGTTAATGAGGATAATGGCTGTTTTGAAAGTAAGATTATAATAATTGGCTTTTATATTATATGTTGATTGCTCTGGTAGAATGGTAGTTAGTAAATACTTGTGATTTATCTACTCATTCCTGCTTTTGGGCTTGAGAGTGAAATGTTGAACACATTAATCTATATATTAATTTGCGTATTTTTGGTGGCATGTAACGTTTTTTGTGTAAACGCATTTGTGTAACGCGGGTTTTGGGATCCATTTTTTGGATCCGTTTTATCTTTCCCGGATCAGGCCTTTGCTTCATTCGGATGTGTTTCGATATATTACCACTTGAATTAGCGTGTTTTTCCATTGAAATCGCCGCCACCGCTTCCGATTCCAGACTGAAGTCGGCGATGATGAGGACGTTTTTGGCTAGCAACAGAAAGAATCACTCTCCACCTCCGTCGTATCGAGGTCTTGAACTCCGACGAGCACAAGCAGCTCCGGCTCGATTGCCGACACTGAACGTCCTTCCACCTGCAATTACGCATAGATATTTACTGATACGGATTAGATAGAGGCGTATATGTGAGCTGTGGTTATATGTATTTGATATACAGAACCTCGACGCTGGCGGAGGCGGCTCGCTGGACCACGGCGTTGATTGACGCCTCTGTGACTTGGATCCTGCCCGGAGTAGAAACTTCAAAACCCCTTAGGCAAGGTTTGAAACTTCGAAACCCCTTTTAGTTTTTGATTTCAGGTACGATTCCAGACTTTTATTGAGGTATCTTTCTTAATTTCTCAAATTTCTTTCTAAATGTTATAGACTTCCTTACAATGGCATCTCTTCGGTTTAGCCACTTCTCCTCTTGTACCGACCTATCTCTGCCGGTGCCGGATCCTTCCGGTACCAGTAAGAATTATGCGATTACTTTGATTTTTAGTTAAGGATTTTCGTGATTGTACCAAAATTCAACCATGAATTTTTGTTAAACATGACGGATTCATGTGAATTAATTCAAGTTATATCGAGTTTGTAGCGATCTTATCACCTGCTTAAATCGCAATATGTGTCATTGTGTAGATAACATGATGGGTATGAATCTGCAGTTAATTAAGACGCTGAAGGAGAACAATTATGTATACACATGTGGAAATGTTACTGTGAAGCTTGCAGAAGCTTATGGATTTTGCTGAGGTGTTGAGCGTGCAGTTCAGATTGCTTATGAAGCAACATAACAGTTCCCTGATGAGAAGATTTGGATAACAAATGAAATAATTTACAATCCTACTGTTAATAAGGTATTATTATGATCCATCTCTTTTACTTTTCTGGTGAACAACACATAATGTGAGGGATGAATTTGAGGTAGGAGAATTTGATCCCGATGTGGTAGAAAATCAGAATAATAAACGAATGTCGAGGAAGTCGATCAAGGGGCTGTTAGGGTTCTAAAGTTTGAGACTTTTCACAAATATACCGTGTTTGGACAATGAAGATGCAATCAAAAAGTTGACATCAACTGAGAAAGGGGAGAGATTCGAGCGGCATTGTCCAGAGAAAGATAAAGGATTAAATTGCTTGGTACCACCGCCCAAGGGTTACAAAGCCCCAATTCCTTGGCCAACAAGTCGTGATGAGGTAATCTTATCTTTAATTTCCTCATTTGCATAATACAATTTTGTTTAAGAAACAATATGATATGAGATCCAGTATTACACCGCTCAGTTTCTGTTCTGTTTCTTCTTCAATACAGGTTTGGTACAGTAATGTTCCACATGCACAACTTGCTGAATACAAAGGTGGACAAAATTGGATCACTGTAGACAAAGATAAATTCAAGTTTCCTGGAGGTGGTACATAGTTCATTCATGGTGCAGATCAGTACTTGGATCAAATTTCACAGGTACAACAACAAAGAAATCCCTGCAATGTTTATTCTTTCTATTAACAGCCTATTACATGTTCTTGGTAGATGATCCCTGAAGTTGCATTTGGAAATCACACCCGAGTTGCATTAGATGTTGGATGTGGGGTGGCAAGTTTTAGTGCAAATCTATTTTCAAGAAATGTACTCATCATGTCTGTTGCCCCAAAAGATGTACATGAAAACCAGATTAAATTTGTACTTGAACGCGGTGTCCCTACCATGGTGGCAGCTTTTGCAACAAGGAGACTTTTATATCCAAGTCAAGCTTTTGACCTGATTCATTGCTCAAGATGTAGAGTCAGTTGGACCCGTGATGGTAAGTTTCTTGATTTCATTCTTTAACAAATTTTGTTTTTTTTTTTCGTTAATTTTCTTTCACTTCTTTATGAAGATGGGATTTTGCTACTTGAGGTCAACAGATTGTTAAGGGCAGGAGGGTATTTTGCTTGGACAGCACAGCCTGTTTATAAACATGAACCACTTCTTGAACAATAGTGGGAAGGTAATAACTAATAAATATTGTTACTTTTTCAAATTCTGAAATTGGGTATTTTGATTTTTGTTTAATTTCCATTTTTTATTTAACAGAGATGACCAACCTTACAAATCGTCTTTGTTGGAATCTTGTAAAGAAAGAGGGGTACATTGCTATATGGCAAAAACCCCTCAACAATTCTTGCTATTTAAGTCGTGAATTGGGTACCCTTCCACCATTATGCGATAAAAAAGACGACCCAGATGATGTTTGGTATCTTTCTTTCTATTCTCTTAAACAAAAAAGAAATCTTTTTTCTTGATCAAGATCAAAGTTGACCATGATAAATTATGCTGACTTTCAGGTATGTTGACCTGAAGCCATGTATTTCCTGACTACCAGAAGATGGGTCTGGAGCAAATATTACAAAATGGCCCGAACAATTAAATAACATGTCCTTGGGTATCTAAGGTATTTCTTTTTTTTTTTCTTTATTTGTTCACTTTTCTTCTCTTCCTTCATCTTATGTGATGTTTTTGGTATTATTATTTATTTTCTATTTTGGATTACAAGGTATGGACTAGTGTTGAAAAGCACAAAAGGGGGATTATACGACTTGAGAGACCGCATCTGTGGGTGAGATTTTTTTTCTGTGTATTCTTTAAAAACACCAAATCTTCACTAGAATCATAACTACGCTCTTATACTTCTTTCCAATTTCTTATTCGTTTCACCAATTTGCAGGTATGTTACACCGTGCAAAGGTTGTGAGAGATTGCCCAATGCCATGGAAAAACTCTTGTACCCACCCTTATAGAGATAAGAAATGAGAGGGGGGTTGAATACCATAATCCTTAATTTAATATTAGATAATACAAAAACACAACAAAATGAAATAGCATATTAAAGTTATAAAAGGATTAATATCATTGAAGATTGCACAAATAAAAGTTGATTAAGTTATAGTTTTCCATTTCACTTATGTGTTAAATGCAAGAAATAGCAACGTCTAAAACACAGACATTAACCAAAAAAGATTCAGCAAATTGGTTAGAGGAAAGCAACGTAGAAAGCAAAACAGAAGGCGGAGTGTAGTCTAAAACACAGACATTAACCAAAAATAGATTCAAGAAATTGGTTAGAGAAAAGCAGCGTAGGTACTGACCTTGTCGATGTAGCTAATGGCGAAGGGAAGGTTCCGAATTTACAGCATAGAGACACGGTAGAATGGGGATGAAGAGGAAAAAGAAAGTGAATGGTCCAATAAAATTGCAGTGAGTGGAATTTGATTTGGACATAAAAGATACCGGATCTTACAGCAGGTGTTGCGGCTTACCCACTCGAAGTTAGGGTTATAAGAAAATGGACTCAATATGCATGAAAAAATGATTTGTGCTACCTTTTCGTTGTTAAGCAGGTATAAAACAATTCCACCCAATAAACAACTTTCTTACTTGCCTGTGGTTATATATGCAAATTAAACTAATTACACAGGGAGAAAGACCGACTTACTTACATTTATGTGCTTTTAATAGTAATGTCCTTTCAAATATTTCTTTTACAACATTGTACGTCCAATATTTTTCCTATTAAAGGCATCGCACATGAAAAATCTACCGAATTATAGCATGGTAGTTTCTATTTTGTCTTATTAGGACAACCCATTTTGAAAAATCTACTGAATGATATCAATAAAACTTGCTATATATTTGGATAGACTTGCTATAATTGTAGATTTTTCAAAGTACAATGTCTTAATGTTTTAATGATAAGAAATGAAAGTAGACTACTATTATGAACATATTTACAGAAGTACATTGCTATTTAGTGCATGTAACCCATGTCATCCAAATACAAAGCAATTTTCATTGATATAATTGGGTAAACTTATCAAAGTTTATTATCCTAATGAGAAAAGAAAGTTGAAAGTTTCATGCTTTAATTGGGTAGACTTTTCAAAGTACAATGTCTTAAACTCTTAGACTAAACTACATTGCTATTTGTTGCATTTACCCTACTAATCAATCGGGAATTAGTATCAATACCTTTGCAGCGCTTCTAAAGCAAAACGTGGAAGAAAAAAAAAACCCCAACAACGAAAACCCCAAAAGAAGACGATCGAGAGGAAAACGACAACCCAAGTATTCAAAACGATCGGTCCCAAATATTTTCTCCTTAAAGAGTCGCTTACATTTATACGAGAAACAAACGGACCCGTGCGGAGCACGGGGTCCCACTCGTTTACATTAAAACGAGTCAATTTAGGTTATATACTATTGATAAAAAATGGATCAAACTGGTAAAAGAAAATAATTTTAGCTGAAAGATGGGTCAGATGGTTCAAAAGTTAACATATCATACTCAAACTTTTATAGTACTTATGGCTGACAAGCATGGTATATTTGAATCCCCAAAATGTTAAGGCTTGTAAACTCTTCAAAATCTTGCCAACCACATTATTGTTAGTATTACAATGATGTTGGTGTTGGTGTTAAATTAGGAACACAACCCATCTATCACCAATGAAAGAAATTTTCATTATCAAACATGAACCTAACTGAAAAGTTTCAACCTTATATGTTCATAATGCATGCAAAAATGCTCACTCCTTGTCTTCTTGAACATCATTAGATCATTTCAACCTTTGTGAATAAATAAGTTTTTTCTGCATTAATCCGTATAATATAAAAAAATATTTAGGATAAAAACGTAAAGGTACAAGCTTAAAGATTTTTTTTCAGTTTAAATTAACCAGTGAGAATATCTGCACGTTACAGTGGGCTTATTTATTTCATAATTTTCACATTACTTTTGTATTATTGTTTTGCAGTGGGCTTATTATCTCATAATTTTCACATTACTTTTGTATTATTCTTTTATGCAGGGGCCAAATCTGTACTTTTGGTATTTCATAGGGACTAATTCTCTAATTAAGCTATTTCAATGATCAATATTACACATGGACAATTTTGGTAACTTTATTTTGCAGAAGATTAATTATTGTAATTTTATTTAAGATACGAACCGTTAGATAATTTTACAAAGCCTATTTCTGTAATTTTCTCAACTATATAGACCACTAAATAAAACATAATTTATACAAGAATTATCTTTGTAATTTTCTCAAACATATGGACAATTTGTGTAATTTGTTCAAATATAGAGACTATTAAATAATTTGCAGTGTCTATTCTTTAATTTTGTGATGATAAGATAATTTTATAAAGACAATTTTATAAATTAACAAAAAGTAATCTATAAAAATATAATAAAACAAAATTTGCGCATCTTCCTAAAGCCTGATTAATGGATATAAAAAAGATAAAAAAAATTAAAACATAAGGAATTTACCATCTAGACACGGTAAAATGGAATTTTTTACCAGAATATATATATATATATATATATATATATATATATATATATATATATATATATATATATATATATATATATATATATATATATATATATATATATATATATATATATATATATATATGTAGGTTCCATTGAGAATATATATTAGGTTGAGATTGTGAGAATTAATTTTAGCCAATGGTTTTGTATTAAAAATTAAGGCGGTGGCATTTTTGTAAATAAGGATTGGATTTCAAAAAAGACGGTGGCAAATCTGTAATAATATTGATATATAGTAACTGACGCGAGGGTATTATTGGCATTTTACATGTACATCAAATCAGAACGGATATCGAGTTGCAGACTATGAGTGCCTATGATCACCGTTTTGCATATGAATTTCGACCAATTACTTCGAATCGTTCAGTTATTTTGAAGAAACCCTAACATTTTCTCTCCGCATTTTGCTACTTTCGTGGTGCCGCATTTTGCTACTTCCGTGGTGATTTCAAACGATGTCAACAGAAAAAGGAGTAATTACGAGAAGTTCTTCTGTTCACGATGATAAAGGTTAGCACGATTGTATTTTAAAATTGTTTTTCTTACAGTATTTGTGGTGATTTTCTATTTTCGTTTTGGAAGGAGTTGATTTTGAAGTATTATTTAGGGGTTGAGTTCAGTTTATGGTTTTTTTTTTACATTTTCAAGGGTTTTTGTGTATTTGAATCCATTTTAATGGTTTTTAAGGTTTGTTGTGTATTCTCGATTTGTGTATTCATTCGTGATTTGTGTTTTTGTACACTTTCAGGAAAGGATTTCAGTAAATCGTATTCTTGAAGAAAGAAAGGTATTTGTATGTTTTGTTTTTTTATTACAGAGATAATCATATATGAATAAACGTGTATTCAGATGTGAAGATGTATCTATGTATAAATAATTGTTTATTCATACATGAATCAACATTTTATTAATAGATAGATATTCATATATATAAATTATATATGAACATTCATATATGAATAATGGTGATTGAATTGATGTTCACACATAAGTACATAATTACTCTCATACTTTGATTATTGTTATACATGTGAACATTGATATAAATTATTACAGGAAAATCTCATGATAATACTCTCATGTCATTTACTACAGGAAAATCTAATGATAATCGAGTTGAAGGTGAAGATAACTCTGTTGAAGAGCAAGAAACTATATCTAAGCAAAAACATGATAAAGATAAATATAAAGCTTGTTTTTTTGTCATGTTTATTCATATATGATTCATTCAAAAGAAGTAATCATATGCATAAGTTATTATATATAGAGAGAATAATCATATATGAGATGTTATTTATCACAGGTGAAGCCAAGGATAAGCGAGTTGAGGATGAAGATGATTCTATTGAAGTGTAAGAAACTAGATCCAAACGAAAACATGATAAAGGTATGACATATATGATTCATTGAAAAAAAAATAACCATATACAGAAGTTATTCTATATTTGTATGTATGAATAACTGTTTATTCATATATGAATCAACATTTTATTCATAAATAAATATTCATATATGATTAATTCAAATGAAATATATGAATAAACATTTCCCTTGTGTTTATTTATATATGAATGATATTTTTATTCATACATATGTGTAACATGTATTGATACATGATATTCATATATGAATAATTATGTGAACAAACAAGTATTAGAAAATTAACATACATCCAGACCAATTATTTTCCCTTGTGTTTTTCAATGATGACTTTTTCTATTTTTCTGAGTTGGTTGAATGTAAAAACATACAGAATCATATGAGATGTTTTTGTATGATTTTATACTTAACAAGAGATTCAACCAATTCACAATTTTGGAAATAATTACCATTAAAAAAAATAAGGGAAATATGTTTGTCTAGATGTATGCTAAGTTTATAATACTTTGTTTTTTCATATATAATTGATCATACATGAATAAATAAGTATTAAACACTTAACATATATATGATTATTCATATATGAATATCCATTATGAATAATATGTATTCATACATGTTGTTCATATATAAATATTTATATGAAGAAACACGTATTAAAAAATTAACATACATCCAGCCCAAACTATTTCCCTTGGGTTTTTTATTGGTGATTCTTTCAATTTTTGTGATTTGGTTAAATCTCTTGTTTGGTATAAAAACATACAAGATTGTCTGAGCTATCACGCTCACTTTCACTGGAACTATATTACTCGTCTTCAATATATTCATTGATATTGAATTGCATGATAGTTGCTACATGACTTTCAAGAAAATCATGTTTCTGTTATTATAGCAGAGGCTGATTACTATCTTGAAATATCTTGCAAATATAATGAATTTCAAGATCAATATTTAATTAATCTAATGAAGAGGAGAAATCTGGTTCTAGTGAAGTAAGATTGTTAGTTGAGACATTCTTGTATGTTTTATACTAATCAAGAGATTGAACCTTCTCAAAATTTTGGAAAGAATCACCAATGAAAAACACAAGGGAAATAGGTTGGTCTGGATATATACTAAGTTTTTAATAGTTTGTTTTTCATATATATAATTATTCAATTCATATATGAACAAATAAGTATTAAACACTTAACATATATGATTATTCATATATGGATATCCAGTATGAATAATATGTATTCTTACATGTTGTTCATATATAATTGTTCATACATGAATAAACAGTGAAACCAAAGGGAAAATCATTCAATTCATAAATGATTTTTGTGTTATATATATTTAGTATATGTAATTTATTCAGATATGAATAACATTAGAATATATTGTATATCAGTGAAACCCAAGGGAAATTCATACATGAACAAATAAGTATTAAACACTTAACATATATGATTATTCATATATGAATATCTAGTATGAATAATATGTATTCTTACATGTTGTTCATATATAATTATTCATACATGAATAAACAGTGAAACCAAAGGGAAAATCATTCAATTCATAAATGATTTTTGTGTTATATATATTTAGTATATGTAATTTATTCAGATATGAATAACATTAGAATATATTGTATATCAGTGAAACCCAAGGGAAAATCAAAAAAATTGGAGAAGGTTGTAATTATATCTTCTGAAGAAAGGTTGACAAGGTCTGCAAAGAAACGTCAAGAAGAAAGTTCACCTGTTAATTCAAAGGAATTAAAGAAGATTAGAATTGAAAAAGAAGAAAAGAAAAACAAATCAAAAAAGCGTTTATTGGTTGATGAAGATATGTTTATTGGACCGTCAAAGAAACATAAGAGTAAGAAAACTTTTATTTTGCATGTGAAGTGTTAAGTAGACAATTTGTAGTGTTGTTGATGATGAATCTTTTTGGAAAATGTTGGTTATGTATCTTTTTAAGAACAGATGTACATAATATTAACAAGTGTTGTTGATGATATTCATAAATGAATATCAAGTTTGACTTATACCTGGTTTATTAAGTTTTTATATAAATATAGACATGTAGTTGTAACAAGTATACATATATGAATATAAGTGTATGAACACTTTTTATTCATATTTGAATTTGATACATGAATACAAGTATATGAACAGTTATGAATATGTGTATGAACACAAGTCTATTGATTTATGAATACAAGTATACTCATATATGTATTCATATATGAAATATGATAGTATGAACATTTTTGTATTCATATACGAAATACATGTGGGGTGAACACTTTTGTATTCATATATGAATACAAGCATATATGTACAAGTATACTCATATATGTACTCATATATGTATTCATATATGAATATCAAGGTTAGTTTGTATCTTTTTGATTTGAAGTAGTAATTATTTTTTATCGAATGTCATTCAATCACATATGAACATACGTATGGAATTATTTTTTATAACAGTCAGTTATGAATAGAATTCCCAAAAAGATTATTAAAACAGTATTCACAAATGAATAACATGAAAAAAAAATTTATAGTTATTTTGCAGACTGTTCAACTGCTTTCTTTATTGGGCATGTACGTAAGTTGTGAGGAGCTCTTTCTCCACATCCCGAGCATATCCTTGACTGCTTATTGGAATTTTCACATGCTTTCTCAGTTGCACTAATCAGTCTTTTCTTTTTTCCGGATCCTTTGTTATGTTGAATCTGTGGAACAAGAATTTCAATGTTTTTTGGAACAGAAATGTTCATTAGCTTGCTTACCATATCAACATCTGTCTTCTTGTTCATAATTCCATATGATGTATCATTTTCTAATTCTTTATGCATGATTTCTATCTTTTGAATGAAAGATGCAAGCTTTTCCTTATCTGCTCTAAGAATGTCCAAACACGATTCAAAGTTGTAATATGCTTCATTGACTAACTTAGCAGTCTCAGCATCCCCAGAATCAGAGACATGTCTCCCAAAGTGATAATGTCTTGATATGACATCTTTCCTCCAACGACTTACAATGTACTATTCAGGTATTTGTTTAATACCAAATTTCATCAGTATACAGAAAGCATGTCTGCATAGAATGCCTATTCGGTTGAAGTTTTCGCAAGTACATCTTATATCTGCCTCTGGCATTTTTATTTGAACCTGAACAATAAAATATTTAAGAATAACTTAATAAGCGTATATGAATATTCTTTTTATATTCATATATGAATAAATTCTTATATTCATATATGAATATATATATATATATATATATATATATATATATATATATATATATATATATATATATATATATATATATAATAAATGAATCTCAATTTTTATACATTATTATAGGTGTGTATATATAATAGTAGATTTGTATATTCATATATGAATACAAGTGAATATCTATATATGAGTTTCAATTATTAATATTCATATGCGAATTTAATATAAAAAGCAATTAGGTTACCTTGTAATTACTTTTGAATTCAAATTTTTTTGTTATTGTGTTGAACATTGTATAGCTCCCATCCATTTTCCACACCAACACTTGAATATGAACAGAACCAAGCACCTTTGTATACTTCCTTCTGGATGTCAAAAAATATAGTGCTTGTATAAACCTTTGAAGCATGACGTTCTATTTCTCGAGGTGTATGAAATATATATGATGCTTCCTTTGTTGCCTTATCAAGTTCTTGTTGTGTATTTCTTTGCTTTTGAATGGCAGTGTCGTAATTCATCATGAAATTTAAGAGTAAATTTCCAGTTTGTGAGTATGTGTTGAAGAAGGAATTCATGCTCTCTGACCTTGAAGTTGTCTTCATCAAACCACACATTCTTATATCATTGAAGTATGTAGGGATCAATAAATTTCTAAATTCAAACATGTCATTAAACCATATTTTGTCTTCAAGGTTGAACTCATTAATAATCAACTCCCATTTGTTTTCAAATTCATCAGGTTTAATATACATGTCCCAAACAAGCTTATTAAATCTTTTTCTGAAGTCGATGTTTTTAATTAAATCCCCAGTAACCTGTTAAAAAAATACGTATGATATATTCACATATGAATAAGTAGTAATAGTACATGTGTATTTTTTTTCATTTATTCACATATGAATTAAGACTAGTTACCTTTGATTGTAGTTTCTTCATGATATGCCACATGCAGAGCCTATGTTTTGAATTAGGAAATACCAATTGAACAACTTGTTTTATTGCTGGATCTTGGTCTGTTAATACAATTGTTGGTTGTTTTCCATGTGCTTTGAGGAATGCTTTCAACAACCAACAATATTATTCAATAGTCTCATTACGTAGCAACCCTGCTCCAACAGTAACGGACTTTTTATGATGATCAATGGCAGTGAATGGAACAAAAATCATCTGATATCTGTATAAGAAATATGTTTTTAATTAAACCAAAAAATATAATCATTCATGAATACTATAGAGATAATAATCAGGTATGAATAATCAGTTATGAGTAATATTCATTTATGATTGTATAATATAAAGCTTACTTGTTACTCCTAAAGGTTGCATCAAAAGATATAACATCACCAAACTCATTATAATATGCCTTCTCCCGTTCATTTGCCCAAAACATAGAACTCAAAACATTTCCATCACGTGCAAACTCAAATGAATAATTTGGGTAGTGATCTCTACGGTCATTCATTTTGTTGACTATTATTTGAGCATCCTTGTATCATAGCTATCTTAGTAGAGTTTTCTCTTCTTCTAACAGGTCCTGTAGCAAGTGTATCACAAGACTTCTTCTTATCTTTACTACCCCTATTGCAGATAACATACTTTTTTCTAATTAAATCATTGCCCTTGCCAAATCTTGATTGGGTACTCAGACGTGTATCAAAACCAGCCATTATTGCATAGTTAGTATACATTTTGATCCCCTCAAATAAGGAATTGAAGATAGAATCTTTAACAGGAACAAATTCTTGAGGTACATCTGGTCTGTAACTCAATTCTTGTATCATATAAAAGGAATCTGATTCATTTGTAGAACTTGAATTTTCATCTGATACAAAAAACACCAAAAATATATTTAGTTATTCATATATGATTAATGAGTTTTTAAATTATATATAAACATTCATATATGAATAATCACATACAAGTTGTTATATATAGAGAATTATCATATATAAATAAACATCTATTCATATATGATTCATTCAAAATACTCACATACACAAGTTATTACATATGATTTATTCAAATGAAGTAATCATATAAAGATGTTATTATATACATACAGACAATCACATATGAATAAACATGTATTCATAAGTGAAAATATATCTATGATGTATGAATAAGTGTTTATTCATACATGAATCAACATTTTATTCATACATACAGATATTAATATATGAATAATCGTGATGGAATTGAACATTCATAAGTATTTGAAAATCATATATCAGTACAGCAGAAGGATACGGTTATTCATATATGAATAATCATATACACAAGTTATTACATATGATTTAATACACAAGTTATCACATATGAATAAAGATGTATTCAGAAGTGAAAATATATCTATGTATGAATAAGTGTTTATTCATACATGAATCAACATTTTATTCATACATAGATATTCATATATAAATTATATATGAACATTCATATACGAATAATCATTATTGAATTGATGTTTACACATAATTACATAAGTATTTTCATACAGCAGAAGGATACGGTTATTCATATATGAATAATCGTGATGGAATTGAACATTCATAAGTAGTTGAAAATCATATATCAGTACAGTAGAAGGATACGGTTATTCATATATGAATAATCGTGATTGAATTGAACATTCATAAGTATTTGAAAATCATATATTAGTACAGTAGAAGGATACGATTATGAGTTGTATCTTACCTTCATTGATGCTCGAATTAACAATATATTGATTAGATGCTGAAGAAGAACCTTCTTCGTATGAACTCGAGTTCATTGTTGTTAACAATGTATCGTAATTGAAACTGTAACAATGAAATTATACAATGTAAACAACATTGAATAACTAAAATTAAAACAGGAACATCGAATAACTGAAACAGAGAAACCTGATTTTGTATTGAATCGTGATTGAATGCGTTTGTCGTAAACAGTCGTTCTTTGTGAACCGATAATCGAATTTCTTTCTTTTAGAGGTGAAATTCTGTTCGGATTTGATGATTGAATGAATCCGTGCTTTCGATTTGAAGATTTGAAGAATTTTAGTATAAATTCGTCACCGATTCAGTGAAATTGATGAGATACGATCGATTATTATGGCCAAAAAAAGTGTTTTTCATCTTTAGAATGTTCAGTTTATGGTTTAAGATTGCGAAATTACTACTATGCCCTTACGATATTTAAAATTTGGACGCGCATGCTTTATTGAAATGAGTGGTTGAGATTGATTCTCACAATCTCAACCTAATATATATTCTCAAAGGAACCGTCCTATATATATATATATATATATATATATATATATATATATATATATATATATATATATATATATATATATATATATATATAGAGTAAGGTTCTTTTGAGAACTCAAAAAATCCCGAGATCTTGAGAACTCTTTGGGAACCGTTAGATTAAAAAAATCAATGACTAAAATGCAAAGGTGGCAGTTTTGTAATTACTATTACTTTCAATGGTAATTTCGACATTTTAAAAAAGAAACCAGGGATAATATGGGTATAGAAAAACAAATTAATTGATATTAAATGGAAACACCATAATTATAGGAAACCCTCTCTCTCTCTCATCCGATTTTTCTTTTCCCTCTTTCTTCTTCATGAACGACTCCATTATCGGACCACACCCAATGCTTCTCTTTCCTTCCGATCAAGGGTGAATCACCATCGACGATGAAGCTTGGTGCCCTGCCTATGCCGTCGTCGATAGACTGGACTGAGCACATGTGTGCGTTGCCTCTGCCGCCTTTCTTCATCTGTGTCTGTCTGTTTCCGATCTCGATCATTCGATCTGAGGCGAACAATGCCTTCCCCTTTTTCTCGATCAACGCAAAGGTATGTCATCCGTTTGTAATCCGCTTACCCGCTTCCCTGCTCTCAATTGGCTCTCTAATCCGATGGCTTTTCTTCCCCTTTGCAACCGGTATTCTCTCTCACGCCTCCCATCGCCACCGACACAGCCACCGCTCGTCGACCTAAGGTGCGGTCCAGCTTCTTTGTCATCCTCGCCATCAAAACCTCAACGTTATGAGGTTGGAATCGAAAAACTGTTACTATTTAAACAATTGTCAAATTGATTCAGGTTAGTTTTTACTTTGCCAGTAATATAAATTCACAATTCAAAAAACTTCCTCTATCCAATCTATGCAGGTTAGGTTTTACTTAGGTTTTACGTGTGCGTGTTTTCTGTTGTGTGTATCAGACAATTGGGAAATGAAAGAGAGGAAACCGGAAAGAGATGGAGAGACCGGGAGATGAGAAAGCGAGTCGATGAGGCAACAGACTGGAGCTATTATCAGTTCTAAATATTGATAAACTTTCTGGTATCTATGTGGTATTTTTCTTTGTGTATATGTGTCATAGTTATTGCTATAATAACATTGTACTTCCATTTATTTGGTTATAATAGCATCCTACTTAAAAAATCACAACTTTTTACTATCTTATATTACTAATGAAGACATTTTATTCGAACATGTATTTTTCTGGAATGGAAGTTGCAACATATATGTGTATATGTGCACATATGTGTGTATTTTTTATGTATTTGTAGGTGCATATGTGCGCGTATTGTGTATATATGTAGGTGCATATATGCACATATACCCATGTACATACGTGTACATATACATATGCATTTTTATAAAGGTGTGTATATGTCATTTTGTTTATATCTGTATTTCTACATGTGTACGTATGTGCATATATGCATATATGCATATATGCATATACCCATGTACATACGTGCACATATACATATGCATTTTTATAAAGGTGTGTATATGTCATTTTGTTTATATCTGTATTTGTACATGTGTGTGTAGGTGCATATGTGCATATGTGCATATATGTGTGTATTTTTCATGTATTTGTAGGTGTATATGTGCACGTGTTGTGTATATATGTAGATGCACATGTGTACATATACCCATGCATTTTTATAAAGGTGTGTATGCATGTATGTATTTATTTTAATATTTTCATATATACATTTATATTAATTTTTATTATTGTTCTTGCAGATCTTGAAGAAATTTATCCAACAAGATGAAGTGAAAAGTGACAAACTGAAAAATGAAGATATCTAGGATTTTTGTTGTTTTTATATTTATTTGTATGTATCGTTCATAGTTTCTAATAAATTTGTATATATCGTTGAAAACGGTTGGATATTATTGTTTTTAATAAATCGATTTTTTATTATTTGCATTAATATATTAAAGATAATAATGTGTATATATGAATTTAGAAAATATGCATATATGCACCTACAAATATGTTTATATGCACCTGTAATTACGAAAAAATGTGTGCTTTTTAAATTCCAAAAATCTATTTAAAACAATTTCGAAAATTCTGATATTTAAAAAAACGAAAATCTGGAAAATTTTGATTTTAATAAGACGAAATATTATTATTTTTAAAATTTGAAATTTGAAATTGATTAGGCTTAATTTTAGAAAATGACATTATTGTTGCCAAAAATGAAAAAAAATCAAAATTAAATGAGATGTGTTAAATGACTATCGTGCCATTTTATGATCTAACCAATCAGAGTGAGTTCTCAAGATCTCATTGTTTTTTAGGTTCTCACAAGAACCTAACCCTATATATATATATATATATATATATATATATATATATATATATATATATATATATATATATATATATTTCAAGCTATAGACACCGTCGAACAACCGTTTCAAAGAACTCAAGAAAAATGTGGATCCTTATCGATGAATCGTGTGCATATCCAACATTTTCCTTGTCTATTTTCAAATTGATGTTTGTTGTTTTCATATTCCGGCAAGCAAACCAAACAAATAGGTGAATGTTTGTGTATATATTGAATTCCAATTTGGCGATTTCTTTTTCAGTTAGCAAAACAAACAAAACGATAATCTTTATCGATGCTTTGAAATTATTTCGGTGATTATCATCCTCCAACGATCCAACCATACAAAGAGGTGACGACAGTGAGAGGCATTTCATAACCCATAAAAGCATAAATAAACTATTTTTTCTCTTTATTTTGGTATAAAGGACATGGGGCCCACGACTTCAATCCACTTTGCTTTCATTTGGTGAATAAATATGAAAATACAATACAGTTGAATACTTTAAAAATACAAGGCTCGTGTACAAAAGTCCGGTAAAATGATAGGAGGATAATCAAGAAAATTTAACGCTATTTCCATTTGCTGTTTTAACTTCTTTTTATAAAACATTAAAACATGCTCTGAATTTACTTTACCCTCGATCTTTCCGATTGCTATCTTTTTACAGCCTTATTTTCATACATATCCGCTTCTAGCTCCGGTCTCATCTTCTCCATCTTCCTTCACCGTCCAATCGACCCACGCCGTCGTCGTCGCCGCTTCCAATATTGTCCCTCGCTTCTTATCTTTTCGCTTTTCCATTAAGTTCTCGTACCATCTCAGGTACTCATTGCATTTTTCTCTGTCCTCGATCATCTCCGTTCTCTGTTTTCTCGATCCGTCTTCTCTATTTTCTGTTGGCTAACTTTTCTTTTTATCTCTGGTGCTTCATTTTTGTTTTTGTGGTTGAATGGTGGGTTTGTGTTCTTTTTAGAAAAAGTTTTTAATTGATACCATAAATTAGATATGTTTCTGCTGAAATCTGGGTTTATGTTTCTGTTGAAACTTTCTAATTGACAGCATAAATCTATTTAGGATACAATGATGTGTGTTAACCGGGCATAAACACAAGTTTTTCAATAAGAAATGGGAATAACAAATTAACAACTCCTTTACATTCTACTGTTTGATCGTTTAGCACATTTTGGAGACAATTATCATTTATCTATTCAAACACTCCATGGCAAAAAAGAAAGGCACCTTGGTATAGATCCTATTATAAAAGAACTCTGCCCAATATAAATTGTAAATTACTCATTCTATTTTTAGTTTTTTAGATTCGTTAATAGTGTAGCACTTTTTATTACAATATTTATTTTTAACAAAAACGTTAAAGAACATGGATCAAACCATGATTGACCAACATTTTCACAATTTTATCAATCTGACTAAGAAAAGTTTATTACATAGTCAATATGTTTAGACCCAAATAATATGATATCTCTATTTTAATGGATGACTACCGTATCTAATTCCAGCAATTTGGTTTCTGGGGTTATATCTCATAATTTGAGGACCAAAAAATATCACAAGATTGGAAAAGATACTTATAATAAATACAAATTGCCAAGACTTGCAACTCTTTGAACGTCTATTGGGGCAATTTAATAAGTCTTCATCTTTAAAGTGTCTGTGGTTGGGTTCAAATTTAATGGAAATAAATTAGTCAAAGACCCACACAAACAGGCAACCAATTTAAGGCCATGGCCATCCACTTGAATCTTTTATCTTCACAGTTGGCTCTATATAAACCTCCATGGGGGCATCTTCATATAAGCATCAACACAAACAGAAAATCACCAAGAATTGCATTTACATCATGCATCATTGTGTTTTTATAATTTTCTCACTTCTCTTTGTAAACCTTGTGGAGACCACAACTGGCAATCAATTGGTAGCAGTGGAAGGAAGAGGAGGAGATGATACCAAAAAGTGCTTGGATAAGGAGAGACGTGCTCTCCTTCACTTCAAAGCTGGCCTTCAAGACCCGATTGGTCGTCTCTCTACATGGACAGCTAAACAAGATGATTGCTGCAAATGGAGTGGAGTGAAGTGCAATGAACAAACAGGACATGTCACGCGGCTTGATTTACGCTACTTCGGTATTATAGGTGAGATCAGTGATTCCTTGCTTAATTTAAGCTACTTAGATCATCTTGATCTTTCCTTGAATTTATTTCATGGAACCATTCCCACCTTCAAAAATGGTTCAATGCCTCGATTAAGGTTCCTTAACCTTGCTGGAAATTATTTTAATGGAACCATTCTCAGGTCAGTTTGTTCCTTCACCGAATTAAGGCTCCTTGACCTTTCCCATAACTCTCTTTATGGAAACATTCCTCCAGAGTTTGGAAACCTCACAAACTTGCAAGAGCTTTACCTTCAAGATGTTGGAAGGTGCAGAGTTGAAAACATGGAGTGGTTGTCTCATCTTTCTCATTTGGAACATCTTGAAATGGATGGGATCTCCCTAGCCAAAGCAAATCATTGGGTGAATGCAGTTACGAGTCTCCAAAAACTATCAATTTTAAGTTTAAAGGGATGTGAGCTCTCGCAGGTCATGTATCCATATTCTTCACTTCCCAACTCTTCCTCATCTATTCTTCACCTTTATCTTGGAAACAACAGTCTGACCTCATCCATGTATCGCTGGTTGTCCCCATTAACCAGCAATAAGCTTCTTGCTCTTGATCTCTCTAGCAACATGTTAGATGGGATACCCAAGTATATTGGTAACCTCTGCAGTTTGGAATATTTGAACTTTGATAACAACTCTGCTGTTGTCAAATTTCCTGATTTTCTCAACAACTTATCTGGATGCACATCACATTCATTGCAAGTGTTATCTGCCACAGGAAGCCAATTTACAGGGTCATTGTCTGATGACATCCAAAAGTATTCATCCCTAACATCTCTGGACCTATCTAACAATCGCTTAAATGGAACTATAAGTGAGAAACTCTGGGAACTACCCAGGCTTGAAACGCTTGACCTCTCTTCCAATTATCTCAGAAGTGCTATCTTTGAAAACATTGGAAAGTCGAAGGCTACTTCTATAAATCTTTCAGAAAACTCACTGTTGGAAGGAATTCCTTCTACAGATCACATGTCAAGCCTTTCTTATGATCACATGCCAAGCCTTTCTTATGTAGAGTTTATTGATTTGAGGTCTTGCAAGCTAGGGCCTCGCTTCCCCGAATGGGTTCAAACATTGAAAAATCTTATCTATCTTGACATTTCCAATAATGGAATTTCAGACACAATTCCCCTGGGGTTTTGGAAAACATGGCCTTCACAATTAAAATATTTGAATCTCTCTTCCAACAACATCAGTGGGAAAGTACCAGATTTCTCATCATATTTAGGCTATGCCTCCGTGATAGATTTGAGTTCCAACAACTTTTATGGTCCGATACAGAATGTCCTTTCCTCTTTGCGTTTATTAAATCTTTCCAGAAACAAATTCAGTGGAGGAATTTCCTTTATATGCCAAATTGTCAACGGTTGGTTACTATTTCTTGACCTCTCCCATAATTTTCTAAGCGGAAAGCTTCCGGACTGTTTGTGGCATTTCAAAAGACTAAGAGTTCTTAATTTAGGAAACAACAATCTCTCTGGAAGGCTTCCTACCTCTGTTGAGTCTTTGATAAAACTCGAGGTGTTGGATTTATACAAGAATAACTTTTTAGGTGAATTGCCTTTGTCTCTAAATAATTGCACAAGTTTAAGCTTGTTGAATTTGGGGGCCAACAAGTTTTCTGGTAGTGTGCCTCTTTGGATTGGAGAAAGATTATCCGGGTTGTATATTCTTATCCTAAGATCAAACAACTTCTTCGGAACCATCCCTTTACAATTATGTCATTTAGCAAAACTTCAAATTCTAGACTTGTCAATGAACCATCTCCATGGAACCATCCCCTCATGTTTGAATAATATCACGGGCATGGTTCAAGCAGGTTTCTTACTGCCACCAAACGTACATTACACTATAGGTTTGTACTTTCATAGTGAGTATGTTGACCATGCGATGATTGAGTGGCAAGGAGATGAACGTGAATTCTTTAAAAATCTGAGATTGTTGAAGAGCATTGACATGTCAAGCAACAATTTAACTGGTAAAATCCCATCTGAAATTACCAATATTTATGACTTGGTTGCCCTGAACTTGTCAAAGAACGCTCTACTTGGGGAGATTCCACGCCAAATTGGTGAGATGAAAAACCTTTTAGCGTTGGATTTATCTAGAAACGGTTTTTCAGGAGGGATACCATCAAGCATGTCTCAAATGACTTCTTTGAGTTATTTAGACGTGTCATCTAATCACTTGTCAGGGAGAATCCCATCAAGCACTCAACTCCAGTCTTTTGAGCCTTCAAGATACGATGGAAACTTAGGACTATGTGGACCTCCTCTTACCAAAAATTGTCCTGGAGATGAACATTCAGAAGTACCACCCGTCATTGGTGAGAGTGACAAAGATGAAGATTGGGGATGGTTTTACATTGGTGGGGGCATGGGTTTTGGGACTGGATTTTGGATAGCATGTGGTGCTTTGCTTCTCAACCGTCGTGGGAGACATGCATTTTTTCACTTTTATGATAGCTTCAGAGATTGGGCTTATGTGAAGGTGATGGTGTTCATTGCAAATCTGCAAAGGGTTGGACATGCATAGTTTCTCATCCGCTTTTTTCTTTGTAACTTGTTATTTTCTAGTATGTATGTTGTCTTGAAGACACCTATTTATGTTTGCATTTAGGGATAGAAGTATAGTAATGTAATTTGGCAGGGGTTTTTAAGTCCCCAATATCAATAAAATTGCCATTAACACCATGGGTGGCCTTTTTCTCGTGCTGTATGAAATAAGACATCCTGAAAAGTTCATACTTTTGTAGCATATAATTATAAACATAAGATGAAAATGTTGTTAAAGAAGAGGTAGATGATTTTAATACTATCTCTGGTCTGGTCCCTATTTTATGAGAGTGTTGATTTCTTTGGAAATGTTTAACCCCACACCAAAAAGGCCATCAGGAGTATAATTGACTACAGCTAGTGTTCTTTTTTCTTTGGAAATGCCGGTCCTTAGGTTTTGCTGTTAAGAAGGCTTGACTGACTTGTCTAGGATATTTTAGTTCCCGGGGCTTGTCCCAATATTTTAGTTCTGCTTGTTTACCTTTTCTATTTTTAATAAATTCATCTAGGGTAACCTCTATACCAAAAATAAAAAAGAAAATGCTACATTTTGCATGTAAATCACAAACCAAAGAAAATGTCAGCCGGAGAGCGTTGTGGGCTATATGAAGATATGGTTTGCATTTGACAACTACATCAGCATTTCATGTGTAAAGAAATGTGGGCAAATTGAAAGAGATCAACTAAAAGTAAGCTCTAATATCTTAAGAATTATGTATTCTGAAACTTAATGTAATGTCTTTTTAAAAGTTGAGTTATTAATGTATTCGAAGTGTCCTCTGTTTCAAGATACCAAATATGATATTTTTTGTGTACCATCTTGAAATTGTCATTTTAAAATCTATTGTTGAACTTGTTTATTCAAATGGTTGCTCGTGTTAATTTATGTTCATGGCTTCAAGTATTTTGTTTCATTTTCTTGATGATTTTTCTAGAAATTACTTTCAAAATGTTTTCTGAAAGTAAGTGTTTACTACTGGAATTGATGTTTTCGTATGGATATCGGGTAGCACTACAAAGGTACAAATGAAGTCTGCCAAAGAATTCAATCATGACTGGAGTCAAATGTGGTCTATAAAGAAGTTTTATGTGATGAATTGGTTGGCATGCATATACCATTCCTGTGAGTATATTGATCATGCAATCATTAAGTGGCCAACGAGTTTTACACAAATTTAACCGCATTTATTGACGAACGTGTCTCCCAAGCAACAATCTAACATGAATCTCAATTATGTTGGCAATTTTAGCTTCATCAAAGCCTTTTGGGTATTTAGAATAGTATCAAAGACTATGGTCTATCATGATCTATGAATCAGGTAGTACAGAGTTCATGATTGTGAAATGTTAGTTTGATCCATGATATGTGTTTCTATAATTTAAGTTTGATCCATGGCATGACAAATGGTATGGGTTTTACTTATCCATTTGGATGATTTCTTTCGTATATATACCGATTAAACCAAATTTATAATGTTTAATGCTTTAGATAGTAACTGAATTTAAGAGGTACAATATGTATAACATGAAGATACAACTCCCTAGTGCGTTATTGGACGGTAAACTCTAATATGATTCTTCTCTTTATTTTTTCTTCCTCCTCTACATCAGCATCTACCAAGGTCTGGGGTTTTTTGGTTATCTTAATAAGTTGTTTTTTGTGATTATTCTTAATGTTTTTTCTATTATTTATTGTTTTGTTTCAGGAAATCCAAATGCCCAAATTTCTGTAAGTGAAGAATAGAACCCAAGGAAGCAAAGATGCTAGGTTGGAGAAGAGAAAACCATATAAATCTAAAACGGGAAAAAGGATTTTAATAAAGGCAATGTTAATGAATTTACCAAGTTACCCTAACATGTATCATGATTACATACTCACTCACTCTTAGCATGTGGAAATCTTTAAAAATCGCAAAAATTCATTAACCATGTCATCATGTGCCTTAACCAATTAGTCAAAGATCCACAAATAACAGAATAGTGAAGACTTCCTAATGTCAGCCCATTGAGACACCCATCCTCCCTGTTTTGGAATTGGGTTAATGAGTAAGATTAAGAATGCAATGTTTGGTATTGGCAAATGGGATGACAAAGCTGTTAAACCCAACAGATTCAGGGCAAAATTTTCTAAAGCCGCCTGGACGTTTGTGTTTTAGTTGCAGTTGTTCCAATTTCAATTTGCAATGTCATATACAAAGTGTACGAGAATCAGTCTGCTTTTATCTCGGGGAGACTCGTATGACGCTTACTTAAGAGCTTCTGCGATTATTTAAAAAGCCCGTACCAAACTTATTCTCTGTTTTCTCGGTTTTCCATTAAGTTCTCGGACCGTCTCAGGTACTCATTGCATTTGTTCTCTGTCCTCGATCATCTCTATTCTCCGTGTTCTTGATCCTCGTTCTCAATTTTCTGTTGACTAACTTTTTTATTTATCTTTGTTGCTTGATTTTTTAATTACAAGAGTTGCATGCTTATGGTCTGATGAGATCCAAAAGTTTTCATCACTAGAACAGTTGTACTTATACGAGAGTCTCTTAAATGGAACTATAAACGTGAAACTGTGGGAACTACCCATGCTTAAAACTCTTGACGTCTCTTCCAATTAGCTTAGAGGTGTTATATCTGAAAGCTAGGATGAGCAAAAACCGAACTGACTAAAAATATGGCAGCCGATACAAAAACGGACGGTACAGTTTTCAATTTTGCAAAAATCGAAGCTCATCGGTTTTGTTTGGTGTGGTTTTCAGCAAGAAACCGATCCCCACAAGCCAAACTGCACTGAATGTATTTAAAATAATTAGATTTTGAATTATGTTATATAAATATTATTTAAAATATATATAACTTATTAATTTATATTATATTTTGGCTTTGACCGGATTCAATTGGGATTCAAAAACCAACATCGCCTCCGCCTCCCTCTTTCTTTTTTCTTTTACGCTATACAAAATAAAAGTCTTTGTTAGTAGCCAGGTTTTTAGTGACACTAACAACATTACTTGGTCACCGTATATTTAATCTATCACTGAATTTTTGTAATCTTACAAATTTAGTGACCAGTACTAGTACTATTATGGTCGTCACTCATCGGTCACTAAACTCTAAAATAAAATAAAAATGTCTTTTTTTCAAATGTTATTACAAATATTAGTGACTAAAAGGAACAGTCCCTAACTAAAAATTTAGCGACAAAAAAGGTGGTCATCATAACCAAAAATAGTGTTCACTAATTACTTTTCGGTTTTAGACTTACCAAAAGCTTACGAAAAAACATTATGGCAATAAATACCGGTTACTGAACTTGTATGAAAAAAATTCATGACCATAAAATAAGAGTCACCGGTTAACTATTTTTTTAAAGTTTATATTTATTATTATCTAATTTATAATTAAATAATATATTATTTTTCAATATTTCACTAATTTGTATGTCATCCGGCTTACTATTCCCCCTTTTCCCTCTATTTTGCTCGTTTCTCTCTCTATCGCAATACAGTTCAATCTGGTTTTCAAATTAACGCTACAAGTCGTGTACTCCACGACTCCACCGGCGATTTAGGGCTTATTCCATCATTCCGCCGGTATTAAGCACTCGCTGCCTTGTCGTTGACGCCGCCGGTCAGATCCTCACGAAATCGACGGTGATTTAGGGTTTCTAGGAAACATACCCTACACCGAATCCAACAAGCGGAATCCTATAACGGAAAAATCGATATGATTGAAACTCTTCGTCAAAGCCATGGAATCGGGTTACACCAGCGTTGCATACAACCGTACTATTACTGGAGTAATGTCGGAAGTAGACTGTTGTTCAATATCTCTGTTCCATCTTTCTTCCGTTCTCAAGGTCTCTCCTTCTATCACCGTCTCTGTAAACCTTCATTATCGCCTCCTCAATGTCCCAAAATCCACACTCTTCCTTCAATACGTCTCTGTAAACCTTCATTATCACCTCCTCAATGTCCCAAAATCCACACTCTTCCGTCAATACACTCGTCTCACCGTTGTTGATACGCTCGTGCAAGGATCGGTCTTAATTCTTAATTCTGGAAATCCAGTTATTAACACTTATGACATTGTTGCCGTCAAGCCCTTGAAACACGACTCCTTCGATCAAGCTTGTAAAAATTTACGAGGTCTTCTTTTGTTTATGTTCTTTCAGTGAACATTATGCACATATAGTTAGTTCATACTCATAGACGATTACTGTATACTCTCTTAACATCCCTCTTACAGTAATGCACCATCTCTTTATATGTATACATATATTTATGTATATTTGTGTTTACAGTTGTGCCACACTTGGTTTATTATTGACATTTCAGGAGCACATATGAGTAATAAACTCCAGGAAGGGAGTTCTTGTTAGTAATACCTTTTAGACGCCATTAATCACTTCTCACTGCCAATATTACCATCATCTTCTTTCATTTGTGTTTAGCTGTTTAAGTCACTTAAGAAGCTTACTTGGTATCATATCCTACTTGTGCCAGGTCATCAATGATTTGGTCAATCCAACTGGACAAAATATGCGTGATCGAGAAGATGCATAGGTACACAATGTAGTTAGCTAAAGAAACTATATTTTTGCATTTTTGGTCCTTATTAGCTATCTTGGTAACAATTCTGGAACTATTATCCATTATTATTATTATTATTATTATTTAACACCAAACGAGTTTAAAGATTTATCCCATTTATTCACCTAAATTTCAGTAAAAGTATACCAGAAGTGATTTTGTTAATCTAGGTTCCATATATATTTCATTTTATTTCTTCTAAGTTTTGTATTTTTTAAATATGGGTTTTGTAGGTGGATTATGCTTGTACCCCGAAGAAGTTCCATAACATTTTCGGTCTTGAAGTGGAAGTTGTTCAAGAGGTGATAAAGGAGATCCAAGCATATCTTGAGGACAAAATAAATTGAGTAAATTACATTTTTGGCCCTGTGTTTAGGTCCTTTTTTAGATCAGGTCCAAAAAGAAATCTTTTTTCAATGATGGTCCTTTTTAGCTAGTTTGGTAACAATTTGGAATTATTATTAAGTATTATCTTCTTTCTACTTTTACACCTAACTAGAAGTTCTTTACCTTAATGATAAAACTTTAAAATAAGAAATCGTGGCACACAACCAAAGTTGCTTAGGGTGCGTTTGGTTGCGGAAAAGTGTTTTCCGTTTTCCATTTTCATTTTCAGAAAAATGGAGTGGAGTTTTCATTTTCATTTTCAGTAGAAAACGCGTTTGGTTAATCTAATTAATTTTTCGTTTTCCGTTTTAGAAAATTAGAAAACGCGTTTGGATGTATATTTTCTGTAAATTTTCATTTTCTATTTTTTACTTCAAAATAATACAAAATAACACATACTTATAAACCTACCCCAAACCACCCCAATCCCATCACCCTACCACCACCCCCACCCACCCCACCCCTACCTTCACCCACCACCCACCCTACCCTATCCCACCCCAACCCTACCACACCCACCCCTACCCCACCCCTAGGGTATGGGTGGGGGTTAGGGTGGGTGGGTGGGGGTTAGGGTGGGTGGGGGTGGGGGTGGGGTAGGGTGGGTGGGTAGGTACGGGGTTTTGGGTTAGGGTTGGGTAAGGTAGGGGTGTGTGGGGTGAAGGTTGGTAGGGGTGTGTGGGGTGGAGGTTGGTAGGGGTGGGTGGGGTAGGTGGAGGTGGATAGGGGTGGGTGGAGGTGGGTATGGGTGGGTGGGGTAGGGTAATGGTAGGGTGGGTGGGGTGGGGTAAGGTAGGGGTGGGTGGTGGGAGTGGGTAGGGTATGGGGTGGGGTAGGGTGGGTAGGTGGAGGGTGGGTGGGGTAGGAGTAGGGTAGTGTTGGGTGGGTGGGGGTGGGTGGTGGGAATGTGGTGGGTAGGGGTGAGGGGTGGGGTGGGGTGGTGGGTGAGGGTAGGGGTGGGGTGGGGTAGGTGGTGGGTGAGGGTAGGGTGGCGGTTATAAACCTAATAGCGGTCACCTAACGATATTTGATTTAGCAGTTATCGCGGTGGTATAGTGGTTTTTTTGTATTGTTACTTTTAGACTGTTAGTACCGCGTAGAATTATTATAACAAGAACTTACATAAAAATGTCACATAAAACATGGATATTATTCTAATATGAAAAGTTCCAAAGTACCAAACATGGA
The DNA here is from genome assembly GCA_023525715.1 of Cichorium intybus. Taxonomy (NCBI): domain Eukaryota; kingdom Viridiplantae; phylum Streptophyta; class Magnoliopsida; order Asterales; family Asteraceae; genus Cichorium; species Cichorium intybus. The sequence goes on along the minus strand of CM042009.1, from coordinate 121,550,297 downwards.
TAGTTACATAAAAATGTCATATAAAACACTTCTCCTAACAATCTCGGATAATCTCGGACAATCTCGGACAATCTCGGCCTGTAATCTCGGACAATATCGGACAATCTCGGCCCTAATCTCACCAGCAAGATCACTAACCAAGATTTCCATTTTTATCTCGGCCTAACTTCGAGAACCGCTTTCTCGGCGCTATACCAACAACATAGCGCAAGATTGACCGCCCAGACCGTGTTCACTCGGCTAAGCAAGGTGAGTGCATAAACTTTTGAGCATACATCACCATAAAAATAAAGGTGTTTTTACTGCTATGTTCTATTTGTGAATTATGTGGTTCTTTCATGATTGGTATGAGGTATTATGTGTATGAGGTGTATTATGTATTAAATACATTAAATGTTTTTAAAATTGTTAAAGTGAAAAGTGTCTTACATTACTTTATATAGAATGTAATGTGTAAAAGTGTTTTACTTTATTTTGTGGTGCATGAAAAGTGTTAAAAATGTATTCTTTTAGAACAAAGGTGTTTTATATAATGTGTTAAAAGGGTAAAGGAGTAAAAGGTGAGTGTTCACTTATAAGAGGCCCGACCCATGAAGGTGCCAAAGGTACTATATGTGTCAAAGGTGTTGACTTGATATTCTAGACGTTCTTGTCATTGTCACTTAGGCTAACTGCCTTTTGTCATTAGACAAGATGCACTAGCTATGTTGTAAGACGTACATAGATCCATAGCAAATTTATATAGATGCTTAGTGGATTTTATGTTCATCCTCCATCATTGGTCTTGGGTGACTCCCCGTATAGTTTACGAAGCAATGAGTTTGCGAAAGGACTAAAATGGACTGGGAAGGGTATTATAAACGTGTGTGTTTTAAAGTGAATTTATGTGCTAAGTTGTTTTCCTACGTGTTATTATGATGCTATCTTATATGTAAGAGTCCAAACCCTATATGATTCACAAAATTTCTAGTCAAGCGTATTATTGATGTGTGTCTCAGGGTGCTGCTGATTACTAGCTGATGGCTTAAATGATGCTTGAGAGTTCTGTGGATTTTAGGAGTTAGACTTTTAGCCTTTATATGTTTTGGTTAATCTGTTTATGCTCCTACTTATGGTTTGCTATTATGTAAATATGAGAATGTCCGCTGTTAAATAAAGAGTTTGTTTTTAATAAAATCTAGTTTAGTTAAAAATGACCAAATTTTGGGGATGTCATAGTTGACATCATAGTAATGGTTTAGAAGAACTAGGTAGTGACTACTGCTTAGGCCTAAACAATATGTGAGTAAGATGTAAATGTAGTGAGATGAGTAAGATGTAAATTTGCAGAGGTGAGTAATATGTAAAGATAAGTGCAAGTGATCTCCAGCTTAGCTGGTAGTGATGCACCGGGTTTTTACCCATGTGGGCTGCAGGTTGTGAGTTCGAATCCCATTGGAAGCGTTGCAAAAGCGTAATTGTCTCACACCTCATATGGGCACATGTGGGGATTTTTCCCTGGAAATCCCTTTGGGGGCTGGGTTTGCCCGCTTTGCGGAGCTCGAACTCGGGGTCACCTGTGAAATATTCGGGTGAGGGGGTGGGAGTGGGTAGGATAGGTAGATGTGAGCTTATATATATATATATATATATATATATATATATATATATATATATATATATATATATATATATATATATATATATATATATATATATATACTAAAAAATATAAAAAATATATTAGAAGGATATAATGGTCACTTCAAATTTAAAAGTACCTAAATCATAAAAAGTTTAAGGGTGTGTTTAGTTGTGGAAAACTGTTTCGTTTTTCGGAAATTTTTTCCAAGAAAAATGATAAATTTGAAAATGCGTTTAGTTCGACGAATTTTTTAGAGTTTTAAAAAAAATGAAAATGCGTTTATTTTTTCTTTATTTTTCTATTTCCAATTTTTTTAAAATATAAAAAAACAAACACATACACCTCATAATTACACCTACACCCACCCTACCCTCTACCCAACCCCCAAACCCCCACCCCAACCATCCACCACACCTCACCCATCCAGCCTACCCCGCCCACCCACCACACACCACACCCCACCCGCCCACCCTCACCACCCACCCATACCCCACCCCACCCACCATTCACTACCCACCCCATCGACCACCTTACCCCAGCCACACACCACCCACTTAGCATCACCACCCCCACACCCACCCACCCACCCACATGTTTTATATATATATCTAAACAAGTTTTCTATTTTTCCAAAATAGAAAAAAAACGGAATCGATGTTATATAAACGAGTTTTCTAAATTCTCAATTGAAAACTGAAAATGAAAACTAATTTCATTTTTCAGAAAATGAAAAATGGGAAACGGAAAACAGTTTTCCATAACTAAACGCACTTGAGGTTTTCAACCATCTGAAAAATTTTTAAACGTCGTCAATCGCATTTTCTTAACAAACCACGTCCAATAGATTTACAATTTACTCATAAAACAAGAAGCCTAAGAAAAGAAAAACTGGATTTTTTATGCAATTTCTCTTTTTTAATAAAGGTAAATTTTGATATATACCCTAAAATACTTAGAAAATATCATATTTGCCCCAAGTAAATTCTAAATATCAAATATACCCAATATAAATATTGATAATATCTAATTTGGGTTGGGTTCAACAAGGGACTAAAATTATCCATGGTACCAAGGGAATAATCTCGATCGTCGGAATCAAAATCATCAACGACTAAAAATTAGGTTGTAAAGCTTTTATATCGACGCACATGTAGATGATTATAACAAAAAACCCACTTCATTTTTTTAGTTTTTTTAAATTTTCGAAAATATTGTTTTTCAAAAATAAAAACCGAATATACCAAAATTCATAATTTTTTGTCCTCTACAAATAGACATCCATATTGATATATAAAAATAATTTGTTTTCATAAGTACAGTTCGTAGAGGATTATAACAAAAACCCACTTCATTTTTTTAGTTTTTTTAATTTTTCGACAATATTCTTTTTCAAAAATAAAAACCAAATATACCAAATTTCATAATTTTTTGACCTCTACAAATAGACATCCATATTGATATACAAAAAATATTTTTTTTCATAAGTACAGCTAGTCTAGATTCATAATGTGTATCTGAACTGTAAAAATTTGAATATTAGTAATTATTTTACTTTTAAAACTTTTACTACTTCAATATTATAACCATTTATAAGTAATTACTTGATTCACAAGTGGATTTACTCATATTTACACGAAAATTTATTCATATTCACATATCAATATCATATAGTATTGAGAATTTACTTAAAAGTTTTTTACTATTTCAACATTTTAACAATTTATAATGAATTTACTCTGATTCACAATTGAATTTACTTACATTCACACAAAAAATTTACTCAGATTCACATATGAATATCATATGGTATTTTAAATATACTCTGAAATATGAATTTGATTAATTTACTTAGAAATCTTTTAATACTTCAACATTTTAATAAGTTATAATGAATTTACTATGATTCATAAGGTAATTCCATTTACATTCACACAAAAAACTATTCATATTCACATGACAATATTATATGTCATTGTGAATGCCAACAGTGAATAACATAATAACAGTTCAAATTCACATGTGAATCTCAACTAGTGGAAAATTTGAATATGAAGTGTAAAAATTTGAATATGAGTAATTATTTTACTTTTAAAACTTTTACTACTTCAATATTATAACCATTTATAAGTAATATACTTTATTCACAAGTGATTTACTCATATTTACATGAAAACTTATTCATATTCACATATCAAAATCATATAATATTGAGAATTTACTTAGAAGCTTTTTACTACTTCAACATTTTAACCATTTATAATGATTTTACTCTGATTCACACTATAAATAATTTACATTCACACAACAATTTATTCAGATTCACATATCAATATCATATGATATTTTAAATATTCTTCGAAATATGAATATGATTAATTTAGTTAGAAAAATTTTAAGAATTCAATATTTTAATCATTTATAATGAATATACTATGATTCATAAAGTTAATTCCATTTGTTAGTTCTATATGCCCAAGGATGATCATAAAATGATATTACTAATAATACATGATCCTATAGGGTCACACCAACAACAAGTTTGACACCAATTGATCATTTAGAACGTTAAATTTGATTTAACATCAAATGATACTAAACTTGCAATTTAATCTTGTAGGTTATTATTATTTGAGGTAAATAATAATAACTACAAAATTAAAGGTTGATTAGTAATTCATATGTGATGAATTAATTAAGTAACAATTAAATTGTTTAAATTGTTAAACGATTTAATTGATTTATAAGTAAGCCTTTTATTTAATTTAATTAGTAAATTAAATAAAATATATACATATATATATATTGTTATATATATATATATATATATATGTATATATATATATATATATATATATATATATAATTATACAATTAAGATTGTATATTTAGATGGTTTATTTATATATTTGATTATGGATTAAATGTTATTCCATTAAAGAAATGAGAAGATGTATTATTTATAAACTTATAATTATCTAAGTTTTATAAATAATAACAACCCACTAACACTTCATTAGTCATCATATAACTAGCCATATTGGAAGGAAAAGAATGCATTAAGAACTTAAAAGAAAAGGAAGATGCCTTGTGTCTTCTAGCTTTTGATTATAGAAATCAAATGGATCTTTCTTTTAAGCTAGTTGCATGTGCTTTTCTCTTTCCTTGGTGGGATATATGGTGGAAGGTTTTGAGAGGGTTTTTATGATTATTCTTGCTTCAAAAATCAGCCAAAGAAACTCTCTAAAAGCTCTCTTGATAGTTAGCAAAAATTGGTTTTTGGTTTCACAAGAAAAGGAGTTCTAACTTGCAAGTTGTGGAACTAGCATTCAAGGGTGTTCAAGCTTGTGGTGAATCAACTATAGAGGGATTCTAATTTGATTCCTAGCTATCAAAATCATCCAAACCAAACCCAAGAACAAAGTTTATGATCTTGAACTTAATCTATGTTTGTTCTTCATCTTATCTCTACATGCATGTAGTATGATCCTCTTGAAAATGGAATTTGTGTTCATGATTTTATGCTTCCGTTGCAAACTCTTGTTTTTGAAACTATTACATGAACCTTGATTTCCAACAATTGGTATCAGAGCCATGGCTATATTGCATGTTTAGATAATAAGTTTATTTGGATAAACTTAGTTTTTGGAAGCCATGAATGTTCATCTTCTTAAATGAAAGTTTCATGCATGGCTTCTTTGGCAACATGCAAGTAGATTATCTATGATTTTATGTAACCAACTATATCTTATGTATGCATGCTTTTGGTTACATAAATTTGTTGCCTTAGAAAAACAAAGTGTTGGTTTTCTTATGATTTTATGTGATAAAATGGTGCATAAACAAGCCAAGGACCATATGATGCATGTTTTGTGTTTATATTCAATTTGGTTGTAATCTATTCTTTTTTTCAAATGGTTTGTAATAATAATTAGTTATTTCCTTCTTGATATTCATTTTGTAATTGTTAGAATAGTTGTATTTTATTTCATTCACAAAATGTAACAAGAGAAGGAAGTAAGAAAAGATTGCACCCAACAGCAGCACTTTCTGAAGAGCTGCTGTCCAGATTTCAAAAATGTTTTGGAAGTGTTTTATAAATTCATATCTTGGTCATTTGGTGATATACTTGTTGGTAACTTTAATATCTAGTATATACATTAAGTTTCAACAAGTATTAGCATCAATATGGCCAAGAAAGAATTGAAAAATGCAACAAAAACACAAAAAAATCTCATTCCTGCTGCCTGGATTTCGCAAGTTTTGAGGGGTGCATAGAAAAATCACATGTCACTCAATGGTGTCAAGAAATGGTGGTTCAAGTGTCATTTGGTGTTATAAGAAGCTTGGCAAAATTGTAGCCAAATCGAAGATCATTTGGTTGAGTTTTTGTCACCCTTTTGTCCCTAGGTTTAGACTTGATATTTCATGTGTGGCTCACATGAAATATCAAACTAGTTGGCTTGTGTTTATGCACCCATGCATGCTTGTGATGTTTGAATGTTTTATTATGTTATGTTGTGGATGAAAATAAGATTTTGCATGCTAGACAACCTAGATAATTAAACATAATCATCAAGGAGTTTGTATTTTCAAAAGTTGACATTTAAAACATAAGATGTGATAAAATGGGTTTTATTAAAATGGGTTTTGTTTAAAACCTATTAAGTCAAGTTTTGAAAATGATTAAAACAAGAAATAAAATGGAGATTTTATAAACTCTTACAAACTCCAACCCTAAGTAATAATGGTAATTATTTAGGATTATAAATTGGTTCTAATATATGTGATCAAACTCAAACTTAATATTGGATATTAATTGTAATCTTGACCACAAACAAAGAATCAATAAAATGGAGATTTTATGATTTAGGAACCAATTAACAAAATAAGATTTAAATGGTACCATGTTCATTGGATGCATGCAATCTACATGATACCATATGTTTTTCATAAATTAGAATTGTAAAACATACAAATCCCTTATGAAATACGAATCTATGCCGTCCTTCTTAAAGACACTCATGTATCACTTGTATTTCCTTGCGGGATAAAGGATACCTAACCACTTGGAGTCTTCTTGTGATACAAGAAGTAGTTTTGCAATATTGATGGGATAAAGGACACCTAACCATCACTACAAGAAAAATGGGCTTTTGTGACTAAAATATCAGAGACTAATGAATCAGTTCTTGATACCATGCATTTGGGACTGATGAATCAGTCTCGGATACTATCTAAGACTGATTTTAATATGTGAATAATTAGAGATTGACTAAACCTAATTAGGGCTGAACTTTAGTCCCTAATATGTTTGCACCAATTTAGGTTTGTAGGGAGACACATTAGGGACTGAGTTTTAGTCTCAAATAGATTAGCGCCAATTTTGATTTCGAAGGAAAACTTATTAGGGGCTAAATTTCAGTCCATGATAGATTGACAAAAAATTTGATCTTTTAAGGAACTTGTTAGGGACTGAATTTTAGTTTGTGATAGCATTGCACCAACTTGGCATTTAGAGGGGAAGCTTTCTAAAGACTGAATTTTAGTCTCTAATAGACATGCATTATTTTAGATTTGAATGGACACTTATAATGGACTAAAAATAGTATCAGAGACTGAAGTTCAGTCTCGGTAAACTATCCTAATTTTGACTTTGGATGGAAAATCATTAAGGGCTGAATTTCAGTCCTTAAGTCATATTATTTAGCAGCTAATTTTGACAAACATGGCTAAGCGAAAAAAAACAAGTAAAAAATGAAATTATAAAATAAACAAAATTAATTTTACAAATAAATTAACAATTTACAACAAATTAAATCAAATTGAAATAAAAACCAATGAAATTAAATAAAAGAGGAAGAATGTGTCAAATTAGTTCATTTTGTATATTATTTTGTATATTAATAAGCATGCATTGTATTCAGGGTTGCAAATGTCGCTAGTCGATCGACTAGCGAATATATATATATATATATATATATATATATATATATATATATATATATATATATATATATATATATATATATATATATATATATATATATATATATATATATATATATATATATATATATATATATATATATAAAAGAGAGTTTAAGAGATTATTTCCAAACGTTGTTTATTAAGTATTCACGTTTTACTTTTAAAAAACTTCCTTTATAGTGTTTGTGGCATAGAAAATAGAAAATATATTATGTTCTTTATTATTAAATAGCCAAATATGAAATAATGTTGGATGTAGAGTGGGCCGCACAAGACGTTCAGAAACTATACTCAAAGTTTTATTGATTTTATGCTTTAAGGACTTATCCCACATCGATAGTTAACATGAAGTACATGAGAGTTTAGGTTTATAAAAGGACACGTAGGAGCCTACTATGGAGATATCCTTATGCCTGAGACATGTTCGCAACAATTTAAAGTAGCGTCAATTGTCTACAACTCTTTTTAATAGTTTAATTTTTTAAAAATATTTTGATCAAAACCGATTTATTGGTATAACCGTATCGGTTTTGAGGGAAGAGGTCTTTTTTTACCGGTTCAAAAATAATATTAGAGATTAAATTAGAAAATATAAAAACTGATATTCAGTCTTAAAATGATATTATCAATGATGGCTACGAGGCCTTGAAAGATACATATTGAAGACTAAACATGATTATATCAAAGACTGATATTTAGTCCTTAAAAGATAGTTTTAGGGACTGAAACAACTTAAAATCTGGGACTCAAATAAAACAAATTTGAGACTAAATGATATAGTATCAAAGACTGGTTTTCTGTCTTTGATACTTTCATGCATTGGGGGACCGATTTTCAGTCCCAGATACTTAAAAAATTCACTATCTAGGACTAGGTTTCTGGGACTAGCTGGGGACTAGTTAATTCAGACTTTGATTCTCATTGGAGACTGATTATTGACCATTAGAGACTGATTATGTCAGTCTCCGATACCCCTTTTTCTTGTAGTGCATTAATAGTTGTCAAAACTACACGTCTGTTTAAGTAGGATGATTCGTTTGGAAATCTCTTGTGATAAAGATCACCTAAGCATTAGAAATCCAAGGCATAGATGGGATCAAACATGCCAAACTTATAAATGTTATAATGGGATCCCATAACTCTAGAAATTATATTTGGATATAATTGGTAAACCGTTACCTACCTTGTTGATTCGAATAGGCGGGATAAAGGAAACCTAACCACTTATTCGTGATGCAACTTGGATTCTAGACCTTAATTAATTAAAGTTTATGAAACAAGAAAGGGTATTAATTATTAAGGACTTAATATCATAATTTACTAAATAGAACCTTGTTAAAATTTTGTAGATGGCACCAAACAACACACAATCGGCTCCTAACAAAACCTCACTACGGTCTCTCCTTGAAGGAGAAAAACTTAACCATACCAACTTCTTGGATTGGCACCGTAGTGTGAGAATTGTTCTCAAACAAGAAAAGAAAGAATATGTTCTCAATGAACCACTTCCAGAAGAGCCCCCTGCTATTCCTAAGCCCGCACACGATGCATGGCTTAAAAAGATGGATGATTCCATCGATGCATCATGCCTTATGTTGGCAACCATGATTCCTGACCTTCAGAAGGATTTGGAGAATCATTCAGCATATGACATGATTCATCAACTAAAGGAAATGTTCCAACAACTTGCAAGAACGGAAAGGTTCGAAACTGTTCGGGCTTTCCATGCTTGCAAGATGGAGGATGGGCAGTCGGTAAGCTCTTATGTGCTCAAAATGAAGAGTCACATTGATCATTTGGCATGTCTTGGAGTTGTGATGCCCGAAGAGCTAGCAACGGATATGATCCTTAACTCCTTGACAAAGTCCTTTGATCCTTTTGTCATGAATTTTAACATGAATGGTTTAAACAAGACTATCCCAGAATTACATGGGATGCTAATTACCGGGGAAAAGAATCTGCCTAAGAAAACCACTCAAGTTCTCATGATCAAGGAAGGTGGAACAAAGAGAACTAGACCAGAACACCCCACCAACTCCAAGGGCAAAGGGAAAGCAAAAGCTTTCAAAGGTAAGGGCAAGAAAGTTGTCCAACCTTCCCATCCGCCCAAGAAGAAGGCAAAGGTTGCCAAAGATGAAACATGCTTTGAATGTGGCAAAGCTGGGCATTGGAAGAGAAATTGCCCTACTTATCTTGCGGAGTTGAAGAAAAAGAAGGCCGGTGAAGGCACTTCAGGTATCTATGTGATAGACCTAGAACTTTATAATTTATCTCCTAACACATGGGTATTTGATACTGGTTGTGGAACTCACATATGTAATATGTTGCAGGGGTTCAAAAGGAGTAGGCAACTGAAGGCAAATGAGGTAGTACTTCGGGTTGGAAACAATGCAAGGGTTGCGGTGGATTCAATTGGAAGTTTTAATTTATTACTACCTAATGGTTTGTGTGTGACATTGTTGAATGTTTACTATGTTCCTAGCTTGACTAGGAATATTATTTCGGTTGCTAAATTAAGACAATGTGGATTTGATCTTTCCTTTAATAATGATGATATTTGTGTTTACAAAAATAATGTATTCTATTTTGAGGCTAGGCCTTTAAATGGAATTTATGAAGTAAACCTTGATGAAAAGACTAACAATGGCTCTTTATACCACACTTTCACCAAGAAACCCAAATTTGATTTGAGTCAAACCTATCTATGGCATTGTCGCCTTGGACATATAAACAAGAATCGCATATCCCAACTTCAAAAGAGTGGACTTTTGAAGGCAAATGAGAATGACTCATTTGATATATGTGAATCTTGTTTACATGGCAAGATGACTAAAGCTCCTTTCTCTGGAACCAATGAGAGAGAAAAGGACTTGTTAGGAATCATACATACGGATGTATGTGGTCCTTTCAAGCCAATGACTAGATATGGTGAAAGATATTTCATCACCTTCACTGACGACTTTAGTCGTTTTGGATATGTTTATTTAATTAAACATAAACATGAGGCGTTTGAAATGTTCAAAACGTTTCAAAGTGAAGTGGAAAATCAACTCAACAAAACATTAAAGTTCTTCGTTCTGATAGAGGAGGTGAGTACTTAAGTACAAACTTTATGGATCATTGTAAGACTTGTGGAATTGTTTCACAACTTACTCCACCTGGAACACCACAACATAATGGTGTGTCTGAGAGGCGGAACCGAACACTATTGGATATGGTTCGATCCATGATGAGTAGAAGTACTCTACCTTTATCTTTTTGGGGTTATGCTTTACAAACAGCTGCTCGTCTCCTAAACATGGCACCTACTAAGAAGGTAGATAAAACGCCTTATGAGATATGGCATGGAAGGGTTCCATCTTTATCCTATCTCAAGGTATGGGGTTGTGAAGCTTATGTTAGACAAGAAGCTTCAAACAAATTAGAACCCCGTTCAACTAAATGTATCTTTGTAGGGTATCCGAAAGATTGTCTTGGATACTATTTCTACAATCCCATCGAGAATAAGATATTTATTTCTTGAAAAGCTGAATTCCTAGAAAACAAGTTTCTGACGGAAGAGGATAGTGGGAGGTTTGTGGAACTTGAGGAACTTCAGGAACCACAACCTGATACATAAGAAGTTGAATCTAGCATTCAACAAGAAATTGTTGAACCTGAACAAACGGTTGATCAGGAACAAATTGTAACACAAGGTGTTCGCAAATCTGGTAGGGTTCGAATTGAACCAGAAAGGTATGGTTACCTTTTGATGGAAGAGGAATGTTATACGATAGATTCTGATGAACCCGTCAACTATCAGAGTGCAATATCAGATCCTGAATCTGATAAATGGCTTGAGGCCATGAACACTGAGATGCAATCCATGCACGATAATCAAGTTTGGAACCTGGTTAATCTTCCCACCAATTGTAAGACTGTTGGGAACAAATGGGTTTTCAAGAAGAAAATCGACGTGGATGGAAATGTTCACACTTTTAAGGCTAGACTTGTCGCTAAAGGATACTCACAGACTCATGGTATTGACTATGATGAGACCTTTTCTCCAGTGGCAATGATCAAGTCGATTAGGATACTTTTTGCCATAGCCGCATACTATGATTATGAGATATGGCAAATGGATGTCAAGACCACTTTCCTTAATGGATACTTATTGGAAGATGTCTATATGGAACAACTTGAAGGTTTTGTCGATCCCAAGCATCCAAACAAAGTGTGCAAGCTTAAAAGATCTATCTATGGATTAAAGCAAGCGTCTCGAACATGGAACATCCGTTTTGATGAAAAGATTACGAGTTTTGGATTCATCAAAAATGAGGATGACTCCTGTGTTTACAAGAAAGCTAGTGGGAGCATTGTCATAATCCTAGTATTGTATGTAGATGACATACTTTTATTTGGAAATGACATCCCAACTTTAAAAGGTGTCAAAGCGTTCCTTGAGAGTTGTTTCTCAATGAAGGATCTAGGGGAAGCTGCTTATGTATTAGGCATAAAGATCTATAGAGATAGATCTAAGAGACTTATTGGTCTTAGCCAAAGTGTATATATTGATAAAATCTTGAAAAGGTTCAAGATGCAAGACTCCAAAAGAGGATTCTTGCCAATGCCTCATGGCACCATCCTAAGCAAGTCTCAGTGCCCAAACTCTAGGACTGAACTTGAAAGGATGAAACATGTCCCATATGCTTCGGCAATTGGGTCCATCATGTATGCCATGTTATGCACTAGGCCCGACGTCTCATGTGCCTTAAGTATGACTAGTAGGTATCAACAGAACCCAGGCGAAGCCCACTGGACTGCTGTAAAGAACATTCTTAAGTACTTGAGAAGAACTAAAGATATGTTCTTAGTTTACGGCGGTTTGGAAGAAAGCTTAAAGGTAAAGGGTTACACTGACGCAAGCTTCCAAACAGATAGGGATGATTCGAAATCTCAATCTGGGTATGTCTTTATTTTAAATGGAGGAGCCGTGTCTTGGAAGAGTTCCAAACAAGAAGTGATTGCACAATCCACTACAGAATCAGAATATGTTGCTGCTTCAGAAGCTGCTCAAGAAGCTGTCTGGATGAGAAAGTTCATAGAAGATCTAGGGGTTGCTCCTTCCATTCGGGACCCTATAGAAATCTTCTGTGACAATCTAGGTGCTATTGCTCAAGCAAAGGAACCTAGATTGCATTAAAAAACCAAACACATTCACCGAAGGTATAACTACATTAGACATGAAGTTAAGAATGGTGAAATAAGTATTCACAAGGTTCATACAGATCAAAATTTGGCAGACCCATTCACGAAACCTTTACCCCAAACTAAGCATGAAAGTCATGCTAAGAGTATAGGACTCCGTTTTTCTAATGAATGGATTTGATTTGTGTTTAATGTTTTATGAATATGAACTTATGTAAATGACAAGAATTATGTAATATATGTGACGTGATGTTTCATTCATAATTATTGTGTTTTATTAGCATGTTTAATCCTTGAATAATGTAGTTATTCTAAACGTCCATAGTCGATCATAGTTGTGGGAGCAATTATGAAGTAAGACTAATATGAATTGGATTGGTTGACTTTTATGGGTAAAAGTAGCAAAAGGTTGCAACCAAATTCATAGGTACTTGTCAGTGAACAAGTATTGGACTTGACCCGCTTCAAGATCACTCCATGGATCATTATCATAAGTGATTCTTGAATAAAGGTATTATCATTGTATCCTTTGACCTGAGATACATATTTGGGACTCAAGTGTAGAGTGTACTATGCTTTGATATGGTTCACTGTTGTTCTTGAAATACAGACAACCATAAAGGCCATACTCATGCATAGTATTAACTATATGAGGGGCGTATGTAGTCAAGACGGGATTTGTTCCTCTTATGTGTTGAGAGTTAGACATCTAAGGCGCCTGTTTGAAAGTTGAACATAAAATGAGAATGATTAAGATCCATGTCTCATGTTCAACAAGATGTCTGAGACAAAGGGATAATTGATAGATAACCTTATACATCAATTAGAGCCTCGTGTTTTCTGAAGAATTGAATGTTGTTGAATGGCACAATGTCATGTGTTATTGGGGGCAGTGAAATGTTGCTAGACGTTTACCACTGTCGATATCATTCTATGATGCAACCTTGTGCAAGTGGGAGATTGTTAGTTCTATATGCCCAAGGATGATCATAAAATGATATTACTAATAATACATGATCCTATAGGGTCACACCAACAACAAGTTTGACACCAATTGATCATTTAGAACGTTAAATTTGATTTAACATCAAATGATACTAAACTTGCAATTTAATCTTGTAGGTTATTATTATTTGAGGTAAATAATAATAACTACAAAATTAAAGGTTGATTAGTAATTCATATGTGATGAATTAATTAAGTAACAATTAAATTGTTTAAATTGTTAAACGATTTAATTGATTTATAAGTAAGCCTTTTATTTAATTTAATTAGTAAATTAAATAAAATATATACATATATATATATTGTTATATATATATATATGTATATATATATATATATAATTATACAATTAAGATTGTATATTTAGATGGTTTATTTATATATTTGATTATGGATTAAATGTTATTCCATTAAAGAAATGAGAAGATGTATTATTTATAAACTTATAATTATCTAAGTTTTATAAATAATAACAACCCACTAACACTTCATTAGTCATCATATAACTAGCCATATTGGAAGGAAAAGAATGCATTAAGAACTTAAAAGAAAAGGAAGATGCCTTGTGTCTTCTAGCTTTTGATTATAGAAATCAAATGGATCTTTCTTTTAAGCTAGTTGCATGTGCTTTTCTCTTGCCTTGGTGGGATATATGGTGGACGGTTTTGAGAGGGTTTGTATGATTATTCTTGCTTCAAAAATCAGCCAAAGAAACTCTCTAAAAGCTCTCTTGATAGTTAGCAAAAATTGGTTTTTGGTTTCACAAGAAAAGGAGTTCTAACTTGCAAGTTGTGGAACTAGCATTCAAGGGTGTTCAAGCTTGTGGTGGATCAACTATAGAGGGATTCTAATTTGATTCCTAGCTATCAAAATCATCCAAACCTAACCCAAGAACAAAGGTTATGATCTTGAACTTAATCTATGTTTGTTCTTCATCTTATCTCTACATGCATGTAGTATGATCCTCTTGAAAATGGAATTTGTGTTCATGATTTTATGCTTCCGTTGCAAACTCTTGTTTTTGAAACTATTACATGAACCTTGATTTCCAACAATTGGTATCAGAGCCATGGCTATATTGCATGTTTAGATAATAAGTTTATTTGGATAAACTTGGTTTTTGGAAGCCATGAATGTTCATCTTCTTAAATGAAAGTTTCATGCATGGCTTCTTTGGCAACATGCAAGTAGATTATCTATGATTTTATGTAACCAACTATATCTTATGTATGCATGCTTTTGGTTACATAAATTTGTTGCCTTAGAAAAACAAAGTGTTGGTTTTCTTATGATTTTATGTGATAAAATGGTGCATAAACAAGCCAAGGACCATATGATGCATGTTTTGTGTTTATATTCAATTTGGTTGTAATCTATTCTTTTATTCAAATGGTTTGTAATAATAATTAGTTATTTCCTTCTTGATATTCATTTTGTAATTGTTAGAATAGTTGTATTTTATTTCATTCACAAAATGTAACAAGAGAAGGAAGTAAGAAAAGATTGCACCCAACAGCAGCACTTTCTGAAGAGCTGCTGTCCAGATTTCAAAAATGTTTTGGAAGTGTTTTATAAATTCATATCTTGGTCATTTGGTGATATACTTGTTGGTAACTTTAATATCTAGTATATACATTAAGTTTCAACAAGTATTAGCATCAATATGGCCAAGAAAGAATTGAAAATGCAACAAAAACACAAAAAAATCTCATTCCTGCTGCCTGGATTTCGCAAGTTTTGAGGGGTGCATAGAAAAATCACATGTCACTCAATGGTGTCAAGAAATGGTGGTTCAAGTGTCATTTGGTGTTATAAGAAGCTTGGCAAAATTGTAGCCAAATCGAAGATCATTTGGTTGAGTTTTTGTCACCCTTTTGTCCCTAGGTTTAGACTTGATATTTCATGTGTGGCTCACATGAAATATCAAACTAGTTGGCTTGTGTTTATGCACCCATGCATGCTTGTGATGTTTGAATGTTTTATTATGTTATGTTGTGGATGAAAATAAGATTTTGCATGCTAGACAACCTAGATAATTAAACATAATCATCAAGGAGTTTGTATTTTCAAAAGTTGACATTTAAAACATAAGATGTGATAAAATGGGTTTTATTAAAATGGGTTTTGTTTAAAACCTATTAAGTCAAGTTTTGAAAATGATTAAAACAAGAAATAAAATGGAGATTTTATAAACTCTTACAAACTCCAACCCTAAGTAATAATGGTAATTATTTAGGATTATAAATTGGTTCTAATATATGTGATCAAACTCAAACTTAATATTGGATATTAATTGTAATCTTGACCACAAACAAAGAATCAATAAAATGGTGATTTTATGATTTAGGAACCAATTAACAAAATAAGATTTAAATGGTATCATGTTCATTGGATGCATGCAATCTACATGATACCATATGTTTTTCAAAAATTAGAATTGTAAAACATACAAATCCCTTATGAAATACGAATCTATGCCGTCCTTCTTAAAGACACTCATGTATCACTTGTATTTCCTTGCGGGATAAAGGATACCTAACCACTTGGAGTCTTCTTGTGATACAAGAAGTAGTTTTGCAATATTGATGGGATAAAGGACACCTAACCATTAATAGTTGTCAAAACTACACGTCTGTTTAAGTAGGATGATTCGTTTGGAAATCTCTTGTGATAAAGATCACCTAAGCATTAGAAATCCAAGGCATAGATGGGATCAAACATGCCAAACTTATAAATGTTATAATGGGATCCCATAACTCTAGAAATTATATTTGGATATAATTGGTAAACCGTTACCTACCTTGTTGATTCGAATAGGCGGGATAAAGGAAACCTAACCACTTATTCGTGATGCAACTTGGATTCTAGACCTTAATTAATTAAAGTTTATGAAACAAGAAAGGGTATTAATTATTAAGGACTTAATATCATAATTTACTAAATAGAACCTTGTTAAAATTTTGTAGATGGCACCAAACAACACACACTCGGCTCCTAACAAAACCTCACTACGGTCTCTCCTTGAAGGAGAAAAACTTAACCATACCAACTTCTTGGATTGGCACCGTAGTGTGAGAATTGTTCTCAAACAAGAAAAGAAAGAATATGTTCTCAATGAACCACTTCCAGAAGAGCCCCCTGCCATTCCTAAGCCCGCACACGATGCATGGCTTAAAAAGATGGATGATTCCATCGATGCATCATGCCTTATGTTGGCAACCATGATTCCTGACCTTCAGAAGGATTTGGAGAATCATTCAGCATATGACATGATTCATCAACTAAAGGAAATGTTCCAACAACTTGCAAGAACGGAAAGGTTCGAAACTGTTCGGGCTTTCCATGCTTGCAAGATGTAGGATGGGCAGTCGGTAAGCTCTTATGTGCTCAAAATGAAGAGTCACATTGATCATTTGGCACGTCTTGGAGTTGTGATGCCCGAAGAGCTAGCAACGGATATGATCCTTAACTCATTGACAAAGTCCTTTGATCCTTTTGTCATGAATTTTAACATGAATGGTTTAAACAAGACTATCCCAGAATTACATGGGATGCTAATTACCGGGGAAAAGAATCTGCCTAAGAAAACCACTCAAGTTCTCATGATCAAGGAAGGTGGAACAAAGAGAACTAGACCAGAACACCCCACCAACTCCAAGGGCAAAGGGAAAGCAAAAGCTTTCAAAGGTAAGGGCAAGAAAGTTGTCCAACCTTCCCATCCGCCCAAGAAGAAGGCAAAGGTTGCCAAAGATGAAACATGCTTTGAATGTGGCAAAGCTGGGCATTGGAAGAGAAATTGCCCTACTTATCTTGCGGAGTTGAAGAAAAAGAAGGCCGGTGAAGGCACTTCAGGTATCTATGTGATAGACCTAGAACTTTATAATTTATCTCCTAACACATGGGTATTTGATACTGGTTGTGGAACTCACATATGTAATATGTTGCAGGGGTTCAAAAGGAGTAGGCAACTGAAGGCAAATGAGGTAGTACTTCGGGTTGGAAACAATGCAAGGGTTGCGGTGGATTCAATTGGAAGTTTTAATTTATTACTACCTAATGGTTTGTGTGTGACATTGTTGAATGTTTACTATGTTCCTAGCTTGACTAGGAATATTATTTCGGTTGCTAAATTAAGACAATGTGGATTTGATCTTTCCTTTAATAATGATGATATTTGTGTTTACAAAAATAATGTATTCTATTTTGAGGCTAGGCCTTTAAATGGAATTTATGAAGTAAACCTTGATGAAAAGACTAACAATGGCTCTTTATACCACACTTTCACCAAGAAACCCAAATTTGATTTGAGTCAAACCTATCTATGGCATTGTCGCCTTGGACATATAAACAAGAATCGCATATCCCAACTTCAAAAGAGTGGACTTTTGAAGGCAAATGAGAATGACTCATTTGATATATGTGAATCTTGTTTACATGGCAAGATGACTAAAGCTCCTTTCTCTGGAACCAATGAGAGAGAAAAGGACTTGTTAGGAATCATACATACGGATGTATGTGGTCCTTTCAAGCCAATGACTAGATATGGTGAAAGATATTTCATCACCTTCACTGACGACTTTAGTCGTTTTGGATATGTTTATTTAATTAAACATAAACATGAGGCGTTTGAAATGTTCAAAACGTTTCAAAGTGAAGTGGAAAATCAACTCAACAAAACATTAAAGTTCTTCGTTCTGATAGAGGAGGTGAGTACTTAAGTACAAACTTTATGGATCATTGTAAGACTTGTGGAATTGTTTCACAACTTACTCCACCTGGAACACCACAACATAATGGTGTGTTTGAGAGGCGGAACCGAACACTATTGGATATGGTTCGATCCATGATGAGTAGAAGTACTCTACCTTTATCTTTTTGGGGTTATGCTTTACAAACAGCTGCTCGTCTCCTAAACATGGCACCTACTAAGAAGGTAGATAAAACGCCTTATGAGATATGGCATGGAAGGGTTCCATCTTTATCCTATCTCAAGGTATGGGGTTGTGAAGCTTATGTTAGACAAGAAGCTTCAAACAAATTAGAACCCCGTTCAACTAAATGTATCTTTGTAGGGTATCCGAAAGATTGTCTTGGATACTATTTCTACAATCCCATCGAGAATAAGATATTTATTTCTTGAAAAGCTGAATTCCTAGAAAACAAGTTTCTGACGGAAGAGGATAGTGGGAGGTTTGTGGAACTTGAGGAACTTCAGGAACCACAACCTGATACATAAGAAGTTGAATCTAGCATTCAACAAGAAATTGTTGAACCTGAACAAACGGTTGATCAGGAACAAATTGTAACACAAGGTGTTCGCAAATCTGGTAGGGTTCGAATTGAACCAGAAAGGTATGGTTACCTTTTGATGGAAGAGGAATGTTATACGATAGATTCTGATGAACCCGTCAACTATCAGAGTGCAATATCAGATCCTGAATCTGATAAATGGCTTGAGGCCATGAACACTGAGATGCAATCCATGCACGATAATCAAGTTTGGAACCTGGTTAATCTTCCCACCAATTGTAAGACTGTTGGGAACAAATGGGTTTTCAAGAAGAAAATCGACGTGGATGGAAATGTTCACACTTTTAAGGCTAGACTTGTCGCTAAAGGATACTCACAGACTCATGGTATTGACTATGATGAGACCTTTTCTCCAGTGGCAATGATCAAGTCGATTAGGATACTTTTTGCCATAGCCGCATACTATGATTATGAGATATGGCAAATGGATGTCAAGACCGCTTTCCTTAATGGATACTTATTGGAAGATGTCTATATGGAACAACTTGAAGGTTTTGTCGATCCCAAGCATCCAAACAAAGTGTGCAAGCTTAAAAGATCTATCTATGGATTAAAGCAAGCGTCTCGAACATGGAACATCCGTTTTGATGAAAAGATTACGAGTTTTGGATTCATCAAAAATGAGGATGACTCCTGTGTTTACAAGAAAGCTAGTGGGAGCATTGTCATAATCCTAGTATTGTATGTAGATGACATACTTTTATTTGGAAATGACATCCCAACTTTAAAAGGTGTCAAAGCGTTCCTTGAGAGTTGTTTCTCAATGAAGGATCTAGGGGAAGCTGCTTATGTATTAGGCATAAAGATCTATAGAGATAGATCTAAGAGACTTATTGGTCTTAGCCAAAGTGTATATATTGATAAAATCTTGAAAAGGTTCAAGATGCAAGACTCCAAAAGAGGATTCTTGCCAATGCCTCATGGCACCATCCTAAGCAAGTCTCAGTGCCCAAACTCTAGGACTGAACTTGAAAGGATGAAACATGTCCCATATGCTTCGGCAATTGGGTCCATCATGTATGCCATGTTATGCACTAGGCCCGACGTCTCATGTGCCTTAAGTATGACTAGTAGGTATCAACAGAACCCAGGCGAAGCCCACTGGACTGCTGTAAAGAACATTCTTAAGTACTTGAGAAGAACTAAAGATATGTTCTTAGTTTACGGCGGTTTGGAAGAAAGCTTAAAGGTAAAGGGTTACACTGACGCAAGCTTCCAAACAGATAGGGATGATTCGAAATCTCAATCTGGGTATGTCTTTATTTTAAATGGAGGAGCCGTGTCTTGGAAGAGTTCCAAACAAGAAGTGATTGCACAATCCACTACAGAATCAGAATATGTTGCTGCTTCAGAAGCTGCTCAAGAAGCTGTCTGGATGAGAAAGTTCATAGAAGATCTAGGGGTTGCTCCTTCCATTCGGGACCCTATAGAAATCTTCTGTGACAATCTAGGTGCTATTGCTCAAGCAAAGGAACCTAGATTGCATCAAAAAACCAAACACATTCACCGAAGGTATAACTACATTAGACATGAAGTTAAGAATGGTGAAATAAGTATTCACAAGGTTCATACAGATCAAAATTTGGCAGACCCATTCACGAAACCTTTACCCCAAACTAAGCATGAAAGTCATGCTAAGGGTATAGGACTCCGTTTTTCTAATGAATGGATTTGATTTGTGTTTAATGTTTTATGAATATGAACTTATGTAAATGACAAGAATTATGTAATATATGTGACGTGATGTTTCATTCATAATTATTGTGTTTTATTAGCATGTTTAATCCTTGAATAATGTAGTTATTCTAAACGTCCATAGTCGATCATAGTTGTGGGAGCAATTATGAAGTAAGACTAATATGAATTGGATTGGTTGACTTTTATGGGTAAAAGTAGCAAAAGGTTGCAACCAAATTCATAGGTACTTGTCAGTGAACAAGTATTGGACTTGACCCGCTTCAAGATCACTCCATGGATCATTATCATAAGTGATTCTTGAATAAAGGTATTATCATTGTATCCTTTGACCTGAGATACATATTTGGGACTCAAGTGTAGAGTGTACTATGCTTTGATATGGTTCACTGTTGTTCTTGAAATACAGACAACCATAAAGGCCATACTCATGCATAGTATTAACTATATGAGGGGCGTATGTAGTCAAGACGGGATTTGTTCCTCTTATGTGTTGAGAGTTAGACATCTAAGGCGCCTGTTTGAAAGTTGAACATAAAATGAGAATGATTAAGATCCATGTCTCATGTTCAACAAGATGTCTGAGACAAAGGGATAATTGATAGATAACCTTATACATCAATTAGAGCCTCGTGTTTTCTGAAGAATTGAATGTTGTTGAATGGCACAATGTCATGTGTTATTGGGGGCAGTGAAATGTTGCTAGACGTTTACCACTGTCGATATCATTCTATGATGCAACCTTGTGCAAGTGGGAGATTGTTAGTTCTATATGCCCAAGGATGATCATAAAATGATATTACTAATAATACATGATCCTATAGGGTCACACCAACAACAAGTTTGACACCAATTGATCATTTAGAACGTTAAATTTGATTTAACATCAAATGATACTAAACTTGCAATTTAATCTTGTAGGTTATTATTATTTGAGGTAAATAATAATAACTACAAAATTAAAGGTTGATTAGTAATTCATATGTGATGAATTAATTAAGTAACAATTAAATTGTTTAAATTGTTAAACGATTTAATTGATTTATAAGTAAGCCTTTTATTTAATTTAATTAGTAAATTAAATAAAATATATACATATATATATTGTTATATATATATATATGTATATATATATATATATAATTATACAATTAAGATTGTATATTTAGATGGTTTATTTATATATTTGATTATGGATTAAATGTTATTCCATTAAAGAAATGAGAAGATGTATTATTTATAAACTTATAATTATCTAAGTTTTATAAATAATAACAACCCACTAACACTTCATTAGTCATCATATAACTAGCCATATTGGAAGGAAAAGAATGCATTAAGAACTTAAAAGAAAAGGAAGATGCCTTGTGTCTTCTAGCTTTTGATTATAGAAATCAAATGGATCTTTCTTTTAAGCTAGTTGCATGTGCTTTTCTCTTGCCTTGGTGGGATATATGGTGGACGGTTTTGAGAGGGTTTGTATGATTATTCTTGCTTCAAAAATCAGCCAAAGAAACTCTCTAAAAGCTCTCTTGATAGTTAGCAAAAATTGGTTTTTGGTTTCACAAGAAAAGGAGTTCTAACTTGCAAGTTGTGGAACTAGCATTCAAGGGTGTTCAAGCTTGTGGTGGATCAACTATAGAGGGATTCTAATTTGATTCCTAGCTATCAAAATCATCCAAACCTAACCCAAGAACAAAGGTTATGATCTTGAACTTAATCTATGTTTGTTCTTCATCTTATCTCTACATGCATGTAGTATGATCCTCTTGAAAATGGAATTTGTGTTCATGATTTTATGCTTCCGTTGCAAACTCTTGTTTTTGAAACTATTACATGAACATTGATTTCCAACAATTGGTATCAGAGCCATGGCTATATTGCATGTTTAGATAATAAGTTTATTTGGATAAACTTGGTTTTTGGAAGCCATGAATGTTCATCTTCTTAAATGAAAGTTTCATGCATGGCTTCTTTGGCAACATGCAAGTAGATTATCTATGATTTTATGTAACCAACTATATCTTATGTATGCATGCTTTTGGTTACATAAATTTGTTGCCTTAGAAAAACAAAGTGTTGGTTTTCTTATGATTTTATGTGATAAAATGGTGCATAAACAAGCCAAGGACCATATGATGCATGTTTTGTGTTTATATTCAATTTGGTTGTAATCTATTCTTTTATTCAAATGGTTTGTAATAATAATTAGTTATTTCCTTCTTGATATTCATTTTGTAATTGTTAGAATAGTTGTATTTTATTTCATTCACAAAATGTAACAAGAGAAGGAAGTAAGAAAAGATTGCACCCAACAGCAGCACTTTCTGAAGAGCTGCTGTCCAGATTTCAAAAATGTTTTGGAAGTGTTTTATAAATTCATATCTTGGTCATTTGGTGATATACTTGTTGGTAACTTTAATATCTAGTATATACATTAAGTTTCAACAAGTATTAGCATCAATATGGCCAAGAAAGAATTGAAAATGCAACAAAAACACAAAAAAATCTCATTCCTGCTGCCTGGATTTCGCAAGTTTTGAGGGGTGCATAGAAAAATCACATGTCACTCAATGGTGTCAAGAAATGGTGGTTCAAGTGTCATTTGGTGTTATAAGAAGCTTGGCAAAATTGTAGCCAAATCGAAGATCATTTGGTTGAGTTTTTGTCACCCTTTTGTCCCTAGGTTTAGACTTGATATTTCATGTGTGGCTCACATGAAATATCAAACTAGTTGGCTTGTGTTTATGCACCCATGCATGCTTGTGATGTTTGAATGTTTTATTATGTTATGTTGTGGATGAAAATAAGATTTTGCATGCTAGACAACCTAGATAATTAAACATAATCATCAAGGAGTTTGTATTTTCAAAAGTTGACATTTAAAACATAAGATGTGATAAAATGGGTTTTATTAAAATGGGTTTTGTTTAAAACCTATTAAGTCAAGTTTTGAAAATGATTAAAACAAGAAATAAAATGGAGATTTTATAAACTCTTACAAACTCCAACCCTAAGTAATAATGGTAATTATTTAGGATTATAAATTGGTTCTAATATATGTGATCAAACTCAAACTTAATATTGGATATTAATTGTAATCTTGACCACAAACAAAGAATCAATAAAATGGTGATTTTATGATTTAGGAACCAATTAACAAAATAAGATTTAAATGGTATCATGTTCATTGGATGCATGCAATCTACATGATACCATATGTTTTTCAAAAATTAGAATTGTAAAACATACAAATCCCTTATGAAATACGAATCTATGCCGTCCTTCTT
This sequence comes from Cichorium intybus, assembly GCA_023525715.1. Taxonomy (NCBI): domain Eukaryota; kingdom Viridiplantae; phylum Streptophyta; class Magnoliopsida; order Asterales; family Asteraceae; genus Cichorium; species Cichorium intybus. The sequence goes on along the minus strand of CM042009.1, from coordinate 121,526,198 downwards.
AAAGACACTCATGTATCACTTGTATTTCCTTGCGGGATAAAGGATACCTAACCACTTGGAGTCTTCTTGTGATACAAGAAGTAGTTTTGCAATATTGATGGGATAAAGGACACCTAACCATTAATAGTTGTCAAAACTACACGTCTGTTTAAGTAGGATGATTCGTTTGGAAATCTCTTGTGATAAAGATCACCTAAGCATTAGAAATCCAAGGCATAGATGGGATCAAACATGCCAAACTTATAAATGTTATAATGGGATCCCATAACTCTAGAAATTATATTTGGATATAATTGGTAAACCGTTACCTACCTTGTTGATTCGAATAGGCGGGATAAAGGAAACCTAACCACTTATTCGTGATGCAACTTGGATTCTAGACCTTAATTAATTAAAGTTTATGAAACAAGAAAGGGTATTAATTATTAAGGACTTAATATCATAATTTACTAAATAGAACCTTGTTAAAATTTTGTAGATGGCACCAAACAACACACACTCGGCTCCTAACAAAACCTCACTACGGTCTCTCCTTGAAGGAGAAAAACTTAACCATACCAACTTCTTGGATTGGCACCGTAGTGTGAGAATTGTTCTCAAACAAGAAAAGAAAGAATATGTTCTCAATGAACCACTTCCAGAAGAGCCCCCTGCCATTCCTAAGCCCGCACACGATGCATGGCTTAAAAAGATGGATGATTCCATCGATGCATCATGCCTTATGTTGGCAACCATGATTCCTGACCTTCAGAAGGATTTGGAGAATCATTCAGCATATGACATGATTCATCAACTAAAGGAAATGTTCCAACAACTTGCAAGAACGGAAAGGTTCGAAACTGTTCGGGCTTTCCATGCTTGCAAGATGTAGGATGGGCAGTCGGTAAGCTCTTATGTGCTCAAAATGAAGAGTCACATTGATCATTTGGCACGTCTTGGAGTTGTGATGCCCGAAGAGCTAGCAACGGATATGATCCTTAACTCATTGACAAAGTCCTTTGATCCTTTTGTCATGAATTTTAACATGAATGGTTTAAACAAGACTATCCCAGAATTACATGGGATGCTAATTACCGGGGAAAAGAATCTGCCTAAGAAAACCACTCAAGTTCTCATGATCAAGGAAGGTGGAACAAAGAGAACTAGACCAGAACACCCCACCAACTCCAAGGGCAAAGGGAAAGCAAAAGCTTTCAAAGGTAAGGGCAAGAAATTTGTCCAACCTTCCCATCCGCCCAAGAAGAAGGCAAAGGTTGCCAAAGATGAAACATGCTTTGAATGTGGCAAAGCTGGGCATTGGAAGAGAAATTGCCCTACTTATCTTGCGGAGTTGAAGAAAAAGAAGGCCGGTGAAGGCACTTCAGGTATCTATGTGATAGACCTAGAACTTTATAATTTATCTCCTAACACATGGGTATTTGATACTGGTTGTGGAACTCACATATGTAATATGTTGCAGGGGTTCAAAAGGAGTAGGCAACTGAAGGCAAATGAGGTAGTACTTCGGGTTGGAAACAATGCAAGGGTTGCGGTGGATTCAATTGGAAGTTTTAATTTATTACTACCTAATGGTTTGTGTGTGACATTGTTGAATGTTTACTATGTTCCTAGCTTGACTAGGAATATTATTTCGGTTGCTAAATTAAGACAATGTGGATTTGATCTTTCCTTTAATAATGATGATATTTGTGTTTACAAAAATAATGTATTCTATTTTGAGGCTAGGCCTTTAAATGGAATTTATGAAGTAAACCTTGATGAAAAGACTAACAATGGCTCTTTATACCACACTTTCACCAAGAAACCCAAATTTGATTTGAGTCAAACCTATCTATGGCATTGTCGCCTTGGACATATAAACAAGAATCGCATATCCCAACTTCAAAAGAGTGGACTTTTGAAGGCAAATGAGAATGACTCATTTGATATATGTGAATCTTGTTTACATGGCAAGATGACTAAAGCTCCTTTCTCTGGAACCAATGAGAGAGCAAAGGACTTGTTAGGAATCATACATACGGATGTATGTGGTCCTTTCAAGCCAATGACTAGATATGGTGAAAGATATTTCATCACCTTCACTGACGACTTTAGTCGTTTTGGATATGTTTATTTAATTAAACATAAACATGAGGCGTTTGAAATGTTCAAAACGTTTCAAAGTGAAGTGGAAAATCAACTCAACAAAACATTAAAGTTCTTCGTTCTGATAGAGGAGGTGAGTACTTAAGTACAAACTTTATGGATCATTGTAAGACTTGTGGAATTGTTTCACAACTTACTCCACCTGGAACACCACAACATAATGGTGTGTCTGAGAGGCGGAACCAAACACTATTGGATATGGTTCGATCCATGATGAGTAGAAGTACTCTACCTTTATCTTTTTGGGGTTATGCTTTACAAACAGCTGCTCGTCTCCTAAACATGGCACCTACTAAGAAGGTAGATAAAATGCCTTATGAGATATGGCATGGAAGGGTTCCATCTTTATCCTATCTCAAGGTATGGGGTTGTGAAGCTTATGTTAGACAAGAAGCTTCAAACAAATTAGAACCCCGTTCAACTAAATGTATCTTTGTAGGGTATCCGAAAGATTGTCTTGGATACTATTTCTACAATCCCATCGAGAATAAGATATTTATTTCTCGAAAAGCTGAATTCCTAGAAAACAAGTTTCTGACGGAAGAGGCTAGTGGGAGGTTTGTGGAACTTGAGGAACTTCAGGAACCACAACCTGATACACAAGAAGTTGAATCTAGCATTCAACAAGAAATTGTTGAACCTGAACAAACGGTTGATCAGGAACAAATTGTAACACAAGGTGTTCGCAAATCTGGTAGGGTTCGAATTGAACCAGAAAGGTATGGTTACCTTTTGATGGAAGAGGAATGTTATACGATAGATTCTGATGAACCCGTCAACTATCAGAGTGCAATATCAGATCCTAAATCTGATAAATGGCTTGAGGCCATGAACACTGAGATGCAATCCATGCACGATAATCAAGTTTGGAACCTGGTTAATCTTCCCACCAATTGTAAGACTGTTGGGAACAAATGGGTTTTCAAGAAGAAAATCGACGTGGATGGAAATGTTCACACTTTTAAGGCTAGACTTGTCGCTAAAGGATACTCACAGACTCATGGTATTGACTATGATGAGACCTTTTCTCCAGTGGCAATGATCAAGTCGATTAGGATACTTTTTGCCATAGCCGCATACTATGATTATGAGATATGGCAAATGGATGTCAAGACCGCTTTCCTTAATGGATACTTATTGGAAGATGTCTATATGGAACAACTTGAAGGTTTTGTCGATCCCAAGCATCCAAACAAAGTGTGCAAGCTTAAAAGATCTATCTATGGATTAAAGCAAGCATCTCGAACATGGAACATCCGTTTTGATGAAAAGATTACGAGTTTTGGATTCATCAAAAATGAGGATGACTCCTGTGTTTACAAGAAAGCTAGTGGGAGCATTGTCATAATCCTAGTATTGTATGTAGATGACATACTTTTATTTGGAAATGACATCCCAACTTTAAAAGGTGTCAAAGCGTTCCTTGAGAGTTGTTTCTCAATGAAGGATCTAGGGGAAGCTGCTTATGTATTAGGCATAAAGATCTATAGAGATAGATCTAAGAGACTTATTGGTCTTAGCCAAAGTGTATATATTGATAAAATCTTGAAAAGGTTCAAGATGCAAGACTCCAAAAGAGGATTCTTGCCAATGCCTCATGGCACCATCCTAAGCAAGTCTCAGTGCCCAAACTCTAGGACTGAACTTGAAAGGATGAAACATGTCCCATATGCTTCGGCAATTGGGTCCATCATGTATGCCATGTTATGCACTAGGCCCGACGTCTCATGTGCCTTAAGTATGACTAGTAGGTATCAACAGAACCCAGGCGAAGCCCACTGGACTGCTGTAAAGAACATTCTTAAGTACTTGAGAAGAACTAAAGATATGTTCTTAGTTTACGGCGGTTTGGAAGAAAGCTTAAAGGTAAAGGGTTACACTGACGCAAGCTTCCAAACAGATAGGGATGATTCGAAATCTCAATCTGGGTATGTCTTTATTTTAAATGGAGGAGCCGTGTCTTGGAAGAGTTCCAAACAAGAAGTGATTGCACAATCCACTACAGAATCAGAATATGTTGCTGCTTCAGAAGCTGCTCAAGAAGCTGTCTGGATGAGAAAGTTCATAGAAGATCTAGGGGTTGCTCCTTCCATTCGGGACCCTATAGAAATCTTCTGTGACAATCTAGGTGCTATTGCTCAAGCAAAGGAACCTAGATTGCATCAAAAAACCAAACACATTCACCGAAGGTATAACTACATTAGACATGAAGTTAAGAATGGTGAAATAAGTATTCACAAGGTTCATACAGATCAAAATTTGGCAGACCCATTCACGAAACCTTTACCCCAAACTAAGCATGAAAGTCATGCTAAGGGTATAGGACTCCGTTTTTCTAATGAATGGATTTGATTTGTGTTTAATGTTTTATGAATATGAACTTATGTAAATGACAAGAATTATGTAATATATGTGACGTGATGTTTCATTCATAATTATTGTGTTTTATTAGCATGTTTAATCCTTGAATAATGTAGTTATTCTAAACGTCCATAGTCGATCATAGTTGTGGGAGCAATTATGAAGTAAGACTAATATGAATTGGATTGGTTGACTTTTATGGGTAAAAGTAGCAAAAGGTTGCAACCAAATTCATAGGTACTTGTCAGTGAACAAGTATTGGACTTGACCCGCTTCAAGATCACTCCATGGATCATTATCATAAGTGATTCTTGAATAAAGGTATTATCATTGTATCCTTTGACCTGAGATACATATTTGGGACTCAAGTGTAGAGTGTACTATGCTTTGATATGTGATAGTGTTTTATTTTTACAATAAAACACTATCATTTAAAGACTGTTTTATCGCATAAATATGCTCAGAGGCACGCAAAAACTATATTTTTGTGCAAAACGAAACAATCCAAAAACCGCCTTAAAACATGCAAAATGCTTCTTCATAACAGATATGGTTCAGACAGACCCGTCTAACCTACCCCATCTGTTAAAACCAAACAATCACATTTTATAAGAATGCATGTTTTCACAAACAAATAGGCAAAAGCTCACATTCCAACGGCAGCTCCTGATGCACACCACAGACTCCCAACAGTCTGGCGGTGATAATAGATCTACTGTCGGGTCAACACTAACCCATGCCAGCCATTTGTTTTCACATAGAAAACATCTCACAAATCACGGGGAAATCCTATTAAGATATCATTAATTCTCTCAATAGAATTATGATTAATCTGTCTACAGTCCCCAGACATCCTCACAACAATTGCAAGCTAAAACGAGAGAATATCTCATTCTTCATACACTGCACATCACAGCCCACTGCTGTGTTGCAGATGCAAATCTGCCAGAACTATGGTTTTCACCATAGGAAATCCTGATAAGCTCAATATCAAAACAGGCTTATATTAACAGGTGGCTAAACATGAATTACGATTCATGTTTAACTTGAACAGAGTTCTCCGGAGCTGCTGGTGTGAGGAAAACAAGAGGGATTTGTGAGCTAACATTTATGGTTTAATTTCAGGAACAAGACCCAAGAACTATAAAAGAACAAACCCAAGGAAGTGATGCTCAAAACCGAAGAGTAAAAAGGCGAAATACACGTAAAATATACAGAACTCGCGACGTGAAGACCTGTGTCGCGACTTGAAGAAAAACAAGGCAGAAGACACAAAATGTTACAGCAATCGCGCCGCGACGGATACCAAGGTCGCGACGCGAAGTGCTTGAACGCGAAGAGCTTGGACGCGACCACCTGCTCCAACTTGACACCACCAACTTTCTAATCGCGAGACTACCAACGCACCATCCTTCGCGACGCGACCAAAAGCAACGCGACCAAAAGGAATCGCGACGAAAAGCTCGACATACCAGCGAAGACGCACTGACCCGACAAAAAGCGCACCGACCACCAGCTATGGACCTTCGCGACGCGACGGACCTGCCGGTCGCGACGCGAGCCCTGTGTTCAGTTAGTATAAATAGAGACCTACTATGCACGGATTTAGACACCAATTCACTCTATTTGTAATAAGGATACTCAAACACTCTCTATCAGTTAGAATAGCTTGAAACATCTCTTAGCTAGTTGTTTAGAATCAAAATATCATCCCTCTCGGTGGTAATTCTTGTTGTAATTCAAGATAATTTGGAAGATAACCGCATCAAGTCACATGTCAAGGAACACCAAGACCATCTTTACGATCATCACACGAATGGAAGGCTAATCTCTTCAGATTACTTTCGGTAATGTTATCCAACTCTTAGTATAGCATGTTTTTACTTTGATTCCGACAAGTGTTTTACTATTGTAATTCTTAAACTCTTATCTCTTTGAATACAACTAGTGAATCATTTGTGTTTACTTCTACTTATTATCATCTTCTCAAGACATAGTATTACCAACATATTATTCGTGCCTATCTCACCTAAATAACGAGCTAAGACGGATAATCAGTTAATATACTTTGTGCCAAATTAATATGCTAAGAAGTTGTAACGTTACTATCGCCTAGATAAAACATAATATTGCTATACCATTGTTTGTGCCTAATCTACTTAATTGTTAGACAAAGACAAATAATTGATTCAACATGTTATGTATTTACCTGAGTAATAGTAATTGTCAGTAAACTGTAATTATGTCAAAGTAATTATATCGGAATCATCGTAATAAAACATGTGAAACTAATTGTTGATAACTAAACCGGAAGTAATTCTTTCTTTAATCTCAAGTTACAATCTCAATATTTTTACCATCACCGTAAAATTTACTTTACAACTCATTAAAAGTTAACCACTAAATCCTTGGACTCGACCCCGCTTGCCCTATCTACATAGTAAAAAGTGGGTTATAAATTGTTTTTGACGCGTGTGACGATAGCGTTGTCAAAATGGCGCCGTTGCCGGGGATTATGTGCGCTTAATTTCTAAAGAGTTGTTTTAAAGTTTTTATTTTATTATTGTTGTTTGTGCAAATTCACTTGTTTATGCATACAAGACATAGTGTTGTCAACACTGGATTTATACCATGAATGACGGAAGAACAATTGGTGATTATTTCGCCATGGACATGGGTTATTATGACTTTTATAATCAACCACCACAACGAGATCCATATGAAGATGATTGGTGGGGGAGCAACAATTTGGACCAAAATCAAGATGACGAGTCATCCTATTTTCTAGCAGATCAAGGAACACACGATTCATCATTTGACAAGAAGTTGGATCTAATGATGGAATTATTGAAGGAAGGCTTCAAACAAGAGGAAAACAACTCCAAAGCAATTTCAATGCTTGAAAATCAATTGGAACAAATGGTGGAGCAACTAAAACAACAACCATTAGACGATTATTCAGATACGATGCAAACGGATGAGGTAACTACTTTGGGTAGTGATGAACCTTTTGACGTTAATGTACATAAACCTACATCACCCGATTATGAGGTTGTGGTGGAGGATTATGTATCAATTGATGAGGAAAATACTAAATTAGAAACAATTAACCAAGAAAATTCTGAAATTGAATTGGAAACATCTCAAATAATTTTCCAAGAACTGGAAACACCCAAACTTGGGGAGGGTTCAGTTGAGTCTAATACCACCCCTGACCTAGCGAATTTCAAAGAACCAGAAAAGCTACTTCTTTTTGACATTTTTGTGATAGATTCCAAAAGACTGGACATATTCAAAAAACCAAGTGACATCATTAATCGTCCCATTTCAGCAACTATCTATGCCCATATTAGTTGTCAAGAAGGTGTGATTGATGTGATATTTGGAAACCAAAAATTTGAACATCAACTATTTGGACGTACTAATGATCCTCTGATTGGTGGGGACTTGTTTGTAATCAATACTATGGATGAATACTTCTATGAGCATACCGCAAATATGCTCGCTGACACTACCCACGATCCGGAGATACTTTTCTCTTGTGACAGGTCAAAACATGTGGGTAACATTGGAAATAAACATGTGAAGAAAAGAATACAGAAAAAGAAACATTACACCACACGATCCTACAAATCAAAGATGAAAGTGGTCGGTAGTATCAAGACTCGGTTACAGAACTTTACTCGAAGGAGAAATACATGTCCTTTCAAAACAAGGTTTAAGTGCTCTTCCAAAAGACTCAAAGTTAAAAAATTGAGATTCGATAAAGTCAAAATTGACATACCATTTGACCCGGGTGAAACTCGGGAATGTGAGTTGTTTGAAGATAAAAAGACATAAGGCATTGCGTCCGGCTGAAGACGTTAAACTTAGCGCTTTTCGGGAGGCAACCCGAGAACTTTGTGGGAGTGTTCACTGCAAACCCTCATTTACACTTATGCCAAGCATAAGTGTGTAGTTTGGATAATTAGTTGTTTTTATTATGCTTGATAATTTGATTTTAGTGTGTTTTATTTTATAAAAACATAAAAAAAAAAAACATAAAAATTGTGTGTATTAAATGTACGGACATACAGGTAAAAAGAGGGTATAAAAACAAGATTGAAAAATGAAAAAAAATAGCCCTCTGGATACCCCTCGCGACGAGACGAAAATTCTTCGCGACCGCGAGAGCAGAAAAATCGCGATCAGGAAATACCATTTTACAGTGCTCGCGCCGCGACCAACACCTCTGTCGCGACCATGCATCCGTCGCGAAGGAGCGTAAACAGGTATATATTCTAACCCTAAAGCAGCCGCCGCATTTTTACCCTTTCACCCTCTTCGCGATTCTCTCTCACGGCCGACGAAATCCGACCAAAAACCACCATTTTTCTTCGTTTTTTTTGCGTATATCATCATCCAAGGTACATATGTCTCTCATCTACTCTCGATTTATGTTTTTACATGTTAATTCTTAGTGAAATCGTGCGAAATGTCGGCCAAAACCAAGGTTCCGATCGGGTTGTTATAAATGATGATATTTCCTTAAATTGATGCTTGTATAAGTTAAATATAGCCCTTAGGAATGTTTGTGATTTAATGCATTGAGACAAAAACGAGCAAAACAGGTGAAATCGACCCTCCCGTCGGTCCGATCGTCGCTCGCGATCGCGACAGGGATGGTCCTCGCGACTTGAGCTCAGACGCGACCTGGCCGCGAAGGCTGAACAGGAGCCTAAAATTTTGCTCGTTTTTGCTATTTTTCTTGCGTGTTAAAATAGATTAATGATTTGTATGAATTGGAAATTTATAGATATGGCCCGCAGAAGGGAACAACGCCAACAACCAGTTGAAAGAAACAACATTGCTTCACATCAGTGGTTGCAATTTCCAAATACCATTCCCGCGGTGAGGAAAAATTTGTACGAAGCAAATTTGGAAAAATACAGGCAAAGAGACGTGGAGCCAGCCCTGGTATTAGACTGGAATTTTGCTAATACCCTGGGGATTACAGCAGCTCTTGACCAATATTTGGTCAAGACCGATGGCGCATACACCAGTCTGGCGTGGAGAAACTTATTTCAGATTCGAGAGCACAGCTACAAAGAGCTGATGCTCGAGTTCTTCTCCACGGTCACTTTTGATCCAACCGAGGAGGACATGTTTGTGCGTACCGGTCTCTCTTTCCGACTTGGAGGAGAACCGAGACAGTGCAGCATTGTCGAGCTAGGGTGGAGACTGGGTCTCTATCCGCATAGTGACGCCCGTACACCGGAGTTCAGAGATTATCTGGCTCGATGCATCACCAGCCCACCCGAGGAGTTGGTTAATGAAGAATTCTGGGGAGGAATCGCTAACACTTTATACCTCCCTGAGACTGCTGTAGAGAGTGCGATCCGCTCTCCTATTCATCGACTATTACACCGACTTGTTGCTACCTCCGTCAATCAACGGAGGGGCAGCGAGAAGGTTCCTGCAGCAGATCTCTTCTATCTGTGGTGTCTTTTGACACCAGGGAGGCACTGTAACCTCCCGTATTCATTGGCGTTCTTCTTGGCCCGCAAGGCCACAGGGGCCCGAGGTTCTAGCCCCCTTTGTGGTGGTCATCTGATCACCCGACTGGCGCATTCATATGGTGTTACCACATTGCCAGCGATGCGGTCCATGACCCCGAGAGAGCCGAGAGCCATCGGACGTCAGTACCTGGAGTCGATGCATGTGATCAGACCAGCAGGACCACCAGGTGTTTTCGTACTCGCTGATCCAGAGCAGGCCCCCGAGGCTGCTCAAGCACCACCTCCACCTCCCAGACGCCGCCAGCGACAGCGCCAGAGGTCTCCTGTCCCGCCACAAGACCCAGAGCCCGAGATCAATCTCGGGACGATTTACCGACAGATGCAGGAATGGCATCTGACTCATCAGGAGTGGCATCTAGCTCACCAGGTACAGCACCAGTGGATGGCGGATTCCATGACCGACTTCTTCCACCAGCAGGGGTTCCAGCCACAGTATCCATACCCGAGTACCGTTCCACCGGTACCTGACTGGTACACAGGTAGCCATCCTACAGGAGACGAGGCGGGACCATCAGGGACCCATTATGATGACGAGGATGATGAGTGAGTATTTATCTTTTTATTTCCAATTTAGTACAAACTGTTAGATACTATTGTGTTTTATTTACTGTTTGGTTTGAATTTAACTATTGTGTGGTGTGAATTTATTTTTGTTTGTTTGTTGAGTATATTACAGAAAGCGATCTAACATGCTGGCAGTCAGTTCAGCGCCCAACGTATCAAAAGATCGACAGTATTTAAAAATATATATATATATATATATATATATATATATATATATATATATATATATATATATATATATATATATATATATATATATATATATATATATATATATATATATATATATATATATATATTGCGAAAAACTCAATTTTGCTTGAGGACAAGCAAACCTCAAGTGTGTAGTATTTTGATAGTGTTTTATTTTTACAATAAAACACTATCATTTAAAGACTGTTTTATCGCATAAATATGCTCAGAGGCACGCAAAAACTATATTTTTGTGCAAAACGAAACAATCCAAAAACCGCCTTAAAACATGCAAAATGCTTCTTCATAACAGATATGGTTCAGACAGACCCGTCTAACCTACCCCATCTGTTAAAACCAAACAATCACATTTTATAAGAATGCATGTTTTCACAAACAAATAGGCAAAAGCTCACATTCCAACGGCAGCTCCTGATGCACACCACAGACTCCCAACAGTCTGGCGGTGATAATAGATCTACTGTCGGGTCAACACTAACCCATGCCAGCCATTTGTTTTCACATAGAAAACATCTCACAAATCACGGGGAAATCCTATTAAGATATCATTAATTCTCTCAATAGAATTATGATTAATCTGTCTACAGTCCCAAGACATCCTCACAACAATTGCAAGCTAAAACGAGAGAATATCTCATTCTTCATACACTGCACATCACAGCCCACTGCTGTGTTGCAGATGCAAATCTGCCAGAACTATGGTTTTCACCATAGGAAATCCTGATAAGCTCAATATCAAAACAGGCTTATATTAACAGGTGGCTAAACATGAATTACGATTCATGTTTAACTTGAACAGAGTTCTCCGGAGCTGCTGGTGTGAGGAAAACAAGAGGGATTTGTGAGCTAACATTTATGGTTTAATTTCAGGAACAAGACCCAAGAACTATAAAAGAACAAACCCAAGGAAGTGATGCTCAAAACCGAAGAGTAAAAAGGCGAAATACACGTAAAATATACAGAACTCGCGACGTGAAGACCTGTGTCGCGACTTGAAGAAAAACAAAGCAGAAGACACAAAATGTTACAGCAATCGCGCCGCGACGGATACCAAGGTCGCGACGCGAAGTGCTTGAACGCGAAGAGCTTGGACGCGACCACCTGCTCCAACTTGACACCACCAACTTTCTAATCGCGAGACTACCAACGCACCATCCTTCGCGACGCGACCAAAAGGAATCGCGACGAAAAGCTCGACATACCAGCGAAGACGCACTGACCCGACAAAAAGCGCACCGACCACCAGCTATGGACCTTCGCGACGCGACGGACCTGCCGGTCGCGACGCGAGCCCTGTGTTCAGTTAGTATAAATAGAGACCTACTATGCACGGATTTAGACACCAATTCACTCTATTTGTAATAAGGATACTCAAACACTCTCTATCAGTTAGAATAGCTTGAAACATCTCTTAGCTAGTTGTTTAGAATCAAAATATCATCCCTCTCGGTGGTAATTCTTGTTGTAATTCAAGATAATTTGGAAGATAACCGCATCAAGTCACATGTCAAGGAACACCAAGACCATCTTTACGATCATCACACGAATGGAAGGCTAATCTCTTCAGATTACTTTCGGTAATGTTATCCAACTCTTAGTATAGCATGTTTTTACTTTGATTCCGACAAGTGTTTTACTATTGTAATTCTTAAACTCTTATCTCTTTGAATACAACTAGTGAATCATTTGTGTTTACTTCTACTTATTATCATCTTCTCAAGACATAGTATTACCAACATATTATTCGTGCCTATCTCACCTAAATAACGAGCTAAGACGGATAATCAGTTAATATACTTTGTGCCAAATTAATATGCTAAGAAGTTGTAACGTTACTATCGCCTAGATAAAACATAATATTGCTATACCATTGTTTGTGCCTAATCTACTTAATTGTTAGACAAAGACAAATAATTGATTCAACATGTTATGTATTTACCTGAGTAATAGTAATTGTCAGTAAACTGTAATTATGTCAAAGTAATTATATCGGAATCATCGTAATAAAATATGTGAAACTAATTGTTGATAACTAAACCGGAAGTAATTCTTTCTTTAATCTCAAGTTATAATCTCAATATTTTTACCATCACCGTAAAATTTACTTTACAACTCATTAAAAGTTAACCACTAAATCCTTGGACTCGACCCCGCTTGCCCTATCTACATAGTAAAAAGTGGGTTATAAATTGTTTTTGACGCGTGTGACGATAGCGTTGTCAAAATGGCGCCGTTGCCGGGGATTATGTGCGCTTAATTTCTAAAGAGTTGTTTTAAAGTTTTTATTTTATTATTGTTGTTTGTGCAAATTCACTTGTTTATGCATACAAGACATAGTGTTGTCAACACTGGATTTATACCATGAATGACGGAAGAACAATTGGTGATTATTTCGCCATGGACATGGGTTATTATGACTTTTATAATCAACCACCACAACGAGATCCATATGAAGATGATTGGTGGGGGAGCAACAATTTGGACCAAAATCAAGATGACGAGTCATCCTATTTTCTAGCAGATCAAGGAACACACGATTCATCATTTGACAAGAAGTTGGATCTAATGATGGAATTATTGAAGGAAGGCTTCAAACAAGAGGAAAACAACTCCAAAGCAATTTCAATGCTTGAAAATCAATTGGAACAAATGGTGGAGCAACTAAAACAACAACCATTAGACGATTATTCAGATACGATGCAAACGGATGAGGTAACTACTTTGGGTAGTGATGAACCTTTTGACGTTAATGTACATAAACCTACATCACCCGATTATGAGGTTGTGGTGGAGGATTATGTATCAATTGATGAGGAAAATACTAAATTAGAAACAATTAACCAAGAAAATTCTGAAATTGAATTGGAAACATCTCAAATAATTTTCCAAGAACTGGAAACACCCAAACTTGGGGAGGGTTCAGTTGAGTCTAATACCACCCCTGACCTAGCGAATTTCAAAGAACCAGAAAAGCTACTTCTTTTTGACATTTTTGTGATAGATTCCAAAAGACTGGACATATTCAAAAAACCAAGTGACATCATTAATCGTCCCATTTCAGCAACTATCTATGCCCATATTAGTTGTCAAGAAGGTGTGATTGATGTGATATTTGGAAACCAAAAATTTGAACATCAACTATTTGGACGTACTAATGATCCTCTGATTGGTGGGGACTTGTTTGTAATCAATACTATGGATGAATACTTCTATGAGCATACCGCAAATATGCTCGCTGACACTACCCACGATCCGGAGATACTTTTCTCTTGTGACAGGTCAAAACATGTGGGTAACATTGGAAATAAACATGTGAAGAAAAGAATACAGAAAAAGAAACATTACACCACACGATCCTACAAATCAAAGATGAAAGTGGTCGGTAGTATCAAGACTCGGTTACAGAACTTTACTCGAAGGAGAAATACATGTCCTTTCAAAACAAGGTTTAAGTGCTCTTCCAAAAGACTCAAAGTTAAAAAATTGAGATTCGATAAAGTCAAAATTGACATACCATTTGACCCGGGTGAAACTCGGGAATGTGAGTTGTTTGAAGATAAAAAGACATAAGGCATTGCGTCCGGCTGAAGACGTTAAACTTAGCGCTTTTCGGGAGGCAACCCGAGAACTTTGTGGGAGTGTTCACTGCAAACCCTCATTTACACTTATGCCAAGCATAAGTGTGTAGTTTGGATAATTAGTTGTTTTTATTATGCTTGATAATTTGATTTTAGTGTGTTTTATTTTATAAAAACATAAAAAAAAAACATAAAAATTGTGTGTATTAAATGTACGGACATACAGGTAAAAAGAGGGTATAAAAACAAGATTGAAAAATGAAAAAAAATAGCCCTCTGGATACCCCTCGCGACGAGACGAAAATTCTTCGCGACCGCGAGAGCAGAAAAATCGCGATCAGGAAATACCATTTTACAGTGCTCGCGCCGCGACCAACACCTCTGTCGCGACCATGCATCCGTCGCGAAGGAGCGTAAACAGGTATATATTCTAACCCTAAAGCAGCCGCCGCATTTTTACCCTTTCACCCTCTTCGCGATTCTCTCTCACGGCCGACGAAATCCGACCAAAAACCACCATTTTTCTTCGTTTTTTTTGCGTATATCATCATCCAAGGTACATATGTCTCTCATCTACTCTCGATTTATGTTTTTACATGTTAATTCTTAGTGAAATCGTGCGAAATGTCGGCCAAAACCAAGGTTCCGATCGGGTTGTTATAAATGATGATATTTCCTTAAATTGATGCTTGTATAAGTTAAATATAGCCCTTAGGAATGTTTGTGATTTAATGCATTGAGACAAAAACGAGCAAAACAGGTGAAATCGACCCTCCCGTCGGTCCGATCGTCGCTCGCGATCGCGACAGGGATGGTCCTCGCGACTTGAGCTCAGACGCGACCTGGACGCGACCAGGCCGCGAAGGCTGAACAGGAGCCTAAAATTTTGCTCGTTTTTGCTATTTTTCTTGCGTGTTAAAATAGATTAATGATTTGTATGAATTGGAAATTTATAGATATGGCCCGCAGAAGGGAACAACGCCAACAACCAGTTGAAAGAAACAACATTGCTTCACATCAGTGGTTGCAATTTCCAAATACCATTCCCGCGGTGAGGAAAAATTTGTACGAAGCAAATTTGGAAAAATACAGGCAAAGAGACGTGGAGCCAGCCCTGGTATTAGACTGGAATTTTGCTAATACCCTGGGGATTACAGCAGCTCTTGACCAATATTTGGTCAAGACCGATGGCGCATACACCAGTCTGGCGTGGAGAAACTTATTTCAGATTCGAGAGCACAGCTACAAAGAGCTGATGCTCGAGTTCTTCTCCACGGTCACTTTTGATCCAACCGAGGAGGACATGTTTGTGCGTACCGGTCTCTCTTTCCGACTTGGAGGAGAACCGAGACAGTGCAGCATTGTCGAGCTAGGGTGGAGACTGGGTCTCTATCCGCATAGTGACGCCCGTACACCGGAGTTCAGAGATTATCTGGCTCGATGCATCACCAGCCCACCCGAGGAGTTGGTTAATGAAGAATTCTGGGGAGGAATCGCTAACACTTTATACCTCCCTGAGACTGCTGTAGAGAGTGCGATCCGCTCTCCTATTCATCGACTATTACACCGACTTGTTGCTACCTCCGTCAATCAACGGAGGGGCAGCGAGAAGGTTCCTGCAGCAGATCTCTTCTATCTGTGGTGTCTTTTGACACCAGGGAGGCACTGTAACCTCCCGTATTCATTGGCGTTCTTCTTGGCCCGCAAGGCCACAGGGGCCCGAGGTTCTAGCCCCCTTTGTGGTGGTCATCTGATCACCCGACTGGCGCATTCATATGGTGTTACCACATTGCCAGCGATGCGGTCCATGACCCCGAGAGAGCCGAGAGCCATCGGACGTCAGTACCTGGAGTCGATGCATGTGATCAGACCAGCAGGACCACCAGGTGTTTTCGTACTCGCTGATCCAGAGCAGGCCCCCGAGGCTGCTCAAGCACCACCTCCACCTCCCAGACGCCGCCAGCGACAGCGCCAGAGGTCTCCTGTCCCGCCACAAGACCCAGAGCCCGAGATCAATCTCGGGACGATTTACCGACAGATGCAGGAATGGCATCTGACTCATCAGGAGTGGCATCTAGCTCACCAGGTACAGCACCAGTGGATGGCGGATTCCATGACCGACTTCTTCCACCAGCAGGGGTTCCAGCCACAGTATCCATACCCGAGTACCGTTCCACCGGTACCTGACTGGTACACAGGTAGCCATCCTACAGGAGACGAGGCGGGACCATCAGGGACCCATTATGATGACGAGGATGATGAGTGAGTATTTATCTTTTTATTTCCAATTTAGTACAAACTGTTAGATACTATTGTGTTTTATTTACTGTTTGGTTTGAATTTAACTATTGTGTGGTGTGAATTTATTTTTGTTTGTTTGTTGAGTATATTACAGAAAGCGATCTAACATGCTGGCAGTCAGTTCAGCGCCCAACGTATCAAAAGATCGACAGTATTTAAAATATATATATATATATATATATATATATATATATATATATATATATATATATATATATATATATATATATATATATATTTTGCGAAAAACTCAATTTTGCTTGAGGACAAGCAAACCTCAAGTGTGTAGTATTTTGATAGTGTTTTATTTTTACAATAAAACACTATCATTTAAAGACTGTTTTATCGCATAAATATGCTCAGAGGCACGCAAAAACTATATTTTTGTGCAAAACGAAACAATCCAAAAACCGCCTTAAAACATGCAAAATGCTTCTTCATAACAGATATGGTTCAGACAGACCCGTCTAACCTACCCCATCTGTTAAAACCAAACAATCACATTTTATAAGAATGCATGTTTTCACAAACAAATAGGCAAAAGCTCACATTCCAACGGCAGCTCCTGATGCACACCACAGACTCCCAACAGTCTGGCGGTGATAATAGATCTACTGTCGGGTCAACACTAACCCATGCCAGCCATTTGTTTTCACATAGAAAACATCTCACAAATCACGGGGAAATCCTATTAAGATATCATTAATTCTCTCAATAGAATTATGATTAATCTGTCTACAGTCCCCAGACATCCTCACAACAATTGCAAGCTAAAACGAGAGAATATCTCATTCTTCATACACTGCACATCACAGCCCACTGCTGTGTTGCAGATGCAAATCTGCCAGAACTATGGTTTTCACCATAGGAAATCCTGATAAGCTCAATATCAAAACAGGCTTATATTAACAGGTGGCTAAACATGAATTACGATTCATGTTTAACTTGAACAGAGTTCTCCGGAGCTGCTGGTGTGAGGAAAACAAGAGGGATTTGTGAGCTAACATTTATGGTTTAATTTCAGGAACAAGACCCAAGAACTATAAAAGAACAAACCCAAGGAAGTGATGCTCAAAACCGAAGAGTAAAAAGGCGAAATACACGTAAAATATACAGAACTCGCGACGTGAAGACCTGTGTCGCGACTTGAAGAAAAACAAGGCAGAAGACACAAAATGTTACAGCAATCGCGCCGCGACGGATACCAAGGTCGCGACGCGAAGTGCTTGAACGCGAAGAGCTTGGACGCGACCACCTGCTCCAACTTGACACCACCAACTTTCTAATCGCGAGACTACCAACGCACCATCCTTCGCGACGCGACCAAAAGCAACGCGACCAAAAGGAATCGCGACGAAAAGCTCGACATACCAGCGAAGACGCACTGACCCGACAAAAAGCGCACCGACCACCAGCTATGGACCTTCGCGACGCGACGGACCTGCCGGTCGCGACGCGAGCCCTGTGTTCAGTTAGTATAAATAGAGACCTACTATGCACGGATTTAGACACCAATTCACTCTATTTGTAATAAGGATACTCAAACACTCTCTATCAGTTAGAATAGCTTGAAACATCTCTTAGCTAGTTGTTTAGAATCAAAATATCATCCCTCTCGGTGGTAATTCTTGTTGTAATTCAAGATAATTTGGAAGATAACCGCATCAAGTCACATGTCAAGGAACACCAAGACCATCTTTACGATCATCACACGAATGGAAGGCTAATCTCTTCAGATTACTTTCGGTAATGTTATCCAACTCTTAGTATAGCATGTTTTTACTTTGATTCCGACAAGTGTTTTACTATTGTAATTCTTAAACTCTTATCTCTTTGAATACAACTAGTGAATCATTTGTGTTTACTTCTACTTATTATCATCTTCTCAAGACATAGTATTACCAACATATTATTCGTGCCTATCTCACCTAAATAACGAGCTAAGACGGATAATCAGTTAATATACTTTGTGCCAAATTAATATGCTAAGAAGTTGTAACGTTACTATCGCCTAGATAAAACATAATATTGCTATACCATTGTTTGTGCCTAATCTACTTAATTGTTAGACAAAGACAAATAATTGATTCAACATGTTATGTATTTACCTGAGTAATAGTAATTGTCAGTAAACTGTAATTATGTCAAAGTAATTATATCGGAATCATCGTAATAAAACATGTGAAACTAATTGTTGATAACTAAACCGGAAGTAATTCTTTCTTTAATCTCAAGTTACAATCTCAATATTTTTACCATCACCGTAAAATTTACTTTACAACTCATTAAAAGTTAACCACTAAATCCTTGGACTCGACCCCGCTTGCCCTATCTACATAGTAAAAAGTGGGTTATAAATTGTTTTTGACGCGTGTGACGATAGCGTTGTCAATATGGTTCACTGTTGTTCTTGAAATACAGACAACCATAAAGGCCATACTCATGCATAGTATTAACTATATGAGGGGCGTATGTAGTCAAGACGGGATTTGTTCCTCTTATGTGTTGAGAGTTAGACATCTAAGGCGCCTGTTTGAAAGTTGAACATAAAATGAGAATGATTAAGATCCATGTCTCATGTTCAACAAGATGTCTGAGACAAAGGGATAATTGATAGATAACCTTATACATCAATTAGAGCCTCGTGTTTTCTGAAGAATTGAATGTTGTTGAATGGCACAATGTCATGTGTTATTGGGGGCAGTGAAATGTTGCTAGACGTTTACCACTGTCGATATCATTCTATGATGCAACCTTGTGCAAGTGGGAGATTGTTAGTTCTATATGCCCAAGGATGATCATAAAATGATATTACTAATAATACATGATCCTATAGGGTCACACCAACAACAAGTTTGACACCAATTGATCATTTAGAACGTTAAATTTGATTTAACATTAAATGATACTAAACTTGCAATTTAATCTTGTAGGTTATTATTATTTAAGGTAAATTAGATATTATCAAGATTTATATTGGGTATATTTGATATTTAAAATTTTCTTAAGATAAATATGATATTTTCTAAGTATTTTAGGATATATATGAAATTTACCTTTTAATAAAAGATAGGTAAAGTTAAAGGATTGAGGGTTTACCCAAAAATTTTCTACTTTATCGTCAATCCTCGACTCCTCGTGCACCATCGCCATCTTTTTTACAGCAATCCTCGTTCACAATGGCTATCTTTTTCAGCCTTCTTTCTTGGTCGCTTCTAGCTCCCATGGTCTCATCTTCTCCGTCTTGCATCACCGTCTCACGTCGCCGCCGCCTCCATCGTCCCTCGCTTCCCATCTTCTAGGATTTCCATTAAGTTCTCGGACCATTTTAGGTAATCTTGCATTTGTTCTCTGTCCTCGATCCTCTCTATTCTTTGTTTTCTCGATTCGTGTTCTCTATTTTCTTTTCTATAACTTTTCTTTTTATCTTTGCTGCGTGATTTTTATTTTTGCTGTTAATGGTGGGTTTGTGTTTCTTTGAAGAGTTTTTTTAATTGACATCATAAATTAGATATGTATATTTCTGTTGAATGATGGGTTTGTTTCTGTTAAAACTTTTTAATTGACGTCCTAAATCTGTTTAGTATAGAATGAAGTTAACGTGGCATAAACATAAGTTTTTCTATAATAAATGGGAATACGAGACCCATAAATTGCTGTTAAAGGTGGGGTTAATCTAATGTTTGTGAATAGAATGACTTGATTACATTCTGATTCTGCTGTATGGGGTAAGGGCTTCGATAAAGGTTCTGAGAATATGATGTTTCCTTAGAGTTTCCTTTATTTGTTATCAGAACTCATTAATTTGTAAATTACTTATCCTATTTTTAGTTTTTTAGAGTTGTTACTAGTGTAGCGCATTTTATCAGAATGATTATTTTTAACAGAAATGTTAAAGAACATGGATCAAACCAAAATGGACCAACTTGAATTCATTTTCACAGTTTTATTTATCTGAGTAAGAAAAGTTTATTTCATAGTCGATAAATTTATTCCCAAATAATGTGATATCCCTGTTTTAATGGATGTTTACTGTATTTTGAGTCCATCAGTTTGTTTTTTGGGGTTAAATCTCATAATTTGAGGACCAAAAAATATCACAGGATTGGAAAAGATATTTATAATAAATACAAATTGTCAAGACTTTCAAGTCTTTGAACGTCTAGTTTGGTGCAATTTATTTAGTCTTCATCTCTAAAGTGTCTTATAGTTCGGTTCAATTTCATGGAAATAGAGTATTGTATGCCCCACACAAACAGGCAATCATTTTGAGGCCATCCACTTGAATCTTTTATCATCATAGTTGGCACTATATAAACCTCCATGGAGGCATCTTCATATAAGCATCAACACAAACTGAAACTCATCAAGAATTTCATTTACATCATGCATCCTCTTGTTTTTATAATTTTTTCACTTCTGTTTCTAAACCTTGTGGAGACCACAACTGCCAATCAATTGGTAGCAGTGGAAGGAGGAGATGATACGAATGGTGTTACCAAAAAGTGTTTGGAGAAGGAGAGACACGCCCTCCTTCATTTCAAAGCCGGCCTTCATGACCCGAATGGTGGTCTCTCTACGTGGACAGCTGAAGATGATTGCTGTAACTGGAGTGGAGTGACGTGCGTCAACCAAACAGGTCATGTTACAGGGCTTGATTTAGGACCTTGGGGTATTGTAGGTGAGATCAGTGATTCCTTGCTTAATTTAAGCTACTTAGGTCATCTTGATCTTTCCTTCAATTCTTTTCATGGAACCATTCCCACCTTTATTGGTTCCATGACTCAATTAAGGTTCCTTAGCCTTTTTGGTAATTCTTTTCATGGAACCATTCCTCCAGAGTTTGGAAACCTCACCAACTTGCAATGGCTTGATCTTAGATCCGTTGGAAGATGTAGAGTTGAAAACATGGAGTGGTTGTCTCATCTTTCTCATTTGGAGAGACTTGAAATGGGTGGGATCTCCCTAGCCAAAGCAAATCATTGGGTGAATGCAGTTACGAGTCTCCAAAAACTATCATATTTAAGTTTAGAGGGATGTGAGCTCTCGCAGGTCATGTATCCATATTCTTCATTTCCCAACTCTTCCTCATCTATTGAAATCCTTCATCTCGAAAACAACAATCTGACCTCATCCATGTATCGTTGGTTGTCCTTGTTCACCAACAATAAGCTTTCTCTTCTACATCTCTCAGGCAACATGTTAGATGGGATACCCAAGTATATTGGTAACCTCTGCAGTTTGGAAAATTTTCACTTTGATGACAACTCTGCTGTTGTCAAATTTCCTGATTTTCTGAAAAACTTGTCTGGATGCACATCCCATTCATTGCAAGAGTTGAATGCTGCAGGAAGCCAATTTACTGGGTCATTGTCCGATGACATCCAAAAGTTTTCATCCCTACAATATTTGGACCTATCTCACAATCACTTAAATGGAAGTATAAGTGAGAAACTGTGGGAACTACCCAGGCTTCATTATCTTGACCTCTCTTCCAATTATCTCAGAGGTGCTATCTCTAAAAACATTGGAAAGTCTAAGCTTTTTATTATAAATTTTTCAAACAACTCGCTGCTGGAAGGAGTTCCTTCCACAGATCACATGCCAAGCCTTTCTTACGTAGAGGATATTGATCTGAGCTCTTGCAAGCTAGGGCCTCACTTCCCCAAATGGGTTCAAACACTGAAAAATCTTGTACGTCTTCATATTTCCAATAATGGAATTTCAGACACAATTCCCCTAGGGTTTTGGAAAATGTGGCCTTCTCAATTAATATATTTGAATCTCTCTTCCAACAACATCAGTGGGAAAATACCAGATTTCTCATCAAATTTTGACTACAATTCGGTGTTAGATCTGAGTTCCAACAGTTTTCATGGTCCGATACTACATGTCTCTTCCACTTTTACAATATTAAATCTTTCTAGAAACAAATTCAATGGAGGAATTTTCTTTCTATGCCAAATTGTCGATGGGTGGTTAAAACTTCTTGACCTCTCCCATAATTTTCTAAGCGGAAAGCTTCCAGACTGTTTGTGGCATTTCAAAGAACTAAAAGTTCTTAATCTAGGAAACAATGGTCTATCTGGAAAGCTTCCTGCCTCAGTTGAGTCTTTGATAAAACTCGAGGTGTTGGATTTATACAAGAATGACTTTTCTGGTGAATTGTCTT
The DNA here is from genome assembly GCA_023525715.1 of Cichorium intybus. Lineage (NCBI taxonomy): Eukaryota > Viridiplantae > Streptophyta > Magnoliopsida > Asterales > Asteraceae > Cichorium > Cichorium intybus. Next base: position 121,503,306 of record CM042009.1, on the reverse strand, counting down.
TGTCTCTAAAGAATTGCACAAGTTTAAACTTGTTGAATTTGGGGGCCAACAACTTTTCTGGTAATGTGCCTCTTTGGATAGGAGAAAGATTATCCGGGTTGTATGTTCTCATCCTAAAATCAAACAACTTCTTCGGAAGCATCCCTTTACAGTTATGTCATTTAGCAAATCTTCAAATTCTGGACTTGTCAATGAACCATCTCCATGGAACCATCCCATCATGTTTGAATAATCTTACGAGCATGGTCCAACCAGGAGTCTTACTGCCACGAAATGCACATTTCATTGCTCAGGAATTTGCTGGTTATACCACTTTTGGTGAGTATGTTGACCATGCGATGATTGAGTGGCAAGGCGATGAACGTGAATTCTTTGCCACTTTAAGATTGTTGAAGAGCATTGACATGTCGAGCAACAATTTAACTGGTAAAATCCCATCTGAAATTACCAATCTTTATGTCTTGGTTGCCCTGAACTTGTCAAACAATGCTCTACTTGGGGAGATTCCACGCCAAATTGGTGAGATGAAAAACCTTTTAGATCTAGATTTATCTAGAAACAGTTTATCAGGAGGGATACCATCAAGCATGTCTCAAATGACTTCTTTGTGTTATTTAGACGTGTCATCTAATCACTTGTCAGGGAGAATCCCATCAAGCACTCAACTCCAGTCCTTTGAGCCTTCAAGATACGATGGAAACTTAGGACTATGTGGACCGCCCCTTGCCAAAAATTGTCCTGGAGATGATTCAAAAGTACCACCCGTTGTTGGTGAGAGTGACATAGATGAAGATTGGGGATGGTTTTATGTTGGTGGGGGCATGGGTTTTGGAACTGGATTTTGGATAGCATGTGGCGCTTTGCTTCTCAACCGTCGTGGGAGACATGTATTTTTTCACTTTTATGATACCTTCAAAGATTGGATTTATGTGAAGGTTATGGTGTTCATTGCAAATTTGCAAAGGGTTGGACATACATAATCTTTGATCATCCACTTTTTTCTTTTTGACTTGTTAATTTCTAGTATGTATGTTGTCTTGAACAGACCTATTCCTATTTGTATTTAGGGCTAGAGGTATAGTAATGTAACTTGGCAGGGGTTTTTAAGTCCCCAATATCAATAAAATTGCCACTAACACCATGGGTGGCCTTTTTCTCGTGCTGCATGAAATAAGACATCCATGACAAAGCATTTTGGGTATTTAGAATAGTATCAAAGACTATGTATGGTCTATCATGATCTATGAATCAAGTAGTGCACAGTTCATGATTGTAACAGAAAGTTGGCGTGCACTTCCTATATGTTGACCAAAACATGTAGTTGCCAATTCTTTTGGAAAATCCAAATCAAATTGGGGCATCCCAAACATATCTTTACTACTTTATAAAACATTTTCTCAAAACTCTTAATTTACAACTTTTTAAACCAAATTTATAATGTTTAATGCTTTAGGTAGTAATTGAATTTAAGCGGTACAGTATGTATAACATGAAGATACAACTCCCTACTTTATAAAAGATGTTCTCTTTATTTTTTCTGTTATTTTCTCTTTCTTTCGTCCTCTCTCCATCAACATCTGCCAAGGTTTTTTGGTTTAAGATTATTTTTTTTAAACAATTTCATGTTCTATTTACTGCTATGTTTACCTAGTATTCACGTATGATAAACAACTACCTTGCAATTAGATTCAGACTCACCATTTTAAATATTTTTCATGCATTTGACTCTTTTTATAAAATGCAAATTTTTACATTTTGAATGTTTTTTGAAGATGTAAAATGAATGGGAGTCAAAGGAAGGAGAAGGGATTTTGCTACTTAGATTTGTTGCTTGAAAGCATACCAACTATGTTTCAGAAGAGTACAATAACCGATTCACCTTTTGATTGATTTAGCTTTTAGCAGTTTACTTGACTATTGTCTACTTTGTCCTCATGATGCTTTTTCTGGAATTGAAGAGTATTGGGAGCAAACTTTTGGTATTTCAATCAGACAAGCTTATCAACATTCACACAATATTTTTATATTTGTAGATTTGGGTAGGAACATAGCATGTGTACCATTTACAATTATATAACCTTACCTTCTGCTAGTATTGTTGATCTTTCTGCTGAATTAAACCCATGTGTACCATTTTTGTAGTTTTTTTCTTCACCTGAATGAATCAATGAACTTATAAGTTTCATTGGTTCTTTTTTCTTAGTTTGTGAATACATTGATTGCTTATTCTTACTTTTGGACCTGTAGCATTTTTTGAAAATAACTGTTTGATTGTAGCAATGTACTTTGATATTGTTTTTAGGTTTACTTGCAGATGGAACTCTATATTCATCAATAGAAAAAAGAAACTACAAAAAGAAGGTAAGCGAATATATAGGTTACCCTTGGTAATTTCTGGTTTGTTGTTTATAAAGGAGAAACTTTGGATGGTAATTACAACTACTTACACTTCACATGATTAACCGATTATGATGCATTTGATAGTATGCACCAATGGGTCATATTGCAAATAAAGGATAATCCGTCTTTTAAGGTATGTCATTCAGTTTATTTTTGTTTCATACCCCCGCCCGACACGATTTTGTCACTTCCTCGCTTGTACTTTTCTTTACCAAGTCAAAGTTTGTGTTTTTCATGTTCCATGTTATCATATGCATGAACAAATATCTAAAATCCAGATTAGCATATGGAAATCTTTCAAAATCCCAAAAATTCATTAACCACGTCATCATGTGCCTTAACCAGTTAGTCAAAGATCCACAAATAACAGAATAGTGAAGACTTCCTAATGTATGCAATGTTTGGTTTAATAAAGTTGCTAAAGAAGCACTAGATGATTTTAAAACCATCTCTGGTCTGGTCTTTAGTTTATGAGGAAGTTGATTTCTTTGGAAATGTTCAACCCCATACCAAAGAGGTCATTAGGAGTGTAGTGATTTTATAAAAAGCCCGTACCAAACTTATTCTCTGTTTTCTCAGTTTTCCATTAAGTTCTCGGACCGTCTCAGGTACTCATTGCATTTGTTCTCAGTACTCGATCATCTCTATTCTCTGTTTTCTCGATCCTTGTTCTCAATTTTCTGTTGACTAACTTTTCTTTTTATCTTTGTTGCTTGATTTTTATTTTTGTTGTTGAATGGTGGGTTTTTGTTTCTTTCAGGAATTTTTTTTAATTGATGTCATAAATTAGATATGTTTCTGTTGAATGCTGGGTTTATGTTTCTGTTGAAAGTTTCTAATTGACATCATAAATCTGTTTAGGATAGAATGAAATGTGTTAACCTGGCATAAACATAAGTTTTTCAATTATAAATGGTTGCTGTGGGGTTAAACTAAGGTTTGAGCATATAACCACTCCTTTACATTCCGAGTCTTTGTTCATTTAGCACTTTTTGAAGACAATCATTTATCTATACAAACACTTTATGGAAAAAAAAAACTGACCTATCGGACATATCATAAAAGAACTCGGCCCTAAATAATTTGTGAATTACTTATCTATACAAACACTTTATGGAAAAAAAAAACTGACCTATCGGACATATCATAAAAGAACTCGGCCCTAAATAATTTGTGAATTACTTATCTATACAAACACTTTATGGAAAAAAAAAAAAAACTGTCCCATACAATGTTAAAGAACATGGTTCAAACCCAAATCGACCGACTTGAATTTATTTTCACTATTTTTATTAATCTGAGTAACAAAAGTTTATTCCATAGTCAACAAATTTAGACCCAAATTATGTGATATCCCTTTTTAATGAATTACTTATCCTTTTTGTTAATTATTTAGAGCTGTTATTGGTATAGCGCTTTTTATCGGAATATATTTTTAACAACAATGTTAAAGAACATGGATCAAGCCAAAATCGACCAACTTGAATTCATTTTCACTATTTTTGTTAATTGAGTAACAAAAGTTTATTTCATAGTCAATAACTTTAGACCCAAACCCAAATTATGTGATATCCCTTTTTTAATGGAATGGATGAATATTGTATTTGATTCCATCAATTTGTTTTGTAGGGTTATATCTCATAATTTGAGCCTTTGAGGACCAAAAATATCACAATATTGAAAACGAAATTTATATTAAGGGCTAAATGCAGAAATACTCAATGTATTATACCCGTACATGTGGAAAAAACCCTTAAAATATTTTCTTGATCAATAAAACCGAACACATTTTATTTTACCCTTTGAAAAAAACCAATTAACAGTTTCCAAATCCGAAATTAGACTTAACTTTATCTCTCTAAACCATATTCAAATTGATCTTCATTATTTTGATTCAATTAATACATTCCCTCTATTTTATAATTGAACCCTAACCAATCAATTGGAACATAGCTGCACCAATTGAATTGAGCTTTCGTTATACCATAAATGCTGGAAAAAAAAGCTTTACAAACTCGTTTTACATAGTTTGTTGCTAAAAAAAGCTTTACCCTTGAAAAATTTATTCTACAAACTCAATGCTAAAAAAAACATTATTTTGTTTAAATAGCTGATGAACTTCAAAATAATTTTTCAAGAAATGACCTACAAAGTTTTTAGCAACCTACTTTCAATAAATTTGTTTTATGCAACTTTTTTAAGCAATGATTTTGTTATAAAGGAATTAGAAGGATTGATTATTGTTGATTTACTGAAAAAAGGGTAATTTCTTGTTGATTTAGAAAGTCGGTTGCTATTTATAATAGCTAATACAAAGTAGGTTGTTATTAATAACAATTAAAATAAAGGGTATTTTAACAGGAATGTTTGCAATCTGTTTTTATGCAACATTTTTTAAGCAATGATTATGTTATAATGGAATTATAAGGATTAATTTACAGAAAAAAGGGAATTTTCTTTTTGATTCAGAAAGTCGGTTGCTATTTATAATACTTAATACAAAGTAGGTTGCTATTTATAACAGTTAAAATAAAGGGTATTTTCATGTATCTGGAACGGTTTCTGCATTTATAAGGATCTGTAATATTCTAACATACTTAAACAATGTGAGATGCATATGATTTATACTAAATATGTACCCCAAATATTTTATTTTTTCTATATATTTAAAGATACTTATTGTTTTAAACTTTTACTATTTTTTTTATTGAAACTAAGATCTAACTCATACTAAATAAAGAAAGGTGAAATGGCAAACGTTTTATGTAGACCTGGCAATCCGTGTCTCCGTGTCGTGTATTCGTGTCAGACACGAATTTACACGACACGAATTTATGAAACACGTACACGACACGAATTCAAAAACGTGTCTGGGATATGAAACACAAACACGACACATAATTAATGTGTGTAACACGCGACACGACACGATTAGACACGTTTTTTATCCGTGTCACACGAAAACACGAATTATAACACGAATTTAACCACAATATTACAAAATATTTCAAAACAAGTAAACTACTAAACTCCAAAATATTTAAAACAAGTAAACTACTAAACTACTATTTAGTTCTCACGGCAGTGTTTGCACTTCTTGCCGAACTAGGCTCCTCCTGGTTGATATCCAAATCGACATTTTCGTTCACCGTATCATCAACATTATAATTAGCGTCTCCGAATATCCAATCCTTGGTACAAATAATTGCCTCCGTAATATCAGATTTTAGAGCGCTACGATATTGATCAATAACTTTACCTCCAACACTAAATGCTGATTCGGATGCTACAGTTGAAACAGGAATAGTCAAGATATCACGTGCCATGGCTGTAAGTGCGGGATATCGAAGCTGATGACCTCTCCAATATTCCAAAATATTTATCTCTGTTGATCTTGGCAACCGGGTTTCCTCCAAATATTGCTCAAGTTCCGACTTTTTAGTCGAAACACCATACTCGTAATCAAACGCGTCGAACTCCTAATAGAAAAATGAGAAAATGATAAATCAAAAAGCGACGATAAAGTATCTTTCACTTCTTCAAATTGACTAGAATTCGCTCCATAAATCTTAGAGTAGCCCCATTCCACAGTTTGTAGCTTGTATCGAGGATCCAAAACTACAGCTATAGCCAAAATCAAGCTAAACTCGCTCCAATATTTCTCGAACTTTGCAAACATCAAATCAGCCATTTTTCTAAGTCTCGCATCATTCCCGTCCTTATGTTTTTCCAATGTCAATCGTGCCATTAAAATTGAAGGGAAATATAAGTTAGATGTAGGATATTTTGTCCCAGAAAAAACACATGTAATGTCATAGTAACTACATAAAAACTTGGATAGGATGTCAATCCTATCCCACTCGTCATTTGTTGGACAAAATCTATAATTTGAATCACTTGCTTCCATATGAGTAAAGGCCGTACGAAAATAAAGTGCACTTCGAAGCATAAGATATGTAGAATTCCACCTTGTTGGAACATCTTGTCTTAACCCCCGTTTTGGATCCAAACTAACAAGCTTCACACAATCCAAAAACTGTCGTTTACGAGCATTAGATGCTTTTACATACTTCACGCTTTCTCTTACTTTATAAACACAAGCATCAATCTCTTTCAACCCATCTTGAACTATCAAATTTAGAACATGAGCACAACATCTTATATGGAAAAATTGACCATCTTTAATTAGCGCTTTTCTAACATTCAATTGCAGCTTCAAGATATTAACGAAAGAGTCGTTCGCGGAAGCATTGTCTAATGTTATGGAAAACAACTTACCTTCTATTCCCCAATCCGCCAGCATACCATACACTTTTTCGCTCAATGAAATTCCATTGTGGGGAGGTGGCATATCAGAAAAATTCAACAACATTTTCTGCAAAATCCAATTTTTATCAACAAAATGAGCAGTAAGGCTAATGTATCCATCAGTAGTAATTGAAGTCCATAAATCAGAAGTTAAGCAAATTCGGCCAGCTGCTTCCTTTAATAACATTTGCAACTTGTTTTTTTCTCTCGTATGCATTTTTAGAATATCAGTCCTCACAGTATTTCTACTTATTAAATTTAAATCTTCCGACACATATTCAAACAAGCTTTTAATACCACTGTACTCAACAAATGATAATGGTAAGTTGTGCATGACAATGGCTCCTACTAACTTCTCACGAAATACATCCGGGTTAAATTTTGTGGATTTCAACATCAAATAATCTTTATCCTTCCCTAATATCATTTGACCTACATCAGGCACATCTTTCCTTGAACATTTTTCTAAATGGCGTTTTAAGTTACCAGTTCCATGCTTACTGTCATAGTTTTTGATATCCCCACACCACTTGCATTTTGCTTTATTCGTTCCATCTTTTATGACTTCAATTATATCAAATACATTCCATACCGGGGACGTGTGCTTCTTTTCTCTCTTTCGTTTTCCTTTACTTTGCAATTTGTCTTGCCGTGCATCATGTACCTCCACACAATCATCATCATCATCCTTTGACTGTATATTGTTGGTATTATCATCCATCTAAAATACATATGACAGAAACCCAATTAATAACAGATCGAGATCTTTCGATGAACATGAAGCATAAATCGGTAGACACGAATACAAAAAAGAAAAAGGGAAGGATACATACCACAGTGTTAGAAGCCATGAAATCTGAAGAGGCTATGTTGAAGCTTCAAAGTATAACTAAGCTTGAGCCGGTGAGTGGTGTTGTTGGGTTCGAGCCGATGGTGACTCAACGAAGAAGAAGGTCGCCGGTCTGTGTTGTCGAGCCGTTGACCGGTGGTTGGAGGTCGAACGGTGATCGAAGGTCGTCGGTCTGTGTTGTCGGTGGTCGGCTGGTCGCTGCCGTTGACCGGTGGTTGGAGGTCGAACTCAACGAAGAAGAAGGCGTCGAGCAAGTGGTTGGAGCTTGGAGGTTGACCGGTGGTTGGAGCCTTGGAGGTTGACCGGTGGTTGGAGATTGAACGATGATGGGGGGTGCGGCCGGCGGCGATTCAACGAAGAAGAAAGGGAAGAAAGGATGTGGAGGAAGAAAGGTGCGGCGATTCAACGAAATAGAAACACAATTAGGTTTAAGTTCAACATTTGTATCAATGCATAAAAGGAATTAGCCAATTGGTCCCTATATTTTCAGCTAATGAAAAGACTAACCCTTATACTAGTAAACTTCAAGGAAAACAGATATAATATTACGTGTTAATACGTGTTTAAACGTGTCTATCCGTGTCACGTGTAACACGAATATAAAACGTGTCTTACACGTGTCCAAACAGGTAAATTCGTGTTTGACACGTATAAGACACGAAACACGAATTTTAAATTCGTGTCAGACACGAATAGACACGAAACACGAATTTTAAAAACCCATACATAGAAAACTCGTGTCGTGTCTTTCGTGTCGTGACCCATATTGCCAGGTCTAGTTTTATGACATCTAGCTTTTTATTGTTTTCTTAGCAAACATTGGGCCTTGTAATTGTTTTTTTGAGTTGGGCCTGATACGCACAGTCACACATTTTCCATGACTTTGAGCTTTCTACGCATTGTAATCGTTTTCTGGTTTGAAATCGGGTATGAAAACATAACAAAAAAACAACGATGAATTCGGGCAACAGAGGAACCAGTGACGGTGAAGGTGAAGCAATAGCAGGAGAAAAATCAGCAACCCAAAGCCCCAATTCAAGCAACTATTGATGATAGTAAACCCCTTTTCCAAGATTTGGTACGCTTTTTCTCACACTCTTTTTTTTTTTTTTGAAAATTGGAGAATGCCTTCCGAAATTCATGAAGAATAACCTGTGTACATTGGTTAATTGATGCTAGGTGAGACTCGTAGTTTGATTTTTGTCTTCTATAGGTCTCATGGTTACCGATTAACCTTAATTAGATATAAAAGACTGAATCGAATCTATTTCTTGTTTCTTATGGATGTTTCTCCTCGAATCTAAGATCCAAAATCGAGGTGGAGGATTTCTTACGATAGAAAAAAATGTTTATTGCTGTCTAGTACTACTTTTTTTAAAATGAAAGCCGTCTCACTTACTCTTTTAGGGCCACCATTGAATTGTTGCTCTTTCTACATTCCTGAGTCAACACTGCATAGTTTTCTACAAAACGCACTGTCCCTTGCACTTGAGATGCAATTTCCGATAATAATACAATTAAACAGACTTAAAGACGAATAAAATACCTATTAAATAAAATTACTACACTTTTGGTTAATTCTTAGAAAATGCCTTATGTAATGTGCATCAGGTATAATTTTACAAAACAGTTTTAGTAGATAAAGTGGTTTTTTTTCATATTTGTGTCTTTCTTTATGGTTATTTTGATGGGTTTGATTTGTTATATGGAGATGACATAGTTAGGATCAAATTTCATGGAAATTAAGTATTTTATGCCCCACACAACCATCCACCTGAATCTTTCATCTTCACATTTGGCACTATATAAATCTTCATGTGGGAATCTTCATATATGTGAGCCACTAAAATCATAACATTTAGAAACTTTAGGGATGTGATTTATTAACTTAATAAAGGTTGGACTAAATCTGCAATTCGGACCTAACCATAGGGACCATTTCTATAATTTACTCAATAAAACGAAATTGAGTCGATAATCATGTTACCCGGTTGCTTTGTTAAAAAGTGGGCTTTTATTTGCCGAATGGTAATGGACTCTATCTACCTATCAGACGCCATTGTCGGGTTATATTATTAATTTTAACGGGGTAATATAGCCCATTTTGCAGTAGCTTGTTGTTTTTAAAATAAAAAATTTCCACTCCAAGAGAATTTTAATTAATTTGTAGACTTCCTTTTTTTTAATATTCTTGATTCCCTGCCAGTGTAAGGCTTTTAATTAAAATCTTTATTTGTAACAACAATCATAAATCATGGATTGATATTTGACCCAAATAGTCTGCTGCCACTATGCGGATCTTCCATTCAAAAAATTAGGTCTTAGTAATGAGTATAGGTTTTGGAATTTAGAGCACCCACTATGGGTCTTGCACTCACAAAAGAAATTATGCCCGTTTACTTGGCCCATTAACAAAAAAGTATTTATAAAATTTTAATTATATAATAGTTTCTTGTTAAGTATTTGTAAATTACTCATCCTATTTTTTTAGTTTTTTAGAGTCGTTACTAGTGTAGCGCTTTTTATCAGAATATTTATTTTTAACAACAGTATTAAAGAACATGGATCAAACCAAAATGGACCAACTTGAATTCATTTTCACAATTTTATTAATCTGAGTAAGAAAAGTTTATTTCAGTCAATAAATTTATGCCCAAATAATGTGATATCCCTATTTTAATTGATGATTAGTGTATTTGACTCCATCAATTTGTTTTGTGGGTTTATATCCCATAATTTGAGGACCAAAAAGATATCACAACACTAGAAAAGATATTTATAATAAATACAATTTGTCAAGACTTTCAAGTCTTTGAACGTCTAATTTGGTGCAATTTATTCGGTCTTCATCTCTAAAGTGTCTTATGGTTCGATTGAAATTTCATGGAAATAGAGTATTGTATGCCCCACACAAACAGGCAATCAATTTGAGGCCATCCACTTGAATCTTTTTTCTTCACAGTTAGCTCTATATAAACCTCCATGGGGGCATCTTCATATAAGCATCAACACAAACTGAATATCATCAAGAATTACATTTACATCATGCATCCTTGTATTTTTATAATTTTCTCACTTCTCTTTGTAAGCCTTGTGGAGACCACAACTGGCAATGAATTGGTAGCAGTGGAAGGAAGAGGAGGAGATGATACCAAAAAGTGTTTGGAGAAAGAGAGACACGCCCTCCTTCATTTCAAAGCTGGCCTTCAAGACCCTTTTGGTGGTCTCTCTACATGGACAGCTGAAGATGATGAGTGTTGTAGTTGGCCTGGAGTCACATGCAACAACCAAACAGGTCATGTGACACAGCTAGTTTTGAGCAATTGTGATCTTGTAGGTGAGATCAGCTATTCATTGGCTAACTTAAGTTATTTGAACCTTCTTGATCTTTCTGGAAATTCTTTTCATGGAACCATTCCCACCTTCATTGGTTCAATGACTCGATTAAGGTACCTTAACCTTGGCCTCAATAATCTTAATGGAACCATTCCCAGCTTCATTGGTTCAATGACTTGATTAAGCTACCTTTACCTTGGCCACAATAATCTTAATGGAACCATTCCTAGTTCCATTGGTTCCTTGACCGAATTAAGGAACCTTGACCTTCCATATAACTCTCTCTACGGAACCATTCCTAGTTCCATTGGTTCCTTGACCGAATTAACAGACCTTGACCTTTCATTTAACTCTCTTTATGGAACCATTCCTAGTTCCATTGGTTTCTTGACCGAATTAAGGCACCTTGACCTTTCCTATAACTCTCTTTACGGAACCATTCCTCCCGAGTTTGGAAACCTCACCAACTTACAAAGGCTTTCTCTTGGAGATGTTGGAAGATGTAGAGTTGAAAACATGGAGTGGTTGTCTCATCTTTCTCATTTGGAGAGAGTTGTAATGGATGGGATTTCCCTTGCCAAAGCAAATCATTGGGTGAATGCAGTTACGAGTCTCCAAAAACTATCAATTTTAAGTTTAGGGGGATGTGAGCTGTCACAGGTCATGTATCCATATTCTTCACTTCCCAACTCTTCCTCATCTATTCTTCACCTTTATCTTGGAAACAACAGTCTGACCTCATCCATGTATCATTGGTTGTCCCTCTTAACCAGCAATAAGCTCCATGATCTTGATCTCTCTAGCAACATGTTAGATGGGATACCCAAACATTTTGGTAACCTCTGCAGTTTGGAAACTTTGTACTTTGATAACAACTCTGCTGTTGTCAAATTTCCTGATTTTCTGAAAAACTTGTCTGGATGCACATCGCATTCATTGCAAGAGTTGCATGCTCCAATAAACCAATTTATAGGGTCATTGTCCGATGACATCCAAAATTTTTCATCCCTAAGATATTTGGACCTATCTAACAATCGCTTAAACGGAAGTATAAGTGAGAAACTGTGGGAGCTACCCATTCTTGATTTTCTTGACCTCTCTTCCAATTATCTCAGAGGTGCTATCTCTGAAAACATTGTAAAGTCGAAGGTTAATTCTATTGTTCTTTCAAAAAACTCACTGCTGGAAGGAGTTCCTTCCTCAGATCACATGCCAAGCCTTTCTTATGTAATATTTATTGATCTGAGCTCTTGCAAGCTAGGGCCTCACTTCCCCAAATGGGTTCAAACACTGAAAAATCTTATCCATCTTGATATTTCCAACAATAATATTTCAGGCACAATTCCAGTGGAGATCTGGGACATGTGGCCTTCTCGATTGGGATATCTGAATCTCTCTTCCAACAACATCAGCGGGAAAGTACCAGATTTATCATCAAAATTTGACAGCATATCAATATTAGATTTGAGTTCCAACAACTTTTATGGTCCAATACAGAATGTCCCTTCCTCTTTGCAATTCTTAAATCTTTCCAGAAACAAATTCAATGGAGGAATTCACTTTCTATGTCAAATTGTCGATGGATTGTTAGAATTTCTTGACCTCTCCCATAATTTTCTAAGCGGAAAGCTTCCGGACTGTTTGTGGCATTTCAAAAAACTAAAAGTTCTTAATCTAGGAAACAATGGTCTATCTGGAAAGCTTCCTGCGTCTGTTGAGTCATTGATAAAACTCCAGGTGTTGGATTTATACAAGAATGACTTCTCTGGTCAATTGCCTTTGTCTCTAAAGAATTGCACAAGTTTAAACTTGTTGAATTTGGGGGCCAACAAGTTTTCTGGTAATGTGCCTCTTTGGATCGGAGAAAGATTATCCGGGTTGTATGTTCTCATCCTAAGGTCAAACGTTTTCTTCGGAACCATCCCTTTGCAGTTATGTTATTTAGCAAATCTTCAAATTCTGGATTTGTCAATGAACCATTTCCATGGAAACATCCCCTCATGTCATTTCCATGGAAACATCCCCTCATGTTTGAACAGTCTTACGAGCATGGTCCAAGCAGGATTCTTACCGGCAGCAAACATACATTCCATTGACATTGATCAGGAAAATCAAGAGTTTGCATTTAGTTTATCCTTTTCCCGTAAATATGTTGACCATGCGACGATTGAGTGGCAAGGAGATGAACGTGAGTTCTTTGCCACATTAAGATTGTTGAAAAGCATTGACATGTCAAGCAACAATTTAACCGGTGAAATCCCATATGAAATTACCAATCTTCATGGCTTGGTTGCCCTGAACTTGTCAAAGAACGCTCTACATGGGGAGATTCCTCGAAAAATTGGTGATATAAAAAATCTTTTGACTTTGGATTTATCCAGAAACAAATTTTCAGGAGGGATACCATCAATTATGTCTCAAATGACTTTATTGAATGACCTAGATTTGTCATTTAATAACTTGTCAGGGAGAATCCCATTAAGCACTCAACTCCAGTCATTTGAGCCTTCAAGATACGATGGAAACTTAGGACTTTGTGGACCTCCCCTTACCAAAAAATGTCCAGGAGATGAAGATTCAAAAGTACCACCCGTCGTTGGTGAGAGTGACATAGATGAAGATTGGGGATGGTTTTATGTTGGTGGGGGCATGGGTTTTGTTACTGGATTTTGGATAGCATGTGGCGCTTTGCTTCTCAACCGTCGTGGGAGACATGCATTTTTTCACTTCTATGATAGCTTAAGAGATTGGGTTTATGTGAAGGTGATGGTGTTCATTGCAAATCTGCAAAGGGTTGGACATACATAGTCTTTGATCGTCCGTTTTTTCTTTGACTTGTTATTTTCTAGTATTTATGTTTGTATTTAGGCTAGAGGTATAGTAATGTAATTTGGCAGGGGTTTTTAAGTCCCAATATAATAAAATTGCCACTAACACCATGGGTGGCCTTTTTCTCGTGCTGCATGAAATAAGACATTCATGACAAAGCCTTTTTGGGTATTTAGAATAGTATCAAAGACTATGTATGGTCTATCATGATCTATGAATCAGGTAGTGCAGAGTTCATGATTGTAACATGTTAGTTTGATCCATGACATGTGTTTCTATAATTTTAGTTTGATCTATGTCATGACAACTGTTATGGGTTTTACTTAACCATTTGGATGATTTTTTTCGTATGTATGCCGATTAAGATTGGTATTTAGCCCTTTCACTCTAAGATTCTTGATAATAACAGAAAGCTGGCGTGCACTTCCTATTTGTTGACCAAAATATGTAGTTGTCAGTTCTTTTGGAAAATCCTCAAATCAAATTGGGGCGTCCCAAATATATCTTTACTACTTTATAAAAGATATTCCGAAAACTCTTAATTTACAATTTTTTTAAACCAAATTTATATTGTTTAATGCTTTAGGTAGTAACTGGTTTTTTAAGAGGTACAATATGTATAACATGAAGATACAACTCCCTACTGCATTATATTCGACGGTAAAACTCTAATATGCTTCTTCTCTTTATTTTTTCTGTTATTTCCTCTTTGTCTTCCTCTCTACATCGACATTCTGCCAAGGTTTGGGTTTTTTGGTTTATCTTATTAAGTTGTTTTTTGTGATTATTCTTAATGTTTATTTGTATTATTTATTGTTTTGTTTCAGGAAATCCAGATGCCCAAATTTCTCTAAGAGAAGAATAGAACCCAAGGAAGCAAAGATGTTAAGTTGGAGAAGGAAAACCATAGAAAATTACTCACTCACTCTTAAATTTCAGAGCTCGAAAGACATCAACTTAGTATTCTGTATGGCCACCAACAATGTCATAAACAACCAACCATACCATCTCTCTCTCTCTCTCTCTCTCTCTTTCTCTTTCTCTTTGTTTAAAAATATATTTTTAAACTATTTCATATTCTATTTACTGCCTATGTTTACCTTGATGATCACATATGACCCTTTATTTACTGCCTACTTTTTTCTTGCAGTTGACCCTTTCTATAAAATGCAAAATTTTTACATTTTGAATGTTTTTTGAAGATGTAAAGTGAATGGGAGTCAAAGGAAGGAGAAGGAATTTTCCTATTCAGAAGAGTACAATAACAAATTCACCTTTTGATGATGGGATGAAGGTATTATATATTCAGTTTGATTGATTTAGCTTTTAGCACTTTACTTTGATCATTGTCTTGAAATGAAGAGTATTGGGGGCAAACTTTTGGTATTTCAATCAGACAAGCTTATTAACATTCACACAATATTTTTATATTTGTACCATTTTACAGTTATAAAACCTTACCTTCTGCCAGTATTGTTGATCTTTCTGGTGAATTAAACCCCATGTGTACCATTTTTCTAGTTTTTTTTTCTTCACTAGAATGAACTTATAAGTTCATTGGTTCTTTTTTCTTAGTCTGTGAATAATGGATTGCTTATTCTTACTTTTGGACCTGTAGCATTTTTTGAAAATAACTGTTTGATTGTAGCAATGTACTTTGATATTGTTTTTAGGTTTACTTGCAGATGGAACTCTATATTTGTCAATAGGGAAATGAAATTACAGAAAGAAGGTAAGCGAATATATAGGTTATCCTTGGTAATTTCTGGTTTGTTGTTTATAAAGGAGAAACTTTGGATGGTAATTACAACTACTTATACTTCACATGATTAACCGATTATGATGCATTTGATAGTATGTGTGTTGCATTGGTTTATTGAAGCATAAGGGCAGAGCAATTTTTAAAAATTTGACCCTGATATCATACATACTTTTTTGGAAATAACCAATGGGTCATATTGCAAATAAGGATAATCCGTCTTTTAATGTATGTCATTCAGTTTATTTTTGGTTTATACCGCCCGACACAATTTTCTCACTTCCTTGCTTGTGCTTTTCTTTACCAAGTCAAAGTTTGTGTTTTTTCATATACCATGTTATCATATGCATGAAAGAATTTCTGAAATCCAGGTTATCATATGGAAATCTTTAAAAATGGCAAAATTTCATTAACCATGTCATCATGTGCCTTAACCAATTAGTCAAAGATCCACAAATAATATAATAGTGAAGACTTCCTAATGTGAGCCCATTGAGACCCCCATCCTCCCTGTTTTGGAATTGGGTTAATAAGTAAGATTAAGAATGCAACATTTGATATTGGGGAATGGGATGACAAAGCTGTTAAACCCAACAGATTCAGGGCAAAGTTTTCTAAAGCCGCCTGGACGTTTGTGATTTAGTAACAGAGTTCTTCATAGTGGTAAGCTTCTTACTGAGCAAAATGCAACAACAGTTGTTTGAAAATCTCACCATCGCTAGAGTACGTTTTTTATGCGGATGCCTTTTCTGAAGGAAGATTAGACAGTGAGGATAATATTATGTTGGCTTCTTAGATTTGGTTTTCTATTAGGCTTCCAAGATTGATTCATAACAAAAGCATTGGAAATGTTTTTGATTTTCTAGAATTTTGGAGTCAAAACGGGAAGAAGAAAGGTGGGTTTGGAGACGGTGACTGGATTTGTTTTCTTGTTTTTATTTTATGACATTATCATTCTAATGTATTCATTTAATCTATTAAAAGTATATAACATAAACTATGTATTATTTTTAACTAATCAAATCATTAAAAAGGCATTGATACATTCGGAATGACATCAATGTTGAAGATTATTGATTAATCAAAAAACTAGAAAACGCTTTTGAATGATTAATATATAAAAAAGCTTGTTTTTTAACATAGGTCCAACAACATATCACAAAAGCTTTATAAGAACTTCCATTTACATATATTTTTTAGTAAATTACAAATTCTATCTTTGTGTTTTACATAAAATTGTCGGTTCAATCCAAGTTTTGATTGCTTTGATTTTTTAACAATTAATCATCCTGTTTTCATTTTGTTGAGTATATATATGGTCATTGGGTAGTTAACAACCAGCTTTAGATCTTTGTAACTTGATCATAGTTTTGTTAGTTATTTTCTAAATTATAACATATTTTTATTTTTAATTATTTATTAAATACAACTATTTAAACTATTTAAATTTTAATTATTATACTTGATATTATACTTAATTATTCTACATATAATAATCCCCAATAAACACTAATTTTTTTGAAAAATCAACCTTTTTCTCATAATGTTTTAATTCCTAAAATTTAAAATCAAATATTAATTTCATAATTAATAAAATTAACGTGAGATATTTACTTTACAGAATAGCAATTAATATGCAATAACTTTAAATACAATACCAAATAATACGGTAGATAACTGACACCTACTTGATTGATTTTATGTTTTCAGTTTTATTTTATAAATAGCAACATGAAAATTTTAGTTTGCAGGGAAAAGAGGTACATGTCACCGTTATTTAAAAAATAGTTAAAGATAAACTTAGTTTCTAAGGTTTTCTATGTTTTCCACCAAACTAACTTCCTCATTGAACGTTCAATTTTTCCAGGACTCGATTAGAGTACCTTAAACTTGGCTTCAATAACCTTAATGGAGCCATTCCAAGGTCACTTGGTTCCTTGACCAAATTAAGGCACCTTGATTTTGGCTTTATAATCTTAATGGAAACATTTCGAAGTTCATTGGTTCCTTGACTGAATTAAGGTACCTTGACCTTTTCCAATAACTTTGCTTATGGAATCACTCCTCTAGAGTTTGGAAACCTCACAAATTTGCAAAAGCTATTTCTTGGATCTCTTGGAAGATGTAGAGTTGAAAACCTATAGTGGTTGTCTCGTCTATCTCATTTGGAGATACGTGTAATAGGTGGGGTTTCCCTAACCAAACAGAATCATTGGGTAAATGTAATTTTAAGTCTCTAAAAATTATCATATTTAAGTTTATGGGGATGTGACATGTCATATATAGGTCATGTATCCATATTCATCATTTGTCAACTTGGAAGCAACCATCTCAATTTATCCATGTATGATTAGTTGTTCCTATTAACCAACAATAAATTTCATGATCTTGATCTTTCTAGAAACATGTTAAATGAGATACCCAATAAAAGTTTGACGCTAATTTACAACTCTGCCGTAATAAAATGATGGGGGTTAAGGGGGTGTATCGCCTTACAGAATTAAAGGGTGGACCCATTATAGCAATTATGTTGTTGATGGACATCATTAAGGTACCAACAATAACCAATGGGGTTGGTTGTAGTTGACATGCTAGTTGCTTCTATTGATATGGGTTATGCGTTCTCTCATAACTACAATTCATGTTACTTATCCTTTAAAGATGATTTCTTTGGTATATATACCGATTAAGATTAGTATTCACCAACACTATATTTAGTGTTAGGTTTAGTGTAGGATCATAGCATTTTAGTGTATAGTTTAGTGTAAAAGTGAGTTCAGTTTAGAGTTTAGTGTCAGGGTCGGCCCAATGGGCTGGGCAAGCTGGGCCACCGCCCCGGTCGCCAAACGCCAAGGGTCCCTATTTTTAGATGTTCTTTATATATTTAGCCCAAAAAAATTCTATTACTTTGCTAGAAAGGCCCAAACTTAGCACAAATCATAACTTATCGATGATATCAGGGAAAGGACTAACGGCAGGGACCTAGACGTACGCTTACAGCCAAACATTGAATGCTCTCATGGAGAATCCAAACGCCATTCGCCATCTTGGAAGTTGGAATCGATTTCTTGCATCCGATTTGTTCAGCATCGATTTCTTCTTCCTTTATACATTGTTCTTCATCAATCATCAATCATCAATCCCTCCTGTTCCATCACCAATTTTCGATTTCAATTTTCAATCCCTCATCTCTTCTAATTTCTGATTAATCAAATAACCAATTGGATGCACAGAATTGACCGAACTACATCTTGCTTCATCAATCATAGAACGATTTTGCACCTGTGGCACTTGGATTTCGACTGTAGAGCTAAGAGCCATTGATTGCCAAGACTAGTAAGTTTTCTACTTTTCTTAAATCTGAATATATCGATTTCTTGATTCATCAAATCAATCATCGGATTTGGTTATTGGTAGATTTCTGATTTATGTTTTCTGGTTTTGAAGCAGTCATCGTGGTGATTGTTAATCCAGTTTCTGATTTCGTGATTGGTGTCTAGACTCCAGATTTCGTCGTTTTGTGTTCCACTCTTCCAGTTTTCAGTTTTGCTTTCTGATTTCTAAGTAAGTTTATCATAATTGAAATCTTTAATTTTTTTTATTTTTGCTTGATTGAATCGTATATTCATATTGTAGATAATGGCATCTGATTTCTGCATTGTTTTCATGATTTTCAGATAATCATATATTCAGATTGTGAGGCAGTGAGGTTTGGTTTCTGCCTTGGTGTTCAACTATTCATCGATTCATGCTCTATTGCTCTTCAGATTGTCCTTCTGATTTGTGAGTTTTCTAAATTAATAAAAAATTCCAGAGGTACCGCCCTCTTTTAATAAAAAAAGTTTATCGCTAGGGGCCCCATTTTATATTTCGTCCCGGGTCCCAAATCATCTTGAGACGGCCCTGTTTAGTGTGACGTTGGAGATGCTTTAAGAACTCAGTAACAAAGAAAAGAGAATGAGTTTTTGTGAGTGTAAACAATTACGGATGAGCCTTTATGATATTTGTGGCATATATAAAATAGTACAATCTGCTAACAATAGGTACATCTCCAAGCTTCCAATTATTAACAATTCAGCTCCCTCAATCCAAAACTTCAACAACATTAGTCCTCACAAGAAACTCAACATTTAACTCCAACCTTCAAATATTCTTATAACCAGAATTAGTCCCTTAGCAATCATGCATCTAATAATCTAAGTCAATACCAATTTCAAACATAGTCCAACCCTTTTTTAGTTAAGATTGAATTGAACAACCTATGTGTTAATACGCTCCTCGATCTTAACTATGCAAAAGGATTAATTAGGGTTACTTTTCAAAAAAAAAATGTTGAGAAGAGTTAGGAGGCTTAGTCAGCATGTCTGCAATCTAAGTGTGGTATTAACTTTTATGATCTTAATTACACCATTTGAAACCTTATGTATAATGAAGTAAGTATCAACTTCAATATGCTTTGATCTTTCATGTACAACTGACAACGCCTAGTAATATCAAGTATTTTAGTCGTCGTTGAGCTCTATTCTAAGTGAATTATATCTCATAAACTGTTATATTACTCATTTTTCGTGTTTAGTGCTCGTGTGTGAAATATAATAAAAAACAGGGGTTAAATGCGTACAAAATGAAGAAGTTTGGAATGAAGTCCATTTTCAGGCGAAAAGACACGCGCGCCGCGGAATGAAAGGCACGCGCGTCGCGGAAAGTCAATGATCGGATGATGAGTTTGAATTTCAAACAACGAACATCGGGGATAAAGATAAGGTTGCGCTGCGGTTTTCACCCTTGCGCGGCGCGATTGGTCTTTCGCAACTATAAATAGAGGCTTCCCATTCGTGTTTCGAGAGCGAAGACCCGACCTTTGAGTGGAACTCAGGCCTCTTCGACTCGTGTTTTCGGATTTCAGTGATTAGAAGTTGGAAGTTTCATAGTTTAGTTTATTTTTCGAATTTTTCAGTTTTGTTTATCGCTCGTTTCCAACGGTTCTGGATTGTAGAACTCGCTGGAACGTGTCGGTTCTGGATTATTCCCGAAGTCAGAAACATTCGACTTTCGGTTTGGTTTTTAGTTTAATGCAATCATTCGGTTTTAGTTATTTCACGGTTTCGATTTTCGTTTACGTTTAATTGTTCGTTTGGTTATTTTGTGGTATCGAGCATTTCTGATTTTCTAAATATACTTCAGAATCAGATCGTTTGGTTGGTTTAGATCGAAATTTGGGTTTATTTAGTTCGTTAATGCTAGTTTATGTTTTCGATATTTTTGGCTCATTCGAGTTTTATGAAGTGTATGGAACACCACCAGCTATAGAGTGACATTATAGTTTGCTTAATTCTTGACACAGAGCGCCAGCCATTGACTCCACGGTTCGACCCTTACTTCCACTAGCTAGTGAGCTGTAAGGTTAAATCTAGTATTTTTGACCGCATCAACGACTGCGATGATATCAACAACATGATTGGAAGCCAACAAGATTGTTGATTTTATATCATAGAGTTTGTCTATCAAACAGTGTTGCAAAACTCGGTCGAGTACTAGGCCTTGGGCTCAGACTTGGTCCTTTCCTTAGGCGAGTTTAGCCAACTCATCCTAAAAAATCGGACTTGGTCAACACCGGTCTAAATTGGCTAAACTCGGTTCAATTTAAGCCCAAATTTTGATCTCAAATAGATGGCAAATTAAGCCCAAAATCGAACTCAATTAGGTCTAACTTGATGAAAGTCGGATTCTTATTTCTTCAACTTAGGTGGGATATCAATTTTTACACGTGGTTTGCCTTCCCATTTCTCTCCACTGACGATGTGGGATACATTGTCTTCCCGTTGTTAGTCACTTATTTATCAGCAACATGCTAGTCACTTAGTTATCGGATATCATCAACATTGGCAGTCGGTTAGTCACTTAGTATTAGATCATTTTGATCTTCAATCTCTAACCTTCTTTGCAAAGATATACAACTACTATTCTTAAAATGTCTAACAACTTCCATAATGCTGTAATCTAATATTAAACATACTAAAGTTATCTACAATGTTCAAGACTATTTTAGTTAATATATTTATCTTACGCATTTTCTATCATTTTAATGATTATCGTTACAAATTAATTGATATGTTAAAAAATTAATAATATTCATTAAGAGGTACTAACAACATTTTCTAACTAGTGAACAAGTATGAATCACTTGACATGCATATACCATTCCAGTGAGTGTATTGATCATGCAACAATTAAGTGCTCAACAAGTTTTACTTGAATTTAAACCAATCTGTCGAAGAGCATATGTCTCCCAAGCAACAATCTAACATGAATCTCATTTATGTAGGAATTTTAATATCATTATAGCCTTTTGGGCATTCAGAATAGTATCAATGGAAATTTAGAATGTGGCCTACTATTTAAACGAGAACTTTATTCACAAACTAAATAGGGCAGATGAAATACACCCAACAGCCCCATATGAATAAAAGAAATACACGGAAATAATACAATATATAAAAGTTATGGTTGACGAAAAAAAAATTACTACCACATCGTGTCCATCACTATTAAAATAAAAACATTATTTTTCAACAAATTTCGAGCCTTTCTATAATTCTATTAAAATATCCCCCAAAACAAACGACTTTGTAAAAAAAAAAAAAAATCAATTTTCTCTCTTTTACTAAAAGGATAGGTAAAGTGTAAGGTGGAGGGGGTTACATTTAGACAATGCTCGTTCCCAATCGATATCTTTTTAGTTTTTACAGTCGCTTTTAGCTCCCATGGTCTCATCTTCTCCGTTTTCCATCACCGTCCCACGTCGTCGTAGTAGTCGTCGTCTCCATCGTCCCTCGCTTCTCATCTTGTCGGTTTTCCATTAAGTTCTCGGACCTTCTCAGGTACTAAGTGCATTTTTCTCTGTCCTCGATTGTCTCTATTCTCTGTTTTCTTGATCCGTGTTTTCCATTTTATGTTGAATAACTTTTCTTTTTATCTTTGCTGTTTGATTTTTAATATTGCTGTTGAATGGCCGGTTTGTGTTTTTTTCAAGAATTTTTTTAATTAATATCATAGATTAGATATCTTTGCTGTTTGATTTTAGAGTTGTTACCAGTGTCGTGCTTTTTTTCAGAATGATTATTTTCAACAACAGTTTTAAAGAACATGGATTAAACCAAAATGGACCAACTTGAATTCATTTTCACAATTTTATTAATCCGAGTAAGAAAAGTTCATTTCATAGTCAATAAATTTATACCCAAATAATGTGATATCCCTATTTTAATGGATGTTTATTGTATTTGAGTCCATCAATTTGTTTTTGGGGGTTATATCTCATAATTTGAGGACCAAAAATATCACAAGACTGGAAAAGATATTTATAATAAACACAAATTATCAAGACTTGTAAAGTCTCTGAACGTCGAATTTGGGGCAATTTAGTCTTCATCTCTAAAGTTTCTTATGGTTGGGTCCAAATTTCATGGAAATTAAGTATTGAATGCCCCACACAAACAGGCAACCAATTTGAGGCCATCCACTTGAATCTTTTATCTTCACAGTTGGAACTATATAAACCTCCATGGGGGGCATCTTCATATAAGCATCAACACATACAGAAAATCACCAAGAATTTGATTTACATCATGCATCCTTGTATTTTTATAATTTTTTCACTTCTCTTTGTAAACCTTGTGGAGACCACAACTGGCAATCAATTCGTAGCCATGGAAGGAAGAGGAGGAGATGATACCAAAAAGTGTTTGGAGAAGGAGAGACACGCCCTCCTTCATTTCAAAGCCGGCCTTCAAGACCCTTTTGGTGGTCTCTCTACGTGGACAGGTGAAGATGATGACTGTTGTAGTTGGCCTGGAGTCACGTGCAACAACCAAACAGTTACAGGGCTTGATTTAGGATCTTGGGGTATTGTAGGTGAGATGAGTGATTCCTTGCTTAATTTAAGCTACTTAAATCATCTTAATCTTTCCTTCAATTCTTTTCATGGAACCATTCCCACCTTCATTGGTTCAATGACTCAATTAAGGTACCTTAACCTTGGATCGAATAATTTTAATGGAACCATTCCTAGTTCCATTGGTTCCTTGACCAAATTAACTTCCCTTGACCTTTCTGAAAACTCTCTTTATGAAATCATTCCTCCAGAGTTTGGAAACCTCACAAACTTGCAACGGCTTTACCTTTCAAATGTTGGAAGGTGCAGAGTTGAAAACACGGAGTGGTTGTCAAATTTGTCTCATTTGGAGAGAGTTGTAATGGATGGGATTTCCCTAGCCAAAGCAAATCATTGGGTCAATGCAGTTACGAGTCTCCAAAAACTTTCATATTTAAGTTTAGAGGGATGTGAGCTCTCGCAGGTCATGTATCCATATTCTTCACTTCCCAACTCTTCCTTGTCTATTTCTTCCCTTTCTCTTGGAAACAACAATCTGACCTCATCCATGTATCGTTGATTGTCCCCCTTAACCAGCAATAAGCTTCTTGAACTTAATCTCTCTAGCAACATGTTAGATGGGATACCCAAACATTTTGGTAACTTCTGCAGTTTGGAATATTTGTACTTCAATAACAACTCTGCTGCTGTCAAATTTCCTGATTTTCTGAAAAACTTGTCTGGATGCACATCGCTTACATTAAATGCGTTGTATGCTCCAAAAAACCAACTCATAGAGTCATTGTCTGATGACATCCAAAAGTTTTCATCCCTAAGATATTTGGACTTATCTCACAATCACTTAAACGGAACCATAAGTGAGAAACTGTGGGAGCTACCCATTCTTGATTTTCTTGACCTCTCTTCCAATTTTCTCAGAGGCGCTATCTCTGAAAACATTGGAAAGTCGAAGGCTCATTTAATAGATGTTTCAAAAAACTCACTGCTGGAAGGAGTTCCTTCGACAGATCACATGCCAAGCCATTCTTATGTAGAGTATATTGATCTGAGCTCTTGCAAGATAGGGCCTCACTTCCCCAAATGGGTTCAAACACTAAAAAATCTTACATTTCTTGATATTTCCAATAATGGAATTTCAGACACAATTCCCCTGGGGTTTTGGAAAACATGGCCTTCTCAATTAAGCTATTTGAATCTCTCTTCCAACAACATTAGTGGGAAAGTACCAGATTTCTCATCGAATTTTGACTATATGTCGATTTTAGATCTAAGTTCCAACAACTTTCATGGTCCAATACAGAATGTCCCATCCTCTTTTTCAGCATTAAATCTTTCCGGAAACAAATTCAATGGAGGAATCTCCTTTCTATGTCAAATTGTCGGTGGGTTGTTACAATTTCTTGACCTCTCCCATAATTTTCTAAGCGGAAAGCTTCCAAACTGTTTGTGGCATTTTAGAGAACTAAGAGTTCTTAATTTAGGAAACAACAATCTCTCTGGAAGGCTTCCTACCTCTGTTGAGTTGTTGATAAAACTCGAGGTGTTGGATTTATACAAGAATGACTTCTCAGGTGAATTACCTTTGTCTCTAAAGAATTGCACAAATTTAAGCTTGTTAAATTTGGGGGCCAACAAGTTTTCTGGCAATGTGCCACTTTGGATTGGAGAAAGATTATCCGGGCTATATGTTCTTATCCTAAAATCAAATAACTTCTTCGGAACCATCCCTTTACAGTTATGTCATTTAGTAAATCTTCAAATTTTGGACTTGTCAAGGAACCATCTCCATGGAAGCATCCCCTCATGTTTGAATAATATTACCAGCATGGTCCAAGCAGGATTCTTACTGCCACTAAACATACATTCCATTTTTACTGGTATTCATTCTCAAACAGATGGCCATCCCTCTTTCAGTGAGTATGTTGACCATGCGATGATTGAGTGGCAAGGAGATGAACGTGAATTCTTTGCCACTTTAAGATTGTTGAAGAACATTGACATGTCGAGCAACAATTTAACCGGTGAAATCCCGTTTGAAATTACAAATCTTTATGGCTTGGTTGCCTTGAACTTGAACTTGTCAAAGAATGCTCTACACGGGGAGATTCCACGAAAAATTGGTGAGATGCAAAACCTTTTAGCTCTGGATTTATCTGGAAACAATTTATCAGGAGGGATACCATCAAGCATGTCTCAAATGACTTTATTGAATGACCTAGATTTGTCATTTAATAACTTGTCAGGGAGAATCCCATCAAGCACTCAACTCCAGTCCTTTGAGCCTTCAAGATACGATGGAAACTTAGGACTATGTGGACCTCCTCTTACCAAAAAATGTCCCGGAGATGAATCCGAAGTGCCATTGGTCCTTGGTAAATCCGAGGGTGATGGGGAAGACAAAGATGAAGTTTTGAGATGGTTCCATATTGGTGTGGGCATGGGTTTTGCTACCGGATTTTGGATAGCATGTGGGTCTTTACTTCTAAATCGTCGTGGGAGACGTGCATTTTTTCACTTTTATGATAGCTTCAAAGATTAGGTTTATGGGAGGGTGATGGTGTTCATTGCAAATTTGCAAATGGTTGGACATAGTTTCTCATCCGCCTTTTTCTTTTTGACTTGTTATTTTCTAGCATGTATTTTTTTTCTTGAACAGACCTATTACTGTTTGTATTTAGGGCTAGAGGTTTAGTAATGTAACTTGGCAGGGGTTTTTAAGTCCCCAATATCAATAAAATTGCCACTAACACCATGGGTGGCCTTTTTCTCGTGCTGTATGAAATATGACATCCCAAAAAGTTCCTACTTTTGTAGCATATAATTATAAACAAAAGATGAAAATGTAGTTAATGTTTTATATCACAATGGACTATTTTTCTAGGAAAATCTAAATTTAGATTATTTGTAGAATTGGTACTTAGCAGATGATACATCCATATATACTTTATAATATTTTTCTAGGAAAATCCATTTGACACATCAATGACCTGCAACCCAAGAGTTCCAGATTTGGAGGATTTTAATTAAGAACACATCTCTGGTCTGGTCCCTAGGTTATCGGGTAGCACTACAAAGGTACAAGTGAAGTCTGTCAAAGAATTTAACCATGGCCGGAGTCTACACATCAAATGTTGTCTATAAAGAAATTTTATGTGATGAATCGGTTGGCATGCATATACCAATCCAGTGAGTATAATGATCATGCACGATTAAGTGGCCAACGAGTTTTACAGTTTTTTTCTGCTGATGAATCGGCTGGTATTGTTGATCTTTCTGCTGAATTAAACCCCATGTGTACCATTTTTGCAGTTTTTTTCTTCACCTGAATGAACTTATTAGTTCTTTTTTCTTAGTTTGTGAATACATGGATTGCTTATTCTTACTTTTGGACCTGTATCATTTTTTGAAAATAATTGTTTGATTGTAGCAATGTATTTTGGTATGGTTTTTAGGTTTAATTGCAGATGGAACTCTATATTCGTCACTAGAAAAAAGAAATTACAGAAAGAAGGTAAGCCAATATATAGCTTACCCTTTGTAATTTCTGGTTTGTTGTTTATAAAGGAGAAACTTTGGATGGTAATTATAACTACTTATACTTCACATGATTAACCGATTATGATGCATTTGATAGTATGTGTGTTGCATCGGTTTATTGAAGGATAAGAGCATATGAATGTTTTAAAAATTTGAGCCTAATATCATACATACTCTTGGAAATGCACCAATCGGTCATATTGCAAATACGCTTTTGTTTTTTGTAGGCTAATAATTGTACAGATGAACCTGATCTGATCGGTCAGATGAAGAACAAAAAAACCTTAACAAAAAGTACGTAAATTGTGTCTCCTAGATTTTTAAAGTGAAATGCTTATCTGAGAAAAATCTGAGCCTAATATCATACATACGTCTCGAAATTCTCATTTTAAAGTAAATCGTTGAACTTGTTGATTCAAATGCATGTTCTTTCGTTTATTTATTTCTATTGTTCATGGCTTCAAGTATTTTTGTTTTATTTTTTAATGTGTTTTCTAGAATCTACTTCCAAAATGACTTCTGAACGCAGTTTTTTACTATTGGATTTGATATTTTCGTTATATCATCTTTACATGAAGTTATCCATATGGATATCGCGTAGCACTACAAAGGTACAAACGAAGTCTGCCAAAAAATTCAATCATGACTAGAGTCTACACATCAAATTTGGTCTATATAGAAGTTTTATGCGATAAATCTATTGGCATGCATATACCATTCCAAGGAGTATATTGATCATGCAATTATTAAGTGGCTATCGAGTTTTATACAAATTTAACCGCAATCTATTGAAGAGCAGGTGTCCTAAGCAACAATCTAACATGAATCCCATTTATGGGCAATTTTAACATTATCAAAGCCTTTTGGGTATTTAGATCGAAGACTATGGCCTATTATGATTTATGAATTAGGTAGTGCAAAGTTCATGTTTGTAAAGTGTTAGTTTGATCCATGACACAACAAATGATGGAGGTCAAAGGTGTGTGCAACCAACAATCATGTTGTTGATGGGCATCATTAAGGTACCAACAACAACCAATGGGGTAGGTTGTAGTTGATGAGTCATTTGCTTCTATTGACATGAGCCAATTGTGTCGGATATCCATTGTGAACCATCCTATAATTGTTCAAAGCTACGATTTGTGTTAGAAATTATGCCGGACAAATATGATTTTTGATGTATAAAGACATATGAAATTGTCCCATTGAATGATTTGTTCAAACTTACATAAGCCAAATGAAACTCAAGGTCTTGATTACCACTACAAGAAAAGTCACTTGCAGGAACATAATTTTTTCGTTCCTAGATGTCCTAATTTGGTTGCTATGGCCTTAGAAACAAAATTTTGTTCCTACAGAATGCCTCGTTTGTAGAAACAGAATTTTTGTTTCTATAGGTTATATACGTTTATTATATAGAATTGAACGTGACATCCATCTTCCTGTAACACACATAGAGGTTGGTATCTATAATAATCAGCTAAAATATTTACATGAAAGAATTTCGGAAACCATATGTTAATTATCTTGTTTTTATCTGTACTTTGCATTTATCCCTCTGTTATCTAGTTTTTATGCCTGTTATTCACCTTGTTTTTATCTTATATATATATATATATATATATATATATATATATATATATATATATATATATATATATATATATATATATATATATATATATATATATATATATATATATATATATATAGGAACAAAATTTTGTTTCAATATAATTCTGTACAACAATTAAGAGGTTCCTATCAAACTCAAAAATCTTAAAAATTCATACCTTCTTCAGAACTTTTAATAATACAGATCTTAAAAATTCAGACTCGACAAAATAGCCCCTTAGTTGGTATGTCTGCAAACTAAAGGATGGTGTCAACTTTCATGATCTTAATTAAACCATTTAAAACCTTATCTATAATGAAGTAAATATCAACTTCAATATCCTTTTCTCTTTCATGTGCAAAGCCAACAAGATTGTTGATTTTGAAGGGTTTTGTACAAACTATTAACAAGAAATTCCCTAAGTTCACATGCAACCCTAAAAGATATCTATGTTTTTCTACAATGAATATATAATAAAAACCTAAATGCCAACATTTATTTCTAAAGATTAAAACAAGAATTACCAACCTTTGAATCTTATTCTTGAAGCTAGCAGCAAAAAGATCCTGCCTCAAATGCAGTCACACCCAAGCTATGGAGGAGAGAAAACAACAGAGTCTCTGGAGAGTATGAAGTTGGCACAGAAAATAGGGAGCAAGGAGGTTCCTTTTATAGCCTCCAAAGGTTACAGCTGAAACCCTAGAGGAGCCTCCTTAATGGGCAAGCCTGTTGACCATTTGGACCAAGACTTCTAAACCCTAATTAGGGTTTTCGCCAACTATGGAGTAGCCTCAATATTGGCTCCAACTTGCCCCTGGCTATTGGCTTACCAGTTATTCAACTATTGAATAAATACAAACCAGTCCCTGCACTTTTAATTAATTAATTTAATCACTAAATTTAATCCAATTAATTCTATATTAAATTCTAATTAACTAATATAGTTTCTAATTAATATATTAACACTTAAATATATTAACAAACTATTTATTTTATTGCTATTGATTTATTAAACAATTAATAAATCAACCTCTCTCTCTACAGAACTCTACATCAATCCTCCAGCTATGAGGGCAACCCAAATGGACACTGATCTTGGTAACAGGTGACGTTCACCTATTGCCCATGACCAGGTTTAATCTAACGTGCTCCAGCTCCCTACTTTCCTTTAGGCCCTGCAAATCAGAACAGATATGAAAACCACATCCGGTATCAAGGACCCAAGAACAGGAAGAAGATGAGTTATTAGATATAGAGTAAGTACCTGCTTGTGATGGCTTCACTTTGCCATCCTTGATATCTTGCAAGTACCTGGGGCAGCTTCTCTTCCACTCCAGTGACCCTTTTCTTTGCAGTAAAAGCAGTCGACTTCTTTGGGATTCGTGACATGCGGAATGCCGGAAGACTTGGCTCTCGGGACACTGCTAGATGACCCGACATGAACCTTTTCCCTCCAGTTTTGCTTCAGAGGGCCCTTCCTTTTCTTTCCCTTGCCAAAGCCAATAGCCAGGACACGCGGGTTAACAAGGAGCACACTTTTTCCCTTTATCCCGTCTTCAGCAGTACGAAGCATGCGGTGTAATTGAGCCAAAGTTTCCTGACTGTTGTTCAAATGATACGTCAGTGTGAATTGGTCATAAGGGTAAGGAGTTTAGCACTATGTCAACAGCTAAATCCTCATGAACAGGCATTTCCAGCTTTCTCAGCCTTTCCACGTAACCTTACATCCTTTGCACGTGAGCGCAGATGGACTCTCCATCCTTAGGCTTGCCGTTAATGAAAGTTTTTACCACCTCACGCCTTTCGATGCGCTCTTGCTTGCGGAACTTTTCCGCGAGCTCTTTGTGCATTTCGTAAGGCCGGTAGTCCTCATAAATCCTCTGCATTTCAGAGTTCATGGTAGCGATCATGATGCAAGCCACTTTGGTCGCATCATCCGAATGTTATTGGTACGAGACGAGTTCCTCGGGAGTAGCGGTATCTGGGTCAACCTCAATCAGCTCGGTTTCCAGAACATACTCTTTGTGTTCAAACCTTAAAGCCATTTTGATATTACGGATCCAGTCATTGTAGTTAGTGCCGTCCAACGTCACTTTAGAGCACAATGACAAGATCGAGGTGACATTACCGGAGTTTGAGTGGGGAACGGATTGGTCGATAGAAGACATCTATAAAAGAAGAAGGTAGTTTTAATTAGACATTTATAAATAATCCTTATATTCACCCAAGTATAAATATAAGGCTATGATCCTACAATAACAATTCACAATATCGAAGAGGGATGTCCTAATCTTTATTGTAAATTTTATAAGGTAGGCGAATGACGATTCAGCCAATTCCACTGCGGAAACATAATCATATTATAATGGAATTCCTAGTTTCTTTTGAGATTTATTGAACTGTTCAATAGCATGTTTTAATCTCGGGAATGCCCCACTGTTTGTGACTGGGATACCGAGGATCACAAATCGGGTGTGAATAACCATGCAAATTAGCTTGGTACTCTTGAAGTCAATTACCATCTCTAATTGACGTGCTGGTTAACCACACACGTTCCGTCAATAATGGTAAAATCGAGAAACCCATTGCGAATCTTTGTGGACCCCAGTTGGCATGCCGGTAAACCACACACGCTCCAACAACGTTCCACAAAGTGCAATGTACAATTCCATGGATTAGCACAAATTCACATTTTTGACCTAAAGTAACTAGATTGGGATTTTATTCAAGGTTCTAGTACTTTCAATTATAGCATTATACTTTTAAGAGGCTTAGCGGTTTTATCAAAACCGTTCGGCTAACGACACTCGCCTGACCAGGAGAGCGGTGGGTGAGAGTGGACACCCATTAGACTACCATTTTATAGGCAGTCGCCTTATACCCTCTTTATAGGACAGTTTTGTGAATGGGGCCTACTAACGGTAAGACTAACCAGTTTTATCTTACATACAAATATTAACTTTCAATCATAAAATATATAAGATATATTTTAAACTCTTTAAAGAATTTTAGATTTAATTTTCTATTAATTTTCGAAAATTAATATGAATTTTTTGAAAATTCAAATTAAATCTTTAAGTGATTTAATTAGTCTTTTAATTAAACTAATTAAATCAAGGAAGGGAATCACAAAAATTAATCAAAATAATTTCCTAACCCTATCCCTTAATCTTGAAAATTGCATGCAAGGGATAAGGGATTTCAGTTATTTAATTATTCAAAAGTTACCAAAAATAACAACCAACTATCCATGGCAGTAGGCAAATCGGAGACAAGGGGAAGGAGGCTAGGGTTTGTAAAACCGTAGCCACCAAAATCGATGAGGCCTTGTGAAGGGTCATGATTTTTTCAAAATCATCCATCACCATGCAAACAATTATATCAAATTCACAAGAAAAACAAATTGGCTCTGATACCATTGAAAGGTTTTGTACAAACTATGAACTAGAAATTCCTAAGTTCACATGCAACCCTAAAAGAGATCTATGTTTTTCTACAATGAATATATAATAAAAACCTAAAGGCCAACATTTATTTCTAAAGATTAAAACAAGAATTACCAACCTTTGAATCTTGTTCTTAAAACTAGCAGCAAAGAGATCCTGCCTCAAATGCAGTCACACCCAAGCTATGGAGGAGAGAAAATAGCAGAGTCTATGGAGTGTATGAAGTTGGCGTAGAAAATGGGGAGCCAGGAGGTTCCTTTTATAGCCTCTAAGGGTTACAGCTGAAACCGTAGAGAAGCCTCCTTAATGGGCAAGCCTGTTGATCATTTTGACCAAGGCTTCTAAACCCTAATTAGGGTTTTCGCCAACTATGGAGTAGCCTCCATATTGGCGCCAACTTGCCCATGGCTATTGGCTTGCCTGTTATTCAACTATTGAATAAATACAAACCAGTCCCTGCACTTTTAAGTAATTAATTTAATCACTAAATTAAATCCAATTAATTCTAGATTAAATTCTAATTAACTAATATAGTTTCTAATTAATATATTAACACTTAAATATATTGACAAACTATTTATTTTATTTCTATTGATTTATTAAACAATTAATAAATCAACCTCTCTCTACTGAACTCTACATCAATCCTCCAGCTATGAGGGCAAACCAAATGGACTTTGCTTCAATTAACAAGATAAATACAATTTACAGTCATGGCTTAGACACCTAATCCAACAGATTTATCATCACACAGAGTTTATTTGAGACTTTATTTACAGGCCTCAATCCATCAACACCCAAATCAAATAGTAGCTTTAGTACCTAGAGTACTTCTAAGTAATATGCACCAAACCTATGTATTTAGACTCACTAGACAACCAAAAAGAATCTTGATTTTTTTTCTTTTATAGAAACCCACCAATACCCAAATTAAATAGTAACTTCAGTACATGGAGTACTTCACAATTAACAGATGCCGAACTTTTCAGACTCACTAGACAATCGAGAGACTATTGATTTTTTTTGCTTTTCCAAAAAATTAAAGAATTTCTTAGAAAAAGACAAAATCCGTCAATCTACTTCGTAGACAGAATACACTAACCCCAATCTACATCCACATATCAGCATTTGAGATAAAGCACTCAGACCTACTAATACTTATCCTTTTTAACTAAGATCCCTAAATGCGAATTTTAAGTGAAAAATCCTTTGGCAGTTCTTGAATTGACTCATAGGTTGTATTGTGTAATAAATATCTTGCATGGTTTGGGTTATGTAAACAATTTCCCAATTAGAATTTGGTATTTACTAATATTTGTGAGGCCATTATCATCAATATCGACGCCTTGGTTACTTTTCAAAAGATTCATATCCATGGGAGTTTTTAAAGGTCTACAACCTAATTAGTATTTTCTCCGAGTTCAACACACTCCATGACTAGTATAAGTTACTTCAATATTCAAATAATATTTCAAAAAACCTAAATCTTTTATAAGAAACTTTGCTTTGAGAATATTAGCATAATTAATTTCATCACCACAACTTCCAGATATTAAAATGTCATCTACATATACTAGTAAAAAGAAAGTACCATTTTTTTTAATAAAGTAAACAAACATCACTTATTTACACTTTATGAAAATCCATATTCAACCAAAGATCGGTAAGTTTCTCATTGTACTTCCGTGGAGCTTGTTTAAGCCCATAGAGTGACTCGAGAAGCTTATACACACGATTTTTATTAATGATTCTTTAAGCCCATGGTAATGCCATATAGACATCCTCATCAAGATCCCTATACTAGATTTTATTTTTAACATCTAATTGAAATAATTTATCCCCTCTCATTGGTTGAAGTATTTGGTAATAAGTCTAGGTTTATAACACTTGACTTCACCATTAGCTTTGTACTTGAATTTAAAGACCCCTTTGCATCCTATAGGCCTCATACCCTTAGGTAATCATGTAACAACCCAAGTTTTATTTCAAAGAAGGGCTCCCATTTCCTCAATCATGGTGTTGACCCAATTTTGGTCATTAAATTTGTATTTTGAAAATGTAATTTGTAAGAAAGACAACAAAATGTTATCAAGTATTATCAAAATGTTAAAAATAAATTGTGACTTTGTACATACATTACTTGAAGTTATCTTGGTCAAATGAATTAGGTTTATATATTTTTTTTGGTTATATAGTTAATACTTAATACTTAAACATATTTATTTGTCGTTCAAAAAAAATATTTTAACATATTTAAATAATGTGATATGCATATGAATTATACTGAATATCTACCTGAATATTTATTTTTTTTATATATCATAAGATATTAGTTATAATCTTATTGTTTTAAACTTTTACTATTTTCAATGCCCTGGGCGAAATATTAAAATAATGCCCTTATATTCATATTTACAGTAGAACAAAGTGCGATAAATTTTATAGTAAAAAAGTGACTATTAATACAAAAAAGACCCCTACAAAGCTCTACAAGGGCAGGCACTGTGGTTTTTAGCACTTTCTTCAGAACTTTTGCTGTGAAGACTGATTTGCAAATTACAAACTTTCTTCTCTTTGATCCAGTCTACAGAAAATGGTTTTTTATCTGTGCAAAACTTTCCAATGAAATCAATAAACACATGTTAATTGGTTAGAAAAATAAAGAATTGTGTTGAATTATAAAGTAAGGAAGTGTAGGACTTCCCGGATATATCAATTGAGAATTACTTCCATGCCTAGGAAATCAATTTAAATAAAGTTTAGAGCGTTTTGGACAAATTTAACACCGTGTTAGTCCCCATTGTATCACGTCTGCTGCAAGTGAATATAATATATAGATTATCTATGGCTATTAAGAACTAAATGTTTTGAATCCTCGCAAATCTGCTTGATTTGAAATAATATAACTAAAAATCAATTAAGATCATCAAAATTAGGAGTCTATTTGAGCCCAAATGCAATTAGCTGCAATTCAAAAGTCAAAACCGGAAATTTCAGAAAATATATCATGTGATTTCAGTGATTTGAGTCTTGCAATCAAAACCAAATCTCAGAGTCTGCAATTCAAAAGTCAAAACCGAAAAATTCAGAAAATATATCCTCTAATTTCAGTGATTTGAGTCTTGCAATCAAAACCGAGAAAAACAAAATTACAAAATCACTCAAATCAGAAAACTAGCATATCGAAAAAATCAAAACAAATACTTGGAGATGGAGTGGAGTTCCGAGTTTGATTCAGCCTTCAGGTCCAATTTCCAAACCGTGAAACCAAAATCAGAAATTCAGAATTGTGAGTTAAAAATACAAACCAAAATCAATCACAATAATCTACTAATGGTGAATTGATCGATCGATGAGGCGGGCGAGCAAAAGAAAACGAGTTCCTGTTGAATGATTGAATCTGATTTTGAGCGACTAATGAAATTGTTTATACCATTACCGATTACTAACGTCTAACGAGTAGGACTCCTGACTCCTCGATTTGATCTCTAAACTTTTGCCTTTCGGTTTAATTGTTTCCACTTCCAAGTTCCAAGGCGACGATTCCTTTCCAATCGCATTATTCCCGCCTGCACTTTTACTTCTGGCTTCAATCTCATGAAATTAGGATTACGCCGACTATCAGACTATGGACTTAGTTATGAATTGGACTTGGGACTTAATTTTTTGGGCCATCTGGGTATAAATGGACTAGAATCGATGATGCCCCTTTTTTGTGTTGCCCTGGGCTTAGGCCCAGTTCACCCATGTATTGGGCCGGCCCTGCTAAGATCTAACTCATACTAAAAAAAAGAAAGGGGAAATGGCACAATTTTTACGAATTTAGGCTTTCTATTGTTTT
This sequence comes from Cichorium intybus, assembly GCA_023525715.1. Taxonomy (NCBI): domain Eukaryota; kingdom Viridiplantae; phylum Streptophyta; class Magnoliopsida; order Asterales; family Asteraceae; genus Cichorium; species Cichorium intybus. Next base: position 121,467,491 of record CM042009.1, on the reverse strand, counting down.
CACAGCAAACATTGGGCCTTGTAATTGTTTTCTTAAGTTGGGTCTGATACGCACAGTTGCACGTTTTCCATGACTTTCTAGACATTGTAGACAGCGTTGTTGTCGTTTTCTGGTTCAGAATCGATCGGGGATGAAAACTTAAAAAAAAAAACCAATGAATTCCGACAACAGAGGAACCGGTGTCGGTGAAGGTGAAGCAGTAGCGGTAGCAGGAGAAAATTCAGCAACCCAAAGCCCCAATTCAAGCAACTATTGATGATAGTAAACCCCCTTTCCAAGATTTGGTACGCTCTTTCTCACACCCTATTTTTTGTTGAAAATTGGAGAATGCCTACCGAAATTCATGAAGAATAACCTGTGTACATTGGTTAATTGATGGTACGTGAGATTCGTAGTTTGGTTTTTCTCTTCTATAGGTCTCATGGTTTCCAATTATGCTTAATTAGCTATAAAAGACTGAATCTAAGATCCAAAATCGCAGTGGAGGATTTCTTACGATAGAAAAAACGTTTATTGCTGTCTAGTACTACTTTTTTAAAAACGAAAGTCGTCTCACTCACTCTTTTAGGGCCACCATTGAATTGTTGCTCTTTCTACATTGTTGAGTCAACACTGCTTCATTTTCTACAAAACGCACTGTCCCTTGCACTTGCGATGTGATTTCCGATAATAAGTCTTCATCACTAAAATGTCTTCTGGTTCGGTTCAAATTTCATGGAAATTAAGTATTGTAGGCCCCACACTAACAGGCAACGAATTTGAGGCCATCCACTTGAATCTTTTATCTTCACAGTTGGCAGTATATAAACCTCCATGGGGGCATCTTCATATAAGCATCAACACAAACAGAATTACAGAAAGTCATCAAGAATTGCATTTACATCATGCATCCTTGTGTTTTTATAATCTTTTTGCTTCTCTTTGTAAACCTTGTGGAGACCACAACTGCCAATCAGTTGGTAGCAGTGGAAGGAAGAGGAGGAGATGATACCAAAAAGTGTTTGGAGAAGGAGAGAGACGCCCTCCTTCATTTCAAAGCTGGCCTTCAAGACCCGAATGGTGGTCTCTCTACATGGACAGCTGAAGATGATGACTGTTGTAGTTGGCCTGGAGTCACATGCAACAACCAAACAGGTCATGTTACAGGGCTCGGTTTAAGCTCTTGGGATATTGCAGGTGAGATCGGTGATTCATTCCTCAATTTAAGCTACTTAGATTATCTTGATCTTTCTTTCAATTCTTTTTATTCAACCATTCCCGCCTTCATTGGTTCAATGACTCGATTAAGGTACCTTGACTTTGGATCGAATCATTTTAATGGAACCATTCCCAGTTCAATTGGTTCCTTGACCGAATTAAGGTACCTTGACCTTTCCACAAACTCTCTTCATGGAACCATTCCTCCAGAGTTTGGAAACCTCACCAAGTTACAAAGGCTTTGGCTTGGAGATGTTGGAAGATGTAGAGTTGACAACATAGAGTGGTTGTCTCATCTTTCTCATTTGAAGGAACTTATCATGGATGGGATCTCCCTAGCTAAAGCAAATCATTGGGTGAATGCAGTTACGAGTCTCCAAAAACTATCAATTTTAAGTTTAAAGGGATGTGAGCTCTCGCAGGTCATGTATCCATATTCTTCACTTCACAACTCTTCCTTGTCTATTACTTCCATTTATCTCAGAAACAACAATCTGACCTCATCCATGTATCGTTGGTTGTCCCTGTTACCCAGCAATAAGCTTTCTGTTCTAGATCTCTCAAGAAACATATTAGATGGGATACCCAAGTATATTGGTAGCCTCTGCAGTTTGAATAGTTTGTGTTTTGATAACAACTCTGCTGTTGTCAAATTTCCTGAGTTTCTGAAAAACTTGTCTGGATGCACATCGCATTCATTGCAAGATTTGTCTGCCAGAGCAAGCCAATTTACAGGGTCATTGTCCGATGACATCCAAAAGTTTTCATCCCTAACAAATTTGGACCTATCTCACAATCACTTAAATGGAACTATAAGTGAGAAACTATGGGAACTACCCATGCTTGGTGTTCTTGATCTCTCTTCCAATTATCTCAGAGGTGCTATCTCTAAAAACATTGGAAAGTCGACGGCTTCTTATATAGATCTTTCAAAAAACTCACCACTAGAAGGAGTTCCTTCCACACATCACATGCCAAGCCTTTCTTATGTAGAGTTTATTGATCTGAGCTCTTGCAAGCTAGGGCCTCACTTCCCGAAATGGGTTCAAACACTGAAATATCTTACCCATCTTGATATTGCCAATAATGGAATTTCAGACACAATTCCCCTAGGGTTTTGGAAAATGTGGCCTTCTCGATTAACATATTTGAATCTCTCTTCCAACAACATCAGTGGGAATGTACCAGATTTCTCATCAAATTTTGACTATCGGTCCGTGATAGATTTGAGTTCCAACAGCTTTTATGGTCCGATACAGAATGTCTCTTCCTCTTTGCAGTTATTAAATCTTTCCAAAAACAAATTCAATAGAGAAATCTCTTTTCTATGCCAAATTGTTGATGGGTTGTTAGAATTTCTTGACCTCTCCCATAATTTTCTAAGCGGAAAGCTTCCAGACTGTTTGTGGCATTTCAAAGAACTTAGAGTTCTTAATCTAGGAAACAACAACCTCTCTGGAAAGCTTCCTGCCTCTGTTCAGTCTTTGATAAAACTTGAGGTGTTGGATTTATACAAGAATGACTTCTCTGGTGAATTGCCTTCGTCTCTAAAGAATTGCACAAGTTTAAGCTTGTTGAATTTGGGGGCCAACAAGTTTTCTGGTAACGTGCCTCTTTGGATTGCAGAAAAATTATCCGGGTTGTATGTTCTTATCCTAAAATCAAACAACTTCTTCGGAACCATCCCTTTACAGTTATGTCATTTAACAAATCTTCAAATTCTTGACTTGTCAATGAACCATCTCCATGGAAGCATCCCCTCATGTTTGAATAATCTTACCAGCATGGTCCAAGCAGGATTCTTACTGCCACCAAACATACATTCCATTGTTGGTGGTTTGAGTTATCCAGGAGAAATTGCTGCTTATACCTTTTCTGATGAGTATGTTGACCATGCAATGATTGAGTGGCAAGGAGATGAACGTGAGTTCTTTGCCACATTAAGATTGTTGAAGAGCATTGACATGTCAAGCAACAATTTAACAGGCGAAATCCCATATGAACTTACCAATCTTTATGAGTTGGTCACCTTGAACTTGTCAAAGAACGCTCTACATGGAGAGATTCCACGCCAAATTGGTGAGATGAAAAACCTTTTAGCTGTGGATTTGTCTAGAAACAGATTATCAGGAGGGATACCATCAAGCATGTCTCAAATGAGTTCTTTGAGTTATTTAGACGTGTCATCTAATCACTTGTCTGGGAGAATCCCATCAAGCACTCAACTCCAGTCCTTTGAGCCTTCAAGATACGATGGAAACTTAGGACTATGTGGACCTCCCCTTACCAAGAATTGTCCTGGAGATGAAGATTCAGAAGTACCACCCGTTATTGGTGAGAGTGAGAAAGATGAAGTTTGGGGATGGTTTTATATTGGTGGGGGAACCGGTTTTGTTACTGGATTTTGGATAGCATGTGGCGCTTTGCTTCTCAACCGTCGTGGGAGACATGCATTTTTTCACTTCTATGATTCCTTCAAAGATTGGATTTATGTGAAGGTGATGGTGTTCATTGCAGATTTGCAAAGGGTTGGACATACATAGTTTCTCATCCGCTTTTTTCTTTTTGACTTGTTATTTTCTAGTATGTATGTTGTGTTGAACACACCTTTTCCTGTTCATATTTAGGGTTAGAGGTATAGTAATGTAATTTGGCAGGGGTTTTTAAGTTCCCAATATCAATAAAATTGCCACTAACACCATGGGTGGCCTTTTTATCTTGTTGTATCAAATAAGACATCCTGAAAATTTCATACTTTTGTAGCATATGAAAACAAGACTAAAATTAAGTTATTGTTGTATATCATAATGGCCTATTTTTCTAGGACAATTCTCAATGTAGATTGTTTGTACAATTGGTACTTAGCATATGATACATCGATATATACTTAACTATGATGCTTCTGTTTGTAGATTATCTACAAAATTGACCAAAGCTGATAAAGTAGATCAACAAGCTAAGAAAGTTCATTCAATACATCAACGACCTGCAACCCAATAGCTCTAAATTTGGGGTTTTTTTTTTTAATTGAGAACATATCTATATCAACAAGATTTTGGTTCTATACAATAATAATGTATGTATGCATCGATATCTCTCTTGGATTTTGTTTGATTGGTATACTTTAGGTTTAATACCAAATTACTCTATTAGAGAATAAGCTAAATATTGCAATTCATATTGAATACTTGATGGCTACTCAAGAGCTTGTATGAGTTTATCGTTGTCAACAGAGGACAATCAGATGTGCATTCAAAATTGATGTTCAAATAGCATATGAAACGGTTAGAGAGTGCCTTAGTACACACTTATCTTGTACACAATAAGAGACACAAAGCAATATGTAGAAGAAGAATATTAGACAGCATAAACTTGTGTGTATTGATTGCAAAGAAAAAGAGACAGACTTCTGGCCAAATAGGCTTATATGGAAAACATAAAAACAGGGAAATAAACTGACCACTAAACATAGAAAGGAAAATAACTGACCACTAACATATGACTCATTCCACTAAGGAAAATAAATAAAAACTGATAAACGCATGCCTTGCACATGCAGACATACACAAGGCTTGCAGGGAAGAGACAAATTGGTTTGATGAAGAAGAAAGATGTGATCATATGTATAATTGGTGTGTAATTGTGAAATTGTATTGAATGATTGAATGTGTACAAGGAAGGCCCTATATATAGAGACTGAATACAGCTAACACAGGAAACTATCAGAGTTAATACAGGAAACAATCATTGACAAGAATAGAGGCATAAATCTTGGCTAATATCCCCCCACAAGCTAATGCCGAGAAGCGACTTTAAGCTTGGACCTAAGAGTTAAAAACCGTTGAGAAGACAGGGGTTTTGTAAATACATCTGCAATTTGATCCTCGGTTTTGATAAATTGTATTGAGAGCTGTTTTCGGGCGACCCTTTCCCGAACAAAATGGAAGTCGATTTCCACGTGTTTTGTGCGGGCATGGAAAACGGGATTGGCTGATAAATAAGTGGCGCCCAAATTATCACACCATAAGATGGGTGGCAGTGGCATCGAAACATGGAGCTCTTTCAAGAGTGCCTCAAGCCAAGTCAGCTCAGCCACAGTGTCGGCGAGAGCTTTATATTCGGATTCCGTGGATGATCTCGAGACAGTTCGTTGTTTACGAGCACACCATGAAATGAGGTTGGATCCAAGGTAAATGGCGAATCCCCCCGTGGATCGACGATCATCAAGGGAGCCGGCCCAATCGGCATCCGAGAAGCCTGTAAGAGAGTGTGCATGAGAGTCGGTGTAGGCGTGAATCATTGGAGCGGATTTGTGTTGAATCAGCAACCCAAGAGTTGATGTTCCTTGAAGATACCTGAGGATCCTTTTGACTGCTGACCAATGATTCTCGGATGGCGAGTGCATGAATTGACAAACTTTGTTGACCGCAAAGGTTATGTCGGGTCTTGTAAGGGTGAGATATTGTAAGGCCCCGACAGTTTGTCTGAATTTGACTGGGTTATCAAATAAGGGGCTGTCCCCGAGGGCTAAGTGTGAGCTAGAGGCCATGGGAGAGTCAACCGGTTTGGACTGAGATAGGCCAGCTTTGTGAATGATGTCAGCGATGTATTTTTTTTGTGATAGGAGCAGATCTCGACCTTTGAAGAGAACTTCAATACCCAAGAAGTACGACAGTCGACCCATGTCTTGGATTGCAAAGGTAGTGCTCAATCGTTGAATGATGGAATCAATTAGCTGTGAATTATTGCCGGTAAGGATTATGTCATCCACGTAAACAAGCATGTACAAGAGGTTTCCATTTCGGGAGTAGATGAACAGGGAAGGATCAGTTCTGGACCCATGGAAACCCAGTTGGATTAAGATGCTTGAAAAGCGTTGGAACCAGGCTCTCGGGGCTTGTTTGAGGCCATATAGGGATTTATGAAGCCGACATACATGATTGGGCCTTTGTGGATCAACGAAGCCTTGTGGTTGACGTAAGAACACGGTTTCCTTAAGGTCACCGTGGAGAAAAGCGTTTTGAACGTCTAATTGGCGAAGAGGCCATTGTCTTGTAACAGCAAGCGAGAGAACGACGCGAACCGTGGTTGATTTAACCACAGGACTAAAGGTCTCATGATAATCTATACCCGGTTGTTGGTTAAAACCTTTCGCGACTAAACGTGCTTTGTGACGTTTGATATTCCCATGTTCATCGTGTTTCAATCGGTATACCCATTTACAATCAACGATATTCGCATTCGGGACTGGTGGAACTAAAGTCCAGGTGCCGTTTCTCATTAAGGCTTTGTATTCCTCTGTCATGGCAGCGCGCCATTCAGCACTTTTGTTGGCAATGGCAAAGGTGGTTGGTTCGGTTGAGGAAGAGTCAATTTGGGTGTGAAAGGAAGTTGCATTGTAAGGAGTTCGTGGCTTAGGGTTTTGGCGAAGATTGTGAGGGCGAGGACGGGGTTGGTTGGCAGAGGTGGATGGCGGTTGTGTAGCAGGATTCTGGTAAGATTGGTAGGCTGGAACAGTAGGTTGGGTAGCAGTAGTAGAGCGACGGTGATAGGTGGCGGGTGGTGGATCGGTGGGTGTCGGGTCAGAGGCAGCAGATTGTGTGGAAATAGAGTCGGTTTGGGCAGAATCGGTTGGATTAGATGGGGATGAGTTAGTTTGGTTGGAAGATGATGAGGTGGGTGGTTGGTTGATTGTGTCAGGTGGTGTAGGAGAGGGATAGGATGAGAAATAAGGATTGGGAGATGATGGAGTTTGTGTGGGAGAGGATGGTTGAAGGAGAGGAAAGTAGGATTCATTGAACCGTACATGGCGTGCGGTGTAAATGCGATTTGTGGATGGATCAAGACATAGATATCCGTGATGTGAGGGACTATACCCTAGGAAGATACATGGCGATGAACGGAAGTCCATTTTGTGTGGATGATATGGACGAAGGTGAGGAAAACATTGGCACCCGAAAACACGTAAGAAGGTAAGATCGGGTTTTCGTTTAAGAAGGTGCTCAAAGGGAGAGATGTGAGAGGAGGTACGAGATGGCATGCGATTTATCAAGTATGTGGCGGTTTCGAAGGCGAAGTTCCAAAACCGCATTGGAACACCCGATTGAGCAAGAAGGGTAAGACCCGTCTCCACAACATGGCGGTGTCGTCGCTCAACGAAGCCATTTTGTTCGCTTGTATGAGGACACGAGAGACGATGTACAATTCCAAGGTTTGCAAAAAAGGAGGATAAGTTGCGAAATTCCCCTCCCCAATCTGTTTGAACGGATTTGAGTTGTGTTTGGAATTGGCGTTCAGCCATCGTGTGGAATTGTTTGAAGATGTTAAAAACATCCGATTTCATTTTAAGCGGAAATATCCACATGTATCTAGTGTGGTGATCAACACAAAGCAAAAAGTAACGATGACCATAAAAGGAAGAAACAGGAGCAGGTCCCCAAACATCACAAAAAACTAAATCCAATACATTAGTGCTTTTATGAGTAGAAGAAGCTAAATGCAGTTTTGAGGATTTCCCCATAGGACAAGAAGGACAAAAAGGTAAAACAGAATTATTGCTAGTAGGAAGACAATATTTTGAGATCATAGTTTGTAAAAGTTGCGAGTGAGGGTGTCCAAGTCTTTGATGCCAAGTTGTAGGAGAAACTCGGGTGGTAGAAAAAGCAACATGTGAGACAGGAGAGCTCTTGGGGAGATGAAGAGGGTAGAGACCGTCTTTACTTGGACCCGTGAGGAGGATTGTTCTGGTAACCGAATCCTTAACACAAAAAAAGGTAGAGTGAAATTCAAAAAACACATTGTTATCTTGACAAAAACGTTGGACGGAAAGAAGATTTTGTTTAAGTTGTGGAACGTGAAGAATATTTTGAATGGAAAGGGTTTTAGTGGGTGAGTGAACAGTAGTAGAACCAATATGAAGAATGGGTAGTTTATTGCCATTACCAACAAGAAGTGTGTCCTTACCAAAATAAGGCTCGGAATTATCGAAGCTTGTGAGATCGGGTGCAGCGTTACTGTTTGAACCAGTGTCCGGCAGCCAAGATGATGAGGTTTGTGAGCGAAAATCAGCAAAGTTGGCTTGAGGGTTGTGTCGTGGTGGACGAATTGTTGCAGGATCACGATTGGGACATTGTGAGGGAACATGCCCAATACCGCATCTGTTGCAAGAGCCATATACGGTGTTTTGATTAGATGCCCAAGCGAATCGAGAGTTGTTTCCAGAAGAAGAGCTCGGGTTTCGGTTGTTGTTGTTACCACGTCCACGACGGTTGTTGTTTCGGTCACGGTTGGACTGTCCACGGTTAGTGTAATAGGCTTGGTTTTGTTGCTGTGCGGGTTGTACATTGAAGCCTAAGTGTGTCATTATTTGTTGAAGTGACTGAACTGTTTCAGGTGGGAGTTGGAGACCGGTCTGCGTGGTTGGGTCACGACTGGTTGTAGCCGTGAAGGCTTGCGTAACAGAGGAGATGGTGGGATCGGCTTTTTTTGTCATGTACTCGTGATCAGTGAGGAGACCGGGTAATTCGAGAAGAGTGACAGGAGGGTGTCGTGCAACAAGGGTGGGTTTCAAGATGTTGTATTCCTCTCGGAGGCCTGAAATAATCAGCATAACAACATCCTTTTCTTGCATGGCTGCACCAATATTTGCTAGTGCATCATTGTATTCTTGGGCGCGTGTAATGTAGTCGGCGGATGTTTCATCAGATTTCATTTCTATCTTGAGAAGTTGGGTTTTAAGTGTGTATTCTCGGGAAGATGTGTGTGGTGCATAAGCACGTTCCAAAGAAAGCCATAAGTCACGAGAAGTTTCACCCTGTACATGTTTGAAGGAGGACTCGGAAATGGTGGACAGCAGAAGCATGCGGACATGGGCATCATTGGAAACCCATGCTGAGTAGTCGGGGTTTGGTTGTTCTGAGGATGCCGATGTTCCTGTGGCAGCGGGTGAAGATGTGATATTGGTAATAGTTTGTGATGGACAGGGAAGGGAGCCATCGATATAGGTATATAAACCATTTGTAACAAGAAAGGGTTTGATCATGGTTTTCCAGTGTCCATGATTGGATGGGCTAAGTTTAAAGCCGAATTTGTGAGAATTGTGAATGGTTTTCTCTGATGTGGTGAAGGGTGTAATGGCCATTGTTGGCTGGACCGATGGAATCAAGAGAAGAGAAGAGAGGCAAGGGAGAGGCTGTTGGCAATATTAGGGTTCTAGAGAGATCTGGAGCGTGACGGCTCTGATACCATATAATTGGTGTGTAATTGTGAAATTGTATTGAATGATTGAATGTGTACAAGGAAGGCCCTATATATAGAGACTGAATACAGCTAACACAGGAAACTATCAGAGTTAATACAGGAAACAATCATTGACAAGAATAGAGGCATAAATCTTGGCTATCCACTCCAAACATTTCTTGATTGCTATGTGTAGACTAGTTAATTAGGAATTATGGTGTAGGATGACATGGTGATAATGACCCAAAATAAGTCTACTAACCTAGCTTGCTACTGAAATTAGGGGCCCGTTTGGTTCGCGGGAATTCAATGGAATTTGAGGGAATTGGAATCCAATTCCATCGAATTCCTGTGTTTGGTTCAAGTTTTGGTTGATGGAATTAAATCCAATTCCATTAAAATGAAAGAATTGAAATTCCTTAGGTATGTGGAAGGAATTCAATTTCTTGGATGATGGAATTTACAAAATTACCATCATACCCTTATATTAACTTTCTTGTTGACCACCACCGCCACCGCCACCGCCACCGCCACCGCCCACCTTTATCTAAATCACCACAACCACCCACCACCGCCACCGCTACCACCACCGCCATCGTCACCCACCACCACCAACCACCACCGCCACCCGTCACCATCGCCACCACTACTATCACCGCCGTCACCCACCACCACCACCATCATCCACCACCACCCACCATCACCGCCGCCACCACCAGCACCACCACCCACCTTTATCGCCATCGCCACTACCACCAACACTGCCACCGACATCACCACCGCTGCTGCCGCCATCCACCACCACCACCACTTATTACCAACAATTATCTAAGTAAAATTAAGCAAAAATAAGAAGGGTAAATCAGTCATATTACATGGATTCCAATTCCATTTCCTGCCAACCAAACATATATGGAATTGGATTCCAATTCCCTTTCCTGCCAACCAAACACAATATGGAATTGGATTCCAATTCCTGACAGATTCCAATTCCTTGACAGATTCCAATTCCTTTAAAAACTTTCTGTGAACCAAACACCACCTAGTTTCTGGTGAGAGTGATGATATCTGTGTAAATATAGTGGAAATGGCTTTTAAAAGTTACAATATTCTTTGGAAACAATAGTTATGAGGATAATGGCTGTTTTGAAAGTAAGATTATAATTATTGGCTATTGTATTATATGTTGATTGGTATGGTAGTTTGTAAATACTTGTGATTTATCTACTCATTCCTGCTACTTTTGGGCTTGAGAGTGAAAAGTTGAACACATTTACATTAAAATGAGTTAATTTAGGTTATATACTATTGATCAAAAATGGATCAAACTGGTAAAAGAAAATAATTTTAGCTGAAAAATAGGTCAAATGGTTCATAAGTTGGCATATCATTCTCAAATTTTTACAGTACTTTGACTATGGCTGACAAGCATGGTATATTAAAAATCCGCAAAATGTTAAGGCTTGTAAACTCTTCAAAATCATGCCAACCACATTAAAGTTTGTTAGTATTACAATGATGTTGGAGTTGGTGTTAAATTAGGAACAGAATCCATCAATCACCAATGAAAGAAATTTTCATTAAGGCTGGATTATCAAACATGAACCTAACTGAAAAGTTTCAACCTTTGTTATCTGTTCATAATGCATGCAAAAATGCTCACTCCTTGAACATCATTAGATCATTCATATGCTACATAAATCAAGTATCCTTATAAATAGACTAATGTACTCCTTTAATGAAGCATCTTCTTACCATTTTATATTTGCTTACATCACCTGTGCATTCTCACTATGTATATAGGCTAAATATGATTGAGTTCATAATAACTTTAGAAGAATAACTTATAGTCGGTTATATTGCGGCATTTCATAATTGTTTACTTTTATTGATATATTGGAAGATTTTTAATGAAGAATTCGTTTATCCTTTTTGTATCTGATGAAAAAGATTCACCTTGGATCCATTGTGCTCTAGCCTGTTGTTTTAAAAGCAGGATGTGATCGATATGATCATATCATTTACTCTTTACAACCTCTGAGTCTATACGATCTCACTTTCATCCAGTTGTATTATAGTTTCTTTTTTTTTTTTTTGTGGAAAACAGGGAATTTTTGTTGACCATTCAACAAAGTGTCAGTTATTGTATAATGCATAGATACACATTTGTTGGAACAAAAAGTGTCTGATTATTGTACAGATACATATTTGTTGGCACAAAGTGTTGAGAATTTGTATAGACATTGTTGTTAGTACTGAAAAGATAAAGGGTCTGTACATTTGTTTATAAATTTTTAATTCCAATTCGTATACTTGGTAGCAATGGGAGGAGGAGGAGATGCCAATGGTGTTTTGAACAAGTGCTTTTTTAAGGAGAGAGATGCTCTCCTTGATTTTAAAGCTCGCCTTCAAGATCCTCATGGTAGTCTCTCTTCCTGGAGAATTGAAGTTGACTACTGTAAATGGATTGGAGTCACATGCAACAACCAAACGCTGAAATTCATGAGACATGGGAAATTCATCAATATTTAGGCTATGTTTGACAGACTAACTGAAAAACTAACTGTTAGCTGGAAAACTAGCGGGTAGCTAGAAAACTAGCGACTAACTGAAAAACTAGCTGATAATAAATGACATTTGGTAAAAACTAACCGATAAAACTAGCTGGAAATCGTAAAATGACATAAAAGGACATGCACAAAATTAATCCAATATTATAAGAAAAAAAACATAATACATTAAATTAATGTAAATACTAAATAAAAGTTTTCTGATTTTAATTTAAATTTCTTGCATCTCAAATCATATTCGCAATATTATCATGAAGTTCTCGCTTCTCGTGACGTGACTCTCGAATGTGCGCATGACTAGATGTTGAATGATTGTTTTGTTCTTCTGAAGGTATGATGTTAGTTCTAGAAAATCGACCTAATTTATAGAAATCAATAATGGAGAGAATGTTTTGCGATTTGGAGGGAGTTAGTGCTTATCTCCTAGTAGTCAGATTTGGAGGAAAATAGAAATCTAATTTGTAGATAAATGCTTTTTTCAGTACGTGTAGTACGTAGTATATTGAAGGGTAAATTTGGAATATTTGAAAAAGTTACTTTAAACATTACTCGTAGTAGCATTTTAAAACACTAGCTTATATGCTAGCTTATAAGCTACTTTTTGGTCCGCCAAACATGTAAAATAAAAAAAACTCAAAAAGAGCTAGCTTACAAGCCAGATGTGGCGTGCCAAACATAGCCTTAATGTCAATTTGGTTGATGGTAGAATTTCACAATGAAATTTGAACTCTAATTTCAACTTTGGCACTATCTGACGCTTTTGCCCTTGATGATACAATCTCTGTTACTCAAGGTTGATGATGAGTTTTTGTAATGATTATACATTTCAACTCTACACTAAATCAGTTCGGGATGAACATGCCTGAATGAAAAACAACTAAAACCAAAATTAGCAATAAACTTAGAGCATCCGTATGGTTGCGTACCAAACAGCAGTCAAAAGCAAAACACGAGGAAAAACTTATTTCTATAACAGCATCGCATTTTCCAATTTCTTTATATTACATCATCTTACTTTCAATCCAATTTCTTACACAACATCTTATTTCTAACTTTTTCTATTACAACATCTAGCTTCTAACTTTCCAATTTCTTTATATTATAGCATCTTACAGATTTCTAAAACCCTTTTTTTGCCATACCTATAGAATTTGAAAAAATAACACCTATAGAGGTTGAGCACTAATATATACATAATTAACTTTAGATTTGAGTTTATATATTCTTTCATAATTTAAGAAAAAAATCAAGATATTGGGTACCCGGGTCTAGAACCGATTCCCATGACTAAAACTGTAAATTAAGGTCTTACTCTGAATCTTCATAATCGAATGATGCATAACCGGATGTAATGCTTTTTATTTCATTGTAAAAGTCAATAACAATTTCCCTTAGAGGTAACATGTACTTCATAAATGCCCTTTGACTGTATATAAGTGATAACAAAGATTTTATACCAGATAAGACCAACATGGTAATTGTAACACCATATTACCTTTTGTTTGTATTATATGTTAAAATGTAATAAAAAGGGTAATTTGGTAATTTTACCATAAAAGGGTATTTTAGTCTTTTGGACAGAAAAGGATTTGATATGTAATAATGTTTTGAGTTTTGGACTCAAAATGTTATAAATATAGGTTCTTGTCATAAAAATTGATAAAAGTGGCAAAAGTCCAAAAGATAGAACTTTAGGGACTAAACTGCAATTTCTGGAAGTATAAAAGGGGAAAATATCTCCTCATATGTGCAGAAACGTGAAGAAGCATGGGGAGAGAAGCTTGAGGTGCGATTTCTGCAGGTCACATGTAACACCCCAACTTTTACACAAACTTTTTTTTTTTCAAACTTATATTACAAATATTTAGTCAATACAAACCATTTAAGTTTTTACAAACGGGGCATTACGAATTTGCATCATAACCATAGTTCAAACCTGTCTATTTTACATTTAATACAGCAGAAGCTACAGTCCCACATCTGACCCTTCTATCGCCCTTCTTGTTTACCTGAGTACATAACATTTAAAAAAAATATACGTGAGACATAATGTCTCGTGAGCATTATGGGTTTAGACCCAAAACAGTTTTCCAATAATAACATTCTTCTTTGAATTTCCAATATTTTATTTCGTATGAGCGCACCCATAGGTATTTCTTATTATATCATGGTACATTCCTACGAGCGTACCCGTAGGTTTTATACGAGACGCACCCGTATAGCTGCTTCCTCAGTAGCATGAAACGGATTCATCTACCAAGGTAATTAGACAACTACTTCACGACAGGAGGTACCATCCCAGTAGTGTCTTTTTGCCACCCCTACCGCAGCAGGCCGTGGTGTTTATCCGGATACTAAGCAACTCATTATCAAGGGCCAATCACATTATCAGTTCACTGTATTTTCTGATTCTCTTTCTGTACACATTATAAGCATATTTTTCATAAAATACTTTTAAAGCCATGAAACCACTTTGACTCCAAAACATTTTGAATAAAACTCATTTTGCTATGTACCCGAAAATCCACATAATACTCACCTCGAGTCGGCAATGTAGAAATCCGTGCGGCAACTCCGCAAATCCAACCAAGCTCAAAACCGCACACCTTATACTCCTATAAGGTATATTAAGTTATTATATGTCATAATAATTAAGCCCCACCTTAATTATATACTTGTATAATTAAAACACTTATTATATTTATTTTCAGCTTTTGACCCCAAAACATAAAATCTGTTTATGACCCTTTTAAGCCCATCTTAAACTTAACCAATCAATGATATTTTTATACAGTCATCTAGCTCACCTCTTTAGGTTTCCAGGGATATAAGGCACATGCACTAACTATTTTTCCTCTATTATATACAATTTAACCAAGATTGGGTATCAAAATATGTCAAATCCAGACTAGGTTACAAAGAATGCCACTTTCAACCTAGAAATGATCATCACTAAATTCTGAGAAAACTATTGGACAAACAAGACCCTAATACAAGACTACAGGCCCCGACCTCATGTCATTTGCACCTTCCAAGCATAAACGAAAAATCTGCAAAGTTGACTGATACAATCGGTTCACCCACTGAACCACCATTGAAGAAATATTAATCGATGAAAATGGGTTAAGAACTGAACTCTGAGATTTGGTAAGGACAAACTAGACTCCAAAAGTGAACTAAGACAAGTGGCCTTGCTCCCAAAAGATTTTTGTACAATTTACAATGAGTTTCTCAAGACAGGGAACCAAATCTGACAGAACTTGGACAAGTCAGTGAATATTGCACAATTCACCTAACTTAGAACCCAAATTAAGCCAAGGACTTCTGGAACAAGAAACTAGACACTTAGACCTTTCCAGAAAGGTATGATTCACCTCAAATGGCCAAGTACAAGATTTTATATGAATTTTCTAAGAAGACCTAAAAGAGTGAAAATCCGAAAATTCTAAACTCGACATTAGGGTCTAGAGTTTCAACCCCTAAACCCATTAAGACATGGATTCAGACCTATAAGGTCTGAGACAACATCAAATACATCATATATATCAAAAGATTAGAATAACTCTATAGTAACAAACAGGCATACACACAAAAAGCTTACTTGGATACAAGATCAAGGATCACGCTTTTCCATTCCTCTTCTTCTCCTTACTTCTTCTTTTCTTCACTCCTTCTTAACGTGTCAACAACAATACAATTGCACTTCCACCTCTCCTCGGTTTCTATCTCTTTGCCAGCTCTTCTCCCTCTCTCGTCCAACTCTCTTCTCGACAGCCAAGGAAAAATGGAACAAGGGTTGCTCACGGTTTCAATTTGAGTCGCACTGGGGTCTTTGGGGTTGTGATTTGGGGTTTGCTTATTTCTCACGTGAAAGGCTGGCCAAAAAAAAGAAAGGACAAAGGCCTTGGGGCCAGAAATCATGTTCAAAGCAAAAAGAAAGCGTCAACAACCCTAGAAGATTCCATTCCATACACTCTCAAAATGTGACAATATTGGTCCCCCTAGTTGAACAATTTATTTTTCTTTAACCCCTAATCACCATAAGTCATCATTTGAAGTTTCCAAGTTTGTCATTATCTTCCCTCAATATATAATTTCATTTTTAGAACTTTTATTATTATTATTATTATTGTTATTATTAGCAGCCGAGATCAAATTCTACGAATCGTTTTCTAATTAACTTTACCCATTTTGTTTTTAAAAACGTAACTAGCGGTTGACGTTTAATATTCATGCTAAAATGAAAATGGGGTGTTACAACTCTCCCCCACTTGTAAGAATTTTGTCCTCGAAATTCAACTCTAACACCTCTAAACCAAACGCCTCAAGACCCTCATACGACTCCTCGATCTATATAGGTTCCTTCTCATCTCAACGAATAGGGTTCCAACACCTTCGCATGTACGACACCTTGTGACACGACACACCGATGCTATAGCTGGCAGTTGCCAGCGAAGGCGAAATACAAACAGAGGGAGGTAAGCATGCATTCCAGCTACTCCTCCCCCAAAGTCCAAGATACCTCTCAACGTAATGTAACATATCTCATTTCATCTCTGACCACCACTGACCTTCAATCAGATCTTTGCGCGTCACAACAACAAATAGTCCACATCCTAGAATCACCTAGGTTATTCTAACTTTCTTCTTTCGATCCGACTAGCAACCACAATAGCTAAACACTGGCACGTAAGCTACTACATCACTGTACTAGTTAATCACGAAATTCAACCCCTGATGTAGCACATAGCAATGCATACCATCTATACGAATGCTATAGACTTGCAATAGTCCAACAAGCCCAGACCATGCTATAATTAACTTGATTGCATAACTTTGCACATAATACTAGCATACACCACCCATACAACCTCTATAGATAGAGTTATGCACTTCTTCCCTCCTAATTGGCAGAAGGGGGTATATTGAGGTTCCAGTCATTCTGTGACCCAAATGAATAGCCTAACAAGGAAGATACCACCCCTAACACCCCTAGAATCTCAATTCATGCTCACAACATGTCATTACACGTCTAAACACACTATTGTCGTTTAAGCAACCTCTTTCCCCTTCAAATGAACAATTCTCGCCTACTTGGGTTCAAACCCGATCCTACCTGATCCTTTCAGCGACACGCCACCTATTCCTGCAACAATGGTCCATGCTCTTTTACTTTCAATCACATTGTATGTCTTCATTCTAGCAATTTCAGCTGCGCCAAAAGCTTAATTTCATTTCTCGTAGTCGCACTCGTCGACTTAACCGACTCCCCCACTTTAATTGAACATAACACTTGCCTCGAAGCCTCGATACCTCTTAAGTAAGCACACTTTACTACCACCTCCTACTTCTTTAACTTCTTTGGAGGATGAAAAGTAAACCTATCTTACCAACCCAACAACTCACATCGAAGCTAAACACCATCTCATCACGCGTGTTTTAACGATGTAAAGACATGTACATCAACCATCGTATACTGCTCATCATTCGCTAGCCACTCTAACCGTTGTCGGCACCTCCTCCATCGTGAGCTGTAAAGCTCGACCTCATGCCCTCTCTGTCGCTGCCCTAACCTCTCTTACAGCACATGACCGCTCCATCACTTGCGTCATCTCTGTGAATTCCCGTGTCATCCCAGACAAGCTCTCTGTCGTCTGCTCCAAAGTCAAAAACTCGTGGGAACTCTGCTCCATCTCTACTTGAGGCACATACTACCTCTGGAACCGCATCACAAATTCCTCCCAGGTCAAAACCCCGACCTGATCCGCTGACATAGATGTGGTCTCCACTTTCTTTGGTCAACTTTTACCATTCATTACTCTTTACTTGTTATGGCTAATACCAAAAATAACTTTTACCTTTCTTATTACCCCAACTGCATCATAATAATGCTTCAATAAAGACTTGCATTTCTGACTCAACAATTACTTGTTTTATCTCATCATACTTATTAAGCATATACTACTTTCATACTCATATAGATTACCACCATTTTTTTTCATAGACATTCAATCTTTACGTCTCATACATTTTACTTATAAACTTTCTAGGCTTGAAACCCAAAATTTCTTTCATTGTATCTTTTACCATTTTTCTTTATGTGTCATAAGGCTATGTGCCCAACACATCACATTACTCTTTCATTTAAACTTCATTTCTTTACACTATTTACTTCTACGTATCTTAAGGCGATATACGCTATACATTTCTTTACAACATTATATATTTCATATTTCGTATAAGACTTACTTCTTATGTATCTTTAGGGGATACACAACTCCCATTTAGTTTCTCATTATCTATCATTCTTTCGTATTTCGGGGCGATATACCAAATGCATTATCTCACTCTTTTGCTTCACACTTTATAGTATTCTAATTAGAATACCTATTTTATAACCACCTTTATACTTTTATACATGACGTAAGTCCCAAAACTTACCCATTATTTTATATTTATAAGCATGTATAAACACATATATACACATTCGTTTATATTTCATATTTACTAGCCATGTACTGATTCATTTCTCACAATCTTTGGATACTTTTACCCGTTATATTCATTTACACTCGGAAGTAGTAACTTCCTATCTGTTTATTATAATTCTTATTTTTCATTCTTTATCTCATATTTGATTCTTTGCCTAGTACTTACTTAGGCATTCTCTCTTATTCCCTACTTCATATTGATTATAGTCTTTAGTAATCATTTCTACATTCTTTCGGTTATCCTTGGTTGACATACCATGAGGTAACATTTCATCATTTATATTTCTGCTTATACTTATTTTATGTGATCGCTGGATTTGATTCCAAATGACAATTCATTTCATCATCATTTTCTTTAATAACTTCCCTTATATTCCTTTGATTATCCTCATCAGTTGTCTTGTCTCTAATTTCTCGCCTAACACTTATTAGGCATTCAATCTTTAGTTCTCAATTCATGTTCTTATTTTCATTTTTGTCTTTGATTCCTTATCTAATACTTAATTAAGTATTTTACTTTCATTTTATAATAATGTATTTGTTCATAGCTTTTAGTACACATACTTTAATTCCCTGGTTGTCCTGGGAGACATATCTTACTACTTCACATTATTTATTCCTTACCCTTTCATACAGCCATTGGGTTTGTCTATAATTACAAAACCCAACTCGTTTTTTTATCTTTCCAAATTAAATGTTTTCATTCTTTTATTTAGGAGTTTTGTTCATATATATATATCTATATATTCATATTCTTTTCCCCAATCTTTCTTTCTTTGGTCACTGTTGTAATACTACTTTTATCTTTACTCCATAGTCATAATTTGTTTCCGTTAGACAACGGAATTTTTCTGTTATACATTTTCCCCCAATTCAAAATTCTCAACGAATTTATCCATTCTTGTCATATTTCTTTTATTATTATTTTTTTAAATTCCATTACATATACTTTATAATGATTCATATAGGGTATAGGGTTTTCCCCCTACATACCTCATACTTGTTATTTCATCTTTAATACTTTTCAATTATACTTTAACATTTTCAGTCTTACTTGATTTTATTACATAGGTATACCGAACCTGTACCCCTCAAACCTCCAACACTCATCCCTTGCAGATTCACATGATTCCTGGGTGGTTCCACCAAACTCAAATATATATCCTATGATTATGATAGTACGGGCCCATATTATTATAACCACCTATACATATTTGCTTCCAACTTTACCACCAGGACTCATGTTTCACTGTTTCAGGTTTACCCCCGCTTTTACTTACTTACGACCTCATATTTAAGTATGTACCTTACTTAACTCCTACACAGTTTAAGTCTAGGTTCAAGTATTGACACCTAGTTCGCTTAAACTATGACTCTGATACCAAATTGTAACACCCCAACTTTTACACAAACTTTTTTTTTCAAACTTATATTACAAATATTTAGTCAATACAAACCATTTAAGCTTTTACAAACGGGGCATTACGAATTTGCATCATAACCATAGTTCAAACCTGTCTATTTTACATTTAATACAGCAGAAGCTACAGTCCCACATCTGACCCTTCTATCGCCCTTCTTGTTTACCTGAGTACATAGCATTTAAAAAAAATATACGTGAGACATAATGTCTCGTGAGCATTATGGGTTTAGACCCAAAACAGTTTTCCAATAATAACATTCTTCTTTGAATTTCCAATATTTTATTTCGTATGAGCGCACCCATATATATTTCTTATTATATCATGGTACATTCCTACGAGCGCACCCGTAGGTTTTATACGAGACGCACCCGTATAGCTGCTTCCTCAGTAGCATGAAACGGATTCATCTACCAAGGTAATTAGACAACTACTTCGCGACGGGAGTTACCATCCCAGTAGCGTCTTTTTGCCACCCCTACCGCAGCAGGCCGTGGTCTTTATCCGGATACTAAGCAACTCATTATCAAGGGCCAATCACATTATCAGTTCACTGTATTTTCTGATTCTCTTTCTGTACACATTATAAGCATATTTTTCATAAAATACTTTTAAAGCCATGAAACCACTTTGACTCCAAAACATTTTGACTAAAACTCATTTTGCTATGTACCCGAAAATCCACATAATACTCACCTCGAGTTGGCAATGTAGAAATCCGTGCGGCAACACCGCAAATCCAACCAAGCTCAAAACCGCACACCTTATACTCCTATAAAGTATATTAAGTTATTATATGTCATAATAATTAAGCCCCACCTTAATTATATACTTGTATAATTAAAACACTTATTATATTTATTTTCAGCTTTTGACCCCAAAACATAAAATCTGTTTATGACCCTTTTAAGCCCATCTTAAACTTAACCAATTAATGATATTTTTATACAGTCATCTAGCTCATCTCTTTAGGTTTCCAGAGATATAAGGCACATGAACTAACTATTTTTCCTCTATTATATACAATTTAACCAAGATTGGGTATCAAAATATGTCAAATCCAGACTAGGTTACAAAGAATGCCACTTTCAACCTAGAAATGATCATCACTAAATTCTGAGAAAACTATTGGACAAACAAGACCCTAAGACAAGACTACAGGCCCCGACCTCATGTCATTTGCACCTTCCAAGCATAAACGAAAAATCTGCAAAGTTGACTGATACAATCAGTTCACCCACTGAACTACCCTTGAAGAAATATTAATCGATGAAAATAGGTTAAGAACTGAACTCTGAGATTTGGTAAGGACAAACTAGACTGCAAACGTGAACTAAGACAAGTGGCCTTGCTCCCAAAAGATTTTTTTACAATTTACAATGAGTTTCTCAAGACAGGGAACCAAATCTGATAGAACTTGGACAAGTCAGTGAATATTGCACAATTCACCTAACTTAGAACCCAAATTAAGCCAAGGCCTTCTGGAACAAGAAACTAGACACTTAGACCTTTCCAGAAAGGTATGATTCACCTCAAATGGCCAAGTACAAGATTGTATATGAATTTTCTAAGAAGACCTAAAACAGTGAAAATTCGAAAATTCTAAACTCGACATTAGGGTCTAGAGTTTCAACCCCTAAACCCATTAAGACATGGATTCATACCTATAAGGTCTGAGACAACATCAAATACATCATATATATCAAAAGATTAGAATAACTCTATAGTAACAAACATGCATACACACAAAAAGCTTACTTGGATACAAGATCAAGGATCACGCTTTTCCATTCCTCTTCTTCTCCTTACTTCTTCTTTTCTTCACTCCTTCTTAACGTGTCAACAGCAATATAATTGCACTTCCACCTCTCTTCGGTTTCTATCTCTTTGCCAGCTCTTCTCCCTCTCTCGTCCAACTCTCTTCTCGACAGCCAAGGAAAAATGGAACAAGGGTTGCTCACGGTTTCAATTTGAGTCGCACTAGGGTCTTTGGGGTTATGATTTGGGGTTTGCTTATTTCTCACGTGAAAGGCTGGCCAAAAAAAAAGAAAGGACAAAGGCCTTGGGGCCAGAAATCATGTTCAAAGCAAAAAGAAAGCGTCAACAACCCTAGAAGATTACATTCCATACACTCTCAAAATGTGACAATATTGGTCCCCCTAGTTGAACAATTTATTTTTCTTTAACCCCTAATCACCATAAGTCATCATTTGAAGTTTCCAAGTTTGTCATTATCTTCCCTCAACATATAATTTCATTTTTAGAACTTTTATTATTATTATTATTATTATTATTATTATTATTATTATTATTATTATTATTATTATTAGCAGCCGAGATCAAATTCTACGGATCGTTTTCTAATTAACTTTACCCATTTTGTTTTTAAAAACGTAACTAGTGGTTGACGTTTAATATTCATGCTAAAATGAAAATGGGGTGTTACATCACAAGTGAATTGAACCAGAAATTGAAGCAAGGGTTTGAGTTGTTGAGGATTCTCAAGTCAAATAAGGTTAGTAGTTAAGTTCTAATCTAAAATATTGAATGTTCTTCACTGGAGGAACTAAGGACTGGAATTTCAGTCATGATCCAAGTGATTAAACATGATTTCTTTGTTTCTAACATGTTCATATGATAAGAACATGTATGTAGAACAATTGATTTTCATAGTTTTGATGAATTTGAAGTTTTGGGGTTTTATGAACTAAGAACCCTAATTTATTCACTTGATTGATTGAGTTGATTTCAAGGAGTTAAAACCTGGTATTAATGAAGGGTTTTAGCCTTGAAATAAACCCAAAATGATTAAGAACCGGATTAAGGACTTATTGTGCAAAAACAGGAAGCTACAGTGCAAAAATCGGACTGAAACTGGACTGCCCAGCAAGGGCACGAGTCATGCTTATTATGCACGAGTCATGCTCCTCTGCAGTACAAAGTACAATGTTATTTTATGCATGCACGAGTCGTGCTCTTATAGAGCAATATTTTGCACGAGTCGTGCATCCATTCAGGAGGTTTTAAAGTTGGAATTTGATGCTAGGCATGTCCATATGACTTCAAACTTTAACTACAAGTCAATGATGGTTTGAAAAGTCCTAGAAAAATACTAAATTGATAATACGACTCCCCGAGGGCACTGTAGAGCAATACAAATGCCTCGGGAAAGGGTAAAACTCATGAAAAGATGGTAAATGGAAAGTTTATCATCTAGACATTGCTTGTAGTGATATAATATTGAACCCTTATGTATAAGAGTCAATTAAAATGATTGTTAACCTATAATCATTGTGAAAATGAATAAACGTATAGGTACGAGACAAAATCTTGTAGAATACACGGAAAGGCAAGAAATCACCAAAGCTAGTTGTAGCAAGCATCAAGGTGAGTAATCTTAACTATATCCAGTGTGATATATGATGATTATATTGGTACTACTTGAAGTAGTTAATTATGAGAAGGGGGTTGAATACCCAAATGTCTTGTAGATGTGATATTGGATAAAACTCTAAATGGTGCAGCTTTACAGCTATGATATTAAATATGGAATCTAGAGGGTGCGATTTTATAACCATGAGATCGGGTTATTGAAATCCATTGGTGCGGCCTTAGGGCTATGATACAAATGACGATATAGTTTGGTACGACCTTGGGCTATGATTTAATTGTTGACACTGTTTGGTGCGGCCATAGGGCTATGATATGAAATATTGAAACTGTTTTGGTGCGGTCTATATGGCCATGATATATGGTGCGGTCTATATGGCCAGGATATATGGTGCGGCCTATATGGCCATGATATATGGTGCGGTCTATTGTGACTAAGAATTTTGGGACAGAAATTGTTATGAGAATTTAAATGTTATTATTCTCTTATATATATATATATATGAGATTATTTGTATGATTACTCATTGGGCTTTATAGCTCACAGTGTTTATTTGATATGTCCCTGCAGGTGAGCGTGATCCCGTTAAATGGAAAGACAAAGCCCGTGACTAAGGACACAGTATTTCTGAAGTAGCAGACCGGCTTGAAGGATGTATAATATTACTATATTGTAATCCTTGATACACTTGTACCTGTTTGTATTAACTAATACCCCTTCGAATATGGTTTTGAATGTAAAATATATGTTTGAAAAATAAAAAAAATTTACAGGGTGTTTTGTTAATAAGCTGGGTGTTACAAGTTGGTATCAGAGCCGTGGTTTAAGTGAACTAGGTGTCTTAGATTAGATTCCTGGACTTAAACCTTGAGAGATACTATATATATGATGGATAGTCAGACATATATAAGATTGTTATTGGATATGTAATCTAACTGTTTGCTGAATTTTGAAGTATGAGATATACAAGGAGTAATCCTATGGGAAGAAATTCAGGGCGTGGTGCCTCAAGAAGTGGACCAGCCCGTTCTCAAGGCTCGGTTAGAAGAAGAGCAGGGGAACCAGTAGAGGACAATCATCGTGGCCGATGTGGTTAGGGAACTATTGCCTATACTGGTTAATAATTCGGGTGAAGAAGCTGCAAAAAGAACTCATGATAGGCAGCCTGAGACCGAAAGTCAAGGTGAAAGCCGTGCCCGCACAGAAAAAGAAACTCAAGGCGGGGAAGCTTCTGAAAAGAAGGTTGGATGTACTTATAAAGCTTTTCTTGGTTGCAAACCAAAGGAGTTTTCGGGGACAGATAATCCGGTCCATGCGATGGAGTGGATAATGCATATAGAAAAGGTGTTCCGTGTCAGTAAATATGCTGAAAGGGACAAAGTGGAGTTTGCCACGAACCTACTGACGGGTGACACATTACACTGGTGGCAAATTTATAGCCGATCATTGGGTCCTGATTCGTCCCTATCATTACCATGGGACCAATTCAAGACCAAGTTTAATGAGGAGTACTGCTCGGAAGTAGCTGTGAAACAGTTGGAAGATGAATTCCTACACTTGGAACAAGCTGTGAAACAGTTGGAAGATGAATTCCTACACTTGGAACAGGGGTCTAAATCTGTCCAAGAATATACCATGAGTTTTCTGGAAAAGGCAAGGTTGGCTGAGCATCACGTGAACACTAAAAAGAGAAAAATAAACAAGTATGTTTGGGGATTGAAGACCCGAATCCGTGAGGTGGTGCAACCGCTTCAACTAACTACTTCCCGACAAGTGGTGGACAGGGCCACGGAAAGGGAGACGGAACTGAAAAGACAGGGAAGATGAAAAGAAAGTGGTTGATATCAAACGAAAGGCGGAAGAACAGTCATGGACGCCTCAGAAAAAGTTACAACAAACTGGGTCTAACCTTAAGGGTAAGGGCCAAAAAAACGAAGCTAAATGGTGTGAGAAGATCAGGAAAAGGCACTCAGGAAGTTGTCGAACCAACACTGTACCAGTTAGTTGCCGAAATTGTGGAAGACCAGGACATGAAGCTAGCCACTGTCGGGCGGAGCGTAGATGTTTTCAGTGTGGGGCCACAGATCATATTCGTCTGAATTGTCCACAGCTGAAGTCTGGAATGTATAGTGAAAGATCCAGAGTTGGACAGGGAGGGAAGAAGGAGGAGGTGAAGAATCAGGGAAGACCAGTAGCCTCGCGAGCCTTTTAGATGACAGTTGAGGAGGCCCGTGAAAAGACTGACGTGGTTACAGGTATATTCACTCTCAATTCCATACCTGTATATGTTATATTTGATCCTGGAGCTACACATTGTTTTGTATCCGTATCCTTGATGCCTCGATTGAATATCCCCCTGACACCTATGGAAGAAAGCTTGGAAGTAGCTAAGCAGATGGTAGATATGTTTGGGTTTTAGAACACCTGGAAGGTTGTCAGCTTAAAATCTACGGGACCACTTTCCCTATAGATTTGAAGCCGATGACTACCAATGAATTTGGGGTGATTGTGGGTATGGATTGGTTAGCAACAAATTATGGTAACATGGATTGTAAGAACAAAAGTGTTACAGTGTTATCACCGGATGGGAAATTGATAAAAATTCAGGGTGAACGACCACGGTTGAGAATGCAGTTATCTCCTTTGCTCAAGCTCGAGGCTGTATTAGTAAAGGAGGTGTATTTTATTTGGCTTATGTAGCGGTGGCTAAACCAAATAAAGTGGGGGGTAGTAAATGTAAATGTTGTAAATGAATTTCCGGATGTTTTTCCCGATGAACTTCCGGGATTACCGCCAGACCGACAAGTAGAGTTCACGATTGAACTGGTTCCGGGAGCCGCTCTTTTTGCTCGGGCTCCTTATCGATTGGCACCGTCAGAAATGGTGGAATTACGGAAGCAATTAGAAGAACTTTTGGATCGGGTTTTCATAAGACCGAGTACGTCACCGTGGGGAGCCCCTATCCTGTTTGTTAAGAAGAAAGACGGGTCTATGCGGATGTGCATTGATTACCGGGAATTGAATAAGATCACGGTGAAGAATAAGTATCCACTCCCAAGAATTGATGATTTATTTGATCAACTTCAGGGAGCATCTTATTTTTCTAAAATTGATTTGAGATCGGGATACCATCAGTTGAAAATTCGAGAATCTGACATTCCGAAGACGGCTTTCCGTACGCGATATGGCCATTATGAGTTTTTAATGATGCCTTTTGGGTTAACCAATGCTCCGGCTGTGTTTATGGATCTCATGAATAGAGTGTGTCGGCTGTTTCTTGACACCTCTGTGATAGTGTTTATAGACGATATCCTGGTGTATTCGCGAAGTCAACCTGAACATGAAGTACATTTGCGCCAAGTTTTGGAGTTGCTACGCCAAGAAAAGTTATATGCAAAATTTTCTAAGTGTGAATTTTGGTTAAGAGAAGTTCAATTTCTTGGCCATATGATTAATACCGAAAGGGTTAAAGTTGATCCAGCGAAAATTGAAGCCGTGATGAAGTGGGAACCGCCTCGGAGTCCGACTGAAATACGAAGTTTTCTTGGATTGGCTGGCTATTATAGAAGATTTGTCGAAAATTTCTCCTCAATAGCTGCCCCGTTGACCAAATTGACCAAGAAAGGCGAAAAATTTGAATGGGCGGAAAAACAACAAGAAGCTTTTCAGAGGTTGAAACAAGCCTTATGTGAAGCTCCGGTGTTAGCATTACCGCAAAGTGGGGAAGGATATGTAATTTATAGTGACGCTTCAAGAGTCGGCCTCGGATGTGTATCGATGCAGAAGGGTCGAGTAATTGCTTATGCGTCTCGTCAATTAAAAGATACCGAGAAGAAATATCCAGTACATGATCTGGAATTAGCTGCTGTAATCTTAGCGTTGAAGCTTTGGAGACACTACTTATACGGTGTGAAGTTCGTTATTTATACAGATCATAAAAGTTTGAAATACTTATTTGATCAAAAAGAGCTTAATATGAGACAGTAAAGATGGATGGATTTACTCAAAGATTTTGATTGTGAGATTCAATATCATCCCGGCAAGGCGAACGTTGTTGCAGATGCTTTGAGCAGAAAAGAAGCTTCTTTGAAGATTACATCCGCGTGTATGGGTGTGGCGAGCCGGTTACCTGAACTAATCCGTTTAGCACAAGAAGAAGCGTGTAAGCCCGAACATATTAAAAGCGAACGAATAGTGGGGTATGTGAAGTTGTTGAACGAAAACTCCCAGCGATTGAAAACCTTTAGGGGTCGTGTGTGGGTCCTAAAGCAAGGAGAGGCACGGAATTTGCTTCTAGAAGATGCACACTGTAGCAGATATGCAGTTCATCCGGGTAGTACCAAAATGTATCGTACGTTAAAGCCTTTGTATTGGTGGCCCGGAATGAAGAGGGATATTGGAAGATATGTGAAAAAGTGTTTGACTTGCTTACAAGTAAAGTCAACCCATCAGAAACCATATGGGGAAATCCAACGGTTGCCGATTCCCATGAGGAAATGGGACAACATTACTATGGATTTCGTAACAAAGCTTCCACAAACACCATGTGGGCATGATGCCGTGTGGGTGATAGTTGACCGTTTGACGAAATCGGCGCAATTTATACCGATTAGTGAGAAATTCAAGATTGAAAAGTTGGCGAAAATCTACATTGATGAAGTGATTTGTCGACATGGATTACCAGTGTCGATTGTGTCAGATCGAGATAGCCGATTTACTTCTCATTTTTGGCAAAGTCTTCAAAAACAATTGGGTTCCAAAGTGTTGATGAGTACCGTGTATCACCCACAGATCGATGGGCAAAGCGAAAGAACTATTCAGACTTTAGAAGATATGCTACGAACCTGTGTGATAGACTTTGGCGGGAGTTGGGAAGATCATCTACCTTTGGTAGAATTTGCATACAATAACAGTTTTCATTCCAGCATTCAGATGGCCCTGTATGAGGCATTGTATGGAGCACCGTGTCGCACTCCTACTTGCTGGACCGAAGTTGGGGAAAAGCCGTTGGCTGGACCTAAAATTATAGCACAGACTGAAGAAAAGATTAATCAAATCAGAGAAAATTTGAAAATAGCCCAAAATCGACAGAAACAATATGCTGATAAGCGGGTGAAACCAATAAAATTTCAAGTGGGAGACATGGTAATGCTCAAAGTATCTCCTTGGAAAGGTTTAATTCGTTTTGGGAAGAAAGGGAAGTTGAGTCCTCGTTTCATTGGACCTTTCCACATATCCCAAAAAGTTGGAGCTGTAGCATATAGACTGGAGTTACCTGATGAACTTCATGGTATACATGATGTATTTCATGTGTCCCATTTGCGAAAGACTTTGTTTGATGAGTCTCAACGTGTGCCATTGGCTGAAATTGAGGTAGATGAGAAACTAAGGTATCCGGAACAACCCGAGAAGGTGTTAGACCAGAAAGTGAGACAGTTGCGGAACAAGAAGATTAGTATGGTAAAAGTGCTTTGGCGACACCATAGAGGTTCCGACATGACGTGGGAGACAAAAAGTGAAATGAGGGAGAAATATCCTCAACTCTTTGTATGATTTCGGGGACGAAATCTCTTGAAGGAGGGGAGAATTTGTAACACCATATTACCTTTTGTTTGTATTATATGTTAAAATGTAATAAAAAGGGTAATTTGGTAATTTTACCATAAAAGGGTATTTTAGTCTTTTGGACAGAAAAGGATTTGATATGTAATAATGTTTTGTGTTTTGGACTCAAAATGTTATAAATATAGGTTCTTGTCATAAAAATTGATAAAAGTGGCAAAAGTCCAAAAGATAGAACTTTAGGGACTAAACTGCAATTTCTGGAAGTATAAAAGGGGAAAATATCTCCTTATATGTGTAGAAACGTGAAGAAGCTTGAGGTGCAATTTCTGCAGGTCACAAGTGAATTGAGCCAGAAATTGAAGCAAGGGTTTGAGTTGTTGAGGATTCTCAAGTCAAACAAGGTTAGTAGTTAAGTTCTAACCTAAAATCTTGAATGTTCTTCGCGGGAGGAACTAAGGACTGGAATTTCAGTCATGATCCAAGTGATTAAACATGATTTCTTTGTTTCTAACATGTTCATATGATAAGAACATGTATGTAGAACAATTGATTTTCATAGTTTTGATGAATTTGATGTTTTGGGGTTTTATGAACTAAGAACCCTAATTTCTTCACTTGATTGATTGAGTTGATTTCAAGGAGTTAAAACCTGGTATTAATGAAGGGTTTTAGCCTTGAAATAAACCCAAAACGATTAAGAACTGGATTAAGGACTTATTATGCAAAAACAGGAAGCTACAGTGCAAAAATCGGACTGAAACTGGACTGCCCAGCAAGGACACGAGTCGTGCTTATTATGCACGAGTCGTGCTCCTCTGCAGTACAAAGTACAATGTTATTTTATGCATGCACGAGTCGTGCTCTTATAGAGCAATATTTTACACGAGTCGTGCATCCATTCAGGAGGTTTTAAAGTTGGAATTTGATGCTAGGCATGTCCAAATGACTTCAAACTTTAACCACAAGTCCATGATGGTTTGAAAAGTCCTAGAAAAATACTAAATTGAGAATACGACTCCCCGAGGGCACTGTAGAGCAATACGAATGCCTCGGGAAAGGGTAAAACTCATGAAAAGATGGTAAATGGAAAGTTTATCATCTAGACATTGCTTGTAGTGATATAATATTGAACTCTTATGTATAAGAGTCAATTAAAATGGTTGTTAACCTATAATCATTGTGAAAATGAATAAACGTATAGGTACGGGACAAAATCTTGTAGAATACACGGAAAGGAAAGAAATCACCAAAGCTAGTTGTAGCAAGCATCAAGGTGAGTAATCTTAACTATATCCAGTATGATATATGATGATTATATTGGCACTACTTGAAGTAGTTAATTATGAGAAGGGGGTTGAATACCCAAATGTCTTGTAGATGTGATATTGGATAAAACTCTAAATGGTGCAGCTTTACAGCTATGATATTAAATATGGAATCTAGAGGGTGCGGTTTTATAACCATGAGATCAGGTTATTGAAACCCATTGGTGCGACCTTAGGGCTATGATACAAATGACGATATAGTTTGGTACGGCCTTGGGCTATGATTTAATTGTTGACACTGTTTGGTGCGGCCTTAGGGCTATGAAATATTGAAACTGTTTTGGTGCGGTCTATATGGCCATGATATATGGTGCGGTCTATATGGCCAAGATATATGGTGCGGCCTATATGGCCAGGATACATGGTGCGGTCTATTGTGACTAAGAATTTTGGGACAGAAATTGTTATGAGAATTTAAATGTTATTATTCTCTTATATATATGAGATTATTTGTATGATTACTCATTGGGCTTTATAGCTCACAGTGTTTATTTGATATGTCCCTGCAGGTGAGCGTGATCCCGTTAAAGGGAAAGACAAAGTCCGTGACTAAGAACACAATATTTCTGAAGAAGCAGCCCGACTTGAAGGATGTATAATATTACTATATTGTAACCCTTGATACACTTGTACCTGTTTGTATTAACTAATACCCCTTCGAATATGGTTTTGAATGTAAAATATATGTTTGAAAAATAAAAAAAATTTACGGGGTGTTTTGTTAATAAGCTGGGTGTTACAGAAATATTGAAAAACTAAATCAAAAGAAATATGAAATACAATATGCCCTTTCAACTTACCTATCGATAAATGAATACTCTAGTTGTTCCCCTCTTTTTTCAGAGCAAAGAGTAATGACAACTATCATATACCTTTAAAAGGGTTTTTCAGTCATTACTCATTAATACAAATGTGAGAGGATTTGAAATTTGGAATTGAAATCAATGTGTTTATAGGAGCGGGGTTTTGTAAATTTCAATGGAAGTCAATTTCGTATTCATTTGCCAAGCAAACATCGGAATTGTGACAACTGTCAAAATTGGTCAACGAAAGTCAACTTAAGTCAACAAAAGTCAATTGAAGTCAACTCAAGCGTACATTAGGTCAAAATGTTGAAATGTAATTTTCATAACATTTACGTTGTATTATTGAATATTATAATACTACATACGCTAGTTGAAGTCAATTATCGAATAAACGCTATAAATACGTATACAAAATTTCAGTAGTGTAGAAATTCGATAATCACACAAAAATATTATTTTCCGGTAAAATGTCAAATACCGCGTATTCAGAAGAATACCACGCTTAATCGCGTATATCTTCACCTAATGAATTGAGAATCAATCTAAATACATGTTTACTAATATTTTTATGCATAATATTGTTTAACATATTTATTAATAATTATATCTCCTAAAACTTATAAGAATACGCAAAACGTTTTACCGCTTTTTATAAAAACACCCATATTTATATAACATGTGTATAATTTATAGAAGGCTAGAACCTCACCCCTACCCCCTGGCCCGACTACACTACCCCCCACCATCACCATCACCATCTCTTTATAAAGATTGCATATCCATTAAAATAATGGTGAGACATTACTTTGAATTTTATATTAACATGGCCATACCTTGCATGTTCCCCATGCAAGGCACCAACATCTTTCTTCTCCTCCAAAAAAAATCAGCCATGTGAGGCCAACTACACACTTTCTTTGATTTTCAACTCTCTTGCACTCATTCTTTCTAAGTTCATCAAGAAGATCCAAGTGGTTTCAAGCCTTTCCAAGGGTTTTTCACAAAGATCTTGGTAACTTCATTTCACTCCAAGCTTCCAACATCATTTCTACCATCATTATTTGATGATCTTCTATTCACACTCTTGATCTAGAACCATAGATCATCTTGAAGATCAAGCCATTTCCAAGTTTCTAAGCTTTAGTCTTTTCTTCATACCCCACATTTCTACTCTTTTTAAGTGTTTTTATGGGGGAGAATACAAGTCTTAAACATACATGATTTGTTCTTGAAATATGATTTGTTCATATGTTTGATCATCTTACTATAAAAGTGTTTGGCACAAAAACGTGTTATAATAAACTAAAATACATACTTAGTTTAAGAAAATAACATGCAAGACTTTTACACACCTTTGTCACCAACAAAACTTC
Organism: Cichorium intybus; assembly: GCA_023525715.1. Classification (NCBI taxonomy): domain Eukaryota; kingdom Viridiplantae; phylum Streptophyta; class Magnoliopsida; order Asterales; family Asteraceae; genus Cichorium; species Cichorium intybus. Next base: position 121,435,114 of record CM042009.1, on the reverse strand, counting down.
ATATTTTACTTTGTTGGTGAAGTGGTCATAAATATGGTACACTATATGATCTTTTGACAAAAGACATGAAAATACATTTTTTACTAAAATAGTCATAAACCATTTTTGTCATATGTTGTTGTACAACAAACAAATATAAATGTTTACGTAACTAAAACGGTATAAATAAATATGTCGTCATTATCTTCACATCAAAACTACTTATTTATAAAAAGAATGTCATTTTGACGTAATAACGACTATTTGGACTTATAACGTCATAATAAACTTGGGAAATGACATTTTTACAAGGAAGTTGGTATTTTAAACGAAAATGACTATATACATAGTAATGTGTATGGAAAACGACCATTTGGAAAGATTACTATCATTTTGACAAAATGACAAGATTTAAAATGTTGCCATCACTTATGTAAGATGACTAAAACAAATTTCTTGCCATGACATGTTGATAAACTTTAAATCTATCTTATTAGTATATTTAGTGCCTTAGATGTAAGAAATTGTACATTTCAACTCCTTGACATCTTTTAGGCTTAAATACGTTAACACAACGAAAATATTTATATAAATTATTATGTGTATAATTTATTGAATTAAAACTACATTTCAACAAGATACAAATATAAGCACGGATTTACTTATACGTATGAGTTTTATGGTACTAAAACTATATTTTATCAAGTTACAAACATAAGTAGGGTTTTACTTATACATACGGGTTTTATGGAATTAAAACTACATTTTATCAAGATACAGATAAGTACGGTTTTACTTACACAAGGGTTTTATGGATTTAAGACTACACTAACGCTAAAGAAAATATCGTTTTTCTTGGGTATATACACTACATGTTTTCACAAAGAAATCACTAAGTTTCTTATTACAAAAATCTTATGAACTCACCAACGTAATGTTGACACTTGGAAAATTACTTGTATTATCAGGTAACAATTAGTCAGGTGCGACTAACCTTTTGGGATGGGACGCGAAGACGTCACTTTTGTTTATTTTGTTATCATACTGTAATTGGGTTGAAACAATAACGTTTGAACAATGTAACTTTCCAATTATAATGTATGATGGTTGTTTATCTACTTATGTTTCAATGTATGCAATGGTTGTGATACTATGATTCGTTCCGCACTCCGACGATTCCGCCATCGTGGTTTGGGGATGTGACAGGAATGGACTGGAATTGAATTCCGATTCTGGCCAATTCCTACGGAATTCAATTTAGGGATAATATTTATGGATTTTGAGAGCTTACTCACTCGGGATAATAATTTTTGTTAAACTATACGTTCCCAAGAAGCTGCTACTCTGATTTTAGGATTTGTAGTAAAAGCACCTAGCTTTTGAACCGCTACTTTGCTGGAAAAAAAATGAAATTAAAAAAAACATTTGGTAAATATCGAAGCAATTTTGGAAGAGAAAAAACCACATACCTTCCATCTTAATACTCAAATATATGGTACAGTTGGAACCATGGAAATGATATGAGTTCCATATTCCTGTCATTTACACATAATAATTAATACAAGTTAAATCTCCAATATCTATTATTCACTTGAAATTCAAAACCAAACTGCCCTCGTCCCAATAGAAACAATGATCGATGGAGCTCTAGACAATGCAAAGACGAAGAAGAAAAGTGTAAAACCTAAACAATTGGAGTCGTGCTATAAATTAAAGGGAGAATTTTGTTTATATCCTTGTAAACATTTATAATAGGTTTATATCCTTGTAAGATTTTATATTACATATATATCTTTATGAAACTCATAAACTGACATATATACCTAAATACTTAATTTAATTATAATTAATCTTTCTAAAAAATAAAAAACATTCTTTAAGTTAAAATTTTATTGTAAATCTAGGTTGATTTCATGTCAAAGACTATCACCGTGTTCAATAAATCGATATCAAGAGTAAAATTTTGTATTTAATAACTACTTCGGATCAATGACAGCTCTAAACAGATGAGTCAAATCTGTTATCAATCGGCATCTTTGAAGTAGTTATCAATAGATTGTGGATTTTGGTTGATGAAATAAATGTCTATTGTAGAGCCATGTCAAATTTTGAATTTGGGACTCAAAATTTTTTTAATACTTTCAATCGGTTGATATTTCGGGTACATCTAGCTTCTATCGATATGTTTAGCTAGTTTAGGATTTTTGGGAGAAGGGTAATATTGTAATGTTATAAGTTAATTAGTTTTTTAATAATAAAAATACTTTAAAGACATTTTTTTAAAATATTAATCATCATTATATTAAGTATTTGGGCGTATATGTGAGTTTATTAGGTTTTCTAAGGATATACATGTAATTTGAAGTTTTATAACGATATATACGTAATTATGAAAGTTTACAAGGATATAGATGAAATTCTCCCAAATTTCGATAATTAAATTGAAGAATCAATATCGTTCCTAAATTTTTGGGATCTTCATAATCATCGTATCTTAATCATAATCATAATACTTAATGTTATATTTTATTTTATTTTTTTTCATTTATGTTCTTCATATTATTACTAATATAATATAGATATCGGGAAATCTCCAATAAAGTCCTAATATTTTGACTCGGTTTATGAAAAAGTCCCAAATTAATTTTTATTAACAAAAAAGTCCCAAATTTATTTTTATTAACAAAAAATGTCAGAAAACCGACTACTGTTAGGACTTTTCCATAAACTGTGCGAAATTATTTGGACTTTATTGAAGATAAAACATGATTTTGTTGATAAAATTTTATTTGAGACTTTTTTATTAATAAAAATTAATTTGAAACTTTTTCATAAAGAACCACAATATTGAGATTTTAATGGAGATTCCTTATAGATATCTAATAGAACCTTATAGATAATTCAGAAATCATTGATTTTAAATACAAATTGTATTTATTTGAAAAGATCAATGTTCTTTGGTTTGTTAAATCATCAAAAGACATATGGTGTTTGGGAATCGAAATTGTTATTTTGTTTCCTAATTTCCAATAGTCATTAATGTAAGCTTTTACTATAATGTAAATTATATTCAATAATATGTATATATTAATTTTGTATATTAGGTACTTATTTCTAATGTCTTCTATATTAACAAATCTTTGTTGTTTACACCATATTATTTATTTATTTTATTTTATTCGAACTGTGTAATACATAATCATTTACAAGAATATCCAAGTTTCAAACTAATATAATACCAAAGAATATAAATTAATGAATTTATTTTTTGATAAATACCAACCCACGCAATACACCTTTATATTTGTATCATTATTGTTGTCATATCTATTATATATGAAATTGTATTATTAAATAAAATATTTTTTAGTATATAAGTCTTTTTAGTTGTCAACCGTATTACACAAGAATTTATAACCTAATACAATAGATAAAAGATGGGTTTATGACATAACAGCCCTATAAAGTATACAAAAATATTTTAAAAGGTCCCTAAACTATTTTTTGTGCCCCCTAAGTCCTTAAAGTTTGGTTTGAAGTGCTGATTTGGTCACGCGGTTGGGATATAACCGGTTTCCCGGTTATTAAAAGAAAAAAAGAAGGCCACGTAAAATCTTAATCGCTTGGTGAAACACGTCACTTATATGACGTAAGGTGAACTCGGTTATATGCAGTTCATTGGTGTAAGGGAGACGCAAAGAAAACTTCAAAGGGTTAAAGTGAAATCATCGAACGACTCGAGACCAAACACCCGCCTTGAAAAGCTGATTCAAACGACAAGGATGGTCTGGATGAACCAAACGCATCTTCTTTACCTGGTGGAGAAGAAGTTACCTTTGCCAGACTGCCATTGTGAGGAAACGGTGAAGTTACGAACATCATCGACACCTGAGAACCCTAAACGCCGCTTCGTGAACTGCCGGTATTCGTTGGTAAGAAGTTTTCTGGGAAGTTATTTGCTTAAAATCCAGCTGATCGGAACTACATTGTAGGATTTGAATTCGATGTCCGAAAAAAGAAACCCTAATTTTGTTTTTTGATCACTGCAGATTGAAAGAGATTGTGGATGTTTTGGATGGGTGGATCCGGCACTTAGCCGGCATTACAAGGCCGAGGTCAACAACCTTGTAAACGAAATTGTTAGGATTTGACGCCACCCTGAAGTGGCGATATTGAGGGCTCAACTTAAGGAGGATAAGGAAAAGCATGATGCTGACCTCGATACAGCAGTCCTGCGTGTTGTAGAGCTGGAAGAGGAATTGGCAGAAGAAAAGAGGAATTCAACTCGCCAAAAGCTGATGATCCACTTGTTGGTTTGTTTGGTTGTTTTGTTGTTCTTGTGCAGGTACGTAATGTAGGTGGGGTATGGAATTTCAACAGGATTTTCGGTTTATGTGGGATGTAAATATGCAGGTAGTTGGATGAATATTTTGGGTTTTTGGGGGATCGGATGTTATGTTATGGGGTGTGTGGATGAACAACCTGCAAATGGATGTTTGAAATGTATTTTGTAGGGGTGAAGATAGGAATGTGGCCAGTTAGTAAGTTTGTGTTAATATAACCAACATTTTGTACTGGAATTCCTTTACCCGATGTATGTAACCAATTAATGTAATAGATGTAATGGGAAAAAAACAGAATCCCATGTTTATTCTAAATCCTTTTGTCCATGTGCAATTCAAATAGAGGACCAATTTTAAAGTGAAAAAAAAGATTCTCACATAAAGTTGGACATGTGGGACATATGAGTTCTGTCCACAATCTGATTATAATAAAGGCATGTGACATATGAGATTTGTCCCTTGGTCCCCTTGTGCATATATTGTTGTTTTGTTTGGTTGTTTTGTTGTCTTTAACATGCAGTTTCTTTAATGTCCACAATTTGATTACAATAAAGGCATGTGACATATGAATTTTGTCCCTTGGTTCAGTGACACAATGCAAACTGATTTACAGTACAATGCTATAAAGTAGAATGCTATAACTGATATGCATTTGAAAGTACAATGCTATAATTGGTATGAAGTTTCTTAATTGACAATTCTGGCTTTGTTGTCGGTTCTGCAATATTTAGTGACACAATGCAAGCTCTTTGGTCTAAGTAAAGTTCACACCACACAACCATAATGATTATAGTCACAACCTGATTTAAAGTACAATGCTATAACTGATCAAAATTAGAAAGTACATTCCATTCAGACACAACTGTATTAGTTTCTTTTTGCAACATGCAATATCATTACCAAAAGTGGTATGCACATGCACACCAACATGTTGCCAGAGTTACTACACATCAAATACTAAAAACATAATAATCCATTCATACACAACAGTTAAAAACATTCAAGTTCAAATATGAAACTACTCCAAGGTGACTGGGTTGGAAGCTGAATTCCCTTCCCCATTGACACCTATGATATTCCTGGCTAGCTTTTGCTTCACAATTCTCTCGGATTTTCTAATCTATTCAAGTTTCTCTTTTTTCACCTGCTTCAAAAGTGTTGCGTGGCTTTGCGTTGGGACAGTTTGAGTGTCTATTGGAGTATGTTGTGTAAGTCCCTCAAACTGAACTGCATTATCATCAACATCATTTGCAAGGTGATTGTTTTCCATTACCATCTGAAATCAATATAATATAATTAAAAATTAAGTAGGTTGTCAAACTTGAAAAGTACAAAGATATTTAATTAAGTTGGTTGCATAAGTTAAAAGTCATACATCCTTATCTGCTTTTTCATTTCTTTCAATTTGGACCCCTTCAGTTTCCATTGGTCTTTCTTGTGTAACTCCCTCAGTGGCAACTGCATCATCATCAGGTTGCATTGGTGTTTCTTGTGTAAGTCCTTCAGTGGGCACTGCAGCATCTCTGCTTGTTTTTTTATGGTTCAACAACAAACATTAGTGTACATCAAACACATATGGTTCAATTATTAGAGAAGTACCTGATTCCCGTGTGGTTTCTTTGGCCTTTTAACATTCGTCTTTGTTGGCTTAGAACTCTTTTTACATGTTGCCTTGTTATGTCCACTTTCATGGCAAACACTACACATCATAATCTTACCTGTTTTTGAAACCTTATTCTTACCAATTCTTTCAGTAGCATCTCTCTTACGTTTTACAGTGGGCCTTCCAGGCATTCTTCTGAATTTTGGTGGCAAAGGTGGAATATAAGATGATTCTGGCCACATGGTACTTCCATTCATAGGTGATATGCAATACTTGTATGACTTTATGTACTTAGATCTACTAAAGTATGGATGAACATACTTCTCAACATCCCTATTAAGAAAACTTATTGCTGCCATAGAATGTACACAACCATACCCATTCAACTGCCATAACCTACAAGAACAAGTTTTGTTGTCTAGGTCCACCTCAAAAGCTTCTCCTTCACACCTAGTCTCAAATTTCTGAAGACCACTAGGTAATACTTGCCAATACCTTTGCTTTATCTTCAATAAGTTTAACTGATGTCTGATAGCTGGTGATATGTCACTTGACCATGATTTTCCCTTCATTTTGAATAACCTTTCCATCATATACAACCTCAATTCCTCTAACATGGTTATTATGGGTTTTCTCCTTGCTTCAACAATAATTGCATTAAAACTCTCAGATAAACCATTTTCAGTTGCTGCACAACATCTACATGTTTCAAAGAAGGCCCTTGACCAAGTCTTTGGGTCCTTGTCCATCAAATACTTGTGGGCTGGTGGACAAAGATTCTCCATTTCCTTCATAAACACTTTGAATGAGTGTTCTGTTGTAGCATTTGATGATTTCCAAAATAGATTTTCAAAGTGTGCACCAGGAAATCTCTTTTTAAAATTAGAACATATGTGTCTGGCACATTGTCTATGCTCAGCTTGAGGGACCAACTCCTTAACAGCCTCCATTAGGCCCTACATAAACATAAATCATGAGTAAAGTGTGACTTTAAATATTCAGCAGTACAAATAAAGAAGGAATGATAATTTATATTACCTTATGTTGATCAGACATCAATGTTAACCCATCTCCAAGCCCCAAGTTTAGATCTTCTATGAGTATATCAAGAAACCATTTCCAGTTTTCCTTGTTCTCAACACACACAACTGCCCAAGCTATAGGGTATATATGATTATTTGCATCTCTACCCACAGCACAAAGTAACTCCCCTTGACAAATTCCTTTCAAGAAACAACCATCTATGCCTATCACCCTTCTACAACCTTCCATCCATCCTTTCTTAACAGCATCAAAACAGACATAAAGTTTGCTAAAATAGTTTTTACCATCTGGCATTGGCACAACATCCAATTTCACAGTTGAATCTGGGTTTGACCTTCTAATCTCCATCATGTAAGACCATAACTTAGCATAATGTTCAGTCAATGTACCCTCTATTAAATTGATGGCATGTTGCCTTGCCCTTCTACATTGGCTTAGACTGACATCTATTCCAAATTTGTTAATCACCTCTATTCTTAGTTGTCTAATACTAAGTTTTTGTCTATGTAACATTTCCTTTGTGTAATGACTTCCAATCCAAGAGTATGTGACAATTGATCCTAACTTCTAGTTTCTTGCACAGTTATGCTCACTTTTCAAAGACTTTATTTGAAATGAATGTTCATCTCCCATCCATGATGCCCATAACCTAAATGAACATTCCCCTTTACAACACTTCACCAACAACCGTTTATTATCATTCTTCTTGAAAGCAAGTTGGTATCCATTAGCCACAGCATAGTTACACAACATGTTTTTTAGCTGTTTTGGGTTCTCAAATCTCATACCTAGAATGGGTTTTTGAGTCTTCCAATGTATTTTTTCATTAAATCTTGGATGAACAACACCTTCTTCCTCATTCTCTTTGTCCTCATAATCTTCATCCTCAGGACACATTTTGCTGAGAAATTCATCATCAGCAGTTTTGTTCATTTTTGGAATTTCATGATCACCAATCATATCTTCTAAATCCTGGAAACCAGGGTCTTCTTCTTCTTCATTCGTTTCTTTGTTTACAGCTTCAGTTTCTTCATTTGTTGATTGTATTACTGACCCTTCTTCTTCACTTTGCACCACAAAATTCATTTCTTCATCGAACCATTCTTCTAACCCTGACCCAGTATGGTCCATAAACAAAGAAATTTCTTTGGTTTCAGACTCTGTAAAGGCTTGATTAGCATCCTCTAGAAATTTTCCATAATCCAAATCGTTCTCTATTAGTCTAATGCCTTTTGATAATGGTCTATTTGGGATGCAATAATACAATTTCTCACAAGGGACTCCAACATATCTTTCAAGCCACGACCCACACTCGTGAAGATTCATTGCAGCAAAATCAACATCAGTAAATAGTACACTCTCACCGTAAGCATATGAACACGGAAGTCGTAAAAACATACCGTTGTAGTGGCACCGAACTTTAAAGTAAACCGGATCCGGCATGTTACTAGCCATGCAGCTTCGATCTCTCAAACCCTAGATGATCCTCTTCTCCTTCAAGTTTTCAGCGAACAAGTATGCTGCTTCGTTAACTCACCCTTTAAAGGCATGTCTTAGACAATTTGGTTTCATTTAACAGGTCAACGGTTTTTTAATTTCCAAGTCAGCATTTTAAATTCCATGTCAGCATTTTATATTCCATGTCAGCAATTTAACCTCTTTAACAGGTTACCAGTCGTCAAATGGTCAAATAGACACGGTTTTTTTGACTTTAAGGACTTAGGGGGCACAAAAAATAGTTTAGGGACCATTTAAAATATTTTTGTATACTTTATAGGGCTGTTATGTCATAAACCCATAAAAGATATCTAACACACGATTTGAAGCACATCGTGTCCATCACTAATTGGAATAAAAACATTGTTTTTCAGCGAATTTAGAGCCTTTCTATAATTCTATTGATATATGTTATAATGAAAATACATGCACGTCTGATCCCAAGAACAAACAACATTGGAAAAAAAAAATCAAATTTCTCTCTTTTACTAAAAGGATAAGGTAAACTGGTAAATTTACTTTACCCTTAATCTTCGTTCACCATCGCTATCTTTTTACAGTCGCTTCGAGCTCCCAATTTTAACCCAAGATGGTTAAGTTGAAACCAACTCACTAGCTCGTTCACCAAACCAAACAATGGTTAAGTTGGGACCAAGCCACCTTTAAGACTCGAGAGTCACCCCACTCTTACATAAGAGCTGAAAATAACTTTATTTTCTTACCCACGGTGAGGTGGGATGTCATTCTAAGACCAAGGGGAGCCGTGACCACTCACCCCAAGGGGTTTGAGTGCCACGTAGGCGCCACCTCACTTTCCCCTCATTAACCCCTCACCCATTCAATTCTAGGAAATGGTTAACCCTCACTAACCACTCACTTTTATTCTTAATGAATATTACTTTAAAATAAATAAAATTAAATTAACCAAATAACATTTAATTAAAAACATAACATTACAAAATTAAAAATGTACAAGATAATTAAAATCCTACAAACGAGAAATTAAAACGTAAATATGATAATTAAAATTGTAGAAACGATAAATTAAAACCTAAATACGATAATTAAATTCCTAGATATCTAGGTAAATTTTTCACAACATTCTACGCATCGAGGTGCGTGAAGTCTAAGTTGTGTGTCACCCGATACTGTTCTAGGGCTTGCTCAACGATCTCATCGTCAGTTACACTGGGTTGTCGGTTTGACGATAGGTTTAAGTAAATTTGGTTAAATTTACTTAATGTTAGTGACATATTCCTCCATTTGTAACAAAGGTGATGCCTATCTCAAGCGTCTAATGTGCCTAATATACTGTGAAACGATTCGTTCACAAGTTCCCGAAATGGACGGTTGTTTCCCACGTTGACCTCTTCGTTGATGTTGATGTACGCGGTTGCCAAAAATGCTTCTTCATGTTGAGTCCATGCCCAACGAATATTTTCATTTCCGACGCCAGCCATTTTTTATAAAACTTTTTAGCTTGTTTTATATTTTATAGAGATATGAGAAAGAAATGTGTGATTTTTAAATGGGGTACGAAGATGTATTTATAGTTGGGGAATTTTTTTTTTTAAAATAGTCGTTAAGGGGGGGGGGGGTTTGCAAATCTAATCAAAGTCTAGGGGTATACATGAAAAAAATGGAAACTTATCACGCGAGGGGTTGGAACACCACAGTGGGAACTTCACCGCGGGCACCTACCCAACTGGGGCGGTGTACCCGCGCGGTGATAGCCCTGCGGCATGGACACTGTGGCATGCGTTGTAATGGATCCGTTTGGCCTAAGGCTTTGAAAATGGAAGGAGAGTTATCCCCTTATAAAAAACCAGATGAGAGTGGCGTCAATTTCCTCCCTACAGTGATGTGGTATGAACTTTAAAGGCTGGAAAAATATATACCTTTTGTATTGAACAAGAATCAAACCTCGAACCTCTATGATGAATGCCCCAAGCATTAACCACCGAACCATGTTATTGTTTATGTCTTTATTTCGTAGATAATATATATTGTTATAAATTCAGCGTTACCACGACAATTATGAACAAACTAAAAACTAGAATATAGATGAAGAAAGAAAGAAAGCCTGAGAGCTTGGAGAGAGTAGAGAGAGTTTATATCAATTATGAAAGAGTTGATATGAGATGCATTTTCTTCCTTACATTGATGGTCTATTTATACTACCAAGTTTACTATTCCAATATAGTTGTTTAATTGGTAAATGGAAGGTGATGACAAAGTGATGACATAATTATGTCATTCACCAATTACTTGTAACACTCCCCCTTGAATGACATAATTCTACATCAGAGCTCAACTTTGAAGTACTGCCTCATTAAAAACCTTGCTAAAGAAAACCCAGTGGGGAAAAAACTTTAGTGAAGGGAAAAAGAGTGCAGTGTCTAGTTGACTCCCCCTCATTTAGACATCTAATGACCATTATGTATTGTGCAGATATCTCATTCCAATACCATGAACATGTTTTATAAAAATCTTGGTAGGAAGTTCCTTTGTGAAAAGATCTGCTGTATTGTTGCTAGATTGAACATATTTTAGTTCAATCTGTTGATTCTTTATACGCTCTTGAGTGTATTCAAAAAACTTTGGAGGAATATGTTTTGTCCTGTCGCTTTTGATGTACCCTTCTTTCATTTGAGCGACACATGCTGCATTATATTCATAGATTAAGGTTGGAGATTTATCTTTATCTATTCCACAAGAAGTCAGGATAAGTTGTGTCATCGATCTTAACCATGTACATTCTCTACTAGCTTCATTTAAAGCAATTACTTCTGCATGATTTGAAGATGTGGCGACGAGTGTTTGCTTTTGAGAACACCAAGATATTGCAGTACCACCATTCATGAATACATATCCAGTTTGAGATCTAGCTTTATGAGGATCAGACAAGTAACCTGCATCTGCATAAGTAATCAAGCCTTGTTTTGAACTATTAGGAAAAAATAAACCTAAATCAGTAGTTCCACAAAGGTATCGTAATATGTGCTTGATTCCATTCCAATGTCTTTTTGTTGGAGATGAACTAAATCTTGCTAATAGATTTACTGCAAAAGAAATGTCAGGTCTAGTACAGTTAGTAAGATACATAAGAGCTCCAATTGCATTAAGATATGGTACTTCTGGACCAAGAATTTCTTCGTTTTCCTCACAAGGGCGATATGGATCTTTGTCGATATTTAGTGATCTAACAATCATTGGAGAGCTTAAAGGTTTGGCTTTATCCATATTAAAACGTTTCAAGACCCTTTCTATATAGTTCGATTGATGGACGAGTATCCCATTTGGCATATGCTCAATCTGTAAACCAAGACAATATTTGGTTTTCCCAAGGTCTTTCATTTCAAATTCTTTCTTTAAAAATTCAATCACTTCAAGGATTTCTTTATTTGTCCCAATAATGTTCAGATCATCTACATAGACGGTTATAATCACATATCCATATGTTGTTTTCTTAACAAATACACACAGACAAATAATATTGTTTTTATAGCCTTTGCTTATTAAGTAATCGCTTAGACGATTGTACCACATACGTCCAGATTGCTTTAACCCATACAATGATCTTTTAGTTTGATAGAATACATTTGTTTGGGTTTTGTACTTAATGCTTCTGGCATTTTAAATCCTTCGGGGATTTTTCATATATATATATATATATATATATATATATATCACTGTCAAGTGATCCATATAAGTAAGCAGTAACAACATCCATAAGATGCATATCTAAATTTTCAGAAACGGCTAGACTGATTAAATATCTAAAAGTGATTGCATCCATAACAGGAGAATATGTTTCTTCATAATCGATTCCCAGCCTTTGAGAAAAACCCTGAGCCAAACGAGCCTGGTTTTGTATCTCACAATTTCATTTTTCTCATTTCTTTTTCGTATAAAAATCCATCTGTATCCCAATGGTTTCACAACTCCAGGTGTGAGTATAATAGGTCCAAAAACCTTTCTGTTATTGAGAGACGTTAACTCAGCTTGCATGGCCTCTTTCCATTTACCCCAATCCTGCCTATTTTGGCATTCAATGACAGATTGTGGTTCCGGATCCTCATTGAGAATATTGCATGCAACTGAATAAGAAAATATTATATCTTGTAATTCATATTGGCTCTTTATTATTTTTATATGGCCATAATTAATTTCAATCTCCTTATCATTTATTTCCTCAACTGGGGAAGTTATGTTATTTTGTGTTTCATCATGAACACTTTCATTATGCACAAACATATTTTCCATTCCTCTTCTTTTTATAGAATTTGAATCCTTAGATCCAAATAGCCTTCCATGCTTCAGGCGTGCTTTGGATTCTTGAGTTACTTTTTCATCAGATTGTCTATCTGGGAGTTCCATTCGAGATGGAGCATTAACAACATTTATATATGATTTAGTAACTCTTTTTGTAACACCCCAAGTCAGGTTATAATATTAATTAAACTTGTAAGCATATTTGTGTGTGTGGAAGTATGAAATTTGTAAAGTAATGGACCAAATTTGTCGTTTCGGTAAACTTGACACTCCACATGTCAAGTATACGACATTATTGTGGTAATATTTTGATAATATGTTTGTGTAGTGTTGTGTATAATTTCATTACAAACGCGTAGGCGAAAACCTCACCGAAAACGGAGTTCCGAGTAAAAAGTTATGGAGTTTTAAGTGTTTTAAGGTCAAACGGGTACCCAAATGGGTCAAACCCGACCTAACTCGGGTTTAGGACTATTAAACACGGATTTGTCCTCATATTCATGATATTTTCAGCCGTAAAACTCCAGAAGACTCTCTGCAACTTTGCTTCATCATTTCCAATCGTTTTGGGCAAGAAATTGAAGATTTGATTGAAGATTTCAAGGTAAAAACATTAAATTTGACGATTTTGTAGCGTTAATTCAACACTGTATTGTATAAATCATATAAAATCGTAGAAAAATCGTATGAAGGTGATTCTTACGGCCCTAGAACCGTATGGATGTGTAGTATCTCTAAGTTGTATATGTTATAAGCTAATTCTACCTTCAAGATAGGTAGAAATCACGTTATTTACAGTGTTGTCGAATTGGTTCGTTACAGCACACTCTTCATGCAGTGTAAAATTCGTATAAAATCATTGAAAAATCCGAAAAATATGAGGTCAACTGACTTAGAAACCTAAGGAAGAGTAGTACAAACTCGTTGTTGAGTCCATAGTGTGATTCTAGGTTTAATCTGGTTAAACAGAGCATAAACAGATGGCTGTAAATTATTTAGCATATAGAAATATCAAGTTGAAAATGGTATAATTCAAGAATTGGTGGTTATATATTAATAGTATTTGGTATGCACATTACAGGGATTATAATAAAGTGATTGAATACTAGTGGATGATCTAAATTCTTTTAGATTCCAGAATTCGAAGTTGTATTCGGTTTGAGCCCAAGATTGACAATATCGCATCAAGGTGAGTAACTCATATCCTACACTTCCTTGGTTGAAGGTGTGGCACATATATGCATATAGTTGTGTATTAATTTGCAAGTTTTTGATATCTATATACACTAGTTGATGATATTAAATAGTTTCTTATTTGGGATTGGTGTTGTCCTGTATAGAGGAACTTCGTGTAAATGGCATTTTGGCCATTCTTGGTGAACATAAGGTTGGTGTTAAACCTTATTTGGTGATCCTTATGGATAAAACGGTGTTGGAAGTAATGGTGATACTTCCTTGGTGTTGCATGATCTGTAAAGACATGCTTATGGTGATATTAATTAAAGGATGGTGGAATGAGAAGATAAAAGAAATGTTTTTTCTTCTAAATTACTCACTAAGCTTTTGCTTATAATTGTTTTTTTTTTTGGTGTTCTAGGACCTAGTGGGAATAGAGGCAAGGCTGTCCAAGATTGAAGTGTTTGTCCACCTGGTGTAATATATCACTTTTGTATGTCGTATGTTAATCAAACCAGATACTCTTATGCTTGGGTTATCCGCTAGTATTTGGGTTGCTTATGTTACTACTTGTATGCGTATGTACCCAGTGCTTGTACATCTTCTGTTGAAACTTTTCTTTAATAAAAATAAATCTATGATGTACAAGTTTTGTAAACCTAGGCATTACAAGTTGGTATCAAAGCACTGGTTTGAGAGAACTAGACATTGACTATGGTACTAGACTTGGACCATGACTTGAGGGCGGACTGGACTTTTAGCTGGAAGTATTAACTGTTGAATTATATTATCAAAGATACGGGTGACAAAACAGAAATGGTTCATGATAAAGAAGGCCATGGTGATACGGGGGAACCAGGGGGAAGTGGGGAGAAAGCTAAAAATATTTGACCCACTTTTAAGCAATTTATGGATTGCCAGCCTATTGACTTTCTCGGTGTTGAGAGCCCGGCTTCAGCATTAGCTTGGTTGACTCATATCGAGAAAATGTTTCGCACTTGTCGATGTTGGGATGAGGATAAAGTTGAGTTTGCCACAAATTTACTTAAGGATGGAGCGTTATTTTGGATGGAGGGCATCTCAGTTACTATTAGCAAGGAGTTGTTGCCCGTGTTGACTTGGGAACAATTACGGGAGAAGTTCTGTGATGAATATTGTTCTAAAGCTACTATTCGACAGTTGGAGCTTGACTTTTTGAATCTTATGCAAGGCTCAAATTCGGTTCAATAGTATACTAAAGAGTTTGTCGAACACGCGCGATTTACTCACCATTATGTTGATACCGAAGATAGGAAGGTGGAAAAATATTTGTGGGGATTACGTACGGAGATACGGGAGTTTGTAAAAACTTCGAAAATATCCACTTTCCGGGAAGCCGTCGAATCAGCGAAAGACCGCGAAAATGAGTTAAAAAGGCAAGAAAAAGAACGTGAAGAAAAACGAATGCAAGCAAGTGGTAAACGAAAGATTGAATCGAATCCGGAGGTGTTTTTTAAAAAAGGAAAAGGTTCGGGTACATACGAAAGAGGAGGATCGAAAAAAGATGATGCAAAATGGTGTAGCCGATGTAATTGAAAGCATGGAGGTAGTTGTACCGATAGTTCTTCCGCACCACGATGTTTTAAATGCGGGAAAACTACTCACTTGTATGGAGACTGTCCCGAAAAAGTACCTTTGTGTTTTGGTTGTGGCGAGGCGGGGCATATACGTGCAAATTTCCCGAAGGGACGATCGGAAGGGGTAAAAATCAGTGGAAGTGGCGGTCGGGAGCGACCAAAGGAAGAAAAGAAAGGCGATACGGGTGCAGTGAAGACTCGGGCATTTCAGTTGACCGCGGAGGAAGCGTTGGTGCAGACCGATGTTGTTATAGGTACTTTTACCTTAAATGGATATGTAGTACATGTTTTATTTGATCCCGGCTCAAATCTATCGTTTGTGTCAACTTCATTTCTGTCAAAGTTGGCCAAACCTTTTAGTCCGTTATCAACAACTGTACGGGTAAAAGTGGTGGATGATTGTTGCCTTTTTGTAAAAGAAGAATTATTGGATTGTCAACTTGAAATTTACGGGACCACCTTTCCCATAAATCTCAAGCCAATCCCCAATACGGATTTTCAAATTATCGTAGGTATGGATTGATTATATGCAAATCACGCCCAAATGGATTGTCGCAAAAAATTAATCAACGTTAGAACCCCTAGTGGTTCTCGTATGGTGATATATGGTGAAAGAAGCACGGGAAGTACTCTTATAATTTCGGTGGTGAGAGCTAAAAGAGAAATTCAAAAAGGAGGAGAGTTGTTCATCGCTTATATGTCTTTTGCTGAATCTGGCAAAAGGGATGTAGCCGCGATAGATGTAGTATGTAATTTTTCCGATGTATTTCCCGAAGAACTTTCGGGATTACCTCTCGATCGTCAAGTAGAATTTGTTATTGATCTTATTCCGGGAGCGGCACCGATTGCTAAAGCGCATTATCTCATTGCTGCAAATGAAATGGAAGAATTACGACGTCAGTTACAAGAATTACTTGATTGGGGTTTTATTCGACCAAGTACCTCGCCGTGGGGTGCTCCGATTCTGTTTGTAAAGAAGAAAGACGGATCCATGCGAATGTGCATAGATTACCGTGAATTAAACAAAATTACGGTGAAAAATAAATACCCTTTACCGAGGATCGACGATCTTTTCGATCAATTGCAAGGCGCTTCTTTTTTTTCGAAGATCGATCTAAGGTCGGGTTATCATCAACTCAAGGTGCGAGAATCAGATGTACCAAAGACAGCCTTTCGAACGAGATACAGACATTACGAATTTCTCGTAATGCCGTTTGGTCTTACAAATGCTCCAACGGCTTTCATTGATCTCATGAACCGCGTATGTAGACCTTTTTTAGATAAGTTTGTTATTGTCTTTATCGATGACATATTAATTTATTCAAAGAGCCGAGAGGAATACGCGACACGTCTACGACTTATGCTTGAGCTTCTCCGTCAAGAGAAGTTATATGCTAAGTACTCAAAATGTGAATTCTGGCTGTGGGAGGTTCAATTTCTGGGGCACGTAATAAGTGAACAAGGAGTGAAAGTCGACCCTGCAAAAGTTGATGCCGTGATGAAATGGGAAGCTCCAAAAAGCCCCACAGAAATACGTAGTTTCCTTGGATTGGCAGGATATTATAGAAGGTTTGTAGAAAATTTTTCATCCATCGCGTCTCCACTCACTAGACTTACGAAGAAAGGCGAGAAATTTCTTTGGACCGAAACTCAAGAGAAGTCGTTTCAAAAATTAAAGGAAGCTTTGTGTCAGGCTCCTGTCTTGGCATTACCGCAAGGGAATGAAGATTTTGTGGTTTATAGCGACGCGTCAACAGTGGGCTTGGGGTGTGCTTTGATGCAAAGAGGCCGCGTAAATGCTTACGCATCTCGACAATTAAAAGACGCGGAAAAACGGTACCCTACTCATGATTTAGAGTTGGCAGCCATTATTTTAGCACTAAAAATTTGGCGACATTATCTTTATGGAGTGAAGTTTCAAATTTATACTGATCACAAAAGTTTAAAGTATATATTTGATCAGAAGGATTTGAATATGAGACAAAGACGGTGGATGGATTTATTGAAAGATTATGATTGTGAAATTTTGTATCATCTTGGGAAAGCGAATGTTGTGGCAGATGCATTAAGTCGAAAGGAACGTCCACTTCGCGTGATGTCAGCGATCCTCGAAGTGATGAATCGTATTCCTCAATTAATTAGAGAAGCTCAAATTGTAGCACTAAAACCCAAAAACTTAAAAGAAGAACGTATGGTGGGATATGTAAAACAACTTGGTGAAGATTCACAGCAAATGAAAACTTTTGGAGGAAGAGTGTGGGTCTCGAAGCATGGTAATTCGCGTAAAATGATTTTGGAGGAAGCACATTGTTCGAGATATTCAGTGCATCCTGGAAGTACCAAACTGTACCGAACAATTAAACCTCTTTATTGGTGGCCTGGAATGAAAAAAGATGTTGAGCAATTTGTAGAAAATTTTCAAACGTGTTTGCAAGTGAAACCATGTCACCAGAAGCCTTATGGGAATATTCAACCTTTACCGGTTCCCAAAAAGAAGTGGGACGAAATCACAATGGACTTCGTTACTAAGTTACCTCGCACACCGAGTGGCCATGATGCCATTTGGGTAATTGTAGATCGGTTGACTAAGTCTGCAATTTTTATTCCCATTCGAGAGGACTACAAAATAGAAAGACTTGCCAAAGTGTTCATTAAAGAAGTGATAAGTAGACATGGCATACCCACCTCTATTGTTTCAGATAGAGATAGTCGTTTCACATCTCGATTTTGGCAAACTATGCATAAACAAATGGGAACCAAAGTGTTGATGAGTACTGCTTATCATCCTCAAACTGATGGTCAAAGCGAACGTACCATTCCAACACTAGAAGATATGCTGAGAGCATGTAATATTGATTTCGGAGGTAGTTGGGAGGATCACTTGCCATTGGTGGAGTTTTCATATAATAACAGTTATCATGCAAGTATCCAAATGGCACCGTTCGAAGCTTTATATGGAGCACCCTGTCGTACTCCTACATGCTGGACGGAAGTGGGTGAGAAACCATTGGCGGGTCAGGAGATTGTATTCCAAACAGAAGAAAAGATTAAAAAGATACGAGAAAACATGTTGATAGCTCAAAACCGACAAAAACAATATGCCGATAAAAGATTTAAACCTTTGGAGTTTTCCGTATGTGATATGGTGATGTTAAAAGTATCACCTTGGAAGGGCATTATCCGATTTGGGAAACAAGGAAAATTAAGCCCGAGATTTATTGGTCCTTTTCGTGTAGTGCAAAGAGTTGGAGCGGTGGCTTACAAATTGGATCTTCCACCGGAATTGCAAGGAATGCACAATGTCTTTCATATATCCAATTTAAGAAAGACATTATTCAAAGAAAGTCAAAGATTAGCTCTCAAAGATATTGAATTAGATGATAAATTAAACTATGCGAAACAATCGGAGAAGATTTTAGATCATAAAGAAAAGAAGTTGAGAAAGAAAATTGTACGACTAGTGAAAGTACAATGGAAACATCACAAGGGTGCCGATATAACTTAGGAGTTAGAAGAGGAAATGAAGAACAAGTTTCCACATTTATTTGAAGAGATTCCGGGGACGGAATCTCTTTAAGGAGGGGAGAACTTATAACACCCCAAGTCAGGTTATAATGTTAATTAAACTTGTAAGCATATTTGTGTGTGGAAGTATGAAATTTGTAAAGTAATGGACCAAATTTTTCGTTTCGGTAAACGTGACACTCCACATGTCAAGTATACGACATTATTGTGGCAATATTTTGATAAGATGTTTGTGCAGTGTTGTGTATAATTTCATTACAAACGCGTAGGCGAAAACCTCATCGAAAACGGAGTTCCGAGTAAAAAATTATGGAGTTTTAAGTGTTTTAAGGTCAAACTGGTACCCAAATGGGTCAAACCCGACCCAACTCGGGTTTAGGACTATTAAACACGGATTTGTCCTCATATTCATGATATTTTCAGCGCTAAAACTCCATAATACTCTCTGCAACTTTCCTTCATCATTTCCAATCGTTTTGGGCAAGAAATTGAAGATTTGATTGAAGATTTCAAGGTAAAAACATTAAATTTGACGATTTTGTAGCGTTAATTCAACACTGTATTGTATAAATCATATAAAATCGTAGAAAAATCGTATGAAGGTGATTATTATGGCCCTATAACCGTATGGATGTGTAGTATCTCTAAGTTGTATATGTTATAAGCTAATTCTACATTCAAGATAGGTAGAAATCACGTTATTTACAGTGCTGTCGAATTGGTTCGTGACAGCACACTGTTCCTGCAATGTAAAATTTGTATAAAATCATAGAAAAATCAGAAAATATGAGGGCAGAGGCTTTAGAAACCTAAGGAAGAGTAGTATAAACGCGTTGTTGAGTCCATAGTGTGATTCTGGGTTTAATCTGGTTAAACAGAGCATAAACAGATGGCTGCAAATTATTTAGCATATAGAAATATCAAGTTGAAAATGGTATAATTCAAGAATTGGTGGTTATATATTAATAGTATTTGGTATGCACATTCCAGGGGTTATAATAAAGTGATTGAATACTAGTGGATGATCTAAATTCTTTTAGATTCCAGAATTCGAAGTTGTATTCGGTTTGAGCCCAAGATTGACAATATCGCATCAAGGTGAGTAACTCATATCCTACACTTCCTTGGTTGAAGTTGTAGCACATATATGCATATAGTTGTGTATTAATTTGCAGGTTTTTGATATCTATATACATTAGTTGATGATATTAAATAGTTTCTCTTATTTGGGATTGGTGTTGTCCCGTATAGAGGAACTTTGTGTAAATGGCATTTTAGCCATTCTTGGTGAACATAACGTTGGTGTTAAACCTTATTTGGTGATCCTTATGGATAAAACAGTGTTGGAAGTAATGGTGATACTTCCTTGGTGTTGCATGATTTGTAAAGACATGCTTATGGTGATATTAATTAAAGGATGGTTGAATGAGAAGATAAAAGAAATGTTTTTTCTTCTAAATTACTCACTAAGCTTTTGCTTATAATTGTTGTTTTTTTTTGGTGTTCCAGGACCTAGTGGGAATAGAGGCAAGGCTGTCCAAGAGTGAAGTGTTTGTCCAGTCCCTGGTGTAATATATCACTTTTGTATGTCGTATGTTAATCAAACCAGATACTCTTATGCTTGGGTTATCCACCAGTATTTGGGTTGCTTATGTTACTACTTGTATATATGTGTATGTACCCGGTGCTTGTACATCTTCTGTTGAAACTTTTGTTTAATAAAAATAAATCTATGATGCACAGGTTTTGTAAACCTGGGCGTTACACTTTTTGTATCAGTTAAGGCAGCATTAGGTAATTGATTTGCAACTTCTTGCAAATGTATTATCTTTTGAACACCCATCTCATATTCTTGTGTGCGAAGATCAAGATATGATAAAGAAGGTTTATACCATGAAACATTCTTTTCTTGGGTTTTCATTTCTCCCCAAGCGTTGGGAAAATTTTCTCATTGAAATGGCAATCAGCAAGACTTGCTGTAAACATATCACCTGTCAAAGGTTCAAGATATCTTATTATTGAATTTGTTTCAAAACCAACATATATTCCCAACCTCCTTTGAGGACTCGTTTTTGTACGTTGTGGTGGAGCAATAGGAACATATACTGCACTTCCAAAAATTTTAAGGTGGGATATATCTGGTTCTTTTCCAGAAACAAGTTGAAGGGGAGAATGTATATGATATGCACTTGGTCTCATATGAATCAGTGATGCAACATGTAAAATTGCATGACCCCATATGGAAACGGGAAGTTTTTTTCTCATTATTAATAGTCTAGCTATTAATTGGAGACATTTAATCAGTGATTCTGCTAAACCATTTTGAGTGTGTACATGTGCAACTGGATGCTCAATAGTAATTCCTATAGACATACAATAATTATTAAATACTTGAGACGTAAACTCACCTGCATTATCAAGTCTCACTTTATTGATGTTATAATCAGAAAAATGTGCTCTCAGTTTAATAATCTGAGTAAGGAATTTTGCAAATGCCATGTTACGAGTTGATAATAGGCAAACATGAGACCATCTAGTTGATGCATCTATTAAGACCATAAAGTATTTAAATGGTCCAGAAGGTGGATGAATTGGTCCACATATGTCTCCTTGAATTCTTTCTAGAAATCTAGGTGATTCATTTTCAACTTTCATTGGTGAAGGTCTTGTAATTAATTTTCCAAGGGAACAAGAAATACACGAGTTCTTATTACCTATTTGAGGGAACTTCTGGTCCTTCAATGGATGCCCAAATGTATTTTCAATTATTCGGCGCATCATTGTTAATCCTGGATGGCCTAGCCTGTCATGCCACAAACTAAATATTCTAGGATCACAAAATTTTTCTTTAACCACCAAATTTGACTCAACTATATTTATATATGTAAAATGTAAACCAGAATCAAATTATGGTAATTTCTCCAATATATGGTTTTCATTTATTATAAACATATATTTCTTGTTTCATATTGTTTTGGTGAATGTGTCATATCCGTTAAGATATATATCATTAAAACCCAATAAATTTCTGTTTGACTTTGGGGAAAATAACGCATTACTGATTACAAACTTCGTACCATTAGGTAACATGAAACAAGCATTTCTTGCTCCTACGATCAAGTCTACAGGACCTGATATTGTATTTATGTGCCCCTTTATAGGTTTTAGTGTGTAAAAATATTTCTTTGTTTTCAAGATGGTGTGTGTGGTACCACAATCAATTATTAAGAGTTCTCCAAGATTTCATTGGTTTTGTGCTCCAGTTGAACTCATTTTGAACTTCATATAAGAAAAATAAATGATGAGTTATGAACACAATTTTAATAAAAGTCACTCGAAAACTTTATTAAGAAAGAAAACCATTACAATGAAAAATTAAAAGCATGTTACAAAAGAAAACTAGTTTTCTAGGATGTCTAAATCATTGCAAAAGTCTAGAGTGTTTAGTTCAATGTTTCCTAAATCAACACCATCGATGAGGTTGACTTCTTTCCCCTTTCCTTAAATGGAATCTTGGTAAAGTTTACAAAGATGGGGATCTGTACGACAGGTCATTGACCAATGACCTGTGCTACCACATCTATAACAAGAACCTCCGGGGTTCTGTGATGTTCCGACATCATTTCGTTTTTCTTGTGGTTGGACATTATTTCCTTGTGGAGTGTGTTGATTATTGTTTCTTTGACCACGCCCACGGTTATAAGTATAACCGCGCACAAAATTTTGGTTTTGGTTAAAATGGTCTCGACCGCGACCACGGCCTCGTCCACGACCACGACCACGACCATGTCCTCGTCCATACGAATTATTTCTAGGTTCATAAGTTATAGTAGCATTTGCTTCAGGAAGTGCGATTGGACGGGACTAGTGATTCTTTATTAATAGTTCATTATTTTGTTCAGCAACAATGAGAAGTGTATTAAGCTCAGAATATTTTTTGAGCTTTTGCATACGATATTGTTGTTGCAATGTCATATTTGATGCATGGAATGTGGAGAGAGTTTTCTCCAACATTGAAGCATCAGAAACCTCTTCCCCACAAAATTTTAGTTGTGAACATATCCGAAATAATGCCAAATTATAGTCATTTACCTTTTTGAAGTCTTGAAACCTCAACGATAACCGCTCAGCCCTAGCACTTGGAAGTATAACTTTCTTTTGGTGGTCAAATCTTTCTTTTAGGTTTTTCCAAAGAGCGCTAGGATCAGTGGTATTGAGGTATTCATACCTCAACATTTCGTCGATATGTTTGAGAAGGAAAGTTATTGCACGTGCTTTATCTTGTGAGTTGCGACGTGCAGTTATTTTTTTCTTTTATAGTTTCAGATAAATCCATGGACTCAAGATGCATAGTAACATCTATAGTCCAAGGCATGCAGTTCTTTCCGCTGACTTCAAGAGCGGTAAATTCAAGCTTTGCAATGTTTA
Source organism: Cichorium intybus (assembly GCA_023525715.1). Classification (NCBI taxonomy): domain Eukaryota; kingdom Viridiplantae; phylum Streptophyta; class Magnoliopsida; order Asterales; family Asteraceae; genus Cichorium; species Cichorium intybus. Next base: position 121,411,628 of record CM042009.1, on the reverse strand, counting down.
ACATATTGTAGTTCCTAAGAAAAATAAAACTCATTAAATTTGTCGTTTAAAGGTGGGGATGAGTTTTACTATTTCTATTATAGTTACAAACATAATTAAATAGATAAATCTTCTCAAATTCCTTTTATTTTAAAATTTAAAATTTTATTTTTTTAATCGGTTGCACATAAATAAACGTTAGTATATATAAATAGATGTCAGAGCATGAATAATAGTTAGTGTACATAAATAAATGTTAGTTTGCGTAAATAAACGTTAGTTTGTATAAATAAACGTTAGTATACATAAATAAATGTTAGTATGCGTAAATAAATGTTAGTTGCCGTAAATAAACGTTACTTTGCATAAATAAACGTTAGTTGCCGTAAATAAACGTCAGTTTACATAAATAAACGTTAGTATACATAAATAAATGTTAGTTGCATAAATAAAAATTAGTATGCGATAACAAAAGTTAGTTTGCAATAATAAATGTTAATGAAGCGTAAATAAAGTTAGAATAAGAAATGAACTTCGTTAGTAGTCATAATGTCAAGAATAAATAAGAAAAGAAATTTGTTAGTAGTCATAACTCCGAGAATAAAATATTGTTTTTTCGTTGTCGTTGTTATTATTATTATTATTAATTAACATTCTAGTTTTGATGAAATTACATACCTTGATTAAGATCCATGTGTCTTTTAATCGCCTTCGTTAGAGCCTCGTGCTGATAACGTGTTATAAATTCAGCGTTACCACGACAATTATGAACAAACTAAAAACTAGAATATACATGAAGAAAGAAAGAAAGCTTGAGAGCTTGGAGAGAGTAGAGAGAGTTTATATCAATTATGAAAGAGTTGATATGAGATGCATTTTCTTCCTTACATTGATGGTCTATTTATACTGCCAAGTTTACTATTCCAATATAGTTGTTTAATTGGTAAATGGAAGGTGATGACAAAGTGATGACATAATTATGTCATTCACCAATTACTTGTAACATATATATATATATATATATATATATATATATATATATATATATATATATATATATATATATATATATATATATATAGAGAGAGAGAGAGAGAGAGAGAGTTATGTTATTGTGAGAACCTAAATATTCATGAGATCTTGAGAACCACACATGGACCCTTAGATCAAAAAAACCCATGGTTGAGATCAAAGGTAGCATTTTTGTAAATAGGTGATAAATTAACACTCTTTTTATGTTATTCAAATACGGGTGGGGGTAATAGGGTAATTCTTCATAGCCTTCGGTATCATCATCATCATCAATCAAATCCCGCCTTTCTTGCTTACTCTGTTTAAGACGATATCGTGAGAATTTACCATCATTAACTTCTCGACTCAATCGTTCTTCCATTTTTATCGATCTGTAGCTTTGAACTTTATCAACGATACTCGTTATTTAGTAATCAAGCAGGCGAACAGAGGTATTGTTAATATGTAAACCATGTTTTTCTTTCATCTTATTTTATCATCGGTTGTGTTCATCTAAGAAATCTTTCGATTAATCATTAATAATCGATATTTCGACCTTATTCCGATGGAAATTGTAAAAGATTGATTTAAATAACTTGTTTCAGATGGGAATTTTCTATGTTTAAATTTTTTTTGAATGTGATCATTAATGGAGGTTTCAAAATGAACTGTTAAAAACTCGTTTTATCCGCGTGTGTTTTGATTTTGGTCACTATAAACCCAAATATATTGTTATTGATGGTATAATATCACCGATCAATTAGGGTTTATATGGTTTTTGTTTTCGAACAACTGTATTAGTTAAACCCTAATACGGTTTCTTTTCTTTACATTATTAGTTTAGTCAAATTTTTTGTAATCATTGAATCAAAATACTTATACATTGACTAAATTTACTTCATACATGTTTGTTGTGCGTTTCTGCATATCATATTTGCTGGAAGTCGACATAATGTTTAAATATGGTGGTACAAAATTGATTTACATTATTATCTTACAGTATTAATAATGTTACATAAGTTTTTTTTATTGTTTCGGTATATGGTAGAAGGAGTGAGAGGCAAAGGAAGAAGTCATTAAGTCGTTTTTCAAATACCATTAATGAGCCTGTAATAGTTCAAGAAGATGACCAACATGTTCAAGATCATGTTGAACCTCAGCAGGATGTGGTTGATACAGAAAATGTCATTGTTAATACAGAAAATGAAAGTAATTTGCTAGTAATCAATAGGGTATTGTTTTTTGCTATTTGTGTGTATGTGCACAAATGTTAAAACGTCCATGAATTCAGTAAGAAGGATGTTTTTGCAATTCAAAAAATTGTACATACACATGTATTGTTAACCACAACTTAATTTTGTCCACTTATTTTTCAGATTTGTGTATATGTGCACATTTGGTAAAACATGCATTAATTTTTTTAATAAACAAGTCCAATTCTTTTCATATGTGTCTACATACACATTTATTGTTAACCAGTACTTACATTATACATAATTTGATAATCTGCAAATATGCACTTGTAGTATTATCAGAGTTGTGTATATGTGCACATATGTTAAAGCATGCATGAATTACTTAAGAAACATGTTTACCTCTTTTATTAAATGTGTACAAACACATTTATTGTTAATCACTACTTATATCTTACAAAAGTTTCTCAACTGCATATATGCACTTATTTGTATACGCATAATTTTTTTAATAATTTGATGTTTTGTATTTATGTTTGGTTATTTACATGAAACAGATCGATTAGTTGAAGAGAGTACTCCATTAACAACAAGAATTGGAAAGAGGAAATTAAGAGAAGCAAAATGCATGCATGGAGTGAAAAACAAGAAAACTAAAAAAGATCCAAAAGGTGCAATCACTCCGGTCAGAAAACTTAAATCTGCATCAAAATCGTCAACCAGTAGTTCAAGGAGCAAGAAAGTTTTGTGAGGAAGTCTCCAAGCAGACTATTTCTGAAACCGTATGGTTTGCGGATCAAGACCTCACCCTCCACAATTATTGAAGCAATACGCTCTCTAAATGAAGACCAAAAAGAGGCGGTGATAGATATAGGCTTCGGTTCGTTATTAAACATGAAGCTTGGTGTAAGTTCAACAAAATTAGGTCATTTTGTAGTTGCCAATCTGGATAACAAATCTCTAGTTATCAAGACTAGCAAGGGAGACATCAAGCTTACAACAGATGTAGTTCATGATATACTGGGACTACCAAACGGTGGCACGAATATTGACGATGTTGAAGAACTCGATGAAACAAATGAAAGTATAATTTCATGGAAATCCCAGTTTGATAAAACGGATATATCTAAGAGTGAGTTGGTAAAAAAGATACAGGAGTCAAATGACGATGGTATACTTTTCAAGCTCAACTTCATTACTCTATTCAATAGCTGCATCTGCAAGGCATACAAAACTGGTTATATCATGAAAGATATTGTTTACAATATGGCTGGTCAGAAAGATATTAGTAAATTGGATTGATGTAGTTACATGTTGAATGCAGTAAAGGGTTCAAAGAGGAAGTGGATACCATACTCCAATAAACACAACTATTGCTGACCGATCACCTTATTATTACTTGTAAGTTCCTGTATCTTTTCATATTGATTGCATTTTTTTATAATTTTCTAATATTTGAACTGTGTAATGCAATTGTATCCAGATCACGTATTTGCATAATATAAAAATACCCAATGACATTGTGCAAAGGATACTGCCTGCAATTGGGAACTAGGAATATGAAGATGTGAAAAAAAGAGAGGCATACGAGCTGAACCATGGTGGTTTTGGTATGTTTGATGGTGATGAGCAAATACAAGAACAAGATACTGAAGTTGTACCGGACAGGAGTTTTCAGGTATGAATGAATACTTAAACTATTATATTATCATTATATTTACACCTACACTAACAATGTATTTTTGTTTTTTGGGTATATATTCATAGGAAGAATGTGTTGATATCAATCTACGAATTGCATGGATTCGTAGGTATATAGAAGAGTTGGATAGAAAGTTTGTTTATCTTACTGAAAAGGATCCATCTAACAAGACATTGTTAGATTTGAAAGCAGCTACTTAAACTGTTATATTATCATTATATTTACACCTACACTAACAATGTATTTTTGTTTTTTGGGTATATATTCATAGGAATAATGTGTTGATATCAATCTACAAATTGCACGGATTCGTAGGTATAGAGAAGAGTTGGATAGAAAGTTTGTTTATCTTACTGAAAAGGATCCATCTAACAAGACATTGTCAGATTTGAAAGCGGAATATGGTGGTTTGTTTGGTCGAGTAGTAGGTAATGGTTTAGGTTCATTAGTTGTGAATGATGAGATTATGGGTGCTTTTGCTAGTGGTAATTATGCAGATGACGCAATAATTAGTCCAAGGGATGAACATGCTGAAAAACACGATGATGAACATGATGAGGATCTCATGGATATTCCAAACGATCATAAGAAGGTGGATCTAGTAAGTATGTTATCTCCAATGGGAAATGTGCTAAACATGAAAATAAATTAGTTTGATGCAGGCTCATCTGGTCAGGAAACCAAAGTTCCAGATGTTGAAAGAGTGATAAAGACTTCAACAAAAACCATTTCTTTCAAGCTTACCGAGGGATCAACACATGATGCTAAAAAAGACCCATTCGAATCTCCAATTTCCACTTATATGTTACAGGTAGTGGAAGAGACATAAAATAGATATTTAGAGAAAAGTAGAAGTCTATAAGTTAGGAATCCTGATATTATGGGACTGTCCAAAATTCATCAGCCTAATTTCAATAACACAGAAATTAATGATGAACCTAACTTTGATTTGGGTATAACCCAGGAATTTGGGAGTGTCTTGGCTGATCAATACGATCCAGTAGTGAAAATTGATGGTCACTACGTGCAGTTACCGCTTGCAAATACTGACAATGAGGTGGAAGATCCTATGGATGACATACCTTTGAGCAGAAGGGTGATGAAGCCTTCTCAGTACAAATGGTCTCCATATGTTAACAAACAGGTCCAATTATTAGATTTTTGCATCCTCTTAATACCATTATATATATATATATATATATATATATATATATATATATATATATATATATATATATATATATATATATATATATATATATTGGTTGATTCATTAAATACATTTCTTATTTATTACAAAAACAGGTCATCAATATTTGAAGACAAAGATGGAAACTATGCAAAAAGAATAAACATGGAGACGTTTATTATAGACTGTGCATTGGATAGTAATGCTATGAATGCCTGGTGTTTAGTAATGAATCAAGAGGAGGGCACAAAGAAGAAGGGTGGACAATCAAGATTGTATATGGATATAATAAATTTTGTAAGTTTCTTAAGTATAACATGTTTTAATATAGTTTTTTTTACACTAATGAATTTGCTAACTAGTTTGTATCAGTGATAGGATGAGACCAATTTGAAAGAATTTATGGACAATTTAAACGAAACGTACAAACAATTATCATCAATAGTCAAAGATTTAATGAAGACAATTAAAAGGGAAGTCAAATGGAGCAAAGTTAAGCTGGTATACGTTTCATATAAAATTATTACTTTCGTTATGATACATGTATGTGTGCATATATATGTCTACTAAATAATCTACATATACACATGGTATGCACATATGCATGATGTTGTCGGATACGCGCACATGTTTTTTATGTATATGTGCATATGTACAGTACATATGTACTTATATAGTTTCAAATGTATGCCATCACATGTACGTCCATGTGGACATGTACATGTCATTTGTTAATATACACGACATGCATATGCATATACATATACACTAGTGCATATGTACACAGATAATGCATATGTACACAAATTCATATATACGCACAACATACATATGTACACAAATGCATTTGTACATAAAAAATACATATGTACACAAAATGCATATGTACATATATAATCATTTTGTTATCTTTAAGTTAACTAAATTATTATATATACACATGACATGCATATGTACACAAATGCATATATACATACAAAATGCATATGTTCACAAATGCACATTTACATATAATCATTCTGTTATATTAAAGTAAATTAAACTATTATATACATACACACACAATGCATATGTACACAAATGCATGTGTACACAAAAATACATATGTACACAAATGCATATGTACATATATAATCATTTTATTATCAAAAAGTTAACTAAATTATTATATATACACATGCCATGCATATGTACACAAATGAATATATACACACAAAATGCATATGTTCACAAGTGGACATGTACATATAATCATTCTGTTATATTAAAGCAAATTAAACTAGTATACATACACCCAAAATGCATATGTACACAAAATGCATATGTACACAAATGCATATCTTCATATATCTGATTTTGTTAATAGATACAATTATATTGTTGTGTTTTTTTATGCAGGTGTTCTTCCCAATTTGTCAATCCGGACGTTTTTATCTGCTTGTCTTTGATTTAAAAAAAAATAGAAGTTCACCTCTTGGATAGCATAAAGAATTATCCTCAGGATTTTTATTTCAACATTCCTAGGAGATTGGTTATTATCTAAATTTTTTTCTTTCATGTATGATATATTACAACAAATATGTTATAATATATTTTTATGTAATATAGGTTTTGCTTTTTTCAAACATCCTTGTTGAAGTGAAGCACAAAGCTGCGCAAGATATTAGGAATCAAGAGATCAAGTACGCAAAGATGAAATGGCAGATAAATGGAACTGATGTAGATGGCGGGGTTTTTTTGTTGAGGCATATGGAGACGTTCAAAGGTGGTCCATTGAGTAAGTATGACTGTAGGCTCATGCCTGAATCCGAGGAACAAAATCGTCAATTACGCAAGCTTAGGAAAAAAATATGCTACAAAGATATTGCTTAGTCCTGTCAACAAGCACGCGAAAGTTGTATCGAAAGAAGCTGGGGAGTTTGGAAAAATACCTGAGAAAGAAATGAAGAAGATCCTACTTGAGGCCTACAAGAATAAGGATGGAAGGTTTAAAAAAGACTAGTATTATGAGGTTCTGTTTGGTTTTTTTAATATTTATTATAAGACAAGTGTTTCATCTAGCTTGACTGTAGTAGTTAGTCTGATCATATGTGTTGGTATCATATGGTTTTTATGTTGGCCGTTTGGTGATATACACGTATAAGTACTGAACGTGTTTTTGGTGTTTTTTTGCAATGCAACTTATGAAATGCATATATGCAGTAAGCTATATGGTTTCAATTAAACATATTAGTTTTGTTAAGATGAGAGTATGCAACTTATTAACTGCACATATGCACATTTCACATATGTAAATGCACATATATGCACAAAAACACATTACATGATTGACCATATGTAAGTAGGGTTGTAAACAAACCGAACGAACACGAACGGAGGCATGATCATGTTCGTTCGTTTAAGTTTAACCGAACACGAACGCATAAACGAATGAATTTCCTTATTCATGTTCATTCGTTAAAATATTCCTTTGTTCATGTTCGTTTATGTTCGTTCATTAAGGTTCTAAACGAACATAAATAAACGAATATAACAAACGGAAATGAATGGACGCAAACAAACATAAATGAACATAAACAAATGAACAAAAAAAGCAACCTAAATGAAGATAGATATTGATAAACGACCATTAGCATCCAAACACTAAACCATCCGTAAATACATGTATTATAGCAAATCCTATGATATAAAAACATCAAAAAGTCCTTAAAATATAGTCTTTTTTTCATATATCTTCTGTAATACAAAAACATGCATGACTTTTACATATAGCATCATCACATCAAGTATCTTCTACACACACGCGAATGTAAACGAACGCATATAAACGAACGTTAATGAACGAACGTTCATGAACGTAAATGAACGAACAACATCAATGTTCATGTTCGTTCATTAAACTAAACGAACAAACAATCTTGTTCATGTTCGTTAATTTACTAAATAAACAAACATAAACGAACTTCCAGCCGAACAAATCACGAACGGTTCGCTAAACGTTCAGTTCGTTTACAGCCCTATATGTAAGTGCATTATGTTATCTTAAAGTTAATTAAACTAGTATATATACACACGACATGCATATGTTCACAAATGCAGATATACACACAAAATGCATATGTACGCAAATGCATATGTATACAAATAGAATTTGTACACATAAGCATCCTCCAATCCTATGCCCATATGCACATAAATATAGATAAACACACACATACACATTCAATTGTTAATCCCTATATGCACATTTGCACATCCCCGTATGTGAATGCACATTTACACACTCACATATGCACGTATCCACATGTATACGTATCTGTTGAATATCATAATTAAACTAGTATATATACACACACGACATGCATATGTACACAAATGCATTATGCCACACAAAAGGCATATGTGCACGAATGCATATGTATACAAAATGTATTTGTACACATAAGCATTCTCCACTAATATGCACATATGCACATAAATATAGATAAACACACACATACACAATCAATTGTTAATCCACATATGCAAATACGCACATCCCTATATGTGAATGCACATATACACATTCACATATCCACATGTACACGTATCTGTTGAATATCATAATTTGAGCTGCTGCGTATATGCACTTTTTATTATAATCCCACCGTATTAAGTCAAGTAGCTAGTTCGTACTATATTATTAAGTCAGCACACATTTCCCCATATGCACATATCAAACAAATTCATAAACTTAATAATCTATAACTGTATTAGTAAAACCATTAATTATTAAAACGCAAAAAAGGCTGTTTCTCAATTCATCAAATTCCTGAACTGATTTTGACAATAGTCATTTCATCTAAGAAAAAATATTTTGTTATCAAATACTTGTATAACTCTATTTCTCTGTAGCTTTTTGCATCTTTTTTTCTCTCTGGGCAGTTCCGTCTGTCATGTCTTTCATTTGGTGATATTTTCTTCATACAGAATGTACATGTTCGTGCATCCTTTTCCATGTTTTTCTGTGCAAGTTCTCTCTTCCCTTTGAGCCTTTTTCCAGTTCCACCTCCTTTGTTGCGTATGTTCTCTGGATTACGTATTGTTATCTCATCTGGTCTACTAACTCCAATTGTTGAATCCATTACTTCAGATCTTGTACGCTTGTCTTTAGGAGGTGGATTGTTTCGTATGGTTGTTCGAATATCTTTTATCATTTCTATCAGCTTATCCATTGCATCTTTATCGTATGCAACCATGTTTATAGAATCACCTATTATGGAATGTATTTCCTGCACCTATGGGTTTTGGCCTATAGCAGTCTCACCAACATAGGTTATTTTCTGCAAATCATCAATATGTATTATACCTTTTTGCCAACGTTTTAGAATGTACTTAGAAGGTATACATTTAATGAATTTTGTCTTCATTATACACAGAATATGTCTACATAAAACCCCATAATGGTGGAATAACATGCAGCAACATTCAAACGTATCATCTTCAATTTTTTATTTTCACCTTCAATAACATAAAAAACGAACCCATTAATCGTCCATTATACAAATATAACCAGTAGTTAGTATACATGTGAATATTCCATTTTAAATTGTATAATACACTAACTTGATAATGAAATTGACCTTCATTCTCACTCAGAAACTCCTTTGATGATGCATTAAAGAACAAACTTTTGTTTTGACCTTTTTTGGCATTACTCGTTCAAGCACTATGCATGAATCATATTCCTCAAGTTCAATAACGTAACCTGGTGAGCGTGACCATACTGAATCATGTACCTCTAGTTGGAAAATATGAAAGATTTTATGAGTACACAGGTCTGCCGCTTGCGCTTCAAAAGGTAGTAATGACACAAGTGAAGGTTTTTGAGTCAAGACACGTAAATTCTGAATTTGTTTGTGTGTTCCTTTGTTTGTCCATCGCTGCATCAAACTTACACATAAACATCAACATATTCGATTTTCTTGACATGAAACTCCGTAAAAAGTAGTTTTCACTCTCTGATCTAGATGGTGTTCGCATCAAACCAATCAACAGCGTTTTGCTGAAATAAGAAGGTATCCAACGTTCGCGCAAGTTATACATTTCTTTTAACCATTTATTATCATGTAGCTGAAACTCGTCTATCAAACTGCACCATTTTTCCTCAAACAAATCTGGACTAATGCACGAGTTCCATACCAGACCTTGCAACCTTTTCCTGAAGTCTGTTTCGTATATTATCTTCGCAGATACCTACAAATTAGTATGGTATATAACACTGTTAAACATATGAATCATCAATTATATTAAAACATAAACAACAAATTGTTAGTATTTATACTTTATATGTCAACTTTTTGCCTATATGCCACATGCATAGACGGTGTGTAGAGTTTGGGAAAACATGTTCAACAGCTTTGGCCATAGGCGCATCTTGATCCGTGACAACGATATTATGTTCTTTTCCAAAAGACGAAAGGAATGCTTTCAGTAGCCATATATAGTAATCTAATGTTTCTTTTGCTAACAACCCCGTGCCAAATTTTACACATCGTTTGTGGTTATCAATCCCGGTAAACGGAACGAATACCATGTTATACCTGTCCAAAATGACCATGTGCATATAAATATATAAACAAAGAAATAAAAACAAAAAATCTGGATACTCGTTATTCTTACTTGTTGGTACGAAATGTAGCATCAAACGATCCAACATCACAGAATTCGTTGTAGTTTAGTTTTGCGATACCATCAGCCCAAAACAAAGCTCTAAGTTCATCTTTCTCCAACATATAATGGAACGAGAAAGAGGCGTGTTCTTGCTCCTCTGTGTTAGCAGGTTTACCACCATATTTCCATCACTATCTCCTATATAGTAATTCAAGTCTCTTGCATATTTTTATAGTTGTTTTTCTGTGGACCTTGTTTTCTGTATCCACCTTTGAAGCTTGGCACGATACCATGAGCCCTTGTCGATCCGATATTAGAAGTATTGAGTTGGTTTATCATATGTTGGTCTGAAAATTGTATTCTCCTACAATGTTTTGACATATGCGCAGTTGTCCTCGTTTACAACTCATGGTTATGAGTTAAATCAACCGTATTTACCATAAAACTATCACTTCCATATACACGTTTAAAACCAATCCTTGCATGACAAGATTGCATTTGGCTAGATCTCTTTCTTTTCTTCTTGAGGCCTTCTCCTTTTAGTATATCAATATTCGATGTCTCACGCGATCCAGATCTGCTACAAATAACATATTTATAACGAAGTATTCCGTTACTTGTCTTTGATGATCCTAATCTTGGATCAAAACCTGCTCTAATTGCATATTTCTTATAGAAATCTATCCTGACTTCTAGCGTTTCAAAAACTGTATCCATTTTGGGCTTAATGTCTGCTTTAACATTTGGTATCCTTATTATTGTCTTTGATCCTCAGGAGATTTTATTTATGTACTACTTAGTTCATCCTTGATTCCTACATCATCTGAAACATAATAATAAAATAATCATATCTACTGGTTCACATATCGAATATTCGTCACATATGCATTAAATTGATATGCATATATGCATTTTTATGATATGTACACAGCTTTGATGTGTCACATATGTATTAGACTGCTATGCACATATGCACGTATCATGACATATATGCAGTAACATGACATATCACACTATCTAATGTGTGCATATGCAGACTGGTATGCACATATGCATTAAATTGATATGCATATATGCATTTTTTATGATATGTACACAACTTTGATGCGTTAAATAAGAATTTGACTCATATGCACATATGCATTATTATGATATGTACATATATTTGATCTGTCACATATGTATTAGATTGATATGTACATATGCACGTATCATGACATATGCATTATTATGATATCTACATATATTTGATCTATCACATATGTATTAGACTGATATGCACATATGCACGTATCATGACATATATGCAGTAACTTATTGTTTTTTACACATGTGCACACATTTTGTCAATATGCATGAATATGATATAACTGTTATGTGCATATACAAACAATTTGATTAATCATTGAAATATACTCACCGTATGTGTTGTTTGAGGAAACATTCCCTTCTCCAGTCACGTTGTTATCATCATCCACAACAACTTCAACCTCATTAGTATCTCCATCACCGTCTCTTACTATGTCGCTTTCATAATAGTTCATCTCTTCATGGTTTATAAAAATATCATGCATGAACAAACATATAACGTTTTCTATTATTTTTAATAAGAATATATCTTCTTTGATATAGAAATTAATGACGAACTATATTAATACATGTTGATGAACATCAATTCATTATCTCCCTCACCAGTAATCCCCGATTCCATCGCAAACTTGATTAAATCTGAAAGAATATCAATATACAATTAAACAACGATGTTATTGATATATCACAGATGAAAGAATATTCTTATATTTCATTCTTGAGGACGATGATCCATGAAGTACGATACCGGGAATGACGAGCTTGATGGGTATAGAAAACAACCAATAAGTTTTTCGATGATTTTGAATATTTTGATCGGATTAATGATGGAATCAATCAAATTGATTGCTGTTTCCGTAAATGTAACAGATATGCATTATTATTAGGAGCTGTTACGTTTTTTATATATTTATTGAATTATTAGCAAAAATAAATTCATAATGCAAATGACCATCAAACCCTTTTTTATTTGGATAAGGATCCAATGAATGACATTTAGTTCTCAAGATCTCATGAATATTTAAGTTCTTAAAAGAACCTAACCCTATATATATATATATATATATATATATATATATATATATATATATATATATATATATATATATATATATATATATATATATATATATATATATATATATATATATATATATATATATATATAATTAAACGGGTAATTCGGGTCATTTTCGAGTTGAAAGTTTTGACCTTAACCCAACCCGTTTAAATTTAGTGTCGTGTCGACCCGTTTACTTAAACGGATCGAAACCTCTTACCCAAACCTGTTAATTTCGTGTTGGGTTCGTGTCGGGTTGTCGTGTCGTGTCTGATTTTGCCAAGTCTAGCTCCCATGGTCTCATATTCTCCGTCTTCCATCACCGTCCCACGTCGCCCTTGTATCCATCGTGCCTCGCTTCTCATCTTCTCGGTTTTCCATTATTAAGTTCTTGCACTTCTCAGGTACTAATTGCATTTTTCTCTGTCCTGGATCGTCTATATTCTTTGTTTTCTCCATCCGTGTTTTCTATTTTCTGTTGAATAACTCAACTTTTCATGTTTGCTGTTTGATTTTTATTTTTGCGGTTGAATGGTGGGTTTGTGTTTCTTTCAAGAATTTTTTTCAATTGATTTCATAAATTAGATATGTTTCTGTTGAATGCTGGGTTTATGTTTCTATTGAAACTTTCAAATTGACATCATCAATCTGTTTAGGATAGAATGAAGTGTGTTAACGTGGAATAAACATAAAATTTTCTATGATAAATGGGAATATGAGATACATAAATTGCTGTTAAAAGTTGGGTTAATCTAATGTTTGGGAATATAAGGACTTGATTACATTCTGATTTTGTTGTATGGGGAAAGGATGCTTCGATAAACGTTCTGACTTCTGAGAATATGATCTTTCCTTAAAGTTTCCTTTATTTGTTATTTGGCATTTTTTGTTCATTATAAACTTTCTGGAGACAATCATCATTTATCTATGCAAACACTTTATGGAAAAAAAGAAGCTGACCCTTAATATATATCATATTATAAAAGAACTCTGCCCTCAGTAATTTGTAAATTACTTATCCTATTTTTAGTTTTTTAGAGTTGTTACTAGTGTAGCGCTTTTTATCAGAATGATTATTTTTAACAACGATATTAAAGAACATGGATCAAACCAAAATGGATCAACTTGAATTCATTTTCACAGTTTTATTAATCTGAGTAAGAAAAGTTTAATTCATAGTCAATAAATTTATGCCCGAATAATGTGATATCCCTATTTTTAACAACGATATTAAAGAACATGGATCAAACCAAAATGGATAAACTTGAATTCATTTTCACAGTTTTATTAATCTGAGTAAGAAAAGTTTAATTCATAGTCAATAAATTTATGCCCGAATAATGTGATATCCCTATTTTAATGGATGTTTACTGTATTTGAGTCCATCAATTTGTTTTTTAGGGTTATATCTCATAATTTGAGGACCAAAATATATTACAAGACTGGAAAAGATGTTTATAATAAATACAAATTGTCAAGACTTGCAATTTAGTCTTCATCTCTAAAGTTTCTTATGGTTAGGTCCAAATTTCATGGAAATTAAGTATTGAACGCCCCACACAAACAGCAACCAATTTGAGGCCATCCACTTGAATCATTTATCTTCACAGTTAGCTCTATATAAACCTCCGTGGGGGCATCTTCATATAAGCATCAACACAAACAGAAAATCATCAAGAATTGAATTTACATCATGCATCCTTGTGTTTTTATAATTTTCTCACTTCTCTTTGTAAACCTTGTGGAGACCACAACTGCCAATCAATTGGTAGCAGTGGAAGGAAGAGGAGGAGATGATACCAAAAAGTGTTTGGAGAAGGAGAGACACGCCCTCCTTCATTTCAAAGTTGGCCTTCAAGACCCAAATGGTGTTCTCTCTACGTGGACAGCTGAAGATGATGAGTGTTGTAATTGGCCTGGAGTCATGTGCAACAACCAAACAGGTCATGTTACAGGGCTTGATTTAGGATCTTGGGGTATTGTATGTGAGATCAGTGATTCCTTGCTTAATTTAAGCTACTTAAATCATCTTGATCTTTCCTTGAATTCTTTTCATGGAACCATTCCTATCTTCATTGGTTCCATGACTCGATTAAGGTACCTTAACCTTGGATCGAATCATTTTAATGGAACCATTCCTAGTTCCATTGGTTCCTTTACCGAGTTATCGTACCTTGACCTTTCCTATAACTCTCTTTATGGAACCATTCCTCCAGAGTTTGGAAACCTCACAAACTTGCAAGAGCTTTACCTTTCAAATGTTGGAAGGTGCAGAGTTGAGAAGATGGATTGGCTGTCTCATCTTTCTTATTTGGAGAGAGTTGTAATTATTAACCGAGATATTCACCTCTGAATATTTCCGATTGTATATTTTTTGTGAAATTGTTGTACATTATTCTTTCCTTGTTTAGCCTAGATTTTCCCTAAATTCCTCCTGTAATTACTCTGTAAATTGGGTATTTATTCCCTTATTTTATCAATGAAATGATCGATTCCCTCTGTGAATTATATGGTATCAGAGCCAAGTGCTCCTTACCTCAAAAGACCCCTGCCATCACAGCTACGGCTGGGCATTTTCCCATCTTCTTCATTCCCCTTTCTTTTTTTCTAGCTCATATTCTCCATTAACAATGACAGACAAGCAAGACTCAATCCCTGTCAAAGGTCTCCATCCAGTATACACGGTCACAAATATACAGAACAAGATTCGTACCCTTGACGGTACCAAGGTATCATACTCTTCATGGGTTCGTTTGTTCAAACTTCATGCTAGAAGCTACAAAGTTCTTGCCCACATCGATGGTTCCGACCCTCCGCCCAAGACTGACTCGGCCTACGAAACCTGGTCAGAAATTGATGCCATTGTCCTCCAGTGGATATATGGAACCATATCAGACGATCTCCTTGCTCGGGTGCTTGAACCAGACTCTACCGCATATGAAGCCTGGTTCAAAATTCAGAACATCTTCCTCAATAATAAAGTTTCTCGTGCTGCTGCACTTGAACACGAATTCACAAACCTTACCCTTAAAGCAATGCCGTCCCTTGAAACTTATTGCCAACGTCTCAAAGACCTGGCAAGTCAACTGAATGACGTCGATTGTCCCGTCAACGAGAAACGACTGGTCCTTCAACTTGTCTGTGGGTTACCATCAGAATTTGACACAGCCGGTGCTTATATCAATCAGACCCTACCTCCATGGGATACCGCGTGCTCCATGCTTCAACTTGAACTTCAGTGACAACGTCCTCGAGATTCACACTCATCCACAGAAATGGTTGCTGCTGTTGAACACCATCCACCAGCAAACTCAAATTCCCGTCGTGGCGAATCGGGAAACAGAGGCGGTCCTCAGCAGCAGCGCAACACCAACCGTCGAGCACCCGTTTCTGCATCTCCTTCTCGACCCGGTTATCCATCTTCTGGTCGACAAACACAAACCCAATCGAATAACCGAAGAGGCCCTGTGTCAAATCAAACACGCCCTACATGGGCCGGCTACCCACCACCATACTGGCCCATCCCTACTCCGGCTACCCACCACCATACTGGCCCATCCCTACTGGGCTTCACCACCACCATATCCATACCCTACTCAAGCCGTATGGGATCCTCCCTGGTCCACCTCTTCTGCCAAACAGCAAGCACGACAAACACAAGCTCAGGCCAATCTCACAGAGATAAACCCACTTGAACCTTCCGAACTCGGGGCTGCCTTTTCAGCTATGACTCTGGACCAAGAAAATGACGATTGGTACATGGACACTGGCTCTACATCTCACCTCACAGCTAACGCAGGTAAAATCTCGGTCCCTAGTTTGTCCTCTATTAAATCTGTGTTTGTTGCAAATGGCAGTCAGGTACCGGTTCTTGGATCAGGTCATACCACACTACCCCATCCATCCAAACCCATTCTTCTAAAAGATGTACTCCACACACCTCACACCGTCAAAGATCTAGTATCCGTTCGTAAATTCTATCGTGATAATTTCTTTTCTGTTGAATTTGACCCATTTGGTTTTTCTATAAAGGACTACAAGACCAAGAAGCCCCTCTCTAGACATGACAGCTCCGGCGATCTTTACCTCTTCACCAAGCAAGCCAACACACCAGCTTCATCTTTTTATGTTTCTAGTTCGCCTCTTTGGCATTTTAGACTCGGTCATCCGGGCAATCATGTAATAGACTTTCTTAGTCAAAATAAAAATATTTCTTGCAATAAAAATGATCGTTTATCTATTTGTCATTCTTGCCAACTTGCTAAACACAAACGTCTACCATTCCAAAACTCCACGTCTATCACTCTCAAACCATTCGACCTTGTTCACGCCGACCTTTGGACCTCACCCGTCTACAGCAAAACTAACTTTAAATACTACCTCATCATCATTGACGATTTCAGCCATTTTACATGGGTGTTTCCCCTAAAATACAAATCAGAAACTTTTGACAAAATCAAGACCCTCCACAAATATATCCACACCCAATTCAATACTACCCTCAAAACTTTCCAATGTGAGAAAGGCGGTGAATTCGACAATCACCAATTCCATAATTTTTCTTCCACCACCGGTCTTCACATTCGGTTCTCATGCCCTCACACCTCTCAACAAAATGGCACGGCGGAACGAATGATTCGTCGCATAAATGAAATCATGATGTCCTTACTCACCCATGCTTCATTACCACCTTCCTTTTGGGTCGAGGCCCTTCATACCGCTACCTACTTACACAACATCCTCCCCACCCCTTTACTTGATAACCGAACCCCTACTTCCGTCCTCTATCTCAAACATCCAACTTATGATCACATACGGACCTTCGGTTGTGCTTGTTTTCCCAACTTAACCGCCACCTGCCAACACAAACTCGCACCTAGGTCTACACCGTGTCTCTTCCTCGGTTACCCAGCCCAATACCGCGGCTATAGATGCCTTGATATGTCTACGGGTAAAGTCATTCTCTCCCGCCATGTAACCTTCGATGAAACTTCTTTTCCTTATGCATCTCACACCCCGAACCCACCACATAACTACTCCTTCCTCGAAACAGAACCCTCTCCTCTTCTATTCCACTCTACACCCACATCAATCTCCGATACCACCCAACCACCGCCTACCCACAGCCCTCCTCCTACCACTCATTCCGCTCCCATCGAAACCCACCACTCACCCACCCCCTCTCTCCCAACCAACCCCACCACTTTATCCTCACCCTCTTCTAACCAAACCCATGATAATATCCCTACTCCACCATCATACTACCCCGTCACTTACTCCCGGAGAAACCAACAACACCATCCACCTCCGCCACCCCCACCCCACCTACATCCCGGCATCCCATGACCACCCGCTCCAAAGCCGGAATCACCAAACCAAACCCACCACTCAACCTTCACACCAACACCAACACCTCCACAATCTCCCCTCTTCCCAAATCCCACAAACACGCCCTCTCTGATCCAAACTGGCACTCCGCCATGACCGATGAACATAGAGCTCTAATAGATAACAACACATGGGAACTTGTACCTCGTCCCACCGATGCTCATGTCATACGTTGTATGTGGATATACCGGCACAAATTTCATGCAAATGGGACTCTTGCACGATATAAAGCACGCCTAGTGATTGATGGGAAATGCCAACAAGTCGGAGTAGATTGCGATGAAACATTTAATCCCGTCGTGAAACCTACCACAATCCGCACCATTCTCAGTCTCGCCGTTTCCCGATCATGGCCTATACACCAACTTGACGTCAAGAACGTATTCTTACACGGGAATCTCAACAAAACAGTGTATATGTTCCAACCCCCCGGTTTTACGGACCCGCAACACCCAACCCACGTTTGTTGTTTACGGAAATCATTGTACGGGCTAAAGCAAGCCCCGCAGGCTTGGTATCATCGCTTTGCAACCTTCATTCACACATGCGGTTTTCAAAGCACCAAAAGCGACACCTCTCTCTTTGTCTTCCATCAAGGCACCAAAATGGCATATCTTCTTCTATATGTGGATGACATCGTCTTGACCGCTTCCGACAACACAACTCTTCAACACTTCATCACTCTCTTATCCAAAGAGTTTGCTATGTCGGACCTTGGGCCCCTTCATCACTTCCTCGGCATCCAAGTTAAACATCAAAAGGGAGGATTATTTCTTACCCAAGAACAATATGTGGATGATATTCTTCATCGGGCAAACATGCAACAATGCAAACCATGCACAACCCCTGTCGACACCAACTCCAAACTCAGTGCAACCACCGGCGACCCAATGCAAGACATTACCCTATATCGTAGCCTCGCTGGAGCATTGCAGTACTTAACCTTCACTCGCCCCGACATTGCGTATGCTGTCCAACAAGTATGCCTCTTTATGCATGCACCCCGTGACCCACACTTCAATTTCCTTAAACGTATTCTACGATACCTCCAAGGCACCCGTCATGATGGACTTCATATTTCTTCCTCCAAATCTACAAAACTCACCGCTTACTCCGACGCAGATTGGGGGGGTGTCCCGACTCTCGGCGGTCCACATCCGGCTACTGTGTATTTCTCGGCAATAACCTCATTTCATGGTCATCCAAACGACAACCGACTATCTCCCGATCCAGTGCCGAAGCCGAGTACAAAGGGGTCGCCAATGCCGCAGCTGAAACTACATGGCTACACAATTTACTCCTCGAGCTACATCTTCCACTTCGCCAAGCCACGATCATATATTGTGACAACATTTCAGCTGTTTATCTTACTCAAAACCCGGTTCAGCACCAACGCACGAAGCATATTGAGATCGACATTCACTTCGTTCGCGAAAAAGTTCGCATTGGTTCCCTTCGGGTCCTTCATATTCCCGCAGACTACCAATACGCAGATATATTTACCAAGGGATTACCACGTCCACTATTCACCCGCTTCTGCTCCGGTCTCTCTATTTGGCCACCCGACCATTCGACTACGGAGGAGTATTAACCGAGATATTCACCTCTGAATATTTCCGATT
Source organism: Cichorium intybus (assembly GCA_023525715.1). Classification (NCBI taxonomy): domain Eukaryota; kingdom Viridiplantae; phylum Streptophyta; class Magnoliopsida; order Asterales; family Asteraceae; genus Cichorium; species Cichorium intybus. The sequence continues at coordinate 121,391,743 of CM042009.1, read as the reverse complement.
GTATATTTATTGTGAAATTGTTGTACATTATTCTTTCCTTATTTAGCCTAGATTTTCCCTAAATTCCTCCTGTAATTACTCTGTAAATTGGGTATTTATTCCCTTCTTTTATCAATGAAATGATCGATTTCCTCTGTGAATTATAGTAATGGATGGGATTTCTCTAGCCAAAGCAAATCATTGGGTGAATGCATTTACGAGTCTCCAAAAACTATCAACTTTAAGCTTAGGGGGATGTGAGCTCTCGCAGGTCATGTATCCATATTCTTCATTTCTCAACTCTTCTTCCTCTATTCATACCCTTTCTCTTGGAAAAAACAATCTGAACTCATCCATGTATCTTTGGTTGTCCCCGTTAACCAGCAATAAGCTTCTTGAACTTAATCTCATCCATGTATCTTTGATTTTCTTGACCTCTCTTCCAATTATCTCAGAGGTGCTATCTCTGAAAACATTGGAAAGTCAAGGCTCGTTTAATAGATCTTTCAAAAAACTCACTGCTGGAAGGAGTTCCTTCCACAGATCACATGCCAAGCCTTTCTAATGTAGAGTATATTGATCTGAGCTCTTGCAAGACAGGGCCTCACTTCCCCAAATGGGTTCAAACACTAAAAAATCTTACATTTCTTGATATTTCCAATAATAGGATTTCAGACACAATTCCCCTGGGTTTTTGGAAAACATGGCCTTCTCAATTAAGTTCTTTGAATCTCTCTTCCAACAACATTAGTGGGAAAGTACCAGATTTCTCATCAAATTTTGACTATATGTCGATTTTAGATCTAAGTTCCAACAACTTTCATGGTCCAATACAGAATGTCCCATCCTCTTTTCCAGCATTAAATCTTTCCAGCATTAAATCTGTGCCAAATTGTCGGTGGGTTGTTACAATTTCTTGATCTCTCCCATAATTTTCTAAGCGAAAGCTTCCAAACTGTTTGTGGCATTTCAGAGAACTAAGAGTTCTTAATTTAGGAAACAACAATCTCTCTGGAAGGCTTACTACCTCTGTTGAGTTGTTGATAAAACTCGAGGTGTTGGATTTATACAAGAATGACTTCTCTGGTGAATTGCCTTCGTCTCTAAAGAATTGCACAAGTTGAAGCTTGTTAAATTTGGGGGCCAACAAGTTTTCTGGGAATGTGCCACTTTGGATTGGAGAAAGATTATCCGGTCTGTATGTTCTTATCTTAAAATCAAACAACTACTTCGGAACCATCCCTTTACAATTATGTCATTTAGAAAATCTTCAAATTTTGGACTTGTCAAGGAACCATCTCCATGGAAGCATCCCCCCATGTTTGAATAATCTTACCAGCATGGTCCACGCATGATTCTTACTCCCACCAAACATACATTCCATTTTTACCGGTAATCATTCTCAAACAGATGGTCATTATTCTCAAACAGATGGTCATCCCTCTTTCAGTGAGTATGTTGAGCATGCAATGATTGAGTGGCAAGGAGATGAACGTGTATTCTTTGCCACTTTAAGATCATTGAAGAGCATTGACATGTCATGCAAATATTTAACTGGTCAAATCCCATATGAAATTACCAATCTTTATGACCTGGTTGCCCTGAACTTGTCAAGGAACGCTTTACTCGGGGAGATTCCACGGAAAATTGGCGAGATGAAAAAACTTTTGACTTTGGATTTGTCTAGAAACAAACTTTCAGGAGGGATACTGTCAAGCATGTCTCGAATGACTTTATTGAATGACCTAGATTTGTCATTTAATAGCTTGTCAGGGAGAATCCCGTCAAGCACTCAACTCCAGTCCTTTGAGCCTTCAAGATACGATGGAAACTTAGGACTATGTGGACCTTCCCTTACCAAAAATTGTCCCAGAGATGAATCTGAAGTGCCATTAGTCCTTGGTAAAAGCAAGGGTGGTGGGGAAGGCAAAGCTGAAGTTTTGGGATGGTTCCATATTGGTGTGGGCATGGGTTTAGCTACCAGATTTTGGATAGCATGTGGGGCTTTACTTCTAAATCGTCGTGGGAGACATGCATTTTTTCACTTTTATGATAGCTTCAAAGATTGGGTTTATGGGAAGGTGATGGTGTTCATTGCAAATTTGCTAACGGTTGGACATACATAGTTTCTCATCCGCCTTTTTCTTTTTTGACTTGTTAGTTTCTGGTATGTCTTTTGTCTTGAACAGACCTATTCTTGTTTGTATTTAGGGCTAGAGGTATAGTAATGTAACTTGGAAGGGGTTTTTAAGTCCCCAATATCAATAAAATTGCCACTAACACCATGGGTGGCCTTTTTCTCGTGCTGTATGAAATAATACATCCTGAAAAGTTCATAATTCTGTATCATATAATTATACACACAAGATGAAAATGTAGTTAATGTTTTATATCACAATGGACTATTTTTCTAGGAAAATCTCAATTTAGATTATTTGTAGAATTGGTACTTAGCAGATGATACATCCATATATACTTTATAATATTTTTCAAGGAAAATCCATTTGAAACATCAATGACCTCCAACCCAAGAGTTCCAGATTAGGAGGATTTTAATTAAGAACATCTCTGGTCTGGTCCCTAGGTTATCAGAGTCTTCTGAAAGTAGGTGTTTACTACTAGAATTGATATTTTCTTATGATCATCTTTACATGAGGCTATCCATATGGATATCGGTTAGCACTAAAAAGGTACAAGTGAAGTCTGCTAAAGAAATCAATCACGACCGGAGTCTACACATCAAATGTTGTCTATAAAGAATTTTTATGTGATGAATCGGTTGGCATGCATATACCATTCCAGTGAGTATAATGATCATGCAATGATTAAGTGGCCAACGAGTTTTACACGAATTTAACTGCAATTTATTGAAGAGCATGTCTTATAAGCAACAATCTAACATGAATCTCATTTGTGTTGGCAATTTTAGCATCATCAAAGCCTTTTGGGTATTTAGAATAGTATCAAAGACTATGGTCTATCATGATCTATGAATCAGGTAGTACAGAGTTCATGATTGTAAAATGTTAGTTTGATTCATGACATGTGTTTCTATCATGATCTATGAATAAGTTGGTGTGCACTTCCTATTTGTTAACCAAAACATGTAGTTGCCAATTCTTTTGGAAAATCCTCAAATCAAATTGGGGCATCCCAAACATATCTTTACTACTTTATAAAACATATTCTCAAAACTCTTAATTTACAATTTATTAAACCAAATTTATAATGTTTAATGCTATAGGTAGTAACTGAATTTAAGAGGTACAATATGTATAACATGAAGATACAACTCCGTACTGTGTTATATTGGACGGTAAAACTCTAATATGATGCTTCTTTTTATTTTTTCTGTTATTTCCTCTTTATTTCTTCCTCTCTACATCAACATCTACCAAGGTTTGGGGTTTTTTGGTTTATCTTATTAAGTAGTTTTTTTATTATTCTTGGTGTTTTTTGTATTAATTATTGTTTTGTTTCAGGAAATCCAAATGCCCAAATATCTCTAAGAGAAGAATAGAACCCAAGGAAGCGAAGATATTAAGTTGGAGAAGAAAATCCATAGAAATCTAAAACCGGAAAAAGGATTTTAATAAATGTATTGTTAATGAATTTACCAAGTTACCCAAACATGTATCATGACTACTCACTCAATCTTAAAATTGAGAGTGTGAAAGACATCAACTATATGGGATTTCAAGAGCTTCGTTCAGCAACTTAGTATTCTGTATGGCCACCAACAATGTCATCAACAACTAACCACACACTATCTCTCTCTTTCTCTCTGTTTAAAAATATATTTTTTTAACTATTTGATGTTCTATTTACTACCTATGTTTACCTAGACATCACGTATGATAAACAACCACCTTGCAATTAGATTCAGACTCACCATTTTAAATCTTTTTTCTTGAATTTGACCCTTATTATAGAATGCAAATATTTACATTTGCATGTTTTTTGAAGATGTAAAGTGAATGGGAGTCAAAGGAAGGAGAATGGATTTTGCTATTTAGATTTGATGCTTGAAAGCATACTACCTATGTTTTAGAAGAGTACAATAACCAATTCAGCTTTTGATGATGGGATGAAGTTTTGGTATTTCAATCAGACAAGCTTATAAGCTTATGAACATTCACACAATATTTTTATATATGTAGATTTGGGTTAGAAACATAGCATGTGTACCATTTTACAATTATATAACCTTGCCTTCTGCTTTTATTGTTGATCTTTTCAGCTAGATTAAACGCCATGTGTACCATTTTTGCCCTTTTTTTCTTCACCTGAATGAACTTATTATAAGTTCATTGGTTCTTTTTTCTTAGTTTGTGAATACATAGATAGCTTATTCTTACTTTTGACTCTGTAGCATTTTTTAAAATAAGTGTTTGATTGTAGCAATGTACTTTGATATTGCTTTTAGCTTTACTTGCAAATGGAACTCTATATTCATCAATAGAATAACGAAATTACAGAAAGAATGTAAGCGAATATATAGCTTACCCTTGGTAATTTCTGGTTTGTTGTTTATATAGGAGAAACTTTGGATGGTAATTAGTAATTACAACTACTTATACTTTACATGATTAACCGATTATGATGAACGTTTAGAAATTTGAGCCTGATATCATACATACTTTTTAAAAATTTTGAGCCGGTACATTTATGGACTCTCGGGCTCACCCCAATCCGTCCGGCTCTCGAGCTCACACCGATCCGCCAACAACATATAATAACAAATAGCAAGAAATATTTAGCTCTAACATTTAGTACATCATAGCATTCTCCGAGGCATGCATTATCACATAGAGTAAAGCAGTGTTCTAAATAACGTGTTATGGCGGCGCCAAGGCGTGCCATGACGTCAAGGCGTGTGAGAGACATCCCGAAAACGTCCAAGGTGTGTATGTTAGGCGTGTCGCCAAAAAAACATGACAAGGCACGCCTTTTTGCGTTTTTTTATTTAACGCTTTATGGGCCAAGGTAAATTTTGGCTTGGGTAAACATTTAATCGGGCTAGTAAATTAAGTAAATGGGGTAAAGAATCCGACCATACAACCTAAAAACATGAAGTTATTGAAGGTTTTTTTTTCTCGTCTTTGTCACGCATCTTGCTCTTGATTGAAGACTCTACGATCTTCAATAGCGTCATCGATTCACCGGTCATCGACTGATCGCAGCTTCACTTCTTCAACAATGTAGTCAACTAGAGTAAGACTAAGACCATCATCTGCTTTCCGAATTTCTGCTGTCTAATTCTTCCATCTGCTAGTCGATTTTGAAGTCGATTTTTCCATTGCTGATTTTCATAACTGATTTCAAGTGTGGAAGGTTATGCTTTCAGTTTTCTAATCGTGCATCTACATCCATCTGCTATTCGATTTTCAATTTTCTTCATCTGCATCCATTGATTTCGAAGTCTGCAAGGTTAAGCTTTCAATTTTCGTAATTGGTTTTCAAGTCTGGAAGGTTATGATTTCAAGTCGATTTTTCATCTGCATCCATCTGCTTATGTTTTTTTTATCAGGATATACGTGTCTGCCTGTGTCTGCTTATGCTTTCATGTCTTCTTATGCTTACGTGTCTGCCTGTGTCTGCTTATGCTTTCATGTCTTCTTATGCTTACGTGTCTGCCTGTGTCTGCTTATGCTTTCAAGTGGAATGTGAAGAGGATTTTGAATTTAATTCTGATGAAGAAGGTTTTGTGGAGGGAAATGAAGATAGTTACATGCAAGGATAATTTCCTACTCTTCATTTCATACATTTAATCCAAGGATGTATCATGCTTTTGTAATTTTCACTCACTTTTTGGAAGATAAGTAGATAATATTTTTGTAAACTCTTAGTATGATTGTCAATCGATGATTATATATTGTAATCTTGGATTAAATGTATATTGAAATATGAAAAGATTAGGTTTTTGTTAATACGGATTGTTTATATGATTTGATGATTGAAATAACATATAAAAACATATATATAAAATTATAAAAATTTATTAAAATTTTGCCACCTTGAAAAACGCCATGGCCTCGCCATGTCTCGAAAGGCTTGAGGCTTGACTATGCCACCACGTTACGCCTTCCACCATTTAGAACCTTGGAGTAAAGTGAAGAGACTCACCTGAATCGTCAACTTAGAAATGTAAGAAAAGTATTCGGTAGTCGGTCCACATGAACCCCCTAAAGCAAAATAAAGTATAAATCAACGATCTAACCTTCCTGAGGACTACCCCAAAGTCAAACCCCTAATTTCCTAAAGTTTTACCAAAAGTCAAACTGACTCCAAAGTCAACGGTCAACAAAGTCAAGGTCAAGGTCAATCGCGATGGTCGGGTCGCGATCCCTAGACTTATCTCGTTGTGATCCAGACCAACCGCCGTGAAGCAGATTGAGCCTCAACCCAGGGTCGCGTTCAAGCCATGGGTTGTGTGGCGATCTCTGAGCAGACTCAAATTTTCATTCAGCTCTTAATATATCAATACAAGGTCCAATGTCTTCCAAAACCCACCCAATGAGTCCATAGTCCCATAAAAAACAAACTTTATGGCCATGCATGCTCATTACAAGGATCTAGGTCAAAAGAGGGGTCCAAATGCTTATCCTAATCATGCATGTGCTCAGAGGGACTTAGGTCTGGCTTATTCTAGGGCTCAAGTTCTTTATAAATGAAGGAAATCCGTCGTGTAGCTCTGGAGTTCCCCAAACTCCAAGAATGTATCAATCAAGAACCCAAAACAATCAAAACCAAGCCTAGACTCCTATTCATAAGAAGGGAAACTAAAAAACCTAGATTTTTATCACTTACAATGGTCCAAAAACAAGAGAGCTTGTTGGATCTTCCTTGTGATAGCTTCCTTGATCACCAACTTCTCTCCTTCCTCCTTAAACAAGCTTTCAAGAGCAAAATATGGAGTTAGAATATTACGAGGGGCTAGGGTTTTTGAACTATGGGTTTTCAAAGCACAGGAGGAGGCTGATAGGAGTCAGCATCCTAGGTTTTTGTGTTTTATATAGGGCAAAAGGCCCGAAATCTAGGGTTTTGCACCCTGTTGGCATCACATTGCGATCTATAGTTGGTCGCGTTGCGACCAACAAGCTTCCTGCCTGCACAAATTACCCTCCATCACATCGCTACCCTAGCCAAGTCGTGTCGCGATGGCCCCAATTCAACCCCATCAAGACTTATTTTGCAACATAAAGTCTTAGAATTCGAACCTAGAATCCATGTCTTACAAAGATTGTTATATTTTGATTTTTTATTTCAACCATAGTACTTGTTACAAACCTTAGAGTACTCATCATTATTTTCTCAAAAAGTTTTGAACAACAATTTGGGATATTAGTTAGAAAAACATGTTGACTTCCAAAACCCCATATGAATGCGTAAGCCACTGGTCAAACATATTTTGGCATGTAAAATATTTAAAAAGGGGTCAGGGAAATCCTCGAGACCAAGAAAGTGAGAATTTGCAACCAAAAAAAATGATTGTGTTGATCTGAAATTTTGAGTATGAGGTTATACCTACCTTTTGTTGCAGCCTTGTTCATGCACCCTAATCTGACCAATGCAGAGCCAAAGCTAGAACCATATAGTTACCCAATTGTTCATAACAATGTTTGGGTGATGTTACACATTGTGATGATCTCAATTTCAACCCTAAACATAAAAGCCAAATTTATATTAGCTAATGACATGATCACATAACACATATATTAACTAAACATCTCTATTTTGAAAATATAATTCTTAAACAAAGACAAGCTAACTTGAGACAATGTCCTTGAATATTATCATATATTATATATAAAATTTTAAACGATAGTTCATGCATACATCATTTGGAGTTTTATTATGATTAAACACATTAACGTTACATGGTTTTGCTATATAAGTAGTATTTTATCATGTTATAAAAAAATGACACATACACGTGAATTATTTACACATATGAGAATGCCTATTTATTTTATTTAGAGTAAATTACAATTTTGGTACTTGTGGTTTGCATGAAATTTCACTATTGGTCATCCTTTTGGTTTTTCACGCTCAATGTCCGTGAACTGGTTGTTTGCTTACACATTTGGTCCCTCATCAAAGTTAAATGACCAAACTGCCCTTTTATAATTTCTTTTTCATTTTTCTTTTAATGTAAACTTTATTAAATTAATTAAAAAATAAAAAAAGAAAACAAAGTGTTTCCCAACGGGTCTCGACGCCATCGATCTGGATCCCGTCCTTGCAGGAAAACACCATAACTCACTGAAGATGGAGCTTAACTCAGTTGGATACAAGAATTCAATCCAAACCAAGACCATGTCTGATTAGAAATGAAATGGTTACCTTAAAGACTCTCCGATTCAGAAAAGCAATAATCCTACATATCCCTTGGTGCGTGATTCGTTCCTGTGGGTGGTATCCAAGTCACGTAAATCTAAATCGGGGGATTTCACCCATTCCCGATGTGCATCAGAAAAAAAATAAAAACAAAATTGGGAGAAGCATTGAGAGAGATGGTCGGCTTCATCCTCACGATTCAGAATTTTGCAGCAACGAGAACCAGTTGCGAAGGACTAGAAGCAGCGGCGGGGATAGCAGCTTCACACCGGCGATAATGGCTTGCAGCGACAGAAGGAATCCGGCGAGGATAGCAGCTTCAATGAAATTACCGTCAAGAACAATATCGAGTTGTTGTTTTGATTTTCGTCAATGAAATTCACCAAATGTTTTTGGATCAAGAATCTTTGATTCAGATCTAATCTCAATCCATAATCAGGTAAAGAAATAATGAGTGATTGGAGTTCGAATTGTTGTTTCACGCTTCACCCAGTTGCATTGTAATTGTTCTTGATTTTGTCAATGATGATATCAATGGGTTACAACAAGTTTTTGTGTGTGTGTTTCCCGCTTTCCTGATTTCTGATTCCTTTTTTTTTCTCCTTCTGTCAATCGTGAATTCCCTCTCGATCTTGATTCAACGCATACAAGAATGGAGATGAAATTGAGTGTGTGCGTGAGTTCTGTTGTTGTTGAATAAATTGATTTCTAATACCATTGATTTTGGAAAACGAAGAACAAGACTGAGAAATAACATCTCCGGTGGTGGCAGAAGGGGAGATGGGGGAGGCAGACGCAGGTGGTGGCAGAAGGGGAGATTGGGGCGGCAAACGCAGGTGGTGGTAGAAGGGAAGATGGAGGACGTCGCCAGAAAAGGAGGAATGAGATTTGGTTTTTTTTTAATTTAATAATTACTAAATTAAAAGAAAAGTAAAAAAGAAATTAAAAATGGTATATTGGTCTTTTTACCTGGCCAATGGACCAATAGTATAAGCAAAATAACAGTTGAGGGACCATCAGCGTAAAAAAACAAAACGATGACCAAATATGAAATTTCATGCAAACAACAGGGACTAAAATTGTAATTTACTCTTTTATTTATAAATGCCTTTAACTGTAGTAACTTGAATTGTTTCATGACTATTGGGCTTGATATGGCCTATGAAATATTAGGCCTTGTAATTGTGTTTTGGACGAACACTGGGCATGTATCTTTGTAGACACCAAAACATTGGTTAGCGTCCGTCTACTGCAGCTTATCGTGGTTGATTTGAGAATCAGACTACACCAAAATAACGCTGAATTCCGGCCGCAGAGATCCAATGATGGTAAGATGAATTAACAACCGGCGAAAGAGAAATCAATACTAAAAAGCCCCAATTTTAGCCGACTATTGATGATAGCAAGCCCTTCTTCCTAATCCGGTATCCTCCTTCTTAAACTGCTGTTTTTTTTTTTTTTTTTTTTTTTTGATCAGATTAAATTATCGAGAAGGTAAATGACTTATGATTTAGAAAAAGTTGTATTATTATTATTATTTTTTTTTTTGAACGGCGGAATATTATAGAGCAAAAGAAAATCAAGTTACAAGCATTAAAAGTTGTATTGTTGTCCCAATCTTTCCAGCATAAAAAGAAAGACGCGTCTAAATCACTATGTTAGGGCCACCAACGACAATTAATTAGAAGTCTTGTTCCTCTTTTTACATTATTGAGTCAAGATTGCTTTCTTTGGACAATAGTAGTCAACACTTCGTCCTTTCCCAACAAAAGACAATTGTCACTTGTCATGTAAGTTCCAAATTCCCCAACAATAATAATATAATTAATTACCTTTTATTGTTGCTATTTTATGAACTGTATATTTTTAAAACCATGTTAATGTGAGACTTAAAACTAAAAAATACAAACTTGTTATATAATACTTTATAGTGTTCTATACTGTATAAAGTTTTAAAGTAATAACTATAATGAAGTAAGAATTATTACAATTTGATAATATACAGTAAATTGGTATAGCTGAACTATGATGTATTAAATTAATAATGAATAAAGTATATTGTATTTTATAAAAGTAAAAAACTCTGAATAAATGGACAAAACCAAAGCCCAGACTAAGACTCAACCAGCCGGGGTTGGACATACATAGTTTCACATCCGTTTTTTTCTTTTTGACTTGTTATTTTCTAGTGTGTATGGGTGGCCATTTTCTTGTGCTGTGTGAAATAAGACATCCTGAAAAGTTCATACTTTTGTAGCATATAATCATAAACGCAATATGAAAGTGGTTAATGTTGTATATCATAATGGACTATTTTCTAGGAAAATTCTCAATTTAGATTATTATTTGTAGAATTGGTTCTTAGCAAATGATTAATCCATGTATACTGTATACTATGATGCTTCTTTTTGTAGGATGTCTACTAAATTGACCACAACTAAGAATATCAAAAAACTAAGAAAAATCTGTTTTGACGCACTTAATGACTTGCAACCCAAGAGCTCTAAATTTGGGTGTTTTAGTTGAGAACATATCTATATCAGCAAGATTCTCTGGGTTTGTCTCAATATTCAGTTCTGCTTTTTAAATGGGAGTTCCACTCTTTGTATTGTACCATCTTTATTTTTAATAAATTTATCCAGGGTAACCACTCTTTCAAAAATTAAAAAATGGGATGCTACATTTTTCATGTAAATCATAAACCAAAGAAAATGTCAACCGGAAAGCATTGTGGGCTATATGACGATATGGTTTGCATGTGACAGCTACATTGAGATTTCCTATGTAAAGAATCGTGGACATTTGAAAGAAATCAAGTCAAAGTAAGCTCTAATTTTATAATAATTATGTATCCTGAAACTTAATGTAAAGACAGTTTAAAACTCGAGTTATAAACGTATTCATTACGACCTCTATTTCAAGATACCAAATATATTCTTTTTTTGTGTCCCATCTCGAAATTTTGGTTTTAAAATATATTGTTGAACTTATTGATTCACATGGTTGTTCCTTTTTAAGTTACCTTGTTCATGACTTTTAGTATTTTGTTTCACTTTTTAATGATTTTTCTAGATATTAACTTTCATGGTTGTTATTTCATGAACTATTTAATTTTAGAACCATGTTAATATGACTAAAACCAAATAATACAAACTTGTTAATATAGTACTCTTTACTGTATGTATAATGTTTCAAAAGTAAGAATCATTTCTATTTGATAATGTGGGATAAATTAATAATGTATAACTAATCTATGGCGTATTCAATATAATAAATATAGTATATTATATTGTATAAAAATGTCAAAGAACACTAAATAAACGGACGAAGACTAAGTCAGTTACATAAAAAATTAATTCGTTTAATATTGTGCCAAACCTAAGGAGGGCCTAGAAAGTCTCACTAGTACATAATACCTTTGTTGGTGCGGTTAAAATTGTATTTAGATGTGGTTATTCAACCGTACCTAAATATTGCGCAGTATTAAATACTACATTTATTAGTGCGGTTCACCAAACCGCACCAACAATGACTAAACCGCATCAAATGAGCTTTACAGAAAGAATAGAACATCACACTAAATACATATAACCCGCATCATTAAAACAACGCAGCATATAATATTAACCGCACCAACAATGCCTAAACCGCATCAAATGAGCTTTACTGAAAGAATAGAACATCGCAACAAATACATATAACCCGCATCATTAAAACAACGCAGCATATAATATTAACCGCATCATATAATTTGGCTTAGGCTTACCACATGGGCTTAGTCTGCCATTTGGACTTATCCTGACAGAAGGGCTTAGTCTGCCTTTTGTGCTTAGCCTACGACATGGGCTTAGTCAGCCGTTTGGGCTTAGCTTAACACATGGACTTAGTCTGCCATTTGGGCTTAACATACCACATGGGCTTAGTCTACGACATGGGCTTAGTCTGCCATTTGGGCTTAGTGTGACACATTGGCTTAGTCTGCCGTTTGGGCTTAGCCTGACACATGGGCTTTGCGTGCCATATGAGTTTAGTCCTACCAAGTAGCTGTGGCCCATGATAAAAAAGCAAGCAAATTGCACCAAAATTTATTTCGGTCCATGCATATAATCATATATTACGCACTCTAAATTTATTTCGGGTCATTATACAAATATTTGTTCCAGTACCAACATTCACAATTATATACAAATTTGTATCTTATAGAGTACAATGCTATAATGCTATATATAAACATATGTCCAAGAACAATGCTACACAAAATCGTATCTTATTGAATATTCTCCTGGCAGCCTTCAATCTCTTTGCTAACTAACATTGGCATTAGATTTAATACCATTTGCTCGATACCATCACTCGAAAACAACATGTTCTTGTTCCAAAACTAAAAGCAATTACAACAATAAAAGTTATATTTTTATACCAAAAGAACACGTACTTCTTCAGTGGGACAATTGTGTTGAATCGTCTCAACAAACTCTTGCATATGTTTGATGACTACAAAACCACATTCCCAGTCGGCTTTTTGTTTGAAGCACTGTAATTAAATCACAAATAAATATTTTCAATACCTTCATATAAATTGAAAAAAAAATGAATTTAAAACAAACCTTTGCAATCTTCCATTTATATGTACTCGGGAAAGCTTCATAAATAATAGATACAATGGGGTATTTGGCCGGTGTAGCGGAACGTTTTAAAGAGTCAAGAACATACGCGATTCCCTTTATTGGCCAAAGAATAATAAGCACCCAATGTCCTCTACAAAAATATAAATCAGAAAATATTTAGGCTTTCCGTATGTTTAGTGTGTATATGTATTATGGAGAATTATATATTACCTAAATATATATGGTGCAAGAAAAAAATATTTCTTCGCATGATGCAAAACTAATTCTTTTATGTGATGTATGACGGCGGCTCGTTTTGTTTTGTCATCGTCATCATATTTAATAATTGTCGCCTCAAGGAAAGTGGAAGACGAATTCTTTGGCAGCTCATAAAATACCTTAATTATATTATATAAGGTTAGTCAATTAAATCATATATAAAATGATATTTTATAAGTTCAATAAAAAACAATAATAAGTAATAAGAACTTACATTGCAAACCATTGTAGAATGTGGAGATGAAGCTAACGGTTTAACAATAGTTGTAAGACCTCTGAAAGTACGATGTCAAATTCAACCACGTTGGGATACAACCCTTGCGGTGACAAGGTATTAAAAAAAATTCACCAGCAAACAGTTTGGATAGTTGATCAAGTATATCCGTATGTTTCTTTCCTTTATTCCGTATTTCGCTCAACAATCCACCCACTTCACGGTCAACAAAATTTTCAATTGATGGTTGGTGTACATGTGCAGAAGTAGCCATTTGTGACATTAGCTAAAATATCAAAACACAAACAATTAGTATTTATATTCTCATTATATATTAACAAAGTAACTAAATTAAGGAATTTAAATACTAACCAAATTTGTAAAAAATGTGCCATTCGGACTAAAATTTTCATTGCCGTTTCCTTGAAACTAAAATAACAAACAAAATGTTATAACTTTTAATAGTTCAAACTATATAAATTAACAACAAATGTAAATTTGTTGGTAAGGGTACCTGTGGCTTATAAATTGATGTCGTATCATTTTGTGTTGGCGGGGAGGTGTGATTTGATCCAACTGGTGACGAATTGGTCGGTGCGTCGTTGGTCGCAAGCTACAATATATTGTAATTTATATTTAACAATATTATAGTAAAATATATTGATATTTCTTTTAAAAAATATATACCTTTAGTGCATGTCTAGGCTACTGAACGATTGCATGATACAAATCCTGAACAGTTCCAACTTGATTTGTTATTGTGACTGAATGGACTGGCAGGTCCTTATACGTTTCAATTAATTCATCAATTTGTACTTTGGCACATCCCTCTTCAATTGGTTTCCCATGTAAAAACGCTACTGGGGTTGGCCATGCTGTACCAGAAGCCACAGTCACTTGAGTGTCGGCCACGTTGATAAGCAACTCACATGGGGTCCTCTTCTGCAAACCAGAAAACATATTAATTTACAAACTCAAAACTACAATTAAGCTGCAACTAAATTATTAATATATTATTACCTCGATAGGTGGATACTTGGGAGGTGAAACATCCCCACATCTAGACTCGCGAACACTTGACCCCGTGTTGATCAAGTCTCTACCAAGGTTAGCATTTCTAATCAATCCACCCTTAACCTTGGTATGACCAATGATCCCATTTACGGTCCGTGATCGTCCCCCGTGCTCGGGGCCCAAAAGCCGGGTTAAAGGGTCTTCCTTATTTAAATAGTAGGTCCCATCGGCCTTCATTTATTTTCTCCTCTTCGTCCAATAAGATTTTCCCGTTACTAATTGTTTTACAAAAAACGTAATCTAGAATAATTAAATAAAACAAGTGTTTACCAATCGTTTGTAATCTTCAAGGGCTCTAGGTGGAGTTCATACAATTTTGTTTCCTTATCCATTATGGCAGCACCAAGCAAATACCTCTTTGATCGAACATCAGTTAAACTTCCAATAAAGTTGTGTTTTTCTACAAGTTGATCCCAAATAAGTTCTTTCTTTTTTTTTTCATAGACTTCCAGCCACCTCGTCCTAATCGGGGCCTCATCCTTCTCTTGGAATTGTTGGCTTTTGCTTTCTCGCTTTTTGACTTGACACACAATATCATCACAAATTGTTATAAATAATTTAGTTGGAAAGATATACTGGATAACATTAAAATATAGAACGTAAATTGTGCATTACATACCAAAAATTCTAGGCTAGTTTTTTGTAAGACAAAGGTTTCCCAATCCACCGGATCAATAAACGTATACTTCTCACAAGGAGACTTCTCTGTTTTTACGTAGTCTCTCACAAGCCTTGATCTGAAATTTGTACCGATTTTCACGGCCTTCTTTCGCATATAATCTTTTGAAGCATCGGTCTGGATGTTCCAAGTCTTATGTAATTTAAAAAACGTTAACGATGCTTCTGTTTAATTATCTGATCAATAACTTAATGTCTATCTAAATGCATGCATACTTGACAAAACATACCTTCGTATCCAACCATATCTTCTCAAATTCTTCATTAACCAGTTTACCCATATCGATATGAACGGGTACCCTATGTTGAATCGTCATGCCAAACCAGGACATGAAATCTTTATTCTTGTAACACCCGGATTTTTAACACAAAGTACACCCGAAAATTTTCATACAAAAATAGGGATACATTTAAATAAACAAACGGACTACAAGTAGTAATCAATAGATCTTATTCAATACAGAATTTTCCGAAGATCAAGCCGGGTATTACATTTTATTACCAAAGGACAATCAATATTCTTCAATTCTTAATTCTCACGCATCTCCTTACCGTTTCCTGAACCACTAGGACCTGAAACTCAAATCAACATACTACGTGTAAGCTATTTAAGCTTAGTGAGTAACATCAACAAAAGAGTTTCATATAACAACATTTTATCATAGAGATACTTAGTAACCAGGACCCATATAGTCCACGTGGTAGAGATCCATACAATCTCATGATAGGACCCATACAGTCCATGTGGTAGAGATCCATACAATCTCATAATAGGACCCATACAGTCCAGAGTTTACCTGACATTTATATATTACATAGCAACAAGCAGACAATGTATAGCAACAGGATTATGTCACTCACCTGAGTATAGTTCTTCCCGGATATTCTACGGCTTAAGACTTCTTCTTCCAACTGTTAATATCATTAAGTCTTAATTACTATAGCACCAACATATGTCATACTACTGAACAAGTTAAATCCTTTATTAATTCCAATATAATACTTTCATGACTATCAAATAAAGAACGACCAGGTAGAAGATCAAATGGGGAGGCAGGACCCTTTCAGCATATAAGCCTTTCGGAAGCCCAACAACCAAGCCCAAATAATCGGCCTAGGCATCGTCCTCGTAAGTAGATCAATCGGTATTATTTTGGAACAAATCCTCCATAGCCTGAGCTATATATCACCTAGCTCGAGCTTAGTCCTCTTACTATAAGGCATTAGTCTGACGAACCTATCCACTATATAGTTTAGGTTTATAACAACTATATTTACTGCCAACGATTCGGGACATCTAAGAGTTATTATGTGTTTTAACACAAATAACTCATATATATTAATATATAATCACACTATCTAATGGTTGGAAACTTACCGTTTAGATGTCGAGACAACGGCTGCAACTCGAAATCTACCGATTTTTCTTCCTTCTAACGCGCCACTAACTCTTAGAAATGACTCTTAAGATCAGAGGTGTTTATATGGAAGGTGTGATGAGAATTGAGAGCTTGAACCTCTATTTATAGGGCTAAAATTGGTCATTAGCGTCGCTAATATGTCAAATTAGCGTCGTTAATGTTTAACGTAAGCAATGACGTTAATCGGCTGGCCGACTCGTGCTTTTTGACCATTTTAAAAATTAGCGCCGCTAACATTATTCATTAGCGTCGCTAATCACTATTCACGCGACACTATTCATTAGCGGTCACTATTCACGCGACACTATTCATTAGCGGTCCCTTTTTTTTAAAAGCGGTTGTTACAATTCTCCGGGATATTATTTTCATCAAAATGAACGTGATAATCTTCATTGTCCATCTTCTGTGTAAAAGACGCTATACCACGTTCGCCTCTTCGTCTTTTTCGTCTTTCTTCCATTTGTGATGACTGAGACATGGAATCACCAGAATGTGGAATGCTAACTTGAAGGACTGATGGGCGAATCCAAGAGAACGATGATCGTTTGTATGGTTTTAGAGAAACCTTTGATAACGTAGACGTCAAATAAAGGGAATGTAGAATATGGGTAACTTGAAGGACCGTTGTATTGTGATTACTAAGACCCGTAATATGCAGGATAATAAAAAAACTGAAATTAACATAAACATTTGGTGCAATCGGTCTTTGTTAGGGCGAATTCCCCCCAAATTTGTTGGTGGGAAAATGAAATTTTATTTTCTTGATGCGATTATCTATTGGGTTTTTTGGATTTACTGTTGCGGTTATCACAGTTCCTTGGTACGAAAAAAAAAATGTCATTAAAAAAATTCATAATCCAAACGTTCATTTCGTTGTACGAAAAAATTAAATGATAAAAAGTAAAACGCCAAGAGCAAGCTTCGAACACTGCTCTAGGCTGTGGGGGGTAACATCTTCCCACTTCGACCATTGGCCTCATCCGACAACTGTCCTTTTTACATATTTATGTTATATTCCCCCTTTTACTTACTTTTTATATTAATTTATTTAATGATGTGTCATATAGTTTCATTCATTTGTGCGTTTACGTAATTAATTGGTGCGTTTAACCTATTAATTGGTGCGGTTTGACATCATATCCTTATGAATAATTATTACGTACAAAATAAATTCGAGCAAAAATACCGATGACATCATTATGCTAAAATGTCAAATGAGTAGGTTGACATCACTATGCATGAATGTACGATTAATTTTGGTGCGGTAACTATTTTTTAGTGCGACAAATTAGCGGGAAACGTAACTTGTGATAATATTCAATGCATTGAACTCTTAACGAGTTCAATGGAGTGCCAAGTAGGAAAGAGAAACAATTTAAATTGATTTTTGATTTAATAAAAATTACATTGCACACACTAGCATCCATTTAACTATTGTAGTAGAGTTCAATGGGGATTGAACTCCACCATCCATATCATCATCTCTCTCCTATTTTAAATTCACTTAAATTCCCATTGAACTCTTATGATACTACCATTGGAGATGGCCAACTTAATAACTTGTCTTCCTTCTTCCTTAGTTTTTGTTTTAATTTATTTACTGATGCGTTTTATCGTTATATTTTCTCGATGATGCTTATTCATTCATTTGCACGATGAACTTATTATTTAGTGCCTTTTATTCATTAACTTGTGTGTTTAGGTTATTAATTGTTGTGTTTTAAATAAATGCCGTAACATAAAGACCTTCATATACGAAAATTAATTTGTCATATTAACAAACTAAATACAGTCTATTAACATTCCATATAAAAAAATACAATTCCCTAATCCATTTACAAATGTTGCAATTAGAAAGGCCTAAATCTACTTCCCAAAATGATGATCTAGTACGATCATAAGTGTACGATTCTTCATCACATTTTACATCTATATAGTCTAATGAAAGCTTCACTGAAGGCTGCAAATTAAGGAGAATTTTCATATAATCCAAGTCTTTATATCCAATGATCCACCCTTCTTTTTTTGTTGAAGATTCATTCCTTTCAAAATCGCTAAACCCTCGGCTGATGACTCATTTGGCTCTGCCGTGAGCAATAGTCCAAGAACATAAGATGCCCCAATATGTCCTTTACTCAAAGATTTTCTAAATTTCTTTATGGATTCCGTCTTCTCACTTAATGAAAAGAATTCATATTGTGATCAAGAAACATTTTATCATATAAAAAGGGTTAGATTGAAAACACAATGAATGAATGTTACAGAAATATTTATTTAGGAATGTTTACCATTCCCGCTACGTAAAGAGCTTCAGGGTTTTCAGCCATCACACATCCACCCCAAAAATGAGATTCTTGAAGTTCGTAAGGGAAGAAAGGGGATATTGTTTGGCTGTCAATGGAAACTCGTTGCAATACATTAATCTCTTTAGATAACTCAAAGAATTTCCTGCAACTGATCATGAAATAAAAACATTTCAAGTTACAGAGGATGACGGTTCAGGATTTTCAACGAACATACCTTGCCGATGTGTTTAGCAAATCCTGTGCGGAAGACTCTCCAACCCTAGCAACGATCTCTACAAGGATTTCCTCAGGTATACACAGAATGTTGGTCAATTTCTTCTTTGGCGGAGACATTTTTTTGAAATTTTGAAATACGAAACAGAGGAAATGGGAGTGAAAATGGGGGATGCGTTCACTGTAGCTGAGCAGCAGGTTTTGATACTTCTCTGAAACGAGGTCGTGCCACGTAAATGGCGTTTCATTAGCATATATGTCAGTTTTATTTTTTGGATAAATTTTTTTCAAACGTTGAAGAAGGATAATTAAAAAACAAGTGTTAATTATATCATATTAAAATTTGGATAATCTACATAGCATATAAATAAACCTAATAAAAATATGACATACTTATATTTTAATAAGATAACAATTCTATTTTTATTACACTCTACGACATTGATGATGGATGATGATGATGATGATGATGAATGAATGATGATGATGATGATGATGATGATGATGAATGAATGAATGATGATGATGATGATGATGAATGATGATGAATGAATGATTGATGATTGATGATTGATGATGATGATGAATGAATGATGATGATGATTGATGATGATGACGATGAATGATGATGATGATGATTGATGATGATGACGATGAATGAATGAATGATGATGATTGATGATGATGACGATAAATGAATGCTGATGATGATTGATGACGATGATCGACGATGAATGAATGATGATGATGACTGATGATGATGACGATGAATGAATGAATGATGATGATGATTGATGATGACGACGATGAATGAATGATGATGATGATTCATGATGATGATGAATGATGATGATGATGGATTAGGGTTTTTTAATGTTGCAAATGATGTTTTTAGGGTTTTCTAGTTTTCATATGATGGATTAGGGTTTTCTAGTTTTCATATGATGGATTAGGGTTTTTAAATGTTGCAAATGATGTTTTTAGGGTTTTCATTCATCATCATCATCATCATCATCATTCATTCATCATCATCATCATCATCATCATCACCACCATCATTCATTCATCATCATCCTCATCATCATTCATCATCAATCATCATTCATTCATTATCATCATCAATCATCATTCATTCATTCATGATTGATGATGATGATGGATGATGAATGATGGTTGATGATGATGATGAATGAATGATGAATGAATGATGATTGATGATTAATGATGATGATGAATGAATGATGATGATGAATGAATGATGAAGATGATTGATGATGATGATTATGAATGAATGATGATGATGATTGATGAATTATGGTTGATGAATGAATGATGATGATGAATGAATGATAATGATGATTGATGGTTGATGATGATGATGGATTATGGTTTTTAAATGTTGCAAATGATGTTTTTAGGGTTTTCTAGTCTTCATATGATGGATTAGGGTTTTGTAGTTTTCATATGATGGATTAGGGTTTTTGAATGTTGCAAATTATGTTTTTATGGTTTTCATTCATTCATTCATCATCATCATCATCATCATCATCATTCATTCATCATCATTATCATTATTCATTCATCATAATCATCACCATCATTCATCATCATCATCATCATCATCATCATTCATCATCAATCATCATTCATTCATCATCATCATCAATCATCATTCATTCATTCATGATTGATGATGATGATGGTGTTGGATTAGGTGTCTAAGCCATGACTTTACAACTATATTTATCTTATTGATTGAAGCAAAGTCCATTTGGGTTGCCCTCATAGCTGGAGGTCAGGATAGAGTTCAGTAGAGTAAAAGGTTGATTTATTAATTGTGTAATAAATCAATAGAATTAATTAAATGGTTTATTAATATATTTAAGTGTTAATATATTAATTAGAAACTATAATAATTAATTGAGATTTAATCAAGAATTAATTGGATTTAATTTAGTGATTAAATTAATTAATTAAAAGTGCAGGGACTGGTTTTGTAATTATTCAATAGTTGAATAAAAGGCTGGCCAGTGGATAGGGGTTAAAGGTGGCGAGATTTGTGGTGTCACCACAAGGATCTCGAAACCCTAATTAGGGTTAAGGAAAGCCTTGTCCAAATGGTCAACAGGCTTGCCCATTTGGAGGCTCCTTAGGGTTTCAGCTGTAACCCTTGGAGGCTATAAAAGGAGGCACCTGGCCACCCTAAAACCTGCGCCATTTACATCAAGATAAACTCTGCTGAACTGTCTTCTCCATTGCTGTGGGTATGACTTGCATCTGAGGCAGGACACTTGTGCTGCTAGCTTCAAGAACAAGATTCAAAGGTTGGTAATTCTTGTTTTAATCTTTAGAATTTATTGTTGGCCTTTAGGTTATAGTTTATTATCTTCATAGAAGAAAACATAGATCTTTCTAGGGTTGCATGTGAACCATAGGATTATTTGTGTTCATTGTTTGCTAGAAAACCCTTCAGTGGTATCAGAGCGTAGGCTGTTTTCTTGTGATTGATATAAACTGCATAAATTGTTTGTGTCATGAGTGTTTTTGCGAACAACACTCCTTGGAATGGTTTTTGGTCGAAATCTAGGCTAGGGTTTCCTAACCCTAGCCGCCACCCTTTGTTTCCCCTTTGATTTGCTTGCCTTGTTTAGTTGGTTGTTATTTTTGGTAGTTTACTAAATTGAATAACTGGAACCCTAATTGCCTTGCATGCAAATTTCGACCAACTAGGGTTATTAGATAGAAAATTAATTTGATTAATTTATAATATCTATCTTAGATTTAATTAATTTAATTAATTGTTAATTAAAAGATAAATTAAATCAGCTCAAAGGATTAATTTAAAATTTTCGAAAAATTAGAATAAATTAGCGAAAATTCTGAATAAATTAATTCTAAAATATTTTAATAAGATTAAAATATATCTTATATATTTATGATTAAAAGTTAATTATTTATATATAAGAAAATTGGTTAGTCTTACCGCAAGTAGGCCTCATTCACAAAACTGTCCTATAAAGAGGGTATAAGGCGACTGACTATAAAATGTTAGTCTAATGGGTATCCACTCTTACCCACCGCTCTCCTGGCCAGTCGAGTGTCGTTAGCCGAACGGGTTTGATAGAACCGTTAAGCCTCTTAAAAGTATAATGCTATAATTGAAAGTACTAGAACCTTGAACAAAACCCAATCTAGTTACTTTAGGATAAAAAAAAAAATGTGAATTTGATGCTAACCCATGAAATTGCACATTGCACTTTATGAAACGTTGGTGGAGCGTGTGTGGGTTACCGGCACACCAATGGGGGTTCATAAAGAGTGGCAATGGGTTTCTCGGGTGTTATCATTGTTGATGGAGCGTGTGTGGTTAACCGGCACATCAATTTGAGATGATAATGGACCCCGAGAGTACCAAGCTAATTTGCATGGTTATTCACACCCGGTTTGTGATCCTCGGCATCCCAGTCACAAACGGTGGGGCATATCCGAGATTAAACATGCCATTGAATAGTTCAATGAGTCTCAGAGATCTAGGAATTTCATAAGACTGAAATTGATAAAAGTTATCTACCTTAATGACCACTGTGTTGTGACTACGGCATCCCTCTTCACAGCATAGTTGGGGTATTTTGGGTCCTAGCCTTGTTAAATAATAAATTGGGTAATTATTTAAAAGGATTAATTAAACGAATAAATTCAAATTTTATATATGTCTGAAGAAAGTGTCTTTCTCCTTCTTCTCCTCCTTCACCCATTTCTGAGAGCTTCAGAAAGCACCTATTTAGTATGGTAAGGCTGACTGGCCTGAACTATGTGATACGGTTTTGCAATTAGAGAATAGTTCTTAGTCTTGCTGGGGAACCATATCAAACTGAGTGTCCGCTCCCAAACATGGCATCACACCACAGCTTGTGAGCATGACTCCTTGACTATTGAATCCAAGGAAGTTCGTTGCCTTATGCTATTAATCATTAACCCCGAGTTCCGCAGGGATTTAGAATTCCAGGGGTCTGATAAGTTAGCACAGCTAGTTGAGGAAAGGTTCCGAGAACTGGTTAAAAAAGGAGAACGAACTAGGATCTTCAAAGAGCTTGAAGATGCAAGCTAGAAGGAAGTAGCACCAGTTTGCGTGTTCCCGAGATTGAGGGATACATAGGCGAACAGTATAAAACTGGTTTCCCTTTGGGATCGGGAGTTAAGCATTAGCTCAACTCGCTGATCTGTTCGTCCAGATGAACAGAAAGGGTAACCGGATAAGACAATCGTGGAAGTGCATTCAATGTCGACTCTATATGAATCGTTCATGGAGAAGCATAGTTCCATTAATTCAGCTGCTTCAGGATTGAGTCCAGTATTAAGGTGCATCAAGAAATGATCCAGATCGTCTGGACCGATTGTTCGATGTTTCAAACTGGGAATCCATAAGGTGGGACACAGTCACAGAAAGATTGGAAAAATGCTCTAAAGCCAAACTGTTTGGCAGACTCAGTAATATCTTAAAACTCAGAATACCTGATCCTCATTTCCTTGATACAGGATGTGTTTCTCACATTTGCTCTGTATGCACGGACTCTGTAGGATGCGGGATGTTGTCGCACAGGAGCATATTCAGATTAGATATGGAGCTCGTGCATTTTTGGAGTTAAGCTAGATATCTGTTCTTGTTATTGGTTTATAGATACATTTAACATAGATTCGCATTGTACATTGTTCTGAGGATAATTCTGGTTTAATGAAATTTTTTCTTAAAAATGGTTGTTTTAATTGTCCTCGAAATGTTGTGTGAATGTGTTGATGACGTAAATGGTAATAACTTGAATGTTGAAACATCCAATGGGATTGGACTTATATATTGTGTTCTTTATGATTGTTAAAGTGAATTTTATGAGAATCACTTCAACCAAAGGTCCAGTTGGACAGGACTTTGGAATCATTTGACTTAAAGTCACGTGATGAATTGAGTGCTTAATAAAATTAATTGTGGCAAGAAAGGAATCGCCCAAAGATCCAATGGATAGGATTTTGGAATCAGCTGACTTGGAGTCAGGTGATGATTGTATGTCTTGAACAATATTAACAAAGTCATAAAGTTACATAGAGATGTAAAGGTATTAAGATTTTGAGCAACAAACACATAAGTTACTGTGTATTGCTCGAATATTTGAACAGAACACGATTAGTTATGCTTCATGATATTTGCCAAATGGTTTGACAAATATGGCTTCGCTTATCGGAATAAGCGATTGATTGGAACCTTGAAGTGTTCAAAGATTTCAAAGGAAGCATAAAATCAACAGAACCTGAGTAACAACATAGACTGAGAAAATGTTTCACAGTTTATCCTCTTCCAAAAACACTAATGGTTATAATGTGTCTAAGGGAAGATGATGGAGCATTGATCGAAATAGTTTTGATCCTCGGTGTATAAGATACACTGGATACATTTCCGACTAATTTTTCAATGAATTGAACATTCAACCAGTCAGACCGCAGAAGCCATATTCCGACCACATCTTAGACTAAGTAGGTTATGTCGACACTGTCTGAAATGTAAAGCTGGGATCATCCCACTAGTACATAGAAAGTCCAGGGTCATGTAGCATTCGTCTGAATCTCATGACAAGCCTGAAACTGATCAGCAATGTCGTTTTTCATTGGCCACTCCAGTTATCCTTTGAAAGAAGAGTACTTTTAGAAAGAACTCAAGTTCTAAGGAAACAGTGGGAGTAAGAATAATTCTGAACGAGTTCAGGAATTAGCCAAGTGAAACAACCTTTAGTCACCACTGGGACTTGACCAGGAATTAGATTCCTGTTAAACCTGACATACCCTCTCTTCGCTTGACCAGTAGTTGTTGTCACCATCATAAGGAGTTATGATCCGGGTGATATACCGAGTAGTGGTAAAACACTAAAGATGGTACGGATAAGTAATCCGACTGCTAGAAGCATTGGTGAGCCCAGTTGCTGCCAAATAAGAGAACCTTACCGCGAGACACAGTCTATGTGACAGTTTGATTGATCTTTACAACTGGTCTAGGAACCAGTGGGAGTAATTGAATCATCAAAAGAAGGGAACATAGAAATGTACTTACAGAACATCTGGTTGAATGAGTCATCACTTGGAGTCAAGCAACTGATTCTGAGAGAAGCACTCTCAATAGAAGATGTAATCCGAGAGGATTCTGCGTGGCATAGTGTGAGTCGTTAGTGGAGCGTGTGTGGTTTACCGGCACACTAATATGGACTCACATAGAGCATGCCATTACGAAAGGTACATGGCCCCGAGATTCGTCCCATGGGCATCTCGCAAGAAAGGATATTCGGATTCTCAAAATAGGCCAAAAGGTTTGGATTTTGTGAATAGCCTGAAAGATTTCCTTTAATATGTCGGAAAGGTTTGGATTTCGGTTTCGCAAAATGTGCCATAAGTTTTGGATTTTGTGAATAGTCCGAAAGAGTCATATAACGGTGTCAAAGCCAGTGGGAGTATCGTTGTTATCTGCTATCATTGTATGAGGGTTACATACTGGTTCTAGGAAACGTCTCTTATCATTACAAAGTGTAATGACTTGGTGTTAAGAAACGGTTCGCTATGAAAGACTTTAAGAGATACAACATACTCAGGTGGTTGTGAACATCTATTAGATAGATCAGAATTCTGCCAATATGATCTTGATGAGATTCAAGATGCATAACCCCAGGAATGGAGTTTCCTGTCATTGCAAAGTGTAATGAATTGGCATGAAGGAAACAAAGAAGGTGCAGCATGCTCACGTAGTTCATAGACATCTATCAGATAGATGAGACTGACAGTATTGACTTAGCCGTTGAGAATATGATCTTGATGGGATTCAAGATGCATAAGAAAGAGTCACCGAAAGGAAATGGTTTCCGGAAATCATGACACAAGGATTATTGGTAATCTTAGGATTCCGAAAGGGCTTGGAATAAGATTACATCAGGTTCCTCGAGCCTCTTGGACAAATCAGAAGTGTTATGAACATATCCTGATGACTTAATGCTTAGAGCATTGTATGTTGGATTCAGGATATTGCCTGGCTGAAAATACTGAATGGATTTTTGAACAGACGTGAGAAATCATTGGGAAATGATTAGGGTGATTGATTTGAAAGGGTTTTCAAATCGGTAATTGTTTACACCAAAACGTGGTGCTATAGGACTTCATGGTTAAAGAATTTCGTTGGTTTCTGATGGAGGGCGTGTGGTTCACCGGCACATCATGACACCTCGAAATTGTCTTAGGGTGTAGTCATGTAGACTAAAGACCCGAGAACCATGGGCAGTCACAGTACACATCACCGGAATGGAGTTGTGAGAGAAAATGACAGAATGACAAAATGACAAATTGAGATATCATCGGAAGAGTATCCGATAGGATCATCTGCAATAAAGTGTATAAGTGTTAGACACTTGGATACATAGAAAGAGTGAAAAGGTCATAGACATAGATATAAAAGGCTTGAATTGAGAGTTTAAAAGAGAATAAGAAACCGATAATAGTTATGATAAATCCGACTTGGTGATTACCTCGTGGAGACTTGGTAATTAGCAGGAGTAGCTGCCAGTCAGATTTTATGTTTCGCTTTTGCATGTTTACTTCCTGAATAATTGGATTATTCAAACATCCACAGTCGTTCATACTCTTAGGGAGTAAGTATGAAGGAAGACTGTCATGAATTGGTTTGTAGATTGTCTAAGGAGTTAGACATAGCAATAAGATTGCTGCAACGTTCATGAGTACTTGGAAATGGAGATTTGAGTATTGGATAAACCCGCGCTCAATGGATTGCTTCATGGATTATATCACGAGCAATGTTGAGACGATAATATCTTTTGGTCTTAAAGTGGAGAGATATGAGTTATAATTTGCAAGGCGGTTGTTCATTGATAGTACGAAAACGCATCGGTAACTCGATGTTATAAAACGTGCTGTTGTGAGTGATTTGTCGGGTAAAAGATATAACATATTAGTCAAAGCTTATTCGTCCCTTGACCCAGACGGGAAACAGATATCTGTTGGCCACTCGATGATTTTGAAGTTGACTGAAGCGCTGGCCAGCCAGGACTGAATTGATTCGTTCAATTAGAAGTCTAAAAGTCATAAGCAAAATCGGAAATCGGGAAACAGTGTGTCAGACAGAGATTGATCTCAATCCATGTCTCATGTCTGAAAATATCTTGTTGGACGGAGGATCATCTGATCACTTATCTTTGGACGGAACTGACTAGGTCAGAGTTCGGCAGCAGTTTCTAGGAAGCTGCAGGTTGTTTATTAATCAGAAGATAAATTAAAGTCATAGACTTATCCAAGTGGGAGACTGTTGGATTAGGTGTCTAAGCCATGACTTTACAACTATATTTATCTTATTGATTGAAGCAAAGTCCATTTGGGTTGCCCTCATAGCTGGAGGTCAGGATAGAGTTCAGTAGAGTAAAAGGTTGATTTATTAATTGTGTAATAAATCAATAGAATTAATTAAATGGTTTATTAATATATTTAAGTGTTAATATATTAATTAGAAACTATAATAATTAATTGAGATTTAATCAAGAATTAATTGGATTTAATTTAGTGATTAAATTAATTAATTAAAAGTGCAGGGACTGGTTTTGTAATTATTCAATAGTTGAATAAAAGGCTGGCCAGTGGATAGGGGTTAAAGGTGGCGAGATTTGTGGTGTCACCACAAGGATCTCGAAACCCTAATTAGGGTTAAGGAAAGCCTTGTCCAAATGGTCAACAGGCTTGCCCATTTGGAGGCTCCTTAGGGTTTCAGCTGTAACCCTTGGAGGCTATAAAAGGAGGCACCTGGCCACCCTAAAACCTGCGCCATTTACATCAAGATAAACTCTGCTGAACTGTCTTCTCCATTGCTGTGGGTATGACTTGCATCTGAGGCAGGACACTTGTGCTGCTAGCTTCAAGAACAAGATTCAAAGGTTGGTAATTCTTGTTTTAATCTTTAGAATTTATTGTTGGCCTTTAGGTTATAGTTTATTATCTTCATAGAAGAAAACATAGATCTTTCTAGGGTTGCATGTGAACCATAGGATTATTTGTGTTCATTGTTTGCTAGAAAACCCTTCAGATGGATGATGAATGATGGTTGATAATGATGATGAATGATGATTGATGATTGATGATGATGATGAATGAATGATGACGATGAGTGATGATGATGATGAATGAATGAATGATGATGATGATTGATGAATGATGGTTGATGAATGAATGATGATGATGAATGAATGATAATGATGATTGATGGTTGATGATGATGATGGATTAGGGTTTTTGAAGGTTGCAAATGATATTTTTAGGGTTTTCTAGTTTTCATATGATGGATTAGGGTTTTCTAGTTTTCATATGATGGATTAGGGTTTTTGAATGTTACAAATGATGTTTTTAGGGTTTTCATTCATCACCATCATCATCATCATCATTCATTCATCATCATCATCATCATTCATTCATCATCATCATCATCACCATCATTCATTCATCATCATCACCATCA